>CM057150.1:26832540-27522540 GCA_029964075.1 Patiria pectinifera
ATCTGCAAATTCCTCCAATTTGCAAAAAGGATTTTGGAGGATTCAGGGCGGTTAGGGTTAAACTCCACCTAAAGCTAGAGTAGATCATTTGCAGCTATCCAATAAAGGCCTAACTGAGCAATTATTCAGTGTTGAAAAGCTTACTTGGTTGAAAGATATAGTAATGGACTAAACTCCCTGTGAAATTATTCTTTCTGGCATGCTGTCATTTTGAAGAAAACAATGAAAGAAGGCCATTTCCAAAGATGAGTCAAGTGACGCACTTTGGGAAATTTCCGTTTGTGAGCATTTTGTAATTTGGCAAATCCATTTCAGAATTTGGGACATTTTGCTGTCTCGAATTTTCTTTTCTTTGGTGGAGTCGTTGTTTCAGTACGTGACAGTAAGCCAATAAGCAAACTTTTCTCCAAAATTTTTTAATGAGTAAATTTTTGGGTTCACAATTGTAACAGAACTGAACAGTGTCTTCCTATTGACACTAAAGCAACAGCACCCTCAGTTGTCAGGAAAAGCATAGAAAATGTTAACTGTTTAAAGAAGTAACCTTTTCAATAAAATTGAATTTTTTATTAAAAATAAAAAGAAAGTTGCACAAAATGCATTTTAAAAACAAAACTTATTTTTCATGGACCCTTTAAACTGCATGTTGGAGGATATTGGATGGTTTAACCACTTCGCGCCGGGATTATTTTTGCCGAAAATTTCGATTCTCGCAAAAGGCAAAACTTTCCAGACAATGCCAGAGAGCTTCTTATATACAGCTTAACGCCACGAATACTGATTCGCAAGAGTCATTTCAACAGCATTTGTGCAATACTTCTTGCCGAAACCTCATATGTTTCAATACTCCAGGGTTTGCACTGGAGCATAAATTGTAAAACAATAGGCCATGCACAACCGCCAATTTAAGATCAACACACGGTCCATCTCCACAGACTTCACGGACTTTGTGTGTGTGTACAAAAGGCACGAGGGATTAGCGTGTTCAGATGTCACCCGGAGGCGAGTCGAGGCAATCTCGGCGTCTTAACCCATCAGCAGTGCCTGTGTATAAAAACAGCCAGTGCCTGTTATCACATCCTCTGACGCAAACTGGTTAAGAAGTATCCTAGCAACAATACTTAGAACTTGGTTGTAATGGTTACCCCCTTTTCCCCCTTTTTAGGCGCCGCCCCTTCCACCAGGTCAGGAGGCTTTGTTTAACCAGCTCTTCGCCGGCGATGACGGCGCAACAGACTTTGAGTCAGTCATGAGCAGTGTCATGTCAGAGCTCGGCAAAGACCTTGGGCAGGATCCTGGCATGAATGATGATCTGCTAGCCAAACTACTACAGGGTGGTGGTGCTGAGGGTAGGTAGGATGCGGGATACTAGACCCCCGATTGTGGGTGGAGCTTATGTTTGATGAGGGGGATGGGGGAGGGGGGTTAATAAGTACATGTACATGTATGTGACCTGTCACAATACATTCAACATCCAAGTTTTTGAAAGATTCAGGTACAGTGGAACGCTACTATAAGGAACATCGCGGGATCCACAGAAAATGTTCGTAATAGCGATTGTTCAGTATAGTAATTTTTAGCCGCTGGTACTTAAAATGGCGTCTTTTGACCAATAGTAAAACTGGCATTACTCACATATCAGGCCGCACAAGGAGTCTTCACAAAACTTCAGTAATGGGTGGCTTTTCCCTTCTATTCCTCGGGGAAATAATAGCAATTTATCACTCTTCAACAGTTAAGCATGATGTAACCATGTGTTGTTGACTTTCAGGGAATTAAAAATCACCAAAATTGCGTTAAATATAACCGGTAGGTTTTTTGTTTAATCTGTTTTCAACAACAATGTTCGGTACGTTTTATACAAAAACCATGTGCCAAAGCTGTTTGGTATAGCCAAATGTGCGGTGTACGGTATAGCGGCGTTACACTGTACATATACTTTTGTTGTGCATTTCTGAATTCTGAGGAACGAGAGGTTTCCAATTGGATGTGAACAACTAATGTGGCTAGTCACCTAATTGCCACTACCGCATTGGTAGTGACGACCATCAATTTGTAAATATTCGACTAGTTTTTATGCTGCGACTACCAATCTTTGCCGCAAGATTGAGTGCATGTACTCTCACCACTCTGCACTGTATATGTAAGTAGGCACTGACAGACAATAAGTGTCTTGCAGTGATTCCATCGAAACTACTGAATCATTCATGAAAATAATTTCACCCACATATGGAAAAAAATGTGTGCAATATAGTCTGTTATTGATCTAACAGTCCTGAATCCATCAATTTTGATACAATTTTGCACACCAGGGAGTTAGGGTTTTACTGTCTTGGAACAACACTACCAAAACAATTCCCAATTTGCAGCGACCGTTCCCTCTTTACAGCCTTTCCAGGATTTGGCTCTGCACCGCCAACAGAGGGCGCTACAACATCAGGCAATGAAACACTTGAGAGTACATTAGGCGACACCATCAACCGATTGGTGCAGAGTGCACAGGACCTGAAGGTAGGAACCAGTGGACATGTAATTGACATGCTGTTGACATGTGTTTGCCATGTGATTGACATCTGATTGACATGCGATTGACATGTGATTGACATGTGATTGACATGTGATTGACATGCGATTGACATGTGATTGACATGTGATTGACATGTGATTGACATGCGATTTGACATGGGATTTGACATGCGATTCTCATGTGATTGACATCTAATGGACATGTGATTCTCATGTGATTGACATCTAATGGACGTGATTGACAAGTGGCTCGCATGTGATTGACATGTGATTGACATGGGATTGACATGTGATTGACATGCGATTTGACATGCGATTTGACATGCGATTCTCATGTGATTGACATCTAATGGACATGTGATTCTCATGTGTTTGACATCTAATGGACGTGATTGACAAGTGGCTCGCATGTGATTGACATGTGATTGACATGGGATTGACATGCGATTGACATGTGATATTTGACTTGTGATTGACATGCAATGGACATGTGATTGACATGTGATATTTGACTTGTGATTGACTTGGCATTGATTAACATGTGATTGACATGTGATAACAAGTCTAGAAAAGCGTGATGAATCATTGTGGGCCACTTTGTGTTTCCAACCAGGATGGCAACGTACCGGAGGAGGAGGTGTTAAGACAGATGGAGAACATGCATCTTGGAGACGGTTCCGAGGGTGAGATGATGCCCATGATGCAACACATGATGCAAAGCCTACTGTCCAAGGACATTCTGTATCCATCTCTCAAGGAGGTCGTAGAAAAAGTGAGTAGAAACGTAGCAGATATCGTTTAAAGGTAAAATCAGTGAATATACATTTTTTTTCTTTCAAATAATCCAAGTTGCTAATACCCTGAATCCTTTGTGCACAATAAAATCAGTCTTGCGTAGTTCGGGTAATACACACACAAACCAGTACACCCACTCTTGTTTTACTATACTCTCGAGGACAATGCTTTGTGTTTTCCTTTGTCCCTGAAATCTAACACTCTCCCATAGACTAAGCACAAAAACCTACTACAAAGGACCGTTTTGAACTAAAGACCCAACTCCCGAGGACTGAAAGGATCTGTTGTTCTCCCTTTGTGTGTCTGTCCTCGGGGGTTATGTAGAACAAGTACGTGAACACGGAGCTTTCAAAATTGGTCAAACAGGTGCAATCTCCTCTGGGAACAGCAGCACATTTGATCAGGTGATTCCTGCACCTTTGATATTCTCTCACTTCTGTCTTTCCCGTCCACAGTATCCAGTGTGGCTAGACGAGAACCAGTCCACAGTCAAGCCGGAAGACTTTGAACGTTACACGCAGCAGTTTGAGCTCATGAAGAGGCTATGCACAGAGTACGAATCGGAGAAGTCAACGGACTCCACGGACGTCAAACAGCAACGGATGACCAGAATTATGGATCTCATCCAAGAGGTGCAGTCATTTAGGGCGGAGCCTGTCCAGAATATCTCAATATTCAAATATTCAAATGTGCATGAAATCATAGTTTGAATATTCATAGCCCATTGGTACATAGCCTATTTGGGGCTTCCCAACACAGTTGTTTCCAATGTTTTTTTGTTTTTTAAAGAAGCCAACATTTTAAACTAATATTCAACATTTGCAAACATCAAACACAAAACTACCAAATTATTATTATTATTATTATACGTGTAAATGTACCATTAAGGAGACATGGTATCGTAATTTCTTTCGAACGTGGGAGACATCTGTCATTAGGGAGAAATTTTGTTGGGGAGTCTTTCTAATGTCACAGCCCCCCTTTAGTGGCAAAATTTTGCTGTCGCAATTAGGTTATTTTTGTTGCTCGTTGACTAATTAGTAAACATAACCAAATTCGTGGACAAAGGACAAGGAAATATTGGGTTAGGGCACATTTAAGTTTGACAAATTTTGTGCACAAGTCTATGGGAAAGTCCCCTTAATGACCGGAGACAATGAGAAGACATTACAGTTTAGAGGTGGGAGGAAAACCCCAGAAGAATATTTTGGGAAAACCCACGGAATCAGGCAGGGACTGAAAACCCAATCCACATGTTGGCCCAGGCAGGAATCGAACCCGGGTCACAGCGGTGGAAGGCGAGGAAAGTACCGCTACATGTACGCCAACCTGACTCTTTGAACTACCTTACTTGACTGTGAGTGAATAAAAATCTCAAGCATCCTGTGAGATCATGGCACCTGGTGTGCTGTCATTTTCAGGTCATTATCAAGGAATTTTTGTATCAATTCCACTTTTTCAATTCATTTTTTTTTAGTTTTTGTCATGAACCAAAAAGACTGTCAACGAGTGAATGCAGTCACAATCTGAGACCATGGAGCTTATTCGGGCGATTCACAGTGCAGTGCGCCACCAAGAGTTTACAATGGAGAGTTAATTTTTCCCATTGCATTGTGGGAGATGGTCGAAAAATTCGCGGCGCGGGACATTTGAAATTGTTGCCTTCTCCAGTCAGTAGTTTCGTAAGCGTACGATTCGGTATGGTGTTTTTTGTAAGGCGGCAGCATGCTATGTCACAATCTAAAACAAATTAGCTTAAAAGTTGTCTGCTGACACTCATTTAAATGGGCCATGTTTTGTCGACCGTAAACTTGAAAACTGGACTCTCCATGGCAAACTCTTGGTGGCGCACTGCATTGTGAATCGCCCGAATTGGGGGACGTTCCAGTTGTTTTCTTTAGCCTGTGTCACAAAAAAATGACACTTAGGGTGAAGTTGAATTTGGACATTTTTGATGTGAAATAATACATTTCTGTTGATCTGGTTTTTGGTTGAAATTTTCAGATGGAAGGCCTTGGTCAACCACCCACGGATATTGTTGGGGAAGGGGTAAGTAGCTGTTTTGAACCCTTTGTTATTTTCGTTTGCATACTTGGCGTAAGTGGATGTTTGTGCAAAAATGCCATACTCTTATCAAATGTCGGACATTTTTTTTTTTTTTTTTTTTTGAGGCAACAAATTTCTTGAAATCAAAATTAGGCTGCACAAAAGCTACCCGTTGAATCTCAAACTCAGTGGCTGCTACATGTATATAACATGTATAACAGAGAAATCATATGTGAGGCATTCTGGCAAAATGAGACGGAACTGGGCACAGGCTACATGTAAAGTGGTGGAAAGTGCAAGAATCAATTGATGTTGATTTTGTTTTCAATTTTCAGAAATAATATTAGCCAAAAAAAGAAATATTTCTGCTTCTGATTACATGGCATTTGAAAGTAGGGTATGTAGGTTGGGGAATGTTTTTTTGCAACTTTTGTGTGTGTAGGATCATAATGGAGGTGTCTGCGTGTAGTCAAGAGTAAAACGTAGTAATTAATGGTTTGCAAATTTTTCCCAAAAAAATAAGGGTTGGTAGGGTAAGCGGGAAGCAGAATTTTTTTGGGGGGGGCCTTATTTATAGTCTTTGATATGTCCACTACACAGGTACTTTTCCGGAAAATTACCAGAGTTTCTATTAGCCTTTTTTCTTAAAAAAAAATCGAAACAGTCATGTTCCATGCAATTTTTACATGTTGTTTGATGTGCATATGTACATGCACATGTATAAAGTGTCATTTTCCAAAAGTACTCTTAACATATGTTGTTATATGTTGTTGCAGGGTACCGGGCTCGGCCTACAGTTTGATGGGCAAGGGATGCCAAAGATACCAGGGATGCCCCAGGGGGACCAGTGCAGCATCATGTGACACTAACAAAGACCTGCGATTGGTTTAGGATCCAGACATCGACTTGTGATTGGTCGGTGAGCTGTCACCAATGACTCTGATTGGTTGAAAGATCAGTAGTGGCCGGAGGTCACTTTCCAAATTTGACTATGCGATTGGATGAAGGTGGCACCATAATGACCTGTGATTGGTCGAATGAAATTCAAGCCTATTGTGATTGGCTGGCCAGTAGCAAATAATGCCATGTGATTGGTTAATCCGAATCACATCAAGGTGTTAGTCCCAGTTTCTTCTAAATCCCTGTTTAGTTCTGGAATATATTGCAGGATTGTTAAAACGGCATCCCAGATACTGTTATACTTATTGCTCCTTGAAAGATCATTTGAAAGAATTATCGGAGTGGTTTTCGCCAAAGTGAAGGATTTTGAAGGATTTAAGAAGACATCACATTTTATCATGTAACATAGAAGTGTACTCTGATTTGACAGTGGCTGGTATATTACTATTGGGAATATATATGTGCTCGGCCAGTTTTAAACAAGTACGTTTAAAACTGGCTGGAGGCCTGGACGCTGATAATTGCATTTAATACCCGAATCAAGTTTTAGGCTCCTGATGCCAGGACAGCATTTTCAGCGGCTTTCATTTTAAAATCTCAGTGGGATACCTCGTTTGTTGTATCGTGGCAATACGCTAAACAAGTCAAGACAATCCTAGTAAAGCCGGTCCCAGAGGGCACAATATTATATTCCATTGGTTCAAAATGGCCAATCATTTGAAATCTTTTCATACGTATGTGACCTGCACAGTGGGCCAGATTTATCCCATTCATTGGCTTTACAGGGTAATTCTATTTCAAAGCTTTTTGGTCAAGGCAGGACTTCAGCAAGTCTAATTCTAAAGTGACAGGGAGTCAGTCAGTCAGCAGAAATATAAGAGTTGTGAAAAATCTGCAAGAAATCACTTAATATCATCGCAGTGCAACCTTTTGCTTCATTGTGCTTCCATTTCCACTTTCAACTTTCAGGACATGTCGAAAATTCTGACGTGCTGAACAAGAAATTAGTGCCCTGTGTTGTATAAGGCCAAAAAAATAAATAAGTCGGTCTCTGGTCAGCGCGCGCGTCGATTTTAATCATGCGCGTCGATCTTTTTTTTTCTCGCTACAACAGCGCCCTCTATTTCCGCACCTCAAATTTGTTTTACCAAAGGGCACCAAGGAATGGGAAATTGCACCAAGGCAAATGATCGAAAGCACCAAGGCAAATTATGGAGGGCACCAAGGCAAATTATGGAGGGCACCAATGTATATGAGGACACCAAAATAGCAAAATAGTACCCCACCTTGTCTGTACAATCCAAGCTTGAAGAAAAAAAAAAAAGCCGTGTGGCCGCGTCAATTCTGGAACTTTATTTTTGGCCTTATCGTGCAAATTATGTGCAAAGTAGTATTTGTGTGACAAAAGTGATTAAAGTCATTTTATTAACTTGACGTGACCGTTCTAGACCAATGAAATTACAGTAGCCAAGAAGTCCTGTAACATCTTTGTTAGTATAGGCTTGCAATTGGTTGGAGCTGATTGCTGTTGATCATTGTAGGTGCTCGGTGATTGGATGGATTTCTCATCAGTGACCAGTGATTGGTTGTTGGGCCACCAGTGGCGTGTATTCTTTCTTAGATCTGAGTAAGTTTTATAAAGTCAATAGTTGATTGGTTGGCAGGGTCCCTATCATTTTAATATTCATGTTGTTGAACTGAAAAAAAGAAAACAAGCTATCAATATCAAATCAGTAAATGAATTGTGTTAATTTCCTTGTATTAAAATGTATTGAAAGATGTACTGTTTGAGCTAGATTTGAAACGACTATTTTTTTCGCAATGCAAATTTACTCACTTTGAGACACAGAACCAAATTATTTGTAAGTGCTGTCCATATTTTACTAATTTAGTATCCGTTCACCACATAGGAACCAAAATATGTACCCTTGAAAATGGAAAAACAAGAATTGAAAATAAGACTATGAGACACAAAGGTGTACATTTAGGGACTGCACTAAAACATTGCATGAACCCTTTAACTTCAAATATAAATACATTTTGTACACAGATGATTCAATTTTGGGGGAAAATTGCATTGCTGTTGAGTCAAAATAATTTTACCATTGGTATTGCTGAAACTGCCCATGGTTTAAGGTGCTATGCCTACTGAAACATTTTCTAAATGACTTGCTTAAATTTTTCTATCATCACTTATGTTATGAACTTTTCAGTGATAAAAAAACTGGCCCTCTGAGTAAACAGCTACTACTTTGACATTTTTAATAAGCAAGCAATTCACATCAGTGATGTTTTAATCCACCTTACTTCCTGTCAAAAACTAAGAAAAGATTAAAGGTATTGTACAACATTTGCAAACATTAAAAAACAAAACTACCCAATTAAAATGAAGTACCTTACTTGACTGTTAGTGAATAATAGTCTCAAGCATCCTGTGAAATCATGACACCTGGTTTGCTGTCAGTTTCAAGAAAAGAAGAATTTTGTATCAATTTCCAATCATTGGAAAACTGACTTTTTAGTCAAATGCCATGCTGGCCCCAAATCACAAACTTTAGTTAATGAGGATGAACTATTTATGTATTCGTTTGCAACATGAATATACATGTAGTGCATTATGCTCATAATTCTGCTGGTCAAACTGTGCTTTCTTTTCTTGTATGATTATAATTGTATCATTTAGTATAATTGTATGTATTTTGATACACGTGTAAATAATCATGTAAAATATTGTTCATGGAAATAAAAAAATCCTCAAATTCAGTGGTATTTTGTCTGACTTAGAGCAGTGAGATGTCAGTCTTCCCTTTAAACTTTTAGTCACATTTTTGTCTGCTAGTCGTACGTTCGTCCTAATTGTCTGAATATCGTAGTACAAAGTGGGATTTTAAAGAATTTTAATCCATATGACTCTTCAGAACATTTTGTAGCTGATATACTTTACATCGGGTTTCATAAACAAACATTTTAGGACAGGTTAAGAATTTGTTTTTAATCATAACTATCTCGGTAGCTGTAAAAAAAAAAAAGGGGGGGGGGAAGGAGTGGTATGGCACTCATGGATCACCGTATTTTAGCAATTTACAGTTAAATAAACAGCGCCCTCTTGCTTGTCTTATTACACTATTCAAGATGGCGCTGCCCATAGACCAGAAAGAATATCTCAAGCGGTATTTGTCCGCTGAGCCGGAAGATTCAAAAAAGAAAAAGCGACGCAAGAAAGTAAAAACTGCCATTAAAGTGACCCGGTAATACAACAACGTTATTTCAAATTTGTGGGGACGAATGTAGGCCCAAATTGTTGTTTTTTTGCAGGTTGTTAATCCAGCATGTCCGACATGACATGTCCGTGATTGCCGTAACGATCAACCTCGTTCCCATCCATGGACATGCATACGATCTTCCTGCACCATGTCTTGTGCGATATTCCCCCCCCCCCCCCCGCCACGCAAGTATTTTGTAATTTTAATCTCCCACTATGTCATAATGAACGTGCAACGGAACGACCAACCTGCCAACGCGGTGCTTTCAATTTTGAATCAAATGTTTATAATCAATAGGATCAATCCTTTGAGAATGAGATTTAGATTTTGCGTTATGCATCTACATGTAGGCCTACATAAATTACAGAGTCCCGTTTTTTAGGGACTCTTACTCTAGTAGTATAACGTAGTTTGAGCTCCAGGCAGTAAATGTTGAATTCCTGATGAGCAGAGCTGGAGTTACACAAGATAATCCTCCCCCAGTCAAAAGTATCATGTGGTTTAAAATATTGATGATACATTAGCTGGAGTTACCCAGCCCTTAGCCCGACTACGTCTGGCCGTACAGTACTATCGCAAGCTCTGTAGTACGGCCAGACGCCCGATGCTTCCACAGAGACTGAATTTTGTTGGCCGCCGATGTAGCGATTTTGCTACATCTTTCGATCGCGATTATCTTTTAATCCAGGACCCAAACTTCCAAAGCTAAGGTTCGTAGAGCAACTCATACCTTTTAAAAACGTTGTTTGGTCTCAACAATTTCATCCATCTGGCCACCAGACGAATTTCAGTCATCAGGTTCCAGAAATATGCGTTCATGCGATCCCATGCGATTTCAAAATGGCGGCCGCGCTGTAATGTATGCAATATGCAGGCGCGCCCGCGCAAACTCATGAATATGCATAAACAGTCTGTGACGTATGACCTCGTGTTTTTGGATGTGCGTGCGGCGGGGCCGTATGTCCAAAAACAGAGGTCATACGTCACAGACTGTTTATGCATATTCATGAGTTTGCGCGGGCGCGCCTGCATATTGCATACATTACAGCGCGGCCGCCATTTTGAAATCGCATGGGGGATCGCATGGGGGACGATATTTCTGGAATCTGATGACTGAAATTCGTCTTGTGGCCAGATGGATGAAAATATTGAGACCAAACAACGTTTTTTCGAAAAGGTATGAGTTGCTCTACGACTACGAACCTTAGCTTTGGAAATTTGGGTCCTGGATTAAAAGATAATCGCGATCGAAAGATGTAGCAAAATCGCTACATCGGCGGCCAACAAAATTCAGTCTCTGTGGAAGCATCGGGCGTCTGGCCGTACTACAGAGCTTGCGATAGTACTGTACGGCCAGACGCAGTCGGGCTACCCAGCCCTGAATTTATCATTGGGTTGTCTATTAGGGCTGGAGCTAGTTTTTTTCGTAACCGATAGTATAGCCTATAGGCAAAAATTTTGGAAAATGTTCAATTTTGTCCCCGTTACACACTAATTGCAACTGCAACTCACCCCAAACTTGCCTGGAATAACCATTACACAGGTCCTTGAAGTAAAAAACGATCCACGATGAAGATTCAGCCTACAATTGCAGTGAAAAAAGGAGGAATAACCGCTAACCTGACAACCTTGCAGGCATGGCCAGGACCGCAATTGGTTTGTTGTGCACACAAAAAATTGTGTACAATGAATGGCGGTCGGTTACCAGGCTGTCAACTAGTCGTTTTTGCCGGCTGGCTGTTGGCGCATGACGTCACGCGGAAGCGTAACACCCGATGACTGTTTCATGCACTCATATGAGGTTTACCACTCGCATCACAGCTGCGGTACTGGAACCGCAACCGATAGTGCATGAAACAGTCATCGGGTGTTACGCTTCCGCGTGACGTCATGCGCCAACAGCCAACAGCCAGCCGGCAAAAACGACTAGTTGACAGCCTGGTAACCGACCGCCATTCATTGTACACAATTTTTTTTTGTGCACAACAAACCAATTGCGGTCCTGGCCATGCCTGCAAGGTTGTCAGGTTAGCGGTTATTCCTCCTTTTTTCACTGCAATTGTAGGCTGAATCTTCATCGTGGATCGTTTTTTACTTCAAGGACCTGTGTAATGGTTATTCCAGGCAAGTTTGGGGTGAGTTGCAGTTGCAATTAGTGTGTAACGGGGACAAAATTGAACATTTTCCAAAAATTTTTGCCTATACTATTGGTTACGAGAAAAACTAGCTCCAGCCCTAATAGACAACCCAATGATAAAACTCAGGGCTGAGTAACTCCAGCTAATGATACATGCAAAATCCGAAGTGACATCACATTCACAATGACGTAGGCCTAATCACCTGACTTTTTATTATTATATTGTTTTTACTTTTAACAGTTTTTGTCTTCCAGCAAAACATGACAAAATGTAATCAGATTGAATTTAAACTTGGTAACAATGGTATAGACAAAGACCCAAATTAAAGTTGATCTTAGGCAATTGATGTCATGATGACATCATCATGTGACCTCAACTTATATAAGGTGATTGCTAGAGTACATGTACTACAAGTCCGATGGTTTGAAACTTCGTACACAAATATATGTAGACCTAGAACTCAACTTTGGTTGGTCTTACTAGCATCAGCCGTGCTAGTAGTAGTACAACTGACTGTTAGGCCCAAAAAAATGGAAATATTTCCATATACGAAGTTCACTCAACACCCTGTGTACAAACCCTATGAGATTGGACTGAAAAATTCTAAGTGTTTTCTAAGAAAGCTTAGAATTGTATTTTCTCACTGCTCAAATTGACTTTGATGACATGAAATTGCTATCTGGGGGCTTGTTAGTCTATAGGGCCTACAGAGGAAAATTAGTGAACTTCGCATATGGTAATCTTGCCAAAAAATAAGTCGGTCTCTGGTCAGCGCGCGCGTCGAGTTTAATCATGTGCGTCAACCTTTTTTTTTCCCAAAATGTTCCGCGGAAGCTCCAACAGCGCCCTCTATTGCCGCACTTCCTCATTTTTTTTTACCAAAGAACACCAAGGAATGGGAAATTGCACCAAGGCAAATGATCGAGAGCACCAAGGCAAATTATGGAGGACACCAATCTACATGAGGACACAAACAAAAGCAAAATAGTACCCCACCTTGTCTGTACAATCCAAGCTTGAAAAAAAAAAAAAAAAGCAAAAAAAAAAAAAAATGCCGCGTCGCCGCATCAATTCCGGAACTTTGGCCTGACCAGAGACCGAGTATTATTTGTGACATGTAATAGGTAAAAATTGAGGTGATGTATTAAATGATGAAGTCATCATTGTTCATGCGACGTCATCCTAATTGGTGCATATTTTAAAGCCCTAGGCCTATATCTAAAGACCTACAAGTCCGATTGGGTTGAAACTATGTATGTATTTAGACAGGGACGTGTTATAGGTAAAAATTGAGGTGACGTCATGATGACCGGATCTAAAGTGTGCATAATTTAAAGTCCTGTCTATGTAGGCGGCTATAATTGTCTACGGGATGAACAATTGTGAGGAAAGTTGATTCGATTTGAGTAGCGAAAATGTTGTTATTATGGAAGTATTTGGAATTTTTCTAAAAGAAACTGTTTCTTCCATGTGCTGTATATAACCCATCTATAATGACTGCATGTACATGTACATGTATATTTCTTCTTTTTTATAGCACGTTTACCATTGTTGATGATGATGTGGACATCAGAGCATTAGCCCCATCCTCTGAAAAACAAGATG
Organism: Patiria pectinifera; assembly: GCA_029964075.1. Lineage (NCBI taxonomy): Eukaryota > Metazoa > Echinodermata > Asteroidea > Valvatida > Asterinidae > Patiria > Patiria pectinifera. The sequence continues at coordinate 26,845,814 of CM057150.1, forward strand.
ACATCGACAACCCTCTCATGGACGACGAAACTCCTCTCGTTGCCGAAATCATTGATGAGCGACCCAAGGATAAGGTCATTCTGGAGCAGTATCGGACAAGCAACAAGTGGAGGACAATGGGAGATGATGACCAATCCCAAGGCAGTAGACATGCTGACAAGCATTCTATCTCCCGCGACAGAAAGTCTAGTCCTGCTACTGGGCAACGGAGAAGGCCACGTCATGATTCCTCCGACTCGGACTTGTCCCCAGAGAGGAACTCAGCTTCCAGAAGAGGTGATACAAGGGGTGGAAGACCCTCTGCCAGACCTGCAAGGCATGACTCAGACTCTGACCTGTCACCACCGAGAAAAGGACAGGACAGAAGGGGTGACACAAGGGGTGGAAGACCCTCTGAAAGACCAGTAAGGCATGATTCTGATTCTGATCTGTCACCACCGAGGAAAGGACAGGACAGAAGGGGTGACCCAAGGGGTGATAGACCCTCTGCCAGACCAGCAAGGCATGATTCTGACTCTGATCTGTCACCACCCAGGAAAGGACAGGACAGAAGGGGTGATAGACCTTCTGCCAGACCATCAAGACATGATTCAGATTCCGATCTGTCACCACCAAGAAAAGGACAGGACAGAAGAGGTGATAGACGCTCTGCCAGGCCAGCAAGGCATGATTCTGACTCTGATCTGTCACCACCCAGGAAAGGACAGGACAGAAGGAGTGATAGACCTTCTGCAAGACCATCAAGACATGATTCGGATTCTGATCTGTCACCACCCAGGAAAGGGCAGGACAGAAGAGGTGTTGGCCCTTCTGCCAGACCATCAAGACATGATTCCGATTCCGATCTGTCACCTCCTCGGCAGAAACACAGACAAAACCCAGACTTTGACTTATCTCCTGCTCGGCAGACTCCCCCCAGGAAGGGTAGGGAGAGACCAGAGGCTGACCCTCCAATAAAAAGGGAAGACTCCCAAGCAAGAACTTCAAAGGCCATGAGTGGGAACAGCAAGCGTGCGGAGAAGACATTGTCAGGTACCAAATATCCCTCACACCATGAAAGCTTATAGCACAAAATGTACTTGCTTAGCAGAAGCCAGTTACCCAAATATCATGCGATGAACATACCAGTATTACTCTTTAATGGTTCTCTGCCTTTTTCTGTTTAGTACCTAATTTTCTAAGCCAATATTTTTTTATGGAGCACATACAGTACTTGCACATATACTTGCACATGTACATGTATGTACCAACGATTGTCATTACCCACACATTAAAATTTAATATGAGACTACACTTTCAAAGCAATGCTTGATGCTTTAGTTCCTATTATTTTGGTTTCCATTTTTTTTTCTCAATTGTTCTCCTTTTTAAGCCTCTCTTTTTATCTCCTCTTCCATTTTTCACCTTTCAAATATCAAACAGGAACAACAGCTGGTCTCTCAGATGCCAAGTCCATGCGGCGAGAAAACCAAGAAGCCAGACGCCGTGATGCCGATATGTATTCCAAGATGGCTGACGATGTGTCAGGGAAGAATGCAAGTGAGTTGAAAACCCACTAATGATACTCTTGAATGCTACTTCTAACGCCATTGGATCCCACTTCTGTCACCATTAATATGCCACCTACCACACCATTAGAATCCCACTTCAAAAACCACTGGAATTCTGTATTTGAAACTCATAATTGTACCCTGTACTTAATTCAGTCCTATTTCTCACACAGTTGCTCTCTTTGTCTCATGTAGGACATTTTTGACACCACATGTACCGACTCCAGTGGAATCCCACTTCTAATGCCATTGAAATCCCACCTTGCATCATTGAAATCCCACTTCTGACACCACTTAAATCCCACATTTGATACTTAAAATCCCAATTCTGATTTTGTTCAAATACCATTTTGACTATGTGGGAATCAACTTTCGACAGTTGACATCCCACTTCTGACACCATTACTGATAAAATGAAATCTCATTACTGATACCATTGAAATCCCATAACTTGACATGCTTGAAATGCCATTACTTGAAATGTCATTACTGACACCATTGAAATGCTATTACATACATGTACACTGTTGAGATCCCACTTCTGACACCGTTGAAACACCACTTCTCACGCCGTGGGAAGCCCCATTTTCAACTCATAAGAATCCCACTTCTCGGCACCATTTGAAATCCCACCTCTGACACTATCTGAAATCCAATATCTGACACGATGGGAATCTCAGGTTTAAAATAACTGTTTACCCACATGTTCCAGTTCATTTTTGCTTTTTTTTTGTATAAAGAAACTGTGTTTCGAGACAAGTCTGGCAGACTCAGGGACCTGGATTCGGAGAAACGGCAGAAGCGCGAAGAGGACGCCAAGAAAGCACAAGAGGACCAAAAATTTGTTGAGTGGGGAAAAGGGTAAGAACGCTTTTTTGGGGATTAATTGTTAATATCCCTTTTGCTTTGTTGGGGCCCTCAGTACAGGCTTATACCAGAGGCAATTTTTGTCAGTGTGGCTCACACTGACCCATCCACAATTAGCCTTGGTCAAGGCGTTCGACGATAGAGTCTAATGTTCGATGGTTAACCGCCAACAAAACAGTAGCCACGCTCTATGCACTCGGGTGTGTATTGCACAAAGTGTGAACAGCGACCTCAAGCGGCCATGCTACACTGTCAACTGTGCAAATCAGCTGGTGCTGTAAGAACGCCTTGAAACATCTGTGAGCCCTTGCTTAAGTGACGACCTTGTATGCGAATAAAGATGAGATTATTATTCAGTACTTGGTCGTGGAGGCTCATATTTTATGTGGACACAGAGCTGGATAGTGTGGCTACATTCTCCAACAAGTTGGGAGTCCGCAGACTAAATATTACATTAGAATATAACTAATAATTTACGTTAGTTAGAATCCTAATTCATTAATTCTGAAATTGAGAGACTGACATTTTTTAAGCCGAAATGCACCGCTGTTATGTTACACCTCGGATCCTAAATTTATAGAATGGTCCTTCTCTCCATCTGGTACCCAGAGTCACGCAAAGTGCACAGCAGAAGGAGCTGGTGCAAAATACTCTGCAGGAGATGGACAAGCCCCTTGCCCGTTACCGTGACGACCAAGACCTGGATGACATGCTAAAGGGAGCAGAGCGAGAGGGAGACCCCATGATGGCTTTCCTGAAGAAGAAACAGACCAAGACGCAAGCAGCCATGGGGGTTAAAGGTAGGGTGTATACCCCCCTCCCCACCTACCCTCCGCCACCCTCCCCCACCTACCCTTCCGCCACCCCTCCCCACCTACCCTCCGCCACCCCTCCCCACCTACCCCTCCGCCACCCTCCCCTCCGCCACCCTCCCCAACTACCCCTCCACCCCCACCTACCCCTCCACTACCCTCTGCCACCCTCCTCCAACTACCCCCACCCCCCACCTACCCTCCGCCACACCCCCCACCTACCCTCCGCCACCCTCCCCCACCTACCCTTCCGCCACCCTCCCCCACCTACCCCTCCGCCACCCCTCCCCCACCTACCCTCCGCTACCCCTCCGCCACCCCTCCCCCAACTACCCCCCACCCCACCTACCCCTCCGCCACCCCTCCCCACCTACCCTCCGCCACCCCTCCCCAACTACCCTCCGCTACCCCTCCGCCACCCTCCCCCAACTACCCCCCACCCCCCACCTACCCTCCGCCACACCCCCCACCTACCCTCCGCCACCCTCCCCCACCTACCCTCCGCCACCCCTCCCCCAACTACCCCTCCGCCACCCTCCTCCCCTTTCAGCTATAAGATTGCTGGAAAAAAACCTGCAGCCGATTTCACGAAACATTACGCAGTGGCAAAACTTGAAACTTTAAAAGTCCCTTGTCCAGTATTTTACTTTTTTGACATTGATAAATGCAAACTTTAAACAGCCATTACCAGTCAATGGAAAATCCAATTGAACAATATCGTAAGGAGAATTTTATTCTCTTTCCTATTGCTGCAAACCCTCACTTTGACCTCTGCTCAGTTCTGTCTCATTTTGCCAGATTGTCTCACAAATGTCTTTTGAATGGTACATTTTGTGTTTTCCTCTTTTTCTGTTGGCAGCCAAACCTAAGTACAAAGGCCCCCCACCTCCGCCGAATCGCTTCAACATCATGCCAGGTTACCGCTGGGATGGTGTGGACAGATCCAACGGTTTCGAGAAGAAAGCCTTCGTGCGCCAGGCGGACAAGAAGGCAACAAAGGAAATTGCCTACAAATGGAGTATTGAGGACATGTAGTCAGTGAATTCTGTGGCTCAAGAAGTTATTTTTACAAGCAGCAGCTGGCAGTAACTTCAGTCCAGGGGTGTTGCTAGAGGTGGGGTCTTGGGTGGAGGGGGGGGGGGGTTTACACTCCCAACATTATTTCTTTGTGTGGGCAAAATCAATCTCCTAAAGGCAAAATCACCCTCCTAGAGGCAAAATCGTATGTCTGTAGGCAAATATGCCGTAATGAATAGTGTCACCTGGAATGCGTTCGATTTTAATTCCCCCAGCTTACTCGCGCCTGGCTCCTCACGTGATGACAGACCTGTGCAGTGGAGCTAAATAACAAACGATGTCGGGTAAAGTTTCGTGCAAGAGCTGGAAACTTGAACTTTGACGTGACACAGGCTGCATCCGAATCAACTGTCTAGAGCTAGGTCTAGGTCCACACCCATTGAAAATGCGCGGGGACGTGCTGACAATAGACGTAGCCGTAGCTCTGGAAGCCCGTTTTGGAAAAATGTTGCAACCTGACGCCACTTTAGCAGTTTGTGTACAAAGTTTATGGAGAGTCAATTCCTAACAAAATTGGAAATGTTATTCAGTCCCAGATTCTCGTCTTGTCGTCATTTTTGCAATGAATGACCTTCATTGAGATGATATATGACGAAAAACTTGCGCCAGGTTGCAACATTTTTTCCGCCCGTTTCGGACACGGTCTGAGGCGCCCGTCGGCAGCCATGTTTATTGCATGGCCTTATGGGATACTTACCCAAGTAACCGGCTCAGCGAGTCGGTTACTTGGGCCAGGCTCTAGTAAGCGAGAGAAGTCACGTGAGAGGTAATTCGAAGGCTGTCACGCTTGCACGAGTAAGCGCGGGGGAAGTAATCAAATGCCCTCCTTTTGTGTAATTCATGTAATAGTATATAAATAAAACATAATTTGAGGGTTGATAGTCGATATTAGCTCAAGATTAAACCTTACACCGTTTGTTGTCATCTTTATTTGGCGGAACTTACGTGTTAAGCAAGATCTTGAAGGCAATAAATTGCGGTTGACGTCACTTCAACTTTGGGGGAAAATAGTCTGGGCTTTGCTTTAAGCCCACATCTTTGCATATATAGCTAGGGCAATGTTTGCGTGTGTACACTAGTCTAGGGGCTAGACCTTTGTGGTTTGATTCGCGATAACCTGCCGCCGCGAGAGGGTGCTATTAGGACCAATCATAGTCGCCCATGAACCCGTCTGAACAACATCTAGGCCAACTCCTAAAATCTCCCCCGAAAAATGGGGGAAACTAGTACGCTTGCGCCACTTCTGCAGGCAATTACAGTTCATTGTCAGTCCCACACATTCTACACACAACAAAAGAGCTGACTAGTGAAGTTGCACAAATGTCTTGCTGCATTTATCAAATTACTGGAAGAAATTTGAGTTCGCTGCATATTTTAGGCCAAACAGGTGCGCGCATTACACGACCATTAGGAGTTTGCCTAGAAGTTGTTCGTGGCTGTTCGTGTATTGGTTGGTCTTGATAGCGCCTTCTCGTGGCGGCGGGTTATCACTGCGCGACGCGTATCAAACCACAACAACGTCTAGCCCCCAGACTATGTGCACTCTAGCCCAGTTCGCTAGTTCTATGTAAAGCATATGGGTAAAGTAGCACAAAGGTAACCCGAGTGATACTCTACCATGCATGAGTTTTTGGGGTCCTCATAAGTCCGACAAAATCGCATCCCCTGGCCAAATAAAGGCCCATAAGTCCGATGCCTCATAGGTCCGACTCCTCATAAGTCTGACGGGCCTTATAGTTCCGAGCCGACGCCTCATAGCTCTGACGCCTCGTAAGTCCGACAAATTAAACGCCTCGTTTTTCCGTTGTCGGACTTATGAGGCGTCGGACCTATGAGGCGGAATGAATAATTTTTATGCCTAAGTCGACGCCTCATAATAAGGCGTCGGACCTATGAGGCGTCGGACTTATGATACGGCCCCGAGTTTTTAACCTTTGTGCGAGCTTGGTCAACAGCAAAACTAGTGGCCGACACATGATAGTGAATGTACCAGTGAAAACATGGCTCTCGATCATGAATATGTATGAGGTGTAGTAATGTCCTACATCATCCACTTTGAAAAAGCCCCCAGCTCCCAGGGGCCATGGCCCGCCCTTTGCCCCCCCCCCCCCTGGATCCGCCCTTGCCCCGGCCCCTCCCCCACATTTTTATTTTGCGGTGGGTGACCACCTAGTACCTACATGTATATGCCCCATATCAGTTCCTGTTACTCTCTGTACCATCTGAACCTGCCCGTGCGCTGTTGGTTTTAGGTGCTACATGTACGCACATGTACATGTAGTTCATCACTTGTCCCTGTACTACCTGTAGTCACTGATTTTAAAGTTTTTTGTAGATTGGATCCGTCAGTAGTGTGTACAAGGCCAATACACAAAATATGCACAAGTGTATTAGTGAACAAAATAATAAATTAAGCATCTGAGATTATGGTGTCCCGTATTTTATTTTCCAATAAACGTTGCTGTATTACTTTTTCAACTTTTCTTTAATTATTAAAAGTCTCGGTCCAAACGGCAACTATGTCAACAGAGGGCGCTATGCTGTGCAGGTCACATTCTTGCGAATAAATTTTGTGGGAAAGTTCGGGCCGGCGGCCAGTCAAACAAACAGTTTTGTTTGCTGTCGCAGTTCCGACCATTCTAACTCGACAACAGCCTGTGGTCTCACCCGTTTTCTGACGTGAGAAGGACGACCGGAAACAGTGGAATTACATGATAAGTACATTTAGCAAGAAAATTGCCCTATGGTTGTGTCCGGATCCGCTACATTCCCCAGAAAATATAACCGCAGCCTGGCATGCATGTTCTACATCATTTTACAGACGGTGAATATTTACAGTCATGGGCGGCGCGGGGTCGGGGCGAATCTTTTTTCCCCAAACGACATATCCTTCTTTTGATACTGTCCGATCTGGGGGTTGGTAGGTACGTGGTATCATATCATTTGCCCCCTTTTTTTGTCCGCTAATACAAATGTTAGCCTACCTTTTATTCTATGGCTCAGAATAGCTGATTCAATGACTCCAAACTTGACTCAGTGAAATAATGTCTCAGTTGAATTGATGATTTTTTGCTAAAGGTAAAAACAAAAATGGCAAAAGTGCATGGTGCCTCACATGCACATCGCACCACAGGCACATGTACAGGCGTAGCCAGCGGAGGGGGGGGGGGCAATATTGTCGAAAGACTGCCCTTTTCCATGTAAATGCCCTTTTTTTGCACCGGCGCTATACCACCAGTATTTTTGTAGGAGTGCCCTTTTTTATTATTTTTTTTTCTTTTTTTCTGAACAAGTGCCCTTTTTAAAAAGATCAAAGAATGGGTGCCCTTTTTGGGCCAGCGGCCGTTTTGGTGCCTTTTTTTGGTAAATTTGACGCAAGTATAGGCCTTAACAGCCCCCATATTGTTCGTTAGTGTGAATAATGGTCGGTTTTGAACTGCGCCCCCCCCCCCCCCCCGTTTGATTTTATGGAGGCCAGAAGCCACTCTGGAGACACTTATGCAGGCCAAGTGTCCGAGGGGAAAAAAGTGATTAACTTTTATCACGGATGTGCAAGTGCAGTTTCAAAAAATTGTACCCCCAATCAAAATGACTGCGCTACGCCTATGACGTCTAGAACTCAAAATCCCCCGGCCCCCCCTCAAAAAAATTATTTTAAAAACACGCCGTTGGCACCTAGCCCGTCGCGCTCGCATTACTAGTTCTGACCAAGTTATGCCCCCGCCCCCTCCCCCCCCCCAAAAAAAACCTTTTGAGGACGGTAATTGACGCCCCAGCCCCTAGGCAAAATAGGAGGGCGCTATTTCGAGTGGGCGTTTTAACAGCGGTCAAGTTGTGTTATTAAAGCACATGTGCATGCATGTAGTGACAGCAACCGAAAAAAACCCCCGGCGCCACATGTCCAGCTTTTATTATAAGCCTACTAACTAGGAATTAGGGCCTATTACTTTATAATTATTGGGATGTTATTGCAAGACAATAATTCCGTTCTAGCAGGGTGGACTGACTCCAGCCCCACAATCAGGATCGATACGGACCGGGAGCCAGTCTGCTTGCAAAGCAGATCTGTTTGTGCCCAAAACTAAACTTTTCCGAGGTTTGCAGACGTCAAAAAAGAAAAGAAAAATAAAAGAAAAGAGGAACAATGTTTTTAAGTCGGAATAAAATATATGCCGCAGAAATTGAAAATGTATTAATACAAAAAAATATCGAATTTGTTGAAAGGCTTACGTTTTAATCACGCAATATTTTGATTGACTTTATTTTATCCTGAGGCACAAAAAAAGCTTTATGATACGGTAGGCTTAGTGAGATAAATTTAAGTTTAGAAGTTAAAAATAAGACTATTAACCCTCGTGGATCAAGCCCAAAAAAATTACGAGGTGGAACCACGTGGAGAATTTTAGCACCACATGTGTTTATAGGTCAATAAAGAGTTAACATTTTAAGCTTCATATAGATGGCGCAATCCTTCCTGCGGATGGAGGCAGTAGCGACATTTTGCCAATTAACGCGACTATCACTTCGCCGAGACATGACTTTCCAGCCATACATCATTACGCCAAATCTTGAAATATGCTTTCTTTCCAGCTCGGCAGGGGGCCAATCCAATTGCAAGAAGGGTTTCATTAAAACAAACACCAGAATTCCGAGTCTTTTCGACCATTAGGCCCCTATGTCGAAATATATTTATCATTTTTTTTCGAGGATGGGCGGCGGGGGATTTGCCCAACCCACCCCCATTGACACCCCTGCGGACGCCAAGGCCAGTTGTTAAATGTGCAACATGATTTCGTGGCACCTCGTCTTCCTTCCTAAGTGTCTTGGTAGGCCATACTATTATTATTTTACACTCTTTAAAGTTGCTATTTGCTTTTTTTTATCCTGACGAATTAAATTTGCAATTTACATTACCAGCACGTTGTCGTAAAAGTTGGTACCTCCATAATGTCTTAACTTGTTCTTTAAAAATGGAACTTGCGGTCGCTGGCAAAGTTAATGGACCGATCCAGTAAGCCCCGCCCACTGCGCACGTGGGCAAATTAACACGTGCTCCTCTCCAATGCGCCACACTGCATTTTCCTGCCGCGCGCACCATACGCGCGTGCACGCATGTCGGACTTTTGTGCACGCACGTCGGACATAAATCACGGCTGTGATTGGTCAGAATACCATGGGACGGCGCTTAATGGACCGGTCCATTGAGCGTAATGGGGAGCAATAAATCGTCTGATATTTTCTAAACCAACCCCTGGTGTACGGGGTTTTGCGTAAATGTTAAATACCAACTTTTCAATACGACAATGTGTAATGCTTAACGAAACAGTGGGCTACTTTTTCTAAGTTGGACCTTCGCTTTTGACAGAGATTTTTTTTTATGCATCTCAAACAAAAACCCCTCCTATACGGTCGGACCACAATTGGTGGGCGCGGACATCTGGGAATGTTTTACATTTAGCTCATCTTGCCGATCTTGCAGACCTATGTTCTTCACTCAATGGTTCTTGAGTCTTGAGTGCTGAATGGTAACACATAGCAACCGATGAAAACTGGTGTGCAAATGAATAGATGTTTTCATTGGATGACGTCAAACCGCTCCCACCTATAATTATAAGTATCTGAAATCATGATTACATAACGTTTCAGCGACAGGCTGATTTTTTTCGTAATATGTCTCATTAAAATGGACTCAAAGTAATGAGAGAAAACAATAGAAAAGAAAAGATTAACTTCGAAAATGGAACAGGGATATAACACAAAATATTCACTACTTAACTTTTAGACTAATGTTGTGGCGTCTCGATCTCCTCGACTAAGTCATTTCGCTAGTAGTGTAGTTTAGGAAACAAGTTATGTTCCCCTTAGCAAACTGTACTAATATTCCAACGTGACACATAAAGTCCAAAACGCTTGTGTCTTTTCGTTCCCTTGTCATCAGACCCCCTACGCAGTCCTTTTTCTACGCACTGCACCTTGTGACAACGCGCGCGCGTTGCAAGCGGTAATACCTGCGCAGATAATGGATGGTTGAGGCATACGGAAACGGGGTCCTAAAGTACACTATCTCTTCATTTCATTCCAAATATTCGCAACTGTTGATAAACGGAATCAGCCTGAGGAAAATCCCAGATGAATATTGTTTCTTTTTTGGAAACATAATCTTTATTTTGAATGGCCAAAGCAAGACGGCAACAGCGTGCGCATAATATGCAGTATAATCACATCAATTCGTCAGATGTCAAAAAACCCAACATGGCGTCGAGCGGAGGGCGAACGCCCGTCCAAGCTGCAAGCCTGTCAGCCCCAGGCAGGTCCAAAACGCCGGTCCGGGTGGGCTACTACGAGATCGAAAGGACTATAGGGAAGGGGAACTTCGCAGTCGTCAAGCTAGCCACGCACGTCATCACAAAAACCAAGGTAAAAAGCCACTTTTTGGATTGAGTGTGTGTGTGCTGGTTGAGGGTCAATGCTGGATTTTGTGCACGATAATTGCCGCAGATAACGCTTGCAACCCGCGTGCGTTGTCCAACGCAAATTGAATGCAAGTGCGTCAAAACATATCTTCGTCATTTTAGGGGGTCTGACGATATACACTCAAGTGTATATCATGATAATGATGATGCATGCCGTAACACTACAGGCATGACTAGCCCCACTAGTGTGGCCGTCGGTATGCTGCGCTGAACCTCTGGCCACACACCGCGGTACCGCGTGCTACTGAGGACGAAGTTTCATAAAATCTGCGGTCCGTTTCTTACATTCTCAGTTTCTTACTTTCTTAAGGTTGTATTCTATGATGTCTCACCTATCACTTCTGGGATGCTTAGGTCTAATAATATTCCATTTTCCGAGATATTCTTCAATCTTTCTGGAGCCCATATCAATTTGCACTCGTGAAACGTCTGGTGGTGATGGCAGCCATTTTGAGTGACAAGAGATGACCTCGAGCTGTGACGTCGCGTTTATGCAAATTGCTTGTCGAGCGCGCGAGGGCGCGAGTTGCAAATGCGACGGCTGTTTCCTGTACCATGCATTTATCGTCAGGGGGCCACGTGCACTGATCTCTATTCAGGATCTACGGCACAGGAAACAGCCGTCGCATTTGCAACTCGCGCGCTCGACAAGCAATTTGCATAAACGCGACGTCACAGCTTGAGGTCATCTCTTGTCACATTCAAAATGGCTGCCATCACCACCAGACGTTTCACGAGTGCAAATTGATATGGGCTCCAGAAAGATTGAAGAATATCTCGGAAAATGGAATATTATTAGACCTAAGCATCCCAGAAGTGATAGGTGAGACATCATAGAATACAACCTTAAGAAAGTAAGAAACTGAGAATGTAAGAAACGGACCGCAGATTTTATGAAACTTCGTCCTCAGTAGCACGCGGTACCGCGGTGTGTGGCCAGAGGTTCAGCGCAGCATACCGACGGCCACACTAGTGGGGCTAAGGCATGACAGGCTTGCATGTTCACCGTCAGGATATATTGGCAGGCCCTAGGCTATTATAAAATTTGTAGTTTAGCATGTTTAGCGAAACACTCCAAGTCCAAAGGAGGCAGTGCAACATTTGTGAATCTTTCCATGGCATGGTGGCTGTCGTTTATACGGCACTTATACATGATGTAGTGCGATATTCAATTGCTGTCTTTACGACACTGCAAAAACATCATTCATGCCATTGGGATCACATTTTACAACTTAGCTCCAATGCCTCTGGCTGTACACTATCACAAGCTCTGTTGTAGTACGGCCAGAGCAGCAAACGTCCCCTGGATGCCTGAATGTAGTGAATTTTCAACCGACTTACACTTACAGTGAGATTATCTTCTCATCCAGCACCCGATTTCACGAAGCGCTGTGACGCGTTGCAACTCGAGTTACGACGTGTAACACGTTGCAACTCGCGACACTTCGTTTAATCCATTTCACGAAACTTGCGTTGTGTTGAATGCTGCGACTGCGACGCATCATGAAGATACGATGCGTCGCAGTGCTGCTATGGCTATGCATCGTACGTTACGATGAGTTTTATGAAATCGGGTGCAGGACAGAGATTTAGTTAGGGTACCTGGAAAAATTCTGCTAACCGGACACCACTTTTTTCAATTAATTTTCTAGCGCTAAAAGTTACCTCTTTTATGGTTATTCCCTCCACTTTCTCTCCTCTACTCTCATCCCGTCCTTTCCTTAATTTCTATTTATCAATCAGTCACTCACTTCCTCGAGATTCGAACCTCGGACGCTTGCTTGATACACGAGTCTCTTAACCGCTAGGCCGCGCACGATCGCTGTTGCAATGATCAATCTTTGGACGTATTTGAAGTATCCATTGAAATAAACTAAATATTCATGAGAAAATAAATATTCATAATGACGTGTTGCACTATCATTGGCCGGCTCATGCGACGTCTCATGCGACGTCATGGTTATCGATGTCATGTGTATAACGTACCGCTGTTCCAGACACTTCAATCAGTTTTGACCGGCTGCTTCAACTACTCAGATCTGCACTACATGTGCATGCAAAATGTGCTCCAAAAACACATTTTTACCAATTTTTTTTCGCAAGTCCACTCTTTCCTGGATTCCTCTAGGTTGAAATCACAAGGTGAGGTGAACATTTGGATGTTTGGCGGCAGGTAAGTGGTGTCCGGTTGGCAGAATTTTTCCGGGTACCTGCTCGTAGAGCAACCTCGTCCAAAACATGTTCCTTTATCTACAAATCTTCATCCATCTGGCCAAGAAATGACGATTAGTCTTCAGCTCATCAAACATCGTCTCAAAAATGTTCCTCCATGGGATCTCATAATTCATGACCTCGTGTTTGTATGGCTGGCTGCGCCATGCGCCTGCAAACACCCGGTCATGATCTGTGCAATGCATAACCTTGCCCAAATACAAACCCACACAAACGACGTGCAAAACCGACATTTTGAGACGATATTTGTGGGAGCTTTGGAAACCTCTGTCCTGGATGATCTGTTTCAGGCATCCACGGGGCCTTTGCCGCTGGCTGTACTACATGTACACAGCTTGTGATAGTGTGCGGCCAGAGGCATTGGAGCTAGTTGTAACCCCGGCCTTCCAACCAGAGCGCTTTGCCTTTGGTCATGTTGGTAGCTGGATTGGTTAAACCATGGAGCAAAGGTCCCAAGATCAGATCTGCTTTTTTATTGTTTTCTTCTCTCTTTTTTTTTACGTATCTTTACTTTTTTTTTTTTTTTAAAATCAAATCCTACTTTTTATTGAAGTAGGTCTAGGTTTCAGGGGGCGGGTAGTCTATGTTATAGAGAATGCCGTGGTCTATTATGCACGAACAGATTTGCTGATTAATTAGGCAAGACCCCGCCTCTTGACTTCCTAGATTTTGACCAATCAGCAGGGGCTTTCTATAGGTCTATCGGGTCTTCGGTCATTCACCTGTTGCGCATCATAGACATGGATTTAAAAAAGAAAATGTTACGGCGCGCGGCACTCGGTACAAATGCGCTCCCGGCTGTTGTTGTATTACAAAACGCTGCATTCGAATTGACCAATCACGGCGCGCGGCGTTCGGTATCATGTTACGCGAATGCGCTCCCGGCTGTTGTATTACGCTGCATTCCAGTTGACCCAATCACAGCGTTAGTCCTGATTTTGGGATGAAGTGGCGTCACAATTTAGTAAAGTGGACTCCGATTGGCTGGCGTGCGGCTTGCATATAAATCTGCATGCTTTTGACATATCAGACGTTAGACAGGAGATGGCTCCGTGGATAACGGGTGATACTCAGACTACAGGTAGTGTACCCATGCTGGAAGTGTGAATGGTTTGACATGCCTTCCTGTTTCAGTTCAACACGGGAACATTTGTATGGTAAACAGGCATAGGGCTGTACATGTATAGGAACCAGGCACCCAAGTACCCGACCGTTGATGTCAGGAAATGGTTCCAGGTTATTGAATAAGCCTCTGTACTGATGACGTCACACTTTGTTTACGTGTGTGATTTCCAGTGCTCAGTACACCGTGGGCCCCCACTGGCTCCATAGGAAAGTGCACATGTAAACAAAGTGTGACGTCATCAGTACAGAGGCTTATTGGGTAGCTATAAACATCTTTACAAATTACAAATTTACTGTGTGTAGTACTTTTCAGACAATGAAAAAGAATGTTTTGAATGCCTTTTGTGGGGAATTTTCAAAATGAAAACCGGGCTACATTGGAAAACAAAACATTTCACGTTTAAGAGTAATACGCTCGCGAAAGCTGCAGTTTACACCGTAAAGAGGCTTACTTGTACATTGTACTATACAAACTTGTATCTTGCTGTCTGATGCACCGATGCGGTAGTATTATCTTGCGGACCTTTATGAATAATTTGAAAAGCAACTTCCTAATTTTTGATTTTTGGGTTGGGTACGTAAAAAAAAGCGATTTGTACAAAATAGTCTGTGTGCCACAATTTTGGTTCGATTTTGTGTTTTGTAGTTTGGCAACATGATTGACAATTCAAGCACACTCGATGGTTTCCAATTAGTGCCGTCCCAGAGGGAGGAAGTCGTCTTCACTGAGTTTCCTGAAAACATACAGCGAAACCCCCCCCCCCCAAGGCTCTAGATGCACAAACATGCATGCTATTACGTATAATTAACATCGAAGACACATGTTTCACATACAATGCCTGCCATGTACCGGTTACCTGCACATGCAAGGTATTTTACTCAAAAGAAAAAATGGAGGTTTCATAGTATTAGAATATAGATTACATCCGGCACTTTTATGTTACCCGGTACCTCACAATTGAAAGTTTACACTAAAAATGTGAATGTACAATGTACATAATAAATTTACGTACTTTTTATTAAGAGCAAAAGTGCACTTTTTAGCCTCCAAAACATTTATACATGTACCTATTTGGATCCCATTTGGATCCCACGCATCACTAGTAGCACAGCCATTGACCCTAACCTCCCCAAATCCTTCAAAATCCTCTTTGCAAAATGGATTTGCAGGATTGAGGCTACCGGTATGGCAAAAGTGTGGCTGATTTCGGATGATGCACTGTGTCAAAGGTCTTAGGCCAGACTTTGTGTTGTTTTTGCTCAGCCGTGCATAAATTCAGGCCAACATGTATACTTGAAACCCTCCGCACTGCTCCAGGATGTCACTGGCTCTGCCTCGACATATTGACAGTGATTGCTGGAGGATTTTGCAGGATTGAGGCAGTGGTCACTCCTCCAAGGACCACATTCAAGAAATAACAGACGATTTTGCAGGATTGAGGCTGTATGCTATTTTTAACCTGTAGGCGGTTGGAGGATTTTGCAGGATTGCGGTTACATTCTAGCAAATATGCCGTAGGGACGTAGGGAGTTAAGGTTAAAAGCAAACTTATTGAATTATTTGAGTGCTCGAAGAAATCCTTAAGACATTTTTATCTTAAGGTTTAGGTTAACTTTTTTGGGGAAAAAAATGGCTTTTGATGACACTTGGAGGCAGTGACCCTTGGGTGGGAAGACACAATTCTTCATCGGATTACAGAGGTCAAAGGTCATGTAGGGGTCATTTGAGGTCATTGTTCAAATATGTTTCAAAGGTTTGTTTGTCTACAGAATTTGATGGGTTTTAATGTCACTTGGATGGAGTGATCCTTGGGTGGGGGTTCATGACAACTCTTCCAAAATTGGAGGTCAAAAGTTATCTAGGGTCATTTGAGGTCATTATTTGAAAATTGCACAAAATGCACACAATTTGACTTTTTTTGAAGAACACAAAAGATATACATGTACCGGTAGGCCTATGGATCAACTGCGAAAAATGGCGACACGTGCGATCCACGGATCACCTTGTTTTGATTTAAATCATTGAAATCGGGGATACTGTACAAGTTTGAATGCAACCAGGTATCGGGACCTGCAGCCTGAGCCGAACGATTGTATCGCCACTGCAGAGAATCGGTCAATCGGTCAGTTTTCCCAACATTTGTCTTTGGCCTTAGAGACCACCTAATAATAGAGTCAACACTCGGATGTAGGTCAGCCAGAGTTTGTAGAGAATCTTCCATCCCCTCTGTTTTTATTTGAAAGGTTACTATACTGACCATGTGTCATTCAGTTTTCAAGGCCAAATTAAGTTAAATAGAGAAAATATTTAGACGTGGAAAAATATTGGAAATGCCAGAACAGGAAAGTGTCAGCTGCTTACAATGTACATGTAGGCCCCTATTTGTTTGTTTATGAATGATAATTTTATTTCAGAATAATAAACGTACATTACACGTACATGCATTGTACATTGTATACTGTGCAACTTCACATTTAGTTTTTGTGTGTGTTGGGTGTGACATTTTGAGAAGAGACATCCTGATGTGCACATCATCATTAAAGGGAATATACATACATGTACATGTACATCATTTGCTTTTGCTGTAATTTTCAGAAATGGATGGAATTGGGGAGTTGGAAATATATAGCAAATATAGTTACACTGACTTTTTTGAGGTTTTGGGTTCGCCAAGAAAAACAATCATTTTCCTGTAGTCTGGTTCCCTGACTCCATATAAGAAGAAACATAGCAGTTTACATACATTGGGGAATTGTAAGGTCAGGGAACCAGTCTAGCTGGCTTGTACCCGTTCATAGGTGTGTAATTGATTGCAAACAAGTGCGATGGTCAATTGGGGCCAGTATTTGAAAAAAAGCCAGTTTTTTCCAACACTGGTCGGCCGACCAGCGTTGGAAATTGATACAAAAATACCACTTTTCTTGAAAATGACAGTATACCAGGTGCCATGATTTTACAGGTTGCTTTACACTGTCATTCACTAACAGTCCAGCAAGGTATTTCAAAATGATTTGGTCGTTTTATTTTTTGATGTTTGCAAATGTTGTATTTTCCCTTTAAGGTACATGTACATGTATGGCTTTTGTAATTGTCTAAAAAAAAACATCATTGGCACTACAAGACAACTGTAGGGTCTTGCATTGAAACTGGTTACCCACTGGTGCTGATGTCAGGAACCGGTTCCAGATGATGGAACTCCTCAGACATTGAAAAAGAGAGGTTTTGAATGTCATTTGTGGAGAATTTTGAAAATGAAAACCAGTCTACTTGTATTATGGAAAAACGAAACACATTCATGTTGAGGATGCTTGCAAAAATGCAATTTACACCGTAAAGCTACCGTACATGTACTGTACATGTATGTCATGTATTGAGTGACCGTACACACTTGTCGAGTATCAATGCACCGACATGACCGATGTGGTAGTATTATCGTGTGGACCTACATGTACATGTAGTACTTACCGAGTACAATGTATGAACAACCAGTACAGCAACCTTTCTTCAACTCTAACCGTCCCAAATCCTGCAAAATCGTCTTTGCAAAATGGAGGATATTGCAGGATTGAGGCTATATGGCCAAAGTGTGTGGTTGTTTTCGTAGGATGCACTGTGTTAAGGTCTTGGACTGGACCTTGTGTTGTTTATGCTCAGCCATGCATAAATTTAGGCCTGCTGGTATATTATCAATTATACTTGAAATCCTGCACTGCTCAAGGATGACACTGGCTCTGCCTCAGCGTACTGACAGCGATTGCTGCAGGATTTTGCAGGATTGAGGAAGTGGTCACCCTCCCAAGGACCACATTCAAGAAATAATGGAGGATTTTGCAGGATTTAGGCAGAATGCTATTTTTACATGGATACATGTAGTTGGACGATTTTGCAGGATTGAGGTTACAGGACTACATTGTCCTAGCAAAAATGCCTAGGCATAAAATGAGAGAGTTAGGGTTAACGGGTGCCTTGTACCCAGGGTGTTTTTTCAATCGGGTATCCGACTACATTGTTCCTGTGTAAGGCCAAAAAAAAAAAAATAAGTCGGTCTCTGGTCAGCGCGCGCGTCAATTTTAATCATGCGCGTCAATCTTTTTTTTTTTTCCAAAATGTTCCGCGGTAGCTCCAACAGCCAACTCCTCTATTGCCGCACCTCCTCAATTTTTTTACCAAAGAGCACCAAGGAATGGGAAATTGCACCAAGGCAAATGATCGAGAGCACCAACATGACCAAGGCAAATTATGGAGGACAATGTACATGAGGACACCAAAAAAGCAAAATAGTACCCCACCTTGTCTGTACAATCCAAGCTTGACATGCTTGAAGAAAAAAGAAAAAAACCAAAAAAAAAAAAAAAGCCGCGTCAAGTCCGGAACTTTGGTCTGACCAGAGACCGAATAGTTTTTTGGTTTTTTTGGCCGAAGTGTAAATGCACACCCCTACTGTAGATACAACGCACATGATGTATGTATTGTATCGGTCATGCCGGAAGTTCTATACGATAGCACTGCTCGGCTCTCTTTGCCATTCTTCAACCAGTCCAAGTCATAAATGAGAGAGTCGGTCAGTCTGTTAGTCAGTTGGACAGGCCTACCAGTATACGGTATCATGTACATGTACATGTACCTGTACAAGTACCAAGAGAACGCGAGGTTGACTCTCAGCAAAATTAATGGTCGTTTAATGTACCAAGTACATTATACATTATCAATGTATTATTGACAAGATTGTTGCTTTAAGCATCTACACTGCTCGGAGGTGTCAGCGTCCGCTGGGAATATTCACACCGAATCCTGTTGTCCAAAATATCAATGACAGTCACTTTTGTCAAGCCTGTTTTGCTAAACGCTCTCCAAAGATTGAATTTCAAAGGTTAGGAACATCTCAAAGTTCTGCGATGTTGAAGAGCGTTAATCATGTGAAGCCCCATTTTTCACCTCGTTTTAATAATCAGTAGATTTCTACCGTACGTAGTCTTTCTGTTTACGTGCTGTTGGTGGGGTCCATATTGAAATTATTATTATATTTTGATATTTTAGACGTCAGCACAAAAGACTTGTTTGCGAGACGTTTGAGGTGTTGATCCAAATGAAAAGGTCAATTTTATTATATATTTTTTCTTGCTTGATTTCTTGATAGTTTTTAGCTAGACTGCTGCGCAGGATGCTTTATTTCCTTTGGCTTTGGGTGCACACGTATGATTAAGGATACTGTATTCAGGGTTTTCAAGAAATTTGAATATTTTTTTGTAGATTTTCATGTTTTATTTTTAACCCAAAATATGCAAATAATTCCAAATTTGAAAAAAACAAACAATTTGCATGTACTGTACCGTATGCGTGTACAAATTTTAGTTTTTAGTTTGAAATTCAAAATAGCTACATTTTATAAGTGTTTTTTTTTCTTTTGAGGCAACAGAATTGCTCAAAATCTTAAAGTATCCTAATCTTAAAGTTAGCATCCACTTGCTTAAATTTCAATATTTCAATTTTTTTGATCAGAGCAAAATTTAAAGGAATTTAATGTCCTGCAACAAATAAATTTGCTTGTTTGTTTTTGCAGGCCTTTATACAGTCTTTAAAAGTTGTTTTAAATGGCGTGCTTTAGTTCAGAAATTGCGCATACTATTCAGAACGAATTAGGAGCGTCCCATGGGAAAGTGGTCTTTTTATTTTAGCCATGGGTAAATTAATTAGTTGAATAAAATGTAGGCTTCTTGATTAATCCTCAAGCTATCTGAACAGTCACAGATACATGAAGTCAAAAAAATCAATCGTTAGGCAAAAAAAAAAAAGTCTCCGGTTTCTGGTATGGAGCTTGCCCTAAAAGTGGTGCGGCGACGCGGCTTTTTTTTTTTTTTTACCTGTCTTTTTTGTTTCAAATGTCGGCTGATAACTGCAAATGGTGCCCGACTAAACTTAGTGCAGATATACATGTATGAGAGTCCGGAGAGGCCACATAAAGCTTATTCTCGATCATAACCCCATCTAAAAACACATTAAAATTGTGCAGCAGCAGCAGGATTCCAGTCAAACCAGTGAGTTTGGCGGTTTTGAGACATCATCTTTTATTGAAAAAAAACCTTTTTCATTTTGCCGACGGGCATGGCTACGGCGACGCGTGCGCATACCAGAAACAGGAAACTTTTTTTTTTGGCCTTATCCCTTGTCATGCCTTTTACGCCTGCTAGTCACCAACAGTCAGATCATATTTTAAGCAAGCACTGTGACAAGTCAAAATCAGTCAGCAAACAAAAGCAGGCCAAAAAATAGGCACAGCTGGCTCATCAACATGATCAATCACCTACAGTCAAAGCATAACTGTATCAAGTTTACATAAACAGTCACAGCCAGTCAATGCTGCATTATGTAGGCTGGGAGCTCTTAATTAAAAACAGTCACTTGACTGATTTTGACTGAAAAAGTATAAACTTTACACAGATTTGGCTGCATAGGAGGGTTAATTTGACAGTTGGTTGACAATGTAAACACTCTTGACTGCAAATTTATAATGATGTCGCAATGACAAGCAAAGATTTCGGTTGAAATGGTGGACACAAAAAAAAAGTCACCCGTTTGATTAAGGAAATCAAAACTTCAACTGAAAAGGGAATTATTAATCGTTCCAAAAAACATCACTTTCTTGCGAGCCTAGATGCGAATGAACTGACTATCATAACATATTGCTCGGTAATGAAAATAAATAAATATGTGAGCACTTTATTCTTCAAAATTAAAAAAAAATATTTTGGCAGTACAGAATTCGAGGTTAAATTTGCATTCACTGTGCCTTTCGAATTTCATACTAAAAATACTTTCCTTTTTTTTAAAGGTATCGATAGAGTAGATCATTTGCAGCTATCCAAAAACTGACAAAATTATTGTTGAATACTGGTAGCTTTCTTAGTTTAAAGATGTAGTGGCATTAAACTCCCTGTGAAATGATTCCTTCTGGCATGCTGTCGTTTTGAAGAAAACAATGAAAGAAGACCATTTCTAAAGATGCGGTCAAGTGACGCGTTTTTTGAATTTTAATTAGTAATTCGGCAAACCAGTGAATGGGTGCATGCAAGCGTTTAAACGACACACGCATCATGTGCGGTTGCTATTTTTCGTCGGTTTAGTGCGCACATTGCAATCAGCTGCAATCGGCTGAATGAGAACGTGTCCCGGACGCTGATTTTGGACGCTATTAAGAACATGACTTGGCAACTTTTGATTTGAAACCGAGATCCTACAATATTGTTTTCTCGGAATATACAGCATTCACAGAGAACTACTTCATCAGGTTAGTTGTTAAGCACCCTTCTTTAGATTTTGAGCACTTTTGTTGCTTCAAACAAAAATAATGCACAAATGACAAATGATCTTACCCTTCCTTTAAATTGCTATTTTTCTACCGGAAGCTGCAAAAGTTATTCACTTGTTAATGAGACATTAACCCACCTTAGACAAACCGGCCCATGTTTAGCTATATTGAATTATTACTTGACAAATTTTGAACTTTTGCTACCCGACAATGATTCCGTTCTCGAAAGGGCAGGCTGGTTCCCGCCCCACAATCAGTATCTATAATGTATGAACAGGGAACCAGTCTTGTGCACAAGATGGATCTGTGTGGGCCCAAAATGGGTTGGAGATGTCAACAACAACAACAACAACAAAAGAGAAATGTTTAGGATTCGAAAAAAAAAGAAAATTTGTTTCAAGAAAATTGAATTTGTTGATCAGCAACTTTAAAAGTGTGAGCCTAAATACAAAGCAAATGTTTCTATTTTATGACAGTATGATAAGAATGGTTTTCTATCTGTGGATAAACGCTGGTAATCTCCGAGGCAAAAAACGGTGTTACCAGGCCACCGTAGCCATTGTCCCCTTGTTTAAAAAAGTGATTATCGGCAAATACGCTAATCAGCCAGTTTCTATATTGGGGTCAGCCGAAAATAGATCGGAAGAGGGTGGTGTGTTTGGCTGGGCTCGTGGGTGGGAAGACCGTGGGCTGGGTGAGGACGGAAACTGTGCTGCCAGCGCATCGGTGCCGTACTTTGGCACACAGACTTTGGCCTGAAACCAGTTTGTGTATGGTTAAACCGTGGTTTAACACGCACTGCCTGTGTGCATGGTGTGTGCTGTATGTTCAGTGCACAATGGGGAATCCATTCTCGGTGTGTTTGTAAACCCTCATGCAGCAACTCCATGGTACAAAGTCTGTACTGGAGTCCATTTAATGGGCGGGGTTTCAAGTGGAGTAGAAAGGGGGCACTAGAGTCAAATAGAAGTGGTTTTCATGTAGTTCAAAGGCTAGTACTTACATGTACTCCAATTTCGTGAAATGCTTCCTGGAATCTTAGTACCGGTATGCAGTGCACCAAATGCAACAACGTGTAACAGTGGATTCCTGTTGCACCGGTAGCCGATTTCACGAAACTTTGCGCAATTGCGTAACTGCAATTGCGTAACTCCACTTGCGCAACATTTATTGCGTATAAGTTGCGCAGCATTACACGTTGTGCAACATTCCAGTCATGACAAGTTTCACGAAAGTTTTACAGTTCGTACATGTACCGGTAGGTCAGCGGCTTGCACAACAAATTATGGCATACACGTAACTTGCGCAATTACTTTAGGTGGCGTAATTGTGGCATACTGACTGAAAATCAACCATTTTACTAACAAGTCGTGATTGTTGGAGAGCCTGTCATTGCACAACTTATCAGGGTCGATACAAGACACTCACAGCTTTGTGTTTGAAGTTTGTGAATTGCTACGGTATTTTACTTGTGACAGACTTTTTAGAGTTACCGCACGATTCTAATTGGAAAGTCGGACAAAACTAATTTTGGCGGCTGGATGTGATACAGTGACTGATTATTATCCTCGCCGAATATATTTCAATTGTTTAAAACATTGCACAGCTACGCAAAGTTTTTTTTAAATTGATCGTACCGGTAAGTTTATTGCACAGCTGCACAACAAATTGTTGTGTACAATGTAAGTCCTACATGTACATGTACCTGTTTTTGTTTGCCTTAGTACATCATGTAACAGACAGTAGGAAGTTAGGTTAATACAAAAATGTCCTGCTTTACCCCCCCCCCCCCCCAATTATTGCACCAGTCAACATGGTCAAAACTGAACTGGTCAATCAACATCAAGTCCTCCACTCATTATTTTGCCAAATAACAATCCACGTACGTAGGAAAACCGTAAATTGTGTGTGTGGCCTTTGCTTGTATGTGCTCGCAGACTGTGATCCCACTCCAAAATAGACGTGTTGTGACGTAAGTCATTTTGACAACGGTTTTTCAATGACATGAATGTGTTGTACATGTACGTACACTCGTACGGTACATTGTAATTGTTACTCTTGGGTTGTGCATGCTTGCAGAGCCTACGGTAGCTCATGAATGTAAACACGTCAGCGTGAGTTGAACGCACCCACAATTTCATGTCTCCTGGGCCAATATCGACACAGTATTTAATATCAAGTTTGCTGGTTTGGTACATGCTGGTTCGGTAAATGTTTCTCCAGTTGCGTTTGCATGAGAAGATGTCTTTTTATACCATTCAAAATACCGGTGACATGTACCGGTATTTTGAATGGTGAAAAAGACATCTTCTCATGCAAACGCAACTGTACCTAACACTGAACCAAAAAAGAAAGTCCCCCCTTAATACTTTTTTGTCTAACTCAAAAACTACTGGTCACATCTTGCTCAAATTACGACTGATCAGTACAGAAATTCCTTACCTATCCAGCCATACTCTGTTTAGCCCAAGACAATGATAATGTGTACAAAATTATGCAATTTATGACCAGTGGTACCAAAAAAACCCCACTTACATAAGGTGAGTGTGAACCACAACTTGCACGTATACAATAGTGCAACTGTTTTCGGTATCATTTGTCATAAATTGTGTAAATTCGTACACATTATCAATGTGTTGGGCCAAATAAAGAGTATGGCTAGATTTCTGTACTGATTAGTCGTTATTTGAGCAAGAGGCGCTCAGTAGTTTTTGAGTTAAAAAAAATTAATTGCAAAGGGGGGAGGATTTTCTTTTTTGGTTGAGTGTATTTTTGTTTTATGTAGTTTCATAAGAAGTTCAATCTGCTGTTATTTTCAGAAATGGATGGATTTGGGGGTTTGTGTTTTATAGCAAATATTATTGTTACACTGACCTGTTTAAAGTTTTGTGTTCGTAGACGCTGGAAAAACGAAGACAAAAAAAATTATGTTCGTGAGTTTGGTTCCCTGACCCTACTTCAGACTTAACACAGCAAGCTCTAGACATCGGTGAAATTGTCAGATTGGAACCTGACTACAGTGTGTAGATTGCACCTGTTTACAGATGTGTAACCAATTGCAAAACAAAAATGTGGACTACTTAAAATTTGGTACCGGTACATGTATGGGGCCAGTAAATTCATTTTTTATCCAACGATGGTCAGCTGACCATAGTTGGACATTGATACAAAAATGCCATTTTCTTGAAAATGACAGCACACGAGATGCTGTGATTTCACAGGATGCTTGATACTATTATTCACTTACAAGTTACAGCCAAGTAAGGTACCAGGGTGACCGTTTTAGCCGATTTTTGGCTAACTTTAACAGACTTTGGATTAAAAAACGAGTTTGACAGAAAAATTTGACAGAATGGATTTTTTTGGCAGATTTCTGGCAGAATTATGCAAAATTGGTTATTTGACAGAAAAACGTAGCAAATTTGAAAAAAAATTGGTACATTTGTGTGAAAAAGCTATTCAAACAAACCCTTGCATAATGGGACAGGTTGGCTAGTCTAGGTGCTGAGGTTCACTGAGGTTCACTTCGTCGTGACCGCGTTTCGCCTGAAATTTACCCAATTTCATAACATTTTTATGTGACTATAGATTGTTTATAATGTAATTTGAACCTTAATTAAGGCAAAACTGCAACATCTGCATGTGATTTTAAGTGGTTATAGTGTAATTTGAGTAAATTTTGGGAATTTGGCAGATTTTTGATAAATCTGACAGATTTTTGAAGTGCATTTAGCAGAATTTGGCCATGACCTTATGGTCACCCTGCAAGGTACCGTACATGTACCTGTGTATAATTTGGTAGTTTTGTTGTTTAACAAATGTTGTATAACCGGTACATGTACCCCGATACCAGTACCTCTAAGGATTGTGCGGATTGTATGCGTATGATAGGTACAGTATGATACATGTATGTCATGAAATGTAGATTTGTGAGTTGATGAGATTACAGGATATGGTATCTCAAATCCTGTCCAGTCAGCAGCACTCATGTGACCATCCAAGAAGGAAAAAAAGGAAAAATCAAATCGAAACTGGGATAAAATGTTTTCATCCCTTCAAGAGGTTTTTCAATAAATGTATCGCCTACAGGAAGTTGAACTGTGCTGCTGAATATACTGAAATACAAGAACGCTGCTCTTCTTCCCTTTCCTTCCTATGATGAATTCGCGCCGTGGTTTGTCTCGCGTTGCCCCTCTTATCTTGGTTTCAGCGCATCCTGTGTGTTTTGAAATCTATCCGGCTCTTTTCTAGTGTCTCGCTACCCTGGCCGCAGAGCCTCCTTCGCTGTCGAGTTTACGGAATGACGACTTCAGTCCAGCTAGGATTTCATCAACACAGGAAGGCATCATTGTGAGCTCAAGTTGGTTCCTTTTCCTCGTGTCCTTTAGAGAGGAGTAAAAGCATCCCTTCAATTTTGCAGCCAGTTTTTCTCTTTCAAAGGATGGCTTTTGTTCGGATCATGAAGTCTCCTGAACTTGATACAGACAGGGTACATGATAATATTTTCTGGCAGAGCAGTTTTTTTTTACAGATGAAAAGTTAGGTTATAAGACTACCCTAGGGTATCTGAAAAAAGCAAAACAACTCTGCTAGAATTTCTCTCTTTTTTATGATGAGATTTTTAAAAGGAAAAAACCGATTACATTGTATGTCAGCTGTCAGTTTTGTTTTGAATTGTTGCATAATTAAATATAATAATGCCACAAGACAATCGCAAGCGAATCACAAGGCAATCACAGATCAATCACAAGTCAGTCACAACACATTAATTATTCACAAGTCAATCAGAGGTTAATCACAAGTCAGTCACAAGTCATCTCAAGTCAGTCACAAGGCATCAAATGTTAATCACAAGCCAATCACAAGTCAATTTCAAGTCAGTTACAAGTGAATCGCAAGTCAATCACAAGTCAATCGGAGGTTAATCACAAGTCAATCACAAGTCAATCAGAGGTTAATTCACAAGTCAGTCACAAGTCAGTCACAAGTCATCTCAAGTCAATCACAAGTCATCAAATGTTGATCACAAGCCAATCACAAGTCAATCCCAAGTCAATTACAAGTGAATCACAAGTCAATCAGAAGTAAATCGCAAGCCAATCTCAAGACAATTACATGTACAAGCCAGTCGTAAGCCAATCAAACGTTAGTCACAAGTCAATCAGCTTGTTAATCACAGGTCAATCACAAGTTGATCACAAGTCAATCACAAGTCAATGACAAGCCAATCTCAAGACATTTACAAGCCAATCACAAGTCAATCACAACTTCACAAGCCAATCACACGAGCCAGTCACAAGTCAATCTGAAGTCAATCACAAGTTAATCACAGATCAATCAAAGATCAATCATAAATCAATCACAAGCCATTCACAGATCAACGACAGATCGATAACAAGTCAATCGCATGTCAATCACAAGTCAATCCAAGACTGTCAATCGCAATTAATGTATTGCATTCACACAAGACATGCAAGATGTGCAAGCTCCTACATGTACCGGTACATTGTACATTTGTACACTGCACTGTTTATGTGTGTACATGTAATGTATACGTACATTGTAATCAGCACTGTACAATAACGGAGTGTGTACTCCTGCAATTTGCAGGGAAAAAAACACTGCGTGTAAATGTCATATTGCCTCTGGGTTGGACAGCGATGAAAAGCAAATGATGGGTTTTTTTCGCCCTGGATTCAGGATGTGCAGGATGCATCATGTGTTTGCGTTGTGCATCGTGTGTAATGTACTTTTGGTATGCATGTTTAAAGGGAATGTACACCATAGATATAGAATGAAAAGACTAGATTGGCAGCGCGTCCACACGCGCCCAGTCACTGTGCGATAAATCTCCGCCATTTTGTTCGTCTCTCATAGACGCGCATCAAATTAACGTAAAGTAATGGAGCTAAAATGTATCTTTCCTCCAGCACGTGACCTAGCTCAACACGCGCAATGCAAGAAATGCGCACCAAGTATTTACGCGATGCGCACACATAATTATTAGCGATGCACATGGTGTTCTTTGCGCGTAAACGGCGTTGTGTTCGTCACGTTTTCACGCATTATTTGTATTTTTCCTCCAGCACGTGACCCTCCATGCAAGTCCACCCAGTACATGTGTGTACATGTTTGTACAGTATGTGACAGACTTGGCAGGGCTAGTGCCAGCAGTATTTACTTGACCACAAACATTGCAAAAGAGTTAAACTGTTGAGATCCTGAATCCATCAAAGTCCCCCAATAGCTCAAAATGGAGGCATCCTGAATCCATCAAAATCCGCCAGCTCCGCTAGGCTTCGAATCCCGAGTCCATCAAAATCCCCCAGTTTGTTCAATATGGAGGTATCCTGAATCCGCCGAAATCCCCCGAAACAGGGGGGTGGATTTTTATGGATTTAGGTACGTTAGGGTTAAAGGCACACATGCAGTCAGATTTAAAAGAAAAATCATGTTTTTAATTAAATTGCTTACTGACCCTATTCCAAATGTCTTGGTCACAGGAATTCTACCATGTCTACCGGTACATAATGCCTTACATTGTACCTTTTGAAGGGACATTGGGTCCTGGCACAGCCTAATTGGGCTACAAAACGCGCTTTGAACGAAATGATGTTCATCGGAAAGAACATTTAAAAGTCGCATAAACATCCACACAACTATCCTTTAAAAACTGGGCGTTTTTGTGTTATTCCTGTATTATGCGTGTGAGAACGTCTTTCGGGGTCCACTTTTGCGACTCCAAAAGTCAAGCTGTTTGGGTGCTAGTTGTGATTTCATCCGGAAAGTGTTCACCTTTTGCAGACGTGTAAGAAACCACATTTTGTGCATTGGTGATTGGTCACTGCTGTTCGCAAGCACGGTGCGGTATTGACACACAACTTGTATATACCGTACATTGACTGAAAACGACAGGCAAAGCATATATTCGTACTCTGTCGTGTCCGATGTAAACAACTGGGGTTTTTTTTCTTTCCTCGGGAACGGTAAGACATTAAGTTGGTTTCCTTCCACCCAGAAGTTTGAAATAGGATAAGTAAACAATCCAAAATATGAAATTTTTGGGGATTTCAGGATCTACGGTACATGTAGTGCCCCTTTAAAATTGAAATGTTCTCTTAGTTTTATTTCTTCGAGCAGCGACTTTTGAGCCAGACTGGCGCCGCATAAAATATACTCAAGTTCACTGTGACATTCATTGTGAGATATTACATACAATTTTGTACATGAGCATCATTTTGAAAAGACACACTGTGTGAGTGGATAATGACTACCGGTGTATTTATAGTGCTTTGCCAAACGGCTCAATTTTTGAGGACCAAAATTTTGTACCCTGAAATTTCTTCCCGTGGTAATTACATGAAAGCAGCAAATCTCCATGGTATACATAGCTTTGCGAACATTCATTTATATTCTACTTTGGAGTTACATATCTACCGTAATAATTTTGTTGTAAACACGTTTTTGGGCCCAAATGGACACTGGCTCTTAAAGGGAATGTACATCATTGGCTTTTGCTGTAATTTTCAGAAATGAACTACCGGTATTTGAGAGGTTAGTATAATAGATCAAATATTGTTACACCGACATTTTTGAAGTTTTGTGTTCGAAAAGGTTGGAAAAACCAAGAAAAACAAAAATGATCAAGTAGTCTGGTTCCCTGACTCCACAAAAGATAAAATGGATCAATTTATAGATGATGGAAAATTGTAAGGCAAGGGAACCAGTCTAGCTGGACTGCACCCGTTCATGAACATGTAACCAATAGCATGAATAGCAAACAAAATTTGGACTGAAAAAATGGTAAATTTGGAGCAGTAGTTGAAAAATAGTTAGGTTTTTCCAACGCTGGTCGCCCGACCACCATTGGAAATGTTTACAAAAATACCATTTTCTTGAAAATGACTTCACACCAGGTGCCATAATTTTACAAGATGCTTGAGACTGTCATTTACCAACATCCTAGTAAGGTATTTCGTAAAAACTTGGTAGTTTTATTTTTCGAAGTTTGCAGATGTTGTATATTCCCTTTTAAGCATGCCCCTTTAAAACGAATACTTGAGGCAACCTACATGTGTACATGATGTACCAGTTGCTGACGTGTGTGTGTGTTTGTCAGCTTGTGTGGGTTTTTCGGGGAAGTACGTGTCCTGGGGCTAGCTCGGGGAAAGATACATCTGAAAGGAAATGGTTTTTACCACCAATGTACCGGTACGTGTACAGGTACTGTCAGTCAGTGTAATGTGGTTATTTTTTTCCCTGTACTACAAACCAAAGTTCATGGTTAGTTCAACATTGCACTGTGTGTATCCCCACATGGGCATTTAAAAGATTATTATAAAATAAACGATATGAATGTGATGTTTTCACTTTAAAACTTTAAGCGAACACCCCCCCCCCCATGTACATGTACACATGACATTTGTATCACTGTATACATGTACACTGAATGAAGCCTGTAAACTTTAAAGTTTTGTAGTATTGAAGTTTAAGATGCCAATATTTTTCTGAAAAAAAGACTTTTACTCCATAAATTTTATACTGTTTCTTAAAGTGAAATATGTGGTGCAGACATATCAAAGACTACGAATATTGATTAATCTGGAAGAAAAAAATAATTAAGTGTTTTGCATTTTTCTCCATTACGGCCTGTGCCCACTCAGACACGCCGGAGTATGACTTTGTTTTTCCTGTCCTTTTCATGAAATGTATGATACACATTGTATACAATGTATATATACAATGTACACGTACATGTCTAGTATTAATGTGGTTTCTCACATGTCCGCTTCACGAATATACATGTAATCACAGCTAGCACCCAAACAGCTCAACTTTTTGGGTCGCAAAAGTAGACCCTGAAAGTCTTTCTCGCACGCATAGGCCTAATACAGGAATAACACGAAAACGCCCAGTTTTGAAGGGATAGTTTTGTGGATGTTAATATCCTACACTTACATGTTGTTTCGGATTGACATTTCAATCAAAGCACGTTTTGCAGCCCAATTGGTCTGTTTTAGGATGCCGTGTTCCTTTTACATGCCCCAGTGACCCAGTTCCCATGTTTGTTATTGTGCACGTGAATGTACATACCGTACGTCCATGTACATGTATACTTTCCTCAATTGCCCCTTCTCCTACCCAATCTCCCCATTGACATTTCACGGTCACCAAGTCTACCGGTACATTATGTACAAATGTAGCCAAAGTTTGCTCGGGAGTATTGATCGTCTCTGAAGCGCACATGTTCTCTCAAGGCAGTTTGTACGGGACGTGAAGACACATGACAATTCAATGAGGAATTGAAAATTTGTAAATTGTGCATGCATGCATATAAAAAACAGTAGGGCCTATACATTCCCTCTTAAAGGGAATATATACATGATTGGCTTTTGCTGTAGTTTTCAGAAATGAACTATTTGAGGGGTTAGTATAATAGATCAAATATTGTTAGACTGACATGTTTGAAGGTTTGTGTTCGAACATGCTGGAAAAAAAACAAGAAAAAACAAAAATGTTCAAGTAGTCTGGTTCCCTGACTCCACTAAATATAAAATGGATCAATTTACAGATGCCGGAAACATGTAAGGTAATGGAACCAGTCTAGCCGGCCTGCACCCATTCATGAACATGTACATGTAACCGATAGCAAACAAAATTTGGATTGAAAGAAAAATGGTTAATTTGGAGCAGTAGTTGAAAAATAGTTAGGTTTTTCCAACGGTGGTCGGCCGACCACCGTTGGAAACTTTTACAAAAATACCATTTTCTTGAAAATGACTTCACACCAGGTGCCATGATTTTACAGGATGCTTTAGACTGTCATTTACCAACATCCTAGTAAGGTATTTCGTAAAAACTAGGTAGTTTTATTTTTCGATGTTTGCAAATGTTGTATATTCCCTTTAACCCATACTACATGTATGTACTGTACACATGTAATAAAGTGTAACCATAGCAATTGCTCACGATGCAATAAGAAACACACTATCACGGCATACAATTTACAAAGAGTGTACCGATATTTAAACACAAAAAATGTCACTTGCACACCAATTTCGAGTGGATTTTTTCACTTTGATACATATTTTCATTCATTACACCTGAAATGTCATCATGAAAATGGCTGATTTTTTGTCTTAAACTTAATCGCATATTTTATCGTAAACTAGCCTCAGCCTCTACATCGTATGTAAATGTATACATATTATGGTATAGGCCTAAAGTTTTGTAGCACGCAATGACGCAACACCCTCCCTCTGAAATTAATCCTTCTGGCATGCTATCATTTTGAAGAAAACAACAGGAAAAAAGGTCATTTCCAAAGATGTGTCAAGTGACACATTTCTGGAAATTTCTGTGAATCTGCCCCATGCGTTCTAATTTGAAGCTGCTTTGCAATTGGGCGAATCCGTGAGTGGGTGACAAGCGGCTCAATGAGAATCAAGTCCTGAATGCTGATTTCGGGATTGTGTCATGAGAGGGCGCAATTCAAAATGTGACTCGGCAACTTTGGAATTGAATTGAAATCAAGATTCAGAATATTATGTTTTCATATGTATGTTTTGTTCTGTTTTCTTGAAATGTACAGCGTTCACCATGTTCACAGAGCTAAAATTTCATCAGGTTTGTTATTAAGCATCCGTTTTTGCATTTTGTGCACTTTTGTTGTTTCAAAAGATAAAAATCACAAATTGTCTACTCTACCGATACCTTTAACATGTTTAAGATGAAAGTTTCTAACAATTGTGTTATGAAGGAGGACTTCTTTTTTTCTCTCAACTTTCCAGAGCCCACATGGCATACACGTGCGACAGCGTTCAGTACTACATGTACATACATATATCAGCTTACATCTCAACATTGTGTTGTAAATTTCGAGGCCCGTTGGACAAACGAGCGTTGGCATTAATGCGCCCGGCCCAGCGATAAATTGATTGTACATTATAAGAAAGGAGAGAAGAAAAAAAAAAGATTGAGAGAAGAGTGAAGGATAGCATATAAAAAGGGAAAAGAAAGCAGCGCCGGACGGAAAGCTAACAAATCACAACGCTGTCACTCTAGCTACTTGACCTTTTCCGTGGTATTTAGAAAATGGGTAGACCGTTATTGACTTGTTTTGCGCACGGACACAATGTGAAGACACGTCAACTCACACAATGAAGGCCTGGGTTAGCTGCAAAGAGTGAGGTTCTGTCAGGATCATCTGATGGATCTGCTGTAAGCAGAAAATACTGCACTAAGCAAAAATAAGCGGATTACCAGTCACAAACAGTGTACGTCCCAAGGCATTTTAGTTGGTTACCTGATTTTGCTCAGCGAATATAATTGGGGGCTTTATAGACTTTACTCACGAGTCAGCCGTATTAAATTGAAAGCGAGGTAAACTGCTATTTTTGGAATTTGCGATTAGAAATGAAAATAATGAAATAAAAGTTCATTACAAAATTAATATCAGTCTGCTCTGATGAATAATACAATTTTTTTGTGATAACAAACATACCTGGGCCCAATTTCATGGCACTGCTAACCACTCCGCGCTTACGATCACTATTTTGTGCTAACCGCGCTAGCAGAAAGATTCTGTGCTAACCCTGTAACTTGTAAGCACAGAATCCTTACATGTAGTTATGGGACGTACGCATACACGTACATGTGCAGAAGCCAAAATTCCTAGCTAACACGTGAAATGCACTTACCATAAGCACGGAATTTTCTGCTGTAGTAAGCAGGGATTTTTCGCTAACTGAAAGCAAAGCCCAAAAAATTGGGCCCTAATGTTTGAAGCCACATTTAAAAAAAATTGAAAGCCAGTCTTGGAACGCACTCCAATCGTAAAATAGTCTGGCACCATCCCATTCAACAGTTTACAATTTATGAAATAGATTCAGGGAACACGATCGAAAACGGCTTCTGCTGGAGTAAGGGCTACAGGACTGTGTCCGAATTATTGGCTGTGGCTTAAAATTACACACGAGTCTATGGGAAGGACATACAATGTTCAATGTGCAATGGACATATGTAGCCGCAGCCGCTAGCATAGACACGTGTATAATATCAAGTCGTAGCCAGTTAATTTGGACACGGCTTAGGTTATCAGCTTACATGTAGCCACAGGGCACGATATAATGCCACTTTGCAACCAATTTTGAGTTCACAAAGGGGGAGATTTTTTTCTTGTTTTTTTTATTCTTCCCCAGGGATCTGTTGTTTTGTTGTTTGTACATGTATGCCTGTTATTTTGTTCACTGTTTGTAAAATGAATTTTATTTAATGAACTGTCACTATTAGTCAGTGCGCTTGACCAAATCTGATTCCTTTTCTCTTGTAATGAATTTTAAATGTGTAAGTTTTATGTAAATGAAAAAGTGCTGTTTCCCTCTGCAACACTAAATGGCTTTTAAATGTACCAGTACATTGAGCTTGGGTTGTTTTTGCACACAAACAGATGCACCATGTGTTTACATTGTACATGTACCGGTAAGTTGGTTCCTATGCTAGATACAGCACTACACATACATGTACATGTACATGTACATGTACAGTCGACTCTCGTTAGTACAAACTCTGTTAATACAAAGTTCTGGTTATGACAAACATAAAGCCTTGGTCCCGACTGTGCATTTATGTGCACAATGAATGGGACTGATGTTCCTCTTTAATACAAAATTCTGATATAAAACAAACAATTTGGCTAGGTCCTAACGAGTTTGTTGTAACGAGACTCGACTGTACATGATTCAACTCATATACATGTAGATTCAACACCCGATTTCTCGAAACTCATCGTAACTTGAAATGTATCGTAGCGATGCGGCATATGTCATATCCCTACGATGCATCGCAGCTGCGACGCGTCCTGCAATGCATTTCACAAATCAAGTCGTGAGTGTAGCACAACACGATGACTGTTAGGTATTTCTTCAACGAACAGTAAACAGTCGTCTGATATTCAACAAAGAGTTGTCTGATCTCCTCTAGAAAAGTTTTTAAAACACAAAACAAGATGGCGGACGTTTGATGCAGTTTTAAAGGAAAACAAGCTCGCAGTGGACTGTACAACCACTTTGAAATTCCAACTGCAATATTCCAGGCTAATTGATAATTACTTCAATGCATTTTCCATTTACAACTTTACGCACATTGTCTCGGTATTAAAGTCTTGTTTATGTCATTTTTATGTCATAAAACTGGCTAAGAAAAGGACGCTTCTTAATTTGCGATGACCACTAAGACACGTTGTATTTTGCGACCTGTTTTAAGTCGTTGTCAAGGAACTTACGACGCGTTCAACACATCGCAAGTTTCGTGAAATGGATCATACGACACGCCGCGGGTTACGATGTGTCACAGGGTTGCCACGCCTTCGATTATCCCGAATGACCCGTGACCCACATCATTGTGCGCATGCGCAGTTGAAATACCAAACTGGCTTATCGCCAAAAGGATCATTTTCACATCATAAAAAAAATTGCACACGAAAAACAAACGTGTTTATTTTCACAAGTGCTAGGTATCTCTGAAAATACTATCTTTAAAATAAGTGTACATGTATGTATTTGTACATTGTTTTTTCATTAAAACTTCAGAAAATCAAAGTACATTTTATTTTCTTTAAAACTTCAAAAAATCTAATTACACAGTTTGTGCCTTACAATGTATGTCGCAATATTCATGTGCAATGTTATGCATGTGTGTGTAAATGGCCGGTTCAAATGTTTACATAATGTGATGAATTTAAGAGCAAAACAAACTTGTAACAACTAGGGCAAACATCATGCTTTAGTTGACGTCATGAAATCCACTTGCTAATGTTGCTTTAATGGTTTTGCTTTCATATGAAAGTATATGTACAGGTACTGGGGTAAGAACGGTGTATCTGTAATGTCTACATGTGTGTGTACAGTTAAGATTTCATTGTGCACATGTACATGTACATGTGCTACATACAATGTAGATACATGTGAATGTATACAAATGTATACATTTACCAGTACAGTACCTGTACAGGTATTTCAATGCAGAATCATGTACATGTGTATATGTACCGTATGTTAAATTTGTACACTTGTACTTTTTTTGTACACATGTACTGTACATACATGTAGGCGATTCTATAAATATAGGGTCTAAAGTGTGTCTTTTTGCTTGCCCCTGTTATTTACATGTATGTGTACATGTACCTTGGAACTTTTTAATTTGCCATTCACGTATCATTAAGAATGACAAACAGTTTTTTAATTTGTTGGGTAGGTACCGGTACATGTAGTTTGCCATTCATTATCACTCCAGAGGCTGACTGCATTAAGTGCATTCAGAATAATTCAGTTATACATGTACATGTACATGCACCGGTACATGTCAAATTTGTAACGGGGAAAAGTGAACTCAAATTATGACCGTTAGGCTACTGCATGCATCGGGTTCGGGTTAACCAGGCCAAATGTAACCGACCCGAAACAACCGAATCCGAACTGAAACAGATGTAAACTCCCTAAAACCGACCCGACCCGACCTGACCCGACCCGACAAAAGTTGGCATCTGTGTCCACTTTTTGTGCCTGAACATACTCGCCTTGCGTAAAAATAGTCGTATCTCAGTAACTGAATAATTCAGTGCGTTACCATGGTTACTCACAAATTGACCTACAAAATGTACTGTTGGGCCTGAATGTTATAGACATAGTGCGTGATAGATCGCAAATCATTCGTACCGGGCACAATGATTCTGTAATAAACATTGCACCGTGTGAATTTCCAAACTGTTCTTTTCCCCCCGGATTATTTCAAGTTTTTCCGAAATGGATTAACCGACCCAACCCGACCCGAATTTCGCAAACGCAAACAGAAACCAACCCTATGGGCGCCGTGCGCCGACGAAAGAGGGCGCCCCTTTACCTAGCAATGACGTCCCATGGGCGGGACATTTCGCTGGTTGACACGCACTGTTCCTTGTGTGTGACGCAGGCACACCAGGGAATTTGTACTACATGTATACTGTACATGTACACGCAGTGGCCGCGCTTCGCAGAAAATGAATTGCAGTCAGTCAAGATGGCGTCGGTCGGTCACCCCCAACTGTACTCTCTTTGTCAGTGAGGGGGTACTTGTGAACAGAGTGGATACCAGCTGAAATGATGGACAAACCGGCCCAACCCGCGGATTTGAAAAAACAAAGCTAGCCTAAATATTTATTAAAAATTGGTCTCTATTTCTCTCTGTAGGTTGCCATCAAGATAATAGACAAGACACAACTGGACGAGGAAAATTTGAAGAAGATTGTTCGAGAGGTGCAGGTTATGAAGCAACTGAGGCATCCGCACGTCGTCCGTCTCTATCAAGTCATGGAAACAGAGAGGAACATGTACTTAGTCACCGAGTATGCCAGCGGTGGCGAAATATTTGGTAGGCAGTTGTGGCAGTGTTAGAGCTGTGACGTTACGTTTAATGTTGTAAATGTTTAAACTTTTTTCTTTTTGCTGTTTAAGTGTTTAAAGGGCCCACGTAAGGCCAAAAAAAAAAGTCTCCGGTTTCTGGTATGGGCGCGCGTTGCCGTAGCCATGCGCGTCGGCAAAATGAAAAAGTTTTTTTTTTCAATGAAAGATGATGTCTAAAAACAGCCAAACTCACTGGTTTGACTGGAATCCTGCTGCTGCACAATTTTAACGTGTTTTTAGATTGGTCGACGATAAGCTTTATGTGGCCTCTCTGGACTCCCAATTTTTTGCACTAAGTTTTGTTGGGCACCATTTGCAGTCATCAGCCGACATTTGAAGTAAAACAATCAGGTAAAAAAAAAAAAAAGCCGCGTTGCCGCACCACTTTTTGGGCAAGCTCCATACCAGAAACCGGAGACTTTTTTTGTGTCGCCTAATTGATTTTTTTTTTAATGCAATACTGGAAAATGCACCTTTGAATGTACATGTACATGTACATGTTCCGTTTACGTTTGTTGTCAGTCTTCAATACTTCGCATTTTCAACTGTGTTTGATGCCTGTTTGTTAGTTATGCTAATGAGAAATTCTGCATTCATGAGCAAAAGCAAAATATGATTCGATAAAAATGATATGATAAAAATGTCAGTGTTAGAACTGCTTTAACAGCACAAACATTTGCTGGAAGTTTAGATTTTTTTTACGGTGATTTATTGTCGTTTCAGTACATCCAGTGCAAGTCAGTCAGATATTTTTTAAACACAAATGTTTTCGAACAATTTGTGGGCTAGGGCTGTTCGTTTTCAAATAATTTAGTTTTGGATACTCAAAACTGTTTGACCGAATATTCAAATATTCGAAACTTGCTGATAGTTGGCTAAACCCGCCCAAAGGTTAGGAACGATGAACCGCCGGTGACGAAATGTTGCCGAAATGTTGACAAAAAGTGTCATCTGGTAGTGCAGTAGGGCCTATATTACCGTATACCCAAGAATTAGCGTGGGAAAATAACAAAATTACAAAATTAACGAACATTTGAACCGGCAAAGCGCTACTCGAATATTCAGTTGATGATCAGATATTAAAATATTTGATACATTTGAAACAGGCCTATTGTGGGGTGAACTCACAATTTGAACAAAAATCCTATAAACCGACGAGTGTGTACCTTATTTAGACATCACAGCAACAGCGCCCTCATTTGCATGCTTGGGAACATGTGTTAGAAAGTGAAGTTTACAAAACTGTAAACCACAAAAAGGGATGTCTCATAAAACATGTAATACATTTTCAAAGATTAATTTATGATAAAATTTGCTCAAAACATATTCCGGTGTTCATTTTGTTAAAGTTATAGTCCATCATTTGCAGCTATCCGAAAAGTAACTAGCGTAATTATTGTTGAAAAACATTCTTGGTTGATAGATAGTAAGGGCACTAAACTCCCTGTGCTTCTTAAGACGCACCGTAGGTAATTTAAATTAGAAGTTCGCTTTGTTATTCGGCGAAGCGCGCGCAAGCATTGGCACGACGCACACGCACGCACGGTTGTTATAATTCGTCGGTTGTTATAATTCAGGCCCAATTCATAACATGATTGAGATCCTAGAATGCTGTTTTTCTCGGAATATACAGCTGAAGCTGAGCTGAAACTTCATCAGGTTTGTTGTTAAGCACCCTTCTTTAGATTTTGAGCACTATTGTTGCTTCAAACGAACAAAATGCACAAATTACAAATGATGGACTATATCTTTAAATATGTTAAATCTATGTCACTGTGTCTCTGTCACTTGTTTACTACATTTGTGTACTTGTAAGAACAGCGTACAGTACAAAGGCCTACATACACCCACATACATTGCATGACATTTGGCTTGTGTGGAAGTGAATATCTACATGTACATGTATATGGTATCGTAAAATTGCATCATAAAATACCCTCAGAAGCAGTCTTAATGATTGAAGAAAACGTTGCCCTTGTCATTTGTATGGGTTCATTCTCATTAAATCATGGATTTCTGAAAACTTTGCAAACTGAAGGTTGTACATTTACAATGTACACAAAAATAGACATGTCCACAGTGCCAAATATGTACAAGCTTTAAAGTTCCTTTTCCCATGCTAAATTAAGGTTTCACCTCAAAAACTAGATTTTGTTTTGAAATCTACAGTAGATAGCAATGCAAAAGTTATTCACTGCCGAATGAAACATACATGTAGAGCAAAACAAATTTGCCCATTACAGGTTTTGCAAATATTTGCGGCTCGGCAATAATGCAGGCGTATATCGCCTACGTTATGTAAAGCAAGCCAACATAATTTGTAAGCACATTTTCAGAAGTCTGGAAAATAGAAATAGACAAAAAGTAGTGTTTACTATGTAAAAATGAAACAAAAGGACAATTTCAATGAGCCATTTCGCAATTCCAACTGCGCACGTGCGAGATCTACATTGTACTTGACGCCCAGTTTCCAGAGATGAACAAAGCAGATGAATGCACGCAAGTCTTCAGGTCTTTGGGGGACGTGGTAACCGAATCCACATTTTGCAAATTTTCATCTATAGTTAAAAGGAAGATGGACATTTTTGTTTGCACAAAAGTTGGAGCTTACAAAACAGGCAATATACTGTACAACATTTGCTCAACAAAAAAAACTACCAAATTATTATGAAATACAATGTACCTTACTTGACTGTTACAGTGTTAGTGAATGACAGTCTAAAGCATCTTGTAAACTCATGGCACCTGTTTGTACATGTTACCATTTCCAATGCTCCTCATTTACCATATTT
The DNA here is from genome assembly GCA_029964075.1 of Patiria pectinifera. NCBI lineage: Eukaryota > Metazoa > Echinodermata > Asteroidea > Valvatida > Asterinidae > Patiria > Patiria pectinifera. Next base: position 26,885,486 of record CM057150.1, read on the forward strand.
AGTTAGTCCGCATTTTGTTTGCAATCGATTACACTGCTACATGTACGAACGGGTACAAGCCACCCGCTAGACTGGTTCCCTGACCTTACAATTCTATAAAGTCTATTAATTGCTATGTTTCATCTTACATGTACGGTAAGTGGGGTCAGAAAACTAGACTACAAGAAAAGGATCAACAAAGACAAAACTTCAAACAAGTCAATATTTGCTGTAAAATACGAATCCCACAAATCCGTCCATTTCTGAAAATTACAGCAAAAGTAAATAATGTACCGGTACATGTATATTTAATATTATCTACGATCGAATCCTCGATCCTGATTGGTCAATCCATGGCAACAAGCCATGCTACATACCATAGCACGGCCACGGTCCATACCGCACTCCGCGTATTGCGCTATTCCAAGATGCGCACGCCATTACACACACCTGTAATAGGATAACTGCTGAAAATCTTTTTAGTGTGTCAAGTTTGCTTGAAGATAAATTCGTTATGCTCGCGCTCGTGGAACACGGAAAATTTATGCGTCTGTGTCCCACATGCCACTCGGTCTTTGGCTTTGTGGTGTGTGGGACACAGACGCAATTACATTATTCCGTGTTCCACTCGCGCTCGCAGGATAACTACATGTAATCATGTACCGGTAAACTGTTTGTGACAGTGTGATTGATCAAACAATATTACATAAATAACTTTGCTCATTTCCCGTTTTTGCCTGTGCCATAGATCACCTCATATCCCACGGTCGGATGACAGAGAGGGAAGCAAGGCAGAAGTTCAAACAGATTGTTGCAGCCGTCCACTATTGCCACTGTAGAAAGATTGTACATAGAGATCTTAAGGCAGAAAATCTATTACTAGACGCCAATAAGAATGTCAAAATAGCAGGTGGGTATGTTAAAGGGGCGTGCCTTGAGAGTCTGAGGGGGTCATTCACCCTTACCCTTAAAGGATATAAAGTTAGCCTTGGTCAAGGCGTTCAACGATATTGTCAGATGATCGATGGTTCGGCGCTAACATAAACAGTCAGCTACAAGATCAGTTGGTGTAGGCTGCAATCAGTTGGTGCTGACGAACACCTTGGAACAACTGTGCGTCTTGGCTTATGTTTGTCTTTATTTTGTGGTGGGATTTCCAGCGACAACCCCAAATGTGAACAAAGATGAGATTATTATTCAGTACTTGGTCGTGGAGGCTCATATGTTGCATGGATAGAGAGCTGGATAGCGTGGCTACCTTCTCCAACAAGTTTGGAGTCCTGCTGACAATATAACTTGACATAAATCCAGCAACATAGCAAAGAAAATTGCCTGAAACAGGCCCTCGCAACTGTTGTTCCAAGGCATTCAATCGACACTGACTGATTTGCATAGCCGCATGAGGTTACTGTTCATGCTTCGTATAATATGTGTAAGTGCTTAGCGCGTGGCTACTATATATATGTTAGCAGCCAATCTCGATCATGAGGACACTATCATCAAAAGCCTTGACCAAGGCTAGAATAAAGTTGGACTGTTGAAGAACTGCGAGATTTTTATTTCTGAATTCTACAGGACAAGAGCTTTCTCACATTTGAGGGTTCAAAAACCTTGAAAGCTGCATTCTATGTATGGGGCAGTAAACCAGTTAAATTTGAATTTAGAATTTGTTTGATTATTTTTGAAAGCTGATATAAACAAAGACATTTTGGGAATAATCGCTATCCAAATACCGGTGAGAATCCCTTAGTCTGGAAGAGCCAATACCGGCCAATAAGAATCAGGATTACAAGCTCTCATAACCTACAATGACCAATCACTTTTGCTCTTCTATGACTGGTATCCTCGGAGAAATTGTAAGATAATAATGCTTAAAAATAACACTTCTTGTCGTTTGTCAATTTTTCAGTGAAATGATGAGCACTCTGTAAGTGTTCAGGAAAAAATTAAAGACATAATACATGTAGTTATCCTAATAATTTGTACAGAAAATCTATAAACTGGAAAGTGAATGTAAACATCAATGTGACAGCGCCCTCAGGGGTCAAGAAATAGCACATGTGGATATTGTAAAGCTGTTTTAAAAGAGTGCACTCAACAAAAATTGTAATAAATTGAAAGAAAGTGCTTTATTTTCATGTAATTTTGACATGTTTGAGAGGAATGTCTAGTCTGAAGTCAATTTTATGGCTTTTTCAAGTTGCCTGCCTTTGGACTGAGCGCGCTGGATTCTGTTACATATTTTCTTTGTCTTTTTAGATTTTGGTTTTAGCAATTTTTTTGAGAAGGGTCAGTTGTTGAAGACGTGGTGTGGGAGTCCGCCGTATGCTGCGCCAGAACTCTTTGAGGGCAGGGAGTATAACGGACCAAAGGCAGATGTCTGGGTAAGTAGTGCTGACTCATCATGGGGCCATGGTCCGACTAAACGCTGTGTCCTTGGGCAAGCCACTTTACACCTACTTGCCGAAGGCAAATGTAAGGCCAATGTAAGGCTGTTTTAAAGGGTGTGTCAAGTTGTAGTACAGAAAGTGTGTGGCCAAGTGGTTATGGTTTGTGACTTTGATCAGAGGGTGAGGGTTTTGAATCCAACATGCCAATTGCTGACTACGCCATGCCCTTGGGCAAGCCACTTTACCCTTACTTGCCTAAGGCAAATGTAAGGCTGATGTAAGGCTGTTGTAAGGGTGTGTCAAGTTGTAGTACAGAGAGTGTGTGGCCAAGAGGTTAGGGTTTGTGACTTCCAATCAGAGGTCAGGGGTTTGAATCCAGCTGCTGACTATGCCGTGTCCTTGGGCAAGCCACTTTACCCCTACTTGCTTAAGGCTGATGCAAGGGTGTGTCAAGTTACATGTAGGGTACAGGGGGTGTGTGGCCTAGTGGTAAGAGTTTGTGATTCCCTATCAGAGAGTCAGGGATGTGAATCCAGCTGCTGACTGTATGCTATGTCCTTGGGCAAGCCACTTTACCTCTACTTTCCAAGGGTGGTTGTTTAAGGGGGAGTGTAGCCTAGCTGGAGGTATAACGTTTGTGATTAATGGGGAAAGGGCCAGGTTTCCATCACTTCACAAAGGGTCAGGTAGCCATCACATTCGAAAATATAACATGACGTGGCAAAGCCTGCTCCTATGAACGCACACATACACTTCAGGTACAAAATCTGCATTGGCCATGTAATAACAGATACTTGGTAACATGCCTGGCACAGACATTTTTAAATGCAAGAAACAAATTGATGAACTCAAACATTTCAAAACTGATCACAACCATGACAGGAATTTTGTTGTTAAAAAAAAAGGACGGCCTGAAATACCCAAGCTATCTCAAACCTTTCCAAGTGGCAGTGATATATAAATTTGGTAAAACTAAGGACATTTTTGGAAACAAATAGGATCCTGACTGTTATTGGTCGTGTCTATTTTTAAGCTGTGGCGGCTACCTCGCGTAAGATTTGTCAGAATAGTTCAAATATTTTGGACAGGGAACCAGACCATCACGCCTTCTGTGATATTGGTTTCTATGGGTGATGACAGTTTGTTTTACTCTAATTGGCTGATAATTAATTTACATGGTTCTTTCTTTTTGTCCAACACTCCCATTTGCAGAGTCTAGGGGTTGTCTTGTATGTACTAGTGTCAGGTGCTTTGCCGTTTGACGGGCCCACGTTACAAGGTCTGCGCTCGCGAGTCTTGTCGGGACAGTTTAGGGTACCTTTTTTTATGAGCCCAGGTAAGAAATGTGTAATGATTGTGATTGTGATTGACTTACGATTGACTTGTGATTGGCATTTTACTGACTTGTGATTGACATTTTACTGACTTATGACTGGCTTGCGATTGACCTGTGATTGCTTTGTGGTGCGCCTTATGACTGACCTTGATTGGCTTGTGATTAAGAAGCAATTTGAATTGTGATGAATTGTGATTGACCTATGATTTATTTATGATTTGTGCTGCAATTGAACTTGTGATTGACATTTTATTTACTTTTAATTCATATTTTACTCACTTGTGATCAACTGGTGATCGACTTATGATTGACTTGTGGTTGACTTACCAGTGACTTGTGATTTGACTTGTGATTTGACAATTTGCTGACTTATAACTGACATCCTACTGACTTTTGAGTGACCTTTGACTGGCTTGTGATTAATAATGGGATTTGAATTGTGATGTCTTGTAATTAACTTGTGATTACACACATGTACGATTTTTCCTGCGATTTAACTTGTGATTGACATTTTACTGACTTGTGATTGACTTGTGATTGTGATGCGACTTTTGAATGACCTTTGACTGACTGAATGACCTGTCCTTGTGATTGACTTGTGTTTGCGATGCGACTTTTGACTGATCTGTGACTGGCTTGTGAACATTATGCGATGTGAATTGTGATGACTTGTGATTGACATTTTACTGATTTTTGACTGGTTTTTGATTCACTTACGATTTAGTTGTGGTTCAGTTACGATTTACTTTGTGATTCGACTTGTGACCAACACTTTACTGGCTGGCTTGTGATGGATCTGGGATGTGACTTGTGATCGACTTGTAATTTGACTTCCAATTGAATTGCATTTTGACTTGTGATTGACTTATGACTTTGACTGGCTTGTGATTAAGATGGGATTTGAATTGATGACTTGTGATTGACTCGTGATTGAATTATGATATGTCCTGTGATTTAACTTGTAATTAACATTTTACTGATTTGTGACTGGCTTTTGATTGACTTGTGATTTGACTTGTGATTGACATTTTACTGACTTGTGATTGACGTTCTGACTTTGGACAAAAGAACTTGTTATTGCTTTGTGATTGACTTGTGACTAATAATAATAATAATAAGTAATAATAATAATAACTCTTTTGGCTGCAATAGGGTGACTTTCCCATAGACTTGTGCACAAACCTAAACTGTCACCTAACCATAGCTGCCAACTAGTACGATTTTTTCGTAATTATTACGAATTGTTTGTTAAATTACGAAAATACGATTTGCCACTAAAACATTACGAATTTCCCATTTTCTACCTAACGAAAAAAAAAATGTAAAGTATCGTTTTTGACCGAAAACTTCTGGCGAAATGTCGCGATAATGGATGGACTGGTGACAAGTCTAATAAGAATGCAGTCAAGCACCTGACAGACATCAATACAGTGTGCGCAGTGGAGTACTTGAGGACCAGACTAAAAATATTTTTCAATGGTGTGTCATTTGTGTGCATCTCGTGGATGTGTGGGTGTGTGTACTGTATGTGAGTACTTTTCAGTGACGATCGTGAGCACATTTAGTCGCTTATTGCCGGGATGAGACCCATCAGTGCGAGATTTTAATCATGGAATTGAATAAGAGTATGGTTGGAATAATTGGTAATAGAGTTTGAGTTTGTCACAGCGTCCAGAAAAGATAAATCAGCATGCGTTTGCAAGGTATATTGGCGGGATATTTCTATTGCATACGGTGGCCTAGACCCGTGAACGACGTTCACGGGTCTAACGGTGGCCATAGATCACATTGTGTGTAAAAACATGATACGAACTCGAAACTCAACATCGATAGCATGCATCTCCAAAAAATTATGCGCACATGTTATTGATGTTATTATTTATTTTACTTCAACAAACAAATACAGACATTAAAAAAAAATTAATTAAAAAAAAAAAAAAAAAATTTTTTTAATTATCTTTTGGCCTACAGTACATTATTATTCACAACAAGAAGGGTATGCACATGTATGTGTACATGTAAACCATGTACCTGTACTCGATGTTGGTTAAGCTTTTGATAAAACGAGAAGTTGAAAATGACCGCGCGGGTTGATTACTAATTGGGATTTTGAAATGTTGGCAGCTATGCCTAACCAAAGTTTACCTTACCCTTTTTCCACGAAATTGAGTATTTATACTAATTGGACCATGGGGAATCTATCTAGATAGTTTTCGACAGCAAAATTCCTTGTCCTAAGGGTCGTTTTCATAAAAGGGCGACTGTGAAAATGTTGCCTCAATAAGGTGTATTGCCCTATTGTAGACGGAGTTAGCAAAATCTGTCGCCCTATTACAGTAATAGTAGTAATAATATCTTGATCTTGATATCCTAACCATTCCTCTCCCCTGTAGAATGTGAACAGCTCATACGACACATGCTGGTCCTAGATCCCAACAAGCGTTATAACACGGACCAGATCCTGGGCCACAAGTGGACCAAGACCGGCGAGCCGGACACCCCCTTTGACGACATGATCGCGGAGTACGACCAGCTTGCCACGACGGTGAACGGGCCGGATCCAATCAACGAACTCATCGTCCAACATATGGTGTCCCTTGGGATTGAACGGGACCTCATCCTACAGGTCAGGGGGCCAACGCTTGCTTAGAAAAAAAAGATTTGCTCATCAACCACATGTTACCTAGTCTATGTAATAGAATGATACATGTATGTGAGCAGATTCGCTGATTAATTAGGCAAGACCCCGCCTCTTGACCTCCTAGATTTTGACCAATCAGCGGGTGCTTTCTATATCGGGTTTTCCGTCATTCACCGGTTGCGCGTCATAGACAATGGATTAAAAAGCCCTGCGTCAAGCACTCGGTATCATGTTACAGGATAACGCGCCCGGCTGTTGTTGCATTACAAAACACTGCATTTGAATTGACCAATCAAACGTTTAGTCCTGATTTGGGAATGAAATGACATCATGATTTAGTAAAATCGACTCCGAATGGCTGAGGCGCGAGATCGCATAAATCTGCATGTTTTGATATATCAGACGTTAGACAGGAGTCTGGGCTCCGTGGATAACGGGTGATACTCAGACTACAGGTTACCAGTGAAAAACATCATGTGGGCAATTCCACGCAAAAGTGGACACCGCTGAAAAGTGGAAACTGTATGAAATCTTCCAAACTACAAGCATCACAACATCAAATAGGGTGTCAAATTAAAGGAACAACAAGATCTTTCATTCGAGTGGTGTGTCAGTGAGATGGCATGTAGTTATTAAGTGTGATTTGGGGTAGAAAAAAACCTGTTTATTTGTGTTCAAATCATGGATTTTTGGTAGTCACTTTGGCATGTTGTTTTTTTACATGCAAAATGTGACTGTTACTGAGAGTTGTTGTGTTTAAGGCGGAGAGAAAGATTCATATCATTTATTTATCTTAGATTCATAAGGTCATTTGTTAGGATAAAAAAACGTTAATTTGTTGAAAAGTACTAATTGTTGGTTGGGTCATTTGTCTGTTTCCTTGGCATGATAACCAATTTGTCTATTTTTCCTTGCAGTCCTTGAGCGGCAAAAGCTTTGACCAATTCAGTGCAATCTATCACCTCTTCCTCGACAAGTTAAAACGCCACCAAAAATCCAACTCCCACCCTCACGACAAGAGTCGAATGGCCGCCACAACGACTACCAGTCCATCACCATCACCAAGCGAGGGCGGCACATCAGACGGAATCGCGTCCATGTCGTCAGTTTCGTCGATATCATCAGGTGGGGGGCGGAGGCAGGGCTTGTTGCCCGGAGCGATACCCCAAGTGCGCTTCACGAACGAAAACGATCAGATTATCATTCAGGTAAGCACAAATGCGTAAATGTTAAGCTACCCTGGGTCGACTTTGCGATGACAAAGAACAGTTGGCGACTGACTTTTCAGGATCAAGCAGCACCTGAGCTGTGACTGTTGGGAACATATCAGTCACCCATTTTGTGTCCCCTGAGTGTACATGTGTAACTGCAATCATATTGAGATGATCGTCATCAGTTGGCACTGAAAAAAAAAGCCAGTCCGAAGAGTAGAAAAATTTTACCTTCTGCACAGCAATGGAACATGTTTCTGATAGGCGGGAATCAATCGCAGTTGACCTGTGAAGTTACGACGTCGTGCGCGCATATGGAACGTCTTACTTGACATGAGCATTGTTATGATTGATCTGTGTCATGATAAGATAATAATACTGGGGTCTTATTAAGCGCATGTATCTACCAACAATGAGGTTCTCAAGGCGCTGGAAATTATTAAAGACAGGTAAGTGAAGTGTATGAGAAATGTGAGACCAACTATGTAGTACCTTGAAAGGGTCTACAAGGTGCTGCGGCGCATATTGCAGCTGTTTGCTTCACAAGAAAAAGACAATTGCTCAGTTAAGTGACCTGTTTTTCCCATCTGCTCAGTCTGACCAGCCAGTGGATGTAGACAGCGACCCTGAGGAACCGTGCCCAGAGGCCCTAGCTCGCTACCTCCAAGTCCGGCGGCATACCCTAGGCCCGGCAGACCCAAGCCAGGAGGTTCCAGACCACCTGAAGATGAAGCTTATGCCGGCTCAGCATGCCAATCCCAGTACCGAGGGGGGCAGCTTTGGCCAGCATCACCACCTTTTACCTACCTTGACTCCCGTGGTGCTTAACACTAACCTGCCCATGAACTTGCCATTGATGACTGGGCTCAATCAGCCAGAACAGCTTGTCACCTATAAGGTAAGGGGCTGCTGGAGGGGTTGAAAAGGGCGTATTTAGGTGGGGGGGGGTATCTGATGGGTTTAAGGAAGAGAAATATCTGGGTGCAAAAGGGACAAAGAAGGGCACAAAGTGGGGTACTCACTGAGCTTGAAGGGGGTATGGTAGGGAACTAGCTCGGTGTGAAGGGGAAAGGTATGAGCTCTTGCTGGATAAGAAGGGGACAAAGTGGTGTACTCGCTGATCTTGAAGTGGGTATGGTAGGGAACTAGCTGGGTGTGAAGGGGAAAGGTATGGGTTCTCACTGGGTGGGAAGGGGCAAAGTAGGGAGTTGGCCGAGTGTTGAGCAGGTAAGGTGGGAGACTGGGTCTGGGGGAAAGCAGGGGGACTGCTAGATGTGAAGGTGGTGGTGGTACTGGCTTTGTGCGAAGGGGTTGAGATGGGAAACTGGCTGGGTGCGATGGGCGTAAGATGGGGGAACTGGCTGGGTGTAAAGAGGGTAAGATGGGGAACTGGCTGGGTGTTAAAGAGGGTAGGATTGAGGAACTTGCTTGGTGTGAAAGGGTTAGAAGGGGAAATAGCTGGGTGCAAAGAAGGTTTTGGAGGATCTGCTGGATGAAAAGGGGTCAAGGTGGGAGATGTGCTGCCTGCAAGGGGTCAACGTTGGGGGCAGTGGCTGGGTTTGGAGGAGAATGGTAGGGAACTGCCTGGGTTTAAAGGGGTAAGGTGGAAAACTGCTGGTTGTGAGTGAAGGGGGTAGGATGGGGGTGTTGGCAAGATATCCATTGTGGCTAAATCTCTGTTCCAGGAACAAAATCTTCTGAAGCCGCCAGCTCTGGAGGCCACGGGGGGTCACAACAGCTTCAGTCGTCGGGCGTCGGATGGCGGCGCCAACATGTACTTACACTTGCAGCAGTTTCAGAACCAGTTTCTCAGCAAAAGAACAAGCCAGCCAGTCAATGTGGACATGACTGGACAGGTGAGGCCATGACAACACAATTGTGTTTGCTGAGTTTCTTTCTTTTTAGATATGGACAAGCATGAACCAGTGTTGTAGTCAAGTGCATTTCCACGAGTATGAGTACGAGTAGTTTGTCAAGAGTACGAGTACTTTGTCATGAGTACAAGTATTTTGACATGATTTACGAGTATGAGTATTATGCAATGAGTATGAGTATGACTACAAGTACTTTGCCATCAGTACGAGTATGAGTATGAGTAGTTTTTCGTGATTACGAGTATGAGGAGTACTTTGTCATGACTACTTTGTCATGAGTACGAGTATGAGTACAAGTATTTTGTCATGAGTACGAGTATGCCATGAGTACAAGTATGACTACAAGTACTTTGCCATGAGTATGAGTATGAGTACTTGGTCTTGAGTAGGAGTATGAGTACGAGTACTTTGTCATGAGTACGAGTATAAGTACGATTATTTTGTTACGAGTACGAGTATGAGTGCAAGGCAGTTTTTTCCCCCGAGTACGATAACGAGTCCCAAAAATGCACTCGGTTACAAGTACCTTCCACGTGTTGTAGTCAAGTACATTTCCATTAATACAAGTATGTGTATTTTGCCATAAGTACGAGTATGAGTGTGGTATTTGGCCATGAGTACGAGATTGAGTATGAGTATTTTGTCATGGGTATGAGTACTTTGTCATGATTGCAAGTGTTGTGTCATGAGTAGGAGTATTCATGAGTATTTTGCCATGAGAGTGAGTACGAGTATGAGTATGAATGCTTTGTCATGAGTATGAGTACAAGTACTTTGTCATGAGTAGGAGTATTCATGAGTATTTTGGCATGAGTATAAGTACGAGTATGAGTATGAATACTTTGTCATGAGTATGAGTACAGGTACTTTGTCATGAGTTGCGTATTCATTATCATTTTGCCATGAGAACGAGTATGAATACAAGAACTTGCCACAAATACAAGTATGAGTACCAGGCACTCGCACGTCATCCAATTGCCAGTCATGTCACAAAGTACATGTATTATGACAAAGGCATTCCTTGGCCAATGATCATGCCCTGTTGATTGTAACCGGACTTCAATGTATGATTTGACCTGTGATTCTCCTGTGATCTGACTTGTGATGAATTGGACTACAACACTGATTCTTCGTAGCCAAGTCGGGGTATTTTGTGGCTGTGGCAATTGTTTTGCCATTGACATCCTAATAAGAGTAGCCGTAGTGTAGACAACATTGCCGTTTGGGACTTGGCTTTAACTGTAGAACTATCTGGTCTGTCCTTGTAGACCTCAGGGGAATCATTACAACAGAGACTACCGCCGGTCTCAGCGACGGGCGTACCAGAGGAGGCGGAGAACTCGGACGAAGAGGAGCCTGACCAAGAAGAAGTTCAAAGGTCAGTGGGGGTCAACTGACTTGAAATACTGGTATCAGTTGAAGGATTCTTAACAACTTCCCTGGAAAAATTCCTGTGATGAAGTTATCAATAAGCATTCTTCCTCGCTAGAAGATTCTGGGGAAGCTGTTCAGAATCCTACAACAAATACGACAGGCCTATTGTAGATTAACTTTTCTGCAACTTCTCCTGGATATTTATTGAGATGACTCCTTACCCTTGGCAGAGTGGCAGATTGCAATGGGATGGAGAATTTAAAAGCAAAATTGGGACGCTGATCGGGAATTTGCAACGGGCAAACTAAACCCTGGCAATGCGCCTGCCTGGGTCCAAGGACTCCCAATTTAGCGACCACCTGCGAATGCTTTGACATGTGAAAGTACAAACCAGAGCTTGGAGGTTGTTGCATGCAGAGATTAGCGGCAAAAACTCAACATACTGTGCTCTTTTTTGAGGTTACTGACATCTGAAACCCCCCGACCCCAGTCTATTTTTAGACTTTTTTTCAAAAAGCCAGTTTCATCACTACCAATCTTTATCTGAATGTTGCAAACCTGATGCAATGTGGTACAGTGCAGCACATACTGCTCCATTGTAATATTAGTATTTTGTGTGACAATAGTAACTTGATCATGTGACCATTCTAGACCAATGGAATGCAGCATCCAAGATGTGATTCAATAATGGAAATTCTTTGCTCTCCCAGGTATCTTAGGAACAGAGGCGCTTACAGGCACACGCTCTGCTCCGAAATGCCCTCACATGACCTACAGGAAGAGCTGCGACGGAACCTCATACCGCAGCCAATCAACGTCCCCCAGCGTCCGTCCCGGCGGGAGCGTTTCCACGTCCCGCCTGATCGCAACCCTCACATGCGAGACATGAGTTTATACCCGCCAGCCAATTATGTCTACACGCGCCGGGCCTCGGACGGCATGCAAAACCTACATGCCTTCAAGGCCCATCTAGAGAGAGTGGCGGCCGGGGCAGCGGCAGGTGGGGGTGGAAGCAGCTCCGGAAGCCAGAAAAGCTCACTCAAGCAACTGCACAAGGAGTACCACCAGCTACAGAAGCAGTGCTCACCGGTCGACCCAAAACTACAGGAGCTCCAACAGGCTCAACATCAACTACACAAGGAGAAGATGCTGAACCAGGTAACCCCGGCAACTGCATCCACAGCCCCAGAAGATGAGGAAGCAAAGAGGCAGAGAGAGCAAGAGGAAGATGATGAAATGTTCTTCCAGTACCACAATCGCTACAGTCGGCGGGGCCAGTCCGCCGTGGTCCCTCCCCAACCCCTGACAGTATGTGATGGTGACGATGGGTGCAATCCGGGTATCGCTTGTAGGTCTTTCTCACCCGCCCCTAACAGCATTGGTACCATGACATTCAGGCTTCCACATCTCATGGGCAGGGCATATTAACGCTAGTCACACAAGTCAAAAAGCTGTCTCTCCATAAACACATTTTCAGTCCACTTTGTGGCCAGAGATATGGCTTCAGAGATGTCATTGAGTCAGTCAGAAATCTCCACAAGTCAATCACAAGTCATCCGTTCTCAACTCAAATGAGCTGTGACAAAAAAATATTCCTTTTGTCATTGTTCATTCACTGTTACTTGTGTCCTGACTTGTTGCTTAACTTATGACTGACTTTTGACTAAAACTTTACCTTGGCCTATTTCCAAAGTACACAAAACAGATTGAAAAATGCAGTTATGGAAAGGTAGCCTTACTAAATCAAAAGTTCATGACCAACCAAAAGTTATTTTAAATCAGACGTTGCTTTTGCTTGTCTCTTGACCTTTTTTACACAATGGGTATCTTCTCAGACATACAAACACATCTTTCACACTGCTTTCAAACATCACTACATGTATTTTGGGACTTTTCCCCAGCAATCATATGCACTCACGAATAAAACATTCACCTTTCAATCAAATATTATTCTTGGTGTCAGGTAGAAAAAGAAATCACTTTTTGTCCCGTCACATGTTTGCTATCATAATTTGAAAATTTTATTTGAGATTAACTTCCCATATAAAATTATGGTTACATTGATATTAAGACATACATTGGGTACATGGATGCATTGCTTTCCAGGGAAGCATTCCGTTCCATGCTAAAATCTGTTCATTGGGCTTCACACTTCTATCTGCTCAAGTCCCATGTTCATGCTAAGAAATGGCAATTTTTCAGTTTTTTTTCCCCCCACATATTTTTTGTCAAGTTTCAAGTGTAAAGTGTTCCCTAAATGTGCACAGTGGACAGGACATCTTGAGACACCAAAAGAGTGAAGACAGCGAAAGGTTGAGTTGCAGGGGAAACCCTTGAAAGACATTTCAGGGAAAGAAAATGAAACCTAACTTAAAAAAAAAAAAAGTCACACACACAACTCTGATACATATTACCCGTTTGTGGGATACGAACCCATGCCAAATAGGTAGATGACAACTTGGAGTTTTCTGAACTCTAGGTGGCAGCAGATAATATATTTGTACAATTATTATTATATTGATCACTTAAGAATCAAAAGTCCTAACTTTCATAAATTCAAATACCAATCAAAATATAGCCAACTGTCCGACATTAGAAATGAGGTGCAACAGAAACATTGCCTCATTCCACAAGTTGGAGGATTTAAGTCAATTTACCTGACCCTCCTAAAAATAAATTGTATTTCCATTTATTTCTCCTTACGCGTTTGCCATCAATCTTGGGTCCTTCACTCTTACCCCCGCCCCCCCCCCCCCCTGCCCTGTTTCCTCTGCCCTGCAAACAGGGCGCTGGGAAGGGTTGTTGAGCTTTACAGAATCTTGTGAAGGAAGTGGGCATTCTGGGTATAAACTTATCATGACCTAGCTAATGGGCGCAAATGCTAACCGAAAACTTTCTCATAGAAATGCATACATTCCATACCGGATGTGATTTCTTCTTCATTGCGGACCATGAAGACAAATTTGAGTGTCCCATACTATGCAATTGTACCCTTCGTGAATTTGAAACAGGGCCTGAGCAAGTGACGGGAATTGAAAATTTACAAAATGGTTAAGTTTAACAGATTTTCCTACATTATTACACTTTTCAATGAAAAAAAAAAACATTTATGAATGGAAATAAAAGGGTAGTGACTCACTCCTGACGGCCGTTTAAAACCTCACAGTGTCATGGCCGTGATGACTTGCAGGTCACATGTCACGCAAAATCTATCCAATCAGAGCTTAATTCATCATCAGTTCTCAGCTGTTTGCAGGGCAGGGGGTATGAGCGAATCTTCGGTCCATGGTGCAGCTGCTATGTAACACACACAAACCAGAAAGGCAATCGTGTTGAAGGGGTACACTAACGCAGCATTAATAATCAGCTTGGGTGCTTTGTGACTCTCGGTGGCAGCAGATTTTTTAAAATTGAGCTTCAGGTCGTGTCAAATCATACTTTCTTGGGGTCTGAAATCAACTACAGTTTTTCTCACACTACAAATCTAGCCAAAGACACCTGAACTGGATGCTTGTTGGACTCTTGTCTCTTGGTGGCAGCAGACATATCTGCCTTTTTTTTTTTTTAGAAAGGTTTTAGGCCATGTCCGAATCAGATGTTTGTTTTTTTACATTTCGTCACACTACAGTTTTCTCCATGCTGTTAATCTTTAGCTGTAGATTATGGCTTTGGATGATGGCTTACCTGAACTGGATCCTTGTTGGACTCTTGGTGGCAGCAGATATATTGGACCCACTTGTTTTGTGATGCCATGGAGGCAACAGACAGACATTAAATTTGCATTGTTGGGTTTTTTTTGTGCGAGGATGCGTGAGGATGTTATGTGGTTGTCATGCTACCATAACTGTGTATGTATGGAAAACCTAGACAATAACCCAAGACATGGAATATAAATGTGGTCTAGGATTGTCACCTCAGGTCCTGAACTGGATGCTTTTTGGACACTTGGTGGCAGCAGATATTTTGGTTCTCCGTTGAGTTTTTTGTGGTATAATGGTATTTAAAAGTGAAAATTCAATTAACTGGAAGTTGTGGACTCTTGGTGGCAGCAGACATTTTGGTATATTTTTTGTCTAAGTAATGCTTTGGAGTTTTCAAACCTTTGCTTCGCTTTCAGCTGCGGCTTTGCCTCTGACTTCTGAATCACCGAGATTCACAGTGCAGTGCGCCACCAAGAGTTTGCCATGGAGAGTTCATTTTTCCCAGTGTGTTGTGGGAGATGGTTGACAAATTCGCAGTACAGGACATTTGAAATTGTTGTTTTCCCGGTCAGTAGTTTCGTAAGCGTATGATTTGAGTATCTGTTTCTTTTCAATATGGTGGTGGTGGTGGGGGGGGGGGGGCAGAACGCTATGCTCCAATCTGTAACAAATTAGCTCAAGTGTCTACTGACACTCGTTGAAATGGGCCATGCTTTGTCGTAAACTTGAAAAATGGACTCTCCATGGCAAACTCGTGGTGGCACACTGCATTGTGAACAACCCGAATTGGAAGCAGTTTCAGCTGGCTGCAGCCACTTACCTTTGACACGTGTGTAATTTCAAGCTGTAGCCAAATAATTTCATTCCGTAAAATTCACTGAGCTTGAGGCTTTATGGACTCCAGACGGCAGCAGACATTTCCTATATAAATAATGGTATTTGATCATGAAATTGTACTGGTTGGAGGGTTTTTTTGGCTCTTGGTTGCAGTTTACTCCATTTGTTTATAATGCAATGTCAAATTTTGCCGAAATGGAGGCTTTTTGGACTCCTATTGACAGCAGACAAGTTGTTCACCCCATTATTTTTAATGTCATGAGATTTTCTGGGCTCTTGGTGGCAGCAGACGTATTGTTTCTTTTTTGTGGGTAATCAAAGTTGAAAGTTGGCAATGCTCTCTGTTGCAATATTCATTTTGGTCATCCATTGATTTTTTTTTTTGGTGAAAGTAAAGTGAAACTTCGGTGTGAACTTGAAGTTGTGGACTCTTGGTGGCAGCATACATTTTGATCTTCATTGTATATATTTTGATTTGGTAAAATTCACTGAGCTTGAGGCTTTTTGAACTCTTGGTGGCAGCAGACACATTGGTCCTTTTAAAGCTCTGGCTGGAGCTTCTACATGTCATATGGTGGTCAGTCAGTCTGTTTGTCCCTGGAAAATTGACCAAAATTATGGTGTTTTACATGTGTCATTAGCATCGCATTTTTCTCCGCACTTGCGTTGTACAACATTTTCCTCGAACAAGGTGGACGCCATTTTGTGTAGTGGTTGGACGGTGGATGGGGTACAATTTTTAGGCTCTGGCAGGATGGAGCTTCTGCATGTCACTTGGTGGTCGGCTGGTCAGTCAGTCCGATGGTCTGTCTATTTGTCCCAAAAATTGACCAAAGTATCGTGTTCCATATGTGCCATCGGCATCGCATTTTTTTCGGCAGAGGTTATTGTGCATTCGAAGTTGTTTTTTTTTTTTTTAAGGATTTTGAACAGTGGCATTAGACTTTTACAATTCACTGCTTCAAGGTTTTTCGGCAGTAGACAACTTTAGTACCTCAACAACTTCGTTTTTAATATAATTTCTCCTACTGGAGGTTTGATGAACTCTTGGTGGCAGCAAGCATGTTTTTCACTGCATGGTTTTTATACCATGGTAATCGATGTCAAATTTCTCTGGGGTGGAGGCTAAATGGACTCTTGGTGGCAGCAGATACTGCACAAAAGATCACAATGCAACCTGCGGAATGTTTTGAGGAATATCAACTTGCTCCTCAAAAAAAGTTTTGAATTTTATACAGTATTTATAAACAGTAGTATACATGTAGCAAGTTATGAAAACTGCTTTGTTGTACTCAAACTATGTATTCCCAGTGCTGCACCTGCAGTCATGCAGAACGGAGCTGGTCTTAGAAAATGTATTTTAAAATTTAGAAACTTTGCTAAAAAATGTCTTATTTCTGTTCCAATATGAATCTCATTTCTAATTTGAGTCTCCATCAAAGATAATCACACAACAAAAAACAAATCCACTTTTTTTTATCTGACAAGCATACTGATATTCAAATTAAGAATTAAACAGCAAATGTTCACTTAGGAACAAATAAATTAAATATGTCTTTACAATGTGTAAAATTCTGTCAATTTTTTGAAAGTAAAACAGATACATTAGTTTTGCTACATGATTGGGCTTTTGATAGAACTTGCATGTCCCGACTTTTGAAACAAAATGAAAGAGTATGTGCATGTTTTTTCTTAAATGCATTTGGCATTTTGTTGCATGGTTCCATAATAATTTTTTTTTGGGGGGGGGGGGTGGGAGGGATGTAATGCAAAGTGATGGGAGCAAAATGCACTTAAAAACATCTCTACGAACTTACAAAGTACAATGTAATTATATTTCAATGCATGTGCATTGTGTTGCAGAAAGATGGATTAGAGACCGGGTGAAAGTATGGGGAAACAATACATTGTTTATTTAATTTTTTTTTTAGACTTAAAGGTAAATTGTTGCCAGGATTTCAGGATTTGATTCCTGCTGTCTTACTGGACAAGTCTAATACCATAAAGATCAGAAAAGACATTGGAGTAAAGTGTCCACCTTAAGGACACAGATTCTTAAGACACTGATCATCGTTAGACACTGATTATCACAAATTTTCACACTGTTAATTATGTACTCGGATTTGTTAAGAAAGCTGTGTGGAGCATAATTAATGTTTTCAAATACTTTTTTCAGTCTAGTACATGTTTACTCAAACGTTACATAGAAATACATAATCCTAATAATTGACTCATATTTCCCCTCATTCAAAGATCTTGGTTAACAAGCTTTAGTGGAAATACCTGGTTCCGACTATTTCAGTTTCATTGTCAGAAAGAGATTCAACAACATAGACTTTCCAAGTTGGCCACGTCTGCCAATGAGAACTTGTGTGATAGGGAGCAACTTATAAAAATTTAACACTCATGTTTTGAATGGTCATTTTTTTACCTTTTGAGAACCCATGTACCACCATCGTCACATCATCATGCTCACGGGTCATCCTGCTTCCAACTCTCTCTGCCCCTCTGCTTCATTTGCATAATATTCAAATTTTATGTAAAGTACATGTAGGTGATTGAATTCTGCCCCTGTTGTGTGCAAAAGGACCGACATGTGCTAGCGATTTCAAACATGCTATGAAAATCGCAAGCACGTGTAAAGCAATTGCATACTTGGCAGACAGGGAAAAGCTGCGGGAACACTGACATTAATATGCATATTAACGATTGTCATTTGCATATCGAGATAAGCTTTACATAGTCACCTGATGTACGGTATTGAGATAAACTTCATATTTCTGATCTGTTGAGGTAAATTCAAAATTGCTTTTGAGGCATTCAATGCATATCTGGTGACTTTTATGAGTGTTGTAGTATTTAAAGCGATTTTAACTCACAAGCGTCATGCGACCGTCTCCTTGCGTGTTCATGCACCATAAATGAGCGTTTGATTATCTTGAATGACCGTGACCCATATCTTTGTGTGCATGCGCCGTTGAAATATTGAAAGGGCTCATTGGATTTTGGTTTTAGACAATTGAACACCAACGTTATATGCATTAAATTTCCATTGGCTCGACTCTGGCCGGGTCCTTCTGGAAGACAGCAACAGTCAATCTTTTTGGTTACATGTGCGTGTAGTCACGCCTACTTATTTCAATTGTCAATTTTTATTCTACTCTAAGGCATAATATATGGTTTGGACTGACTCTGGAATGCCAGTCAAGAAATGGGTGTCGGCAAGTGTCAGAAGTGCCGAACAAAGTTGAACAGCTATATACATGTACCTGCATGAGTTTTATTTGGGGGGGGGGGTGTTGTATTCTACATCACAGGATTGTTATGATGTCATATGCATTTTGTATGAATGTATTAACCGAATTCTACAAAATGAGTCTTACTTATGCTTTCTCACTTTTCAATGTAATATGCAATATTTAATTTGCTTGTGAAATAATTTTCAGAAATAATGGATTTGGGGTTAGTATTCACAGCAAATATTGTTACACTGACCGTGAGTGGTATAGCAAATTTATTTTCAAGCAAGCTTCACGCAGTAAAGATGGAACATGCACACTGTACACGAACTTTACAGTGGTTAACCTACGGTATTATATGTGCGTGCAGCGGGAATGGCTTACGCATCATGGAATAAACCAACAAGTGGGGAGAGGTATGGACCGTGGTATACGGGATAATGTAGCACGGGTGGTTGTCATGGATTGACCAATCAGGATCGAGGATTCAAGTTTGCTTGAAGATAAATTTGAATATTCACAGCCTGTAAATGTTACATGGTCGATATGATTATACATGTATGCATATTTCTTTGATTGCTCATAGCTTGCATCTCATTAAGTATTCAGACTTCCTTTGCATATTCATGTTTATGATATATGCATCAAACCAGGCCAACAGATCGCAAATTTTGACCCGGTCCAAAACGCGAGCGCTGGCGCTCGTAAAATACCATCAGTGCAGGGAGAACGTACGTAGATCGCCCCGAGTGCGGAGAACTAGGAAGAACCAATCAAAAGAGCCAAAGCAAGGTAGTACACTCCTCTGGCATGAAACAAGCATCTTGATTGGCTGACAAAGGCGAGATAAGTTGGATTGAAGCTTTGCTTTTTGGCCAAAGAGTTTTGTTATTGAAAGTTCTCAAGTTTTTTCATTTGTGTATTTGGCTGTTTTTTCGCAAACTTGTTCACGTGAATGCACTCTAGAACCTCTCTATAATGAACACCCCTATCACTGAATTCAGTGCTGAACAGCAGTGTGAATTAAAATCGAATGAACAATGATGCATTTTGATTGGCAATAATGAACATTCTCTGAACAATCTTTTGCAAACACTGTGTTCGTAATAGTGAAGCTCTGCTATACACTGCATATGTAAACTAATGATAATGTTTTGGGGTAGGTTAAAATGCTGCATCTGATGAGTATTTTTTGCAGTATTTTGACAAGATTCAAAAGTGTAAAATTGATCAACAAATACTTAACAAGGGACTGGATTTACCATTTTTAGTTTAAGTACAGAGAATGTCACATTTATGTGGAATGCCTCTTTAGGGAACGTTTCAAAAGTCGGAATGCTTGGAACATTCCTAAGGGAACCTTGGCTGTTCCAATAGGGAACATGCGTTGTTTCCTTGAGAACATCCTGGGAATGCCAGGTGATCCCGTGTGGGAACGTTTGTCTATGCGCATGCACGCTTACTCTGGAACGGCACGCACAGTGTTCCTGAAAGGAACGTTCCGACTTTTGAGATGTTCCCTTACTTTCTCTGTACTGTACTTAAATGTAGTCCCTACATGGTATTTTTTATTTTTTTTTTACCTCGGCTTCACCACCAGCTATGGCATCAAGAGATTTCAACATACCTTTTCAATCAAAAAGCCATACAATTTTCAAAAGTTGACAAAAACTGCCAACGATTTCATTTTGCCATTTTATTCCAAGATCAGGATGAGTTCCTTTGTGTGCGTGTTGTTTGTTGGATAACTCCTTCTTAAAGGGAATATACATCATTTGCTTTTGCTGTAATTTTCAGAAATGGATGGAATTGGGGGGTTGGAAATATAAAGCAAATATAGTTACACTGACTTTTTGGAGGTTTTGGGTTCGAAAATGCTATAAAAACCAAGAAAAACGATCATTTTCCTGTAGTCTGGTTCCCTGACTCCATATAAGAAGAAACAGAGCAGTTTACATACATTGGGGAATTGTAAGGTCAGGGAACCAGTCTAGCTGGCTCGTACCCGTTCATAGGTTTGTAATCGATTGCAAACAAGTGCAATGGTCAATTGGGGCCAGTATTTGAAAAAAAGCCAGTTTCCAACGCTGATCGGCCGATCAGCGTTGGAAATTGATACAAAAATACCACTTTTCTTGAAAATGACAGTATACCAGGTGCCATAATTTTCCAGGATGCTTTAGACTGTCATTTACCAACATCGTAGTAAGGTATTTCGCAAAAACTTGGTAGTTTTATTTTTCGATGTTTGCAAATGTTGTATATTCCCTTTAAGCACCTGGTGGCAGCTGGCGCATGGGGGATACGTACTGCGCAAATGTGGAGCGAAGCGCAGGGTCTTGCTCACTGTTGTAGATCAGTCGTTAACACAAACAGCGCCGACCAGCTTTATAAATCGCGGTTTAAGACCACCCACGAGACAATTGCGTGACCAGTAGGCATGGGTAAACTGCCTCAGAGCTATTTAAGAGTAATATAATAAAGCGACTGCTTCAGTGTACCTGTTTAGTGTGAACATGAAAAGCTTTGAAATGATCTGATGCTGGAGATGCAGCCAAAGCTGGAGACAGAGCCGAGGTTTTGAAAACACCATTGAGTTTATAGAGTTTATCCATCACACCATGTGTCAAAATTTGACCAATTGGGAAAGGTTGTAAGACGATGAATATTCATGAGTGGGAGTAAGAGAATACAAGCATTGGAAGTAGGTTTACACCTGTGTCTGACTGTTGTTCCCGAGTCACGCGGAACTAATAAGTATTTTAAGCAACACAAGTCAAAATAGACAATGGGTTCGGACTGGCAAACTTTGTTTTAATTTTCCATTGACTAGTCCTTGGAGTGTTTGCAAATGACTGCAACCGTAAATCTTTCAATAACTTGTGTGCAGTCGCTCCTCACAGTTTCAAATGTCAAAGCTAATTGAAATCTTGGGAATAATTTGGTTCGGCGTGACTCCGGAAAGGCAGTCCAAACAGGTGTTAAAGTGTCGCTCTTTGTATTTGGCAAAATCTTGCATAACCTGATATGGGCACATGTATTACCAAATGTAAATGGAGGAACAGTTCATGTGGAGAAACAAACTGTAACTGTACCCCACTTACTTGGTAAAACAACACCCCTGTCAGTTTGCTCCAAACCATCAAGCCTCGTCCCAATCTGTTAAGCCCCGCCCCAATATGTTAAGCCCAGCTCCATGAAGTTTAACCAATCACAGCTGTGACTGCATATCCAAAATGTCTGAAAAAGTCCAATATGCTTGCAGTTACATATGACACACATGGCTTGAACATGTAGTGCAACATTAAAAAGATATACATTTTGTTGCCAATTAACATGCAAAGTGGGCGGGGCTTACGGCTCAATCTGGAACGTTCTATTGTGGCACCTGACAGTAGGTTGGAAAAAGATGTTTTAAGTGTACAATATGTTTCCATAGGTTCGTAGTACATGTATATGCATTTTATATCTATAGGTGTTGAGAGAGTAGTACCCATGCTTATACACTGTAATTAATTCAGATTGATTATGGGGAGACAGGGAACAAGTCTACCCACCATATATATACTTGGTATATGTAGATTGTATCAATGATAAACCGAGTGCATGAACCAGTGGGCAAGTTCCATTGAGGACTATTGGTTAACATGGGGTTGATTAATAACATACATGTATATTGTACCTGATGAACATCCATTCCATAGATAGCACTCTCTTTTGTTCGTACAAATGGTCCATAGAAAAGGTGTTGGCATTCTTACACAGTTTACATGTATTGCTACTCATTTCATTTTCCAATCATGCACTCTGACATACTCTCATGTCATATGGGTCATATGTCATATTTTCTCTTGAGTGAAGCTGACATTGATTTAAAGATCTTTGTTTTGTTTATCTGTGGGATTTGCAGTTCCAGTTAGCCCAGGGTGGTATCGGCAGCGGCACACCCCCAATGATACCAACAGTGAGAGCAGAACCCGCAACGGACGTCCAGACACAAGCTTTGCAACAACACCTACAGAGGTACTGTCTTTGCTTCAAAGGATGATCAAATAAATCAACGTGTTTTTTTTAATCTCAATCAATGTTTTACCTCAGAATCAATAGTCCCTTCCAAAAATTAAGTACTTTGCACTTCATATGTGATAGCATTTCAAAATAATATTAAGCACATAGCATTGGTAGATGTTGAAACTAAAGCTCATATGATTTCTTAAAGTGAGGTACGTTTTATGTTTGTTCCTTTTTGTTTTGTTTTCTGTCTCTACACTCTGTACAGATTACACCTACAGAGACCCTGCGACAGCCCACCAATGCTCAAAAAGCTTCACAGTCCTAACAGCCGAGCGAGCCCCCCTACCTCCATCAGCCTCCCTGTTCATCCTGAGGAGGTAATTGAACCGTCCATTGATCCCACCGCTTACCCAACCCACCCGTTACCCATTGACATGAGCCCCACGCTGGATGCCCAGCCTGACAACCGGCCGGTGAATGTGGGAAGCCCCTCACAAGGGAGCAGTCCTTTAAGTCAAGGGGCTGTAGGGGGTAGCAGCATGTCTTCGCAGCGGGGCAGCCCACACAACCATTCTGGGGATAATTGGTTTGGTGGGGTCAGGCCAGGCTTCTCTCCCTCTCCGCCAGTCATTGTGACTTCGGCGGGAGGCGAGATGCTAGACATAGTGAACATTGGGGGTCAGAGCAATGATTCACTGGAGAATATACTACCGGGGCTATTCCAAAATCAGGGAGGCCGCTCCTCACAGGGGGAGATTTCGGTGAATCCGAGCAGCCTGGCCTCAAGTTTGGTCTATCAGCAACAGCAGCAGCAGCAGCAGCAGCAACAGCAGCAACAACAACAACAGCAGCAGCAGTTGCAGATGCTGCAAGCGGCTCAGTCACTACAAGAGCAGGAAGCATTACAACAGCAAGTTGCTCTCCAGAATCAGCAGATGAATCTCATGCAGCAACAACAACAGCACCAGCACCAACAGCAGGCATCACGGCATGTGACATTCGAACAAATGAATCATGATATGAGCAGGCAGCAAGGAATGCAGGGTGGTGTGACATTAGCACAACAGTCCAACCAACTTTTTCAACAGCAGCAGCAGCAGCAACAACAACAGCAGCAACAGCAGCACTCACAGATGATCACTGAACCCAGTGGGGTGACATTTCTCACTAGCCAGCTCCCGTCCAATCAACAACAGGAATCCAGGAATCTACCACTCCCTGGGCTGAACGGGGGTGTCCAGTTCAACATCTCCAGCCAGCAACCAGTGATGCAAGCAGCACCGCCCAGTCAGCACTACCCGCTGCCCAATTTGATGTCACCTGGAACGCTCCACTATTTGCAGGGGATTAACCAGCAACAGCGGATTGATGATACAGACTTAGTGCAGGCAATGGAGGAGTCCAACACGATGCAAGGGCCATCACAAGGTGAAGAAGCAGCACAAGGTATGCGTACCTTTACTCCTGAGCATGGTCAACAAATTTATTCCACACAGAAAAATAGTTGATAAGCAAAAACCAGCCTAAACCTCATTCAGTGTATACTGGTTCTTGTGATTTATGCTGAACACATACACATGTTTAGAATTATTTCTTGTAAACAGCTCCATGACATCCGACCAAGGGCCTAATGTTATGGGGCTTCTAAGCACAGAACTTTGCTCTTACGCTTAGCTAACGCAGGCTTCCAGCCATAATGTCAGGCAATACTGCTGGTGACTGTCAAATTTAGTGATGAATAAAACTAAGAGCAAGTGTTTCCTCCTGGTTGTGAAAAACTAATAGCCAAAATTTTCCTTGTGACTAATTTCGTGAAATCCAGTCACATATTTGTAAATAGGATTTCTACATGTAATTCCTGTGCAGGATTTCTAGCGTTTGGGCTGAATGATGGCCAGACAAGGCAAAGTCACAACCACCACCGACACACAACCATGCCTGGCGTAGATGCCCAGGTCCCTACACAGCTACTACGTAGAACAATCCGTATCCCCTCAGGTGACTTGAGTCAGTTCTTCAACACCACCAACAATAACAGTGTTGATGGTGGCAGCAGTGGGATCAGGAAAACAGATAATGTGTCTGGCCAGCAGCAACACATCCCACCGCTGATAGCACAGGGAATGAACCTTAGTTGTAGCATGACACTGAGTGAGTCAGACATGCACGCTGCTGAGCCATCCCCAATCAAACATGCAAAGTCCTTCTGCATGACCACCTGCAAGGGACTCGGAGAGATAGTCGCTGAGATCAGGAGGACTCTTGATTGTAAGCAGCCGGCCCTGATCTATGAGAACATTGAGAACCTCTTTCAGCTGCACCGGAATGGCGTGCGGATGGAGATGGAAGTCTGCCGTGTCCCTGGATTGGCACTGAATGGGCTGAAACTGCGTCAGTTAGCCGGGGATGCTTTGCAGTACAAAGAACTCTGCCAAGACATTCTGGCAACAATGAATTTGTAGTAGACACTGATGGCTGCCCTGCTGATGGGACAATACTGGCAAGTAACTGGTACCTCCAAAACAGAGCAAAATGGCTGATTAAGTATAACTTGTTAAGGGACCCAATTGCTTCTAGACACTTTGTCCCCTATGATGGCAAATATTTTCCAAAATCACCCTGCGAAACTGCTGTGTGTTTAACTGTTTCAAGAATAATAGTTGTCAAGAATTATAGTTTTGTCGTCATCGTCGTGGATGTAGGACGGTCAACTTCTGATGGGATGGTGAAACAAAGAGGAGAGACGTCGGACAGAGGGATCCACTAATAAGCACCATGGTGCTAGCATGTTAGTGGGTGTGTTCAGGTAATGTACCAGGGTCAACAACATCCACAAGCCAGTCAACTGATTATTATCAACTTGTAAACTACGCCTCATGGTGTGCATGACTAAGTGGATGGTCTTCAAGCTTCAAAGAAGGCACAGCTGTCCTATTGACCAGTCAGTAAATACAATGGCCTTGTTGCTCAACATATTAGTATTTCAATATCCACTATTGGGCTTGTGCGACTCCAGGCAGGAATCAAATAGAATCCATTCTAAACTAAAATTCAACAGAATCTACTCCCAGTAATTGGCAATTCCAGCACCCCTCACATTCCATTCAGACAAATTCAAAATTGTACGTTGTCAAGTGTCAGGTTTTTTGAGAGGGATTGCAACTCTTGTTGTCGCGTCATAGCAACGATTCACAAATGTAGTTAACTGGTGATATATTGTCCAGAACTAAAATTTGGAGTCAATTGCCAATGGAATCTTCTCCACAGAGGTGGCTATATATGTAAGCATTCTCGCATATTGCACATGTTTATCATGCAACATAGGGTGTTGCATCGTACCCCCTGAAGAGGTTACAAAGAGAGAGAGAGAGTTTGAATGCAGTGCCGCGGTACACACGTGAACGGCACACGCATGAAGACACTACAGGTGTGTGCACATTCATATTTGAAAATCAATGATGTGTCCTTCACCATATGCGCGTGAGTCAGTGCCGTGTGTGGTACATATTCATACATGGATGTACTGTTTACGGAGCTCTTATGAGGGGTCACAAAGCGCCATGTACTTTTTGTGCACTTTGGTTATGATATCAGTAAATGTGTTGGATACCTGGATGAAGTTAATATGTCGGTAATGATTGGCCAGCTTGCAAAAAACTGACTGGTTGATTTTTCAGTGATACTGTCTAGCTTTGAAATGTGTTGCTTATGGTCAACATAAACATGTTTAATGCAGCTGGGAACTAAATATTGCTTCTTATGTACTTTGTGGATACTTGCCTGCAGTGATGTAATCGGGGCCACCGCAAGTCCTTTCGCAAGTCCTTTCATAAAGCCAGTCACAACTTACGGGATGAACAATGACAAAGGAATGCTTTTGTGACAGTTCATTTGAATAGCTAGGGACTTGACTTGAGATGAAAGACTTGTGATGGACTTGTGATGAACTTGCAGGGACTTGCAGGGACTTGCAGGGACTCGAATACATTGCTGCTTGCGTGTCAAAATTAAACATTGTTGACAGCAACAATTATCTGAACAGTGCTTCACATATCAAGGAATTTTATACATTTGTAAAAGGCTTTGCTGTGAAGCTGAACTTTGTGAACTATTCGCAGTTACTTGTTTACCCCTTCACTGTAAAATGTTTTCTTTGAAAGGCAACGAGTAATTAATTTCTCTTGTTCTCACTGAAGTC
Organism: Patiria pectinifera; assembly: GCA_029964075.1. NCBI lineage: Eukaryota > Metazoa > Echinodermata > Asteroidea > Valvatida > Asterinidae > Patiria > Patiria pectinifera. Next base: position 26,912,280 of record CM057150.1, read on the forward strand.
TGATAGGTGCGGAGGGCAAGAGAACGAACAGTGTCTACTTTTTTTAGCCGTTTACTGTACAGATTAATGCTTATTCACATGTGTGCTTCATGAAAAATCATGATCTGATGACATAGATATATATTTTCAGGAAAAAAGTATGTTTTTCAAAATTTTGCAATTTGTTTTTCACTGAACATTTTTGTTTATCATATGAATGCTGACTACTTTTATTTTGCTACTTTTTTCCCTTGTGGGCACAATGAATTTGAATTTCTAATTGCTGTCACATATGATAATACCAATTGGAGGATTTTGGGGGGGTTTTTTTCAAATTTTTTTCGGGCATTTCAAATGTGGTTTACATAATGTATGTACAAGTACATGTATGTATGTTTAGACAGTAGAATAATGGATGAAGAGATTTGCGCATCAAGAATTGTGCAAAATGATGACCAAGGAAGCTATATGCTATTTTACTCCACACTGGGACCCAAGTGCAGAGTAACATGCAAAATGCAACCGGCCAACTACAGCTACAAACAGAATTCTGCACAATTGATATGCTCAAGGCAAAGATAAGGTCTTATTTATACCACAAACCAACATTCAACTTCAAAGGGCCAGGGAAGGTTTGCTCCAACGATTGGCACCAGTCAGTGAGTCGCATGATTTTAATTTGGAAGCAAGTCAAGTGGTATATACATATACGTGTATGTCCAACTTTAGGAAATTCAGACAGTTTGGTAGTCTGGTGGCATGAATGTGGATAAAATGTTTTTGCAACAGAGACTGGGTACCAGATGTCATATTTTACTATTCTTATCATACTAGTGTGGTTTGCGGTAACACCATGTGGAGTAATCTCTTTTGAGAAGAAGTGTGGTTCTAAAAAGAACCAGTTGGTTGTGAAACTTGACATTCTGATCAGTATGCTCTGACCGTCTCCTCTCTCTCTCCCTCTCCTGAAGTAGCCTTTAGTCAAGTCCCACCCTCTTACCCGGACACTTGACGCACCCCGGATGCTGACATTTAAGATCAGAGCTTACTGATCGGAACTTCGAGTTTTTAAACCACCCGGTTCTTTTCAGAACCACACTTCTTAGAAGAGATTATTCCACTTGGTGTCACCGCAAACCTCACTACTATATCCTACCAGCATGCAAAGTTTCAAATCTTGTTTATTCTAGTCATGTTGGACCAAAGAAGTGTTAGACTGGTTGCTGCATGCATAAATAGCTCCTTGGTATTGGCCCTGGGTTTTAATTCTTCAGTCAAATTCCCTGAAACTTCATTGAAATTTATCTGAACCAACATTTCCTAACAAGATCTACTTGTTATTGAGTTCTGCACTGCTGTTTGACTCCGATATTTTGTCTTAAGATTTCAATCTTGGGTGAACTATTTTACTAAAAAAACTTGTGTAAGCGTGCAGTACTCTTCCACAGTAATTCTGGAGTTCCGTAATGGGCAATGATCCATGGGACCTACATTGTACAGCTTTATGCCTCGTACAAGGGATGTGCCTCTTGCAGACTTTCATGAAGTGTGGGAACTTGTTATTCGTTTTTAGGTCACATTGTTACATTAAAGTTTATGTGAACTGAAGTGTAAGTGTCTTCCACGGGACAAAAATTACGGTTTCCTTTAGAAGTAAGGAACTAGAAGGAGTCTGAAACTGGCTGCCATTTCTGGCATTAAATTTCATTGTTGGAGCAAAACAATATGGGTCATTTAATTTGACCTTACACAAAAAAATCGTTCCCACGTTCCCACTTGAATGACTGCCAGAATGCAGTGCAGTAAACACAGTGTGATGTTGTTATATATGTAGGGCAAACACAAAAGGGGGTAATTCCATAAGTGTGCATATATAAGAACCATACTAAGGATGCTTTTGTAGTGGAATTGCTCAAATCATATACAACGTCAGATTTGCTTGTAAACATATCAGGATCAGTCCCTTTAGTAGACAATTAGGAAAAATAGAAGTTAAATTTCTTTTAGCCTCCAATGGGGAAAATGTTCATTTGAAAAGATGAGGTGAGGATTTTGTTCTAAAATTGTTGGCAGCTGAGGGAAATTGGTTCCGGTAATTACAGTATTTTGCACGTTTGCACTCTACCTTGTCAGTGTGTGAATGCTTAGAAAAAAAGGCTCTCGTTCAATCATAAGCGTCACCATACTTAGAGCTTTGGTAAAGTCAGATCCTTTTTTGTTTGTGTTACAGGTAAAGTCCATGACTATTTGAGAAAAGAACTGAACTGGGTGCTACATTTTATTTGGTGTTCGTATTTTCAAAATCTTGGCTATATTTGCTGTGATTTGTAAAAGCCGTGTGTTGGACGCACATTTCATTTGTCTATGTGGGTGTGTTGAAATTACTGATTGTAAAAGGGTTCCGGGTGTTATAAACAAAAGCTGCTGCATGAGGTTTCCTGCCACCACAGAAACGTGAAATCCCCTGAGGAAAGAAAAAACCAACGATGTAAAATAAGGAGTTGACTTTCATTATGCAAGCACAAGGAGTTCTGATGGCATTGAGATTGTTCAAAAACCAAAGACTGTTCGAGAAGTTGGAGATGTATTAAGTGGAATGATTGCGAAAAATCCTGGACGTTTCGTGTGCGGTCCTAGAAAATTTACTGAAATGTTAAGGAAACGTAGGAATAACGAGCTGTGTTACACCTAACTTTCCAAGTCTGATGAATCAACATTCTAAATGCCACTTTTCTTGGTTAAAACTTTATAGGAATTTGAATTCATGGATGATCTTTTGATCTGACTCTGGAGAACTTCTGGAAGTCATGGAAGATTTGGTCAGGGAACATTCAGGAAAATTTCCGATTCGATCCATTAATTGTCATGGAAGTTGCCTACTTGATCTGGAAACCCTCACGAAAGTTGCCTGTTTGGAACTGTCGGGTATTTTTCCCGTGGAAATTTCTTGGAAATTGTATGGAACTGTCGTTGAAGTACACACAAGTGGACGTTTTGTGGGAGCTCCTTCGAAATACCATGGAAGTTTCCTTTTTGCTTGTGGGAAAAAATTGTGGGTTGTAGTACTTTGTATTTATTTTTTGGTTACATGTACTTCATGTCATTTATGTAGTTCCTGAGTGTATTGCAAGTTCATGCCGAAACCCGTACTGTGGTATTTAAAAAGAAACAGCAAACATAATCCCCCTTGTTTATATATTTTAAATCTCTTGCTGTCCTGTACTTGCCTGTGACTTTGTTTCAGTGTGACTTTTAATGGTGTTGTGTTTGATCGTACTGCACCAGGTAAAAAACGCAGTGAGGCCAATTGGTGCACAGTCAGTGTTATTTCCAATGCACGGGGATTGGTTTTCTGCAAATTTCAGGGTTCCCTGTTTTATTTCGGTCGTGTTCTGGATTGGTGGAACCAAAAGATATGTGAATCAAATATGTACCAAAGGACAGGACAACACAGAACTTTGATAATTTAAACTGCAAACTTTGTTCATGTACATACACGTCAGTCTTGGGTATAATTGTGACGATTTTTGACAATGCGTTAACGACACCAAAGATAAAGTTGTGAAGCTGCTTTGCGTGTTTGTCGGTCTATCTGTTGGTATGTATGTGTGTGCGTATTTTGTGATCAAAATAACCCATGCAAATTGGGAAGAAGCGTCGGAATACGTTATAGAGCTCTCTGTTAGGATCGGACGTACTGACGTACATGGAATAAACCTTGTTGGTCGTTTAAAAAAACGTAATTGAAAAATAGAAGGGAGAAAAACCAAGCACAATGTTCGTGTTATGCATGTATACATATAAATACCAGCTTATTTATTACCGTAAACTGTTTATTAATGAAACAATGTTGTGTTTGAATTGTAATTAATGATACACATCGATGATAAGTTATGAATTGCCTTGACTCCAAAGCTTTGAATTGAATATTATATTTTATTACGACTGTCACATTAGCTATTGTCATATCGATTGCGCACCTTATTTTATAATACCTCTTTACTTGTTCCCAATTTTTTATAACATAACATCGAAGTAAGCTGGTAATCATGTAGTGGAAAATACTTTTATTGATATCGACCTATACTTGCTTTTTTATACTTGGCAGTTTATTTCATGCACAGGATATGTTAGAATACCCGTTAGATTTCTCACAATCAAACATTTGAAACTTAATCTTAAAAGTGAACCATGAATGATCATGAAACGTAAGAGATTTATATATCAAATATCGTCCTTTTTGACAGAATGAATTAATTGATTCAAATTTTACCTTTTGAAGCAGGAATTTTATCTTGATTTTTAACAAAACTGAGCAAGACTGAATTTCCATCATTGATTTTGTGGAGATGGACTTGCATGGGACAGTCTAGGTATCTACAGTTTTCAGTGCAGAGCGATAATTATCAATGTGTGACCGTTTTGGATAGAAACTTTTAAAATCCTCGAAAATAAAATACTTAATTGTGACTGGAAGCGAAATGTTGCCAATATTTATGAACTAATTGAAACTTGGAAGTTGGAAAATGTCGTCCCCATCCCAATGGGTTATTATGTTCTTTGTGTGTCTGCCATTCTGAAAAAATCTGAGACTGTGCTGACGTTCGCCAACGTTGGTGGCACAGTCGGTCGCACTTGATGTAACCAACTATTGCAAATTTTAGCGTTGTGTGTTTAATTAGTGGAACCCACCCCGGTCCTATGGAAGACCTTGCCATATTGTAATTGTAATAACACGAGTCAAGTATTTTTAATATTTAAAAAAAATGTAATTGTCCAACAATTGTAGCACTTTCCCCCGCTGTTTAACACCTCTCAAAGAGGACCTCACATTGAACTTGGAGAAAATGAAAGCAGTTTTGTGTGGAAATTGTTTGGTAATTGTATGGTATACTTAGTATCATGTCATTTGTTTCCATCGACGTACATGTTAAAAACGTAAAAATTCAAACACCCCTTAAAAAAACATGTTCAAGCCCTTTGGAATAAATGTTTTGTTAGTATGGAAATTGGAATTTTTAAATGTTTTATGCCCACTTAAACGTGATTTTAACAAAGGCACCCATTCAAACTGTACATCTGTTGTTTGTGACTGCACTTTTTATTTGAATTTGAATGAATATTTTGAGAATTTCGCAGTCATGAATATGAATTGAATGTATGATAATTTATTCTAACTGTACCTCACTATGTGTAATTATCGAGAAATGTAACAAATATCCCCATTTTCCTATAAGTTGGATCTAATCTACTGTTTAAAAAGCTTCTTAATTATTAGCAAGCCAACTGTGCTGTTCCGCAGAGATATATATGTCCATCCAATCAGAGGACAACAGCAAAAGAACATTGAACATGATTGGCTAAATGGTCAATCGACCCGGCCCAGTGATGTACAAAGAAGGTTCGTTTTAATTGGTCTCCACAAACCATCTTGTCGATTGTCCAAGAGGTGGCAGACATTGTGCACGGTCTGCAGAACGAATGTACACACAATCCTGGTACATGGATGTTCTGCCGATGTTTTGTGCAGAAAATGTAGAATGAAGTTTCTGACATGTAGCCGGTGTTCGTCATTCTGTTGCAATGTGTTGGTACATCAGTGTATGTATTTACTTCATGTTTACACAACTTGGTCGCCGTTTTATAGCATAAAGTGCAGCAGAAATAACAAAAATTTTGAACACATTGTCACCATTCACACCAGACCAAAAAGTGTGGCAATGAGCCATATAACCATGTGAGTGACCAACTACTTTGGCAGTGAAATGGCCACTGTTTGTGGGAACTTTGCTGTCATTTCTCATTTTAATCTGCAGGATTGGTTAAATATAGTCAGTCCTGTCATCATGAATGATTGTTGTGTCTGCAGTGTGCAGAACCATGCTCTCGCAAGCTCTCCTAAATAAGGATGGACAATTTCGAAATGTGACACGTTCTTTTAAAATATTGAATTCGCTGTATATGAGCTATGTTGTCTTGGTTCAAAAGCTTTTCGTTTGTTTGTTGTGACCCTGTTTGTTTCCTGTGCGAATATTTCTTGGCAATTTTAACTTATTTGGTCAAGGAAATAGAATAAGGGAAAGTCATGCCAATTTTATCGATAAAATGAGGCAAGAATTTAGCTTTTTAGGTTGTACATTATACAAGCCTGTACAAGTACTTAAATCACAGACATTAATGTATTCAAATTGTTAATCAATTCCTTTGCTTGTACTTCCTGTCCAATGAAATTAGGTCTCCTGAAGAAAAAATTACGGCCCGTTTATTAGGTGGAATCATTTTTATTTGTGTATAAAATAATACAATTTATGTGAAGACATTGCTGATTTATAGTCGTGTTCATAATTGTATACTGAATAAAAGCAAATTGCTTTTATTGATTACTATGGTACATGTCACCGTGTCCCTTTTCCCTAAATAGTACCAGTGAGGACGCAGATGAACTGTTTTGCGTTTACTTTATTTTTTGTTGTGACACTGTTTCACTATTTTCAGGTTAATAATTTTAATTGAAATGATTATTTATATTCTGTACCACACAACCCCTGGAAATAGTGGAACGGTCCTCGTTTCTCTGCAGCACGTGCCGTGGTGCGGCATTCTGAGGGAATCTGTGTACGGTGCAGTGCATATTGTACATTGCCTAGTTTTGTATTAAAATGGTATGCTGTACAGTAAAATCAATATATGAAAACAAATTATGTATGTAAATTGTACAATGATGTGCAAAAAAAGCTACTAAAATGTACGATTGTCGGGATTTCAATTAAAAAGAATCCCTGTTGTTAACCCAAAGTGATTATTTATCAGTGAAACAGGTCTATATTTGTAATGTTGAATGACTGTTCGTATTTTGGAACTGAAATAAAAAGACAGAAAAAAAATTAGAACGTGTCTTTGTGCTCTGTCGGCTCCGCTCCATAGTCTCCCGTGCGGAGCGGCTCTGTCGGCTCCGCTCCATTGACTCCCGTGCGGAGCCAGGCGCGGGGGGGGGGGGTCAATAACCCCCCAGCTGTCCAAAAGAAAAAAATCGATAGAAATTCATGAAAAAATGCGACCCCCTCCCCCCCCCCCGCCTTCTATAGATGCACAGATTTACGAACAAGCTGCAACCTCGGTCCAATAGTGTCGAGCAGTACGCTCCCACTACCTACTCTTAGATCACCCTGGTATTGGATATTCAAAATTTATAAGCAGGCCTTAGAGATTACATTATTTTAAGCAAAAACATTTTCTGTGAAGGATTGTACGTTATAATTAACAATGAACGTTATAACACGTAATGCACATTGACATTTTTCATAATTATATTATACATAGTAAATTGTAGCTATTGTACACAAAATGATGATTGAAATGTGCTACATGTATCTCGGTGTCGGATCAGGATGCAGGAAAAAACAGTTCGCCACCTAGGGGTTTTTATTTGTAAACGAGGTTAAAATTAAGTAAGCCCTGGGGACGGGGCTGCGTGTAATGTGAAATTAAGGGGGTTTGCTCATTGATCTCCATATATGGAGATCAATGGGTTTGCTCCAACTTCGTCCCCAGGGTGTCGAGTAGTACACGCCCATCACTACCTGCTCTCTCACCCTGGTATTGGAGCATTTGCATGTGCACGATTTTTGAACACGTACGCAAATGAGGAATAGTCTGGTGCCTGCATGTGCGTTACATTAGCGTTTGTTTTTGTATGCGGTGTCTCGGGTAAAAACAGCATCAATTCGTCACGCCGTGAGTTATGAAAACGCGATTTTTTGGGGAGTTATTACAATCTGGCCCGCCTATCACTGTGTGAAAACTTCCAGAGGCAGAAGGTGTTCTACGAATAGTAAGATCTCCAGTAGTTCAGTAGAGCCTGAGTAACTTGTGGCCCCAAATTGTCGCCTTTATATTTTTACAAAATTTTAGTGAATTTCGTTTGAGCTAGACCCGTGAACGTGGCTATATACATAGCCACGCTTTAGTCTATATTCATAAATACCTCAGACAGTTTAGCCATTCCTATTGGTCGAGAACCCGTCACGTGGCCGGTACTAAACGGATGATAAAGACATGGCTAGCTGGTCTTAAACACTTTTCCAGTGTCACATCAAATGTGGACTCCTAAAAATCCAGTGCCTCTTACCGTTTCATTGGTTGAACGTTCACAATCCTCACGTAGGCATGCGCAACACTACAAGCGAGTCAGAATTTTATAGTTCTAAATTCAAAACGCAACGCCCCAGGTGCGTTCTGCGTGACATCGCGCAGAACATGTTACGCGCGCGTCAATCTCCATAAAAGGCATAGATATAGAATAAAAAGACTAGATCGGCAGCGCGTCCACACGCGCCCATTCACTGTTCGATAAATCTCCGCCATTTTTGTTGTCCCTCGTGGACGCGCTACGAATTAACGTAAACTAATGGAGCTAAATGTATCTTTCCTCCAGCACGTGACCAAGCTCAACGCGCGCGAAGCCAGAAATGCGCACCGTGTATTTACGCGATGCGCCCACGCGTTAGCAATAATGGTGCACTTTTGTGCGCGTGAACGGCGTTGCGTTCGTCACGTTTTGCGCGCATTATTTGTATCTTTCCTCCAGCACGTGACCCTCCATGCAAGTCTGTGCGTCTGGACGCGCTGCCGATCTAGTCTTTTTATTCTATATCTATGATAAAAGGGTTGTTTACATCTTACTCGCCAGCTGAACACTCCATTATTTTGCTAGAGGGATGTTTCAAAAAGCATGAAGTGAACTTGTTGAACAAAATCGGGATTTTCTGAACGAATCATTTGATATTTTTTTACGGATAAGGTATTTATGAATGGGAATAAATATGTGCTCGGTCGGTATTTATCACTCTGTTTAATACCGCTTAGAGTCTGGGTGCTGATAATTACCCGAGCCGGCCTCCGGCTCGGGTAATTATCAGCACCCAGACTCTAAGCGGTATTAAACGAGTGATAAAAACCTCCGGAGCACACATTTATTCCCTTAGTAAAAAACACACTAATGTGATCCGCGCTTACTAAAACGAAGTGACCGTTCTAGCAGAATTTCGGCTACATTGACAGAATATTTGCATACAAAAATGAGTTGTTCTCAAAATCAGCAGAATATTTTTTTTTCGGCAGAATTATGAAGATGAAGGAAAATGAAAAAGATTGGAAAGAAATATGGCACATTTGGTTTGAAAAACCTTCATTTTTTGAAAGATCCTTAAAACAAACCCTTGCACAATGAAACAGCAATATAAGCAGGGTGATTTGGCAGACTTTCGAAGTGGATTTAGCAGAATTTTACATGGTATTACGGTTATCTGCCATTTAGTCGGGTACCCACTGGTGATACTCCTACCGTTTTGCGCATGCGGAAGTCAGGGTACCAGAGTGTCATGCCTGTCTTTTATTTTCTGATCATTCTGAAAACATTCAGTGATTAACAAAGTTGTGCCGCAAATTTCTTGGCAATGACAGATCCAACACTCACGTAAATTCACAGGAAGCCCAACAAGTAAGTGATTAACCTATGGGCAAAATTAAACATGGTTATATGTAGCGGATCAAAAGATAGAATGCTGTCGCTTGTATTTATTACCCGACTGTCGCGCGTGGCGTTGTATACAACGCCACGTTCACGGGTCTACGTTGTAGCATGTTTAGGCTATAGGACTCATTAGGAGGAGTATTATTATATTAACTTCCGGTAAAAATGCCATCTATAGAAGTAGTTGAAAGGAATGTGGCGATCATGTAGTGTAGGGCCCCTGTTTTGTCTGTTTTGATTAAATTAGAGTAAAAAATGTTTTTTTATTGCTCAAAAATCACCTTTTGGCTTTACAATCAAAAGCAGACTTTTTTTAGCTGGAGCATGGAGGAATAAGAACTTATTCCTCCATCATGTCCATGGCTGGAGTTACCCTAGTCCGAAAATTTGGGACTCTCAATACTAATTACTAAACTGTGTATGAGAGTTCCAAAACTTAAGGTATCCATATCATGCAAATGTTTGTGCTGCATAAAACCAGTGTGAATCAAATTTGCCAGCTTCTTACTCACTACAGTTTCTTTAATAATCCCCAAAACGTTTGCCTCGCGATGTGTACTGCAATGCATTGTGCAAAAAGACTCCTCAGCTAAAACATTTTCATTGTGTAGATAAAACAGCGCCCTCTTGTTGATCTGAGTGAATGCAAAATGTTTAATTTTTTAACAAAAAAATAACAGAGGGCGCTATGTTCATTTGGCCATCGATTAAAAAACAAATAAGCTGCAAGGCTCTACCTACTACACCTACATGACCTACCCAGAATACAGTGGGAATAGCACACACATTTCCAGAGCATGGAGATTGAAGTGGATGGTTTTTGAACTGCCAAAACTTGCCTTAAAATTGGATTTAAGGTCTCAAATTTCGCAGGTGACATGCTTGCAACTATATCATTTTGATGTATGTGTTGTGTGGGCATTAATTAGCCTAATGGTGAGTAAAAAAATGTCAGTAGTAATTTTGCATGTTTTTACACACTCACGGTCCCAGTCTGGAGTTACCCAGCCCTAAATTTTATCATTGGGCTGTATGACAACCCAATGATAAAATTTAGGGCTGGGCAACTCCAGCTAACTTTTCTCAAATCTAATGACACCCGTTTTGCAATTTTGTCGAACAGATTCTGACTTGGGGTAGTAATCACGATTTTCCTGCGCGGTTTGTGCCTTGCAATTCAGCGCGCCGTGCGTGCTCACGGTACGTCGCGTGGTGATCGCCATCTTTATTTTCGGGTCACGTGTTGTCGCCGCGATGTCGTCGTCATTTTACCCCCAATTTTCCCTAAAAAAAATCAAAACCCTAGCTGCCCTCTATCTATGACATACACTGTATAGGCTTACATGTATACAGGTCTGTTTGTTGAGAATGTCGCCACCTAGTTTGGTACATGTAGGTCCAATAATTTTAAAGTGGATTTTGTTTCCTTATAAAGTTATGATATTTTGCCGGAGGTAATGACTGCAAACTAATGATTACTAAAGGTTTGCCGGCGGCAATCCATATCAACAGAGGGCGCTGTACTCTTTAAAATAGGGCTGAATGATAAGATGTATTAAATTCCCACCAAAAGTTGTGTAGCACGTTTGGTGTAGGCCTAATGGTTAAGCAAAAGGTCTAGTAAGCGGGATGACTCGCGTTCGATTCCGACCGGCCGCACCACATTTTTAAGGTTTTTTTTCTCATCCCCAAATAAATAAGAATATTCTTCTTTTATTATTTTAACATGTCTCAAACATTTTTTGCAGAGTATTACATTTTCTTTTTCAGATTTGTGGCTCTGAAGGATTTTTTTTAAAAGGGAAATAAAGTCCGAAATTATAAAATGGTCTGAATCCCATCTTGTGAATACGAGGTAACAACGATAATTTTGGCATGGAGCCAGACTAAAACTTGTCACCGGAAAATGTTTTAAGTACAAAAAAACAGTAACTGCGCATGTTCAGTGCATATCCGGCAAACTAACGTTTACTAAAGGTTTGCCGTCTTCGGCAAAATATACACTGCCTAAAGTTATAGGAACTGGGCCCTACACAGTCTACACGATTGCAGGGAATGTACATGTACATCATTGGCTTTTGCTGTAATTTTCAGAAATGAACTATTTGAGGGGTTAGTATACAAATGTAGATTAAATATTGATACACTGTCATGTTTGAAGTTTTGTGTTCAAAAATGCTTGAAAAACCAAGAAAACAAAAATGTTCAAGTTATCTGGTTCCCTGACTCCACTAAAAGATGAACTGGATCATTTTATTTATGTTGCCAGAAAAATGTAAGGTAAGGGAACCAGTCTAGCTGGCCTGCACCCTTTCATGAACATGTTACCAATAGCAAACAAAATGGCAATCGTGTAGTGTACGGCCAGGTTCTAGTATAAGGGAACAAAATCCACTTAAAAATTATTAGACTGACCACACTAGTTGGCGGCATTCAGATAAACAGGTATGCCATAGATGGAGGGCAGGGTTTTGATTTTTGAGGGAAATTTGGGGGTAAAATGACAATGACAGTGCGGCGACAGCACACAACCCAAAAATAAAGATGGCGATCACTGCGCGATGTACTGTGAGCACACACAGTGCGCTGAATCGCAAGGCACAAACCGCGCAGGAAAATCGTTATTTCTACCCCAATAAACTGTTCAAAATTGCAGAACGGGTGTCATTAGTATTGAGAAAAGTTTGCTTTTGATTGTAAAGGTGATTTTTGAGCAATAAAAAACATTTTTGACTCTAATTTGATCAAAACAAAACTTTGGACTGAAAAAAAATGGTAGGCCTATGTTTGGAGCAGTAGTTGAAAAACAGTTAAGTATTAACGATGGTCGGGTGGCCATCATTGGAAATTGATATAAAAATACCTTTTTTCGTGAAAATGACTTGACACCTGGTGCTATAATTTTACAGGATGCCAACATCATATTAAGGTATTTCGTAAAAATTTGGCAGTTTTGTTTTTTGATGTTTGCAAATGTTGTATATTCCCTTTAAGCTTGAGCATGTTGAGTAACTCCAGCTGACATGCTCATCAGGAATTCACATGTAACGCTGGAGACATAACTGCAGCGTAAAAGTGAGATCTTAAGAGACCCTTAGAAAATGGTCTCCCCGAAATTGTCCTTTTTTTCACCTCTATATATGCCTATCAAATGTTTCCCCCACACTAGCCCCACTTGTGTGGCCTCGGTATTGCTGCGCTGTACGTTATAGGCCACACGTCTGGTTTACAACCTACTGAGAAGTGTAGTCCAAAATATGGACTCCAGAAAGATGACTAAATTTCTCAAAAAATTTGAAGAGAGATTAGGGACCTACATGTACTTAATCTACCCAGGGGGCAAAAGATGAGAAATCATAGAATACAACCACATTCAGGGGTATATACCTGTATGTTAAAAAAAAATGCCAACTCAGTAAGTTGGAAAACCAGACGTGTGGCCTAACGTACAGCGCAGCAGTACGGAGGCCACACAAGTGAAAAATCTGTGCACGATGTATGTGGGTACCACACCGATTTCAAGTGCCATGGATGGGCTCAATTTTTGTCTGGTGCATTGTTGTGGAAAGCAGTCGCTGTTCATGTCTTGCTGTCCACGACTGCTTTTCACAACAATGCACTCTTGTTCATACATGTACTTTGGTGGAGTCACCTCATCATAAGATCAAGGACCTCTCTGAATCAATGAATACAAAATATGCAATATATGCAATATTGGGTGATGACAATTGTTCAGAGAACAATTTCCATTGCATAAAGAATCCGCATTTGAATTTCAGGGTGGTTAGAGACACCACTCACTACCTTGTATCCGCCCTTGGATTAGAAAAAAAGTCATTCCTAAGAATTTACATGTAGTGTCTACCGTAGATAACCAACACCTCTTGCTCACTTTCAATTTGTGCTTGTGACTTTATTTTTGAATGGCTGTTTAGAAAAAAACAGAAATGGCAGAGTTTGGCAGCATGAACACGACTACAAGTACGCCGTCTGCAACTGGAAGTGGTGGACATGACTTGGATGTTACTTACAAGATCGCTGGAATAGTTGGAGGAATAGTTGGAGGAATTGGTGGCTTTCTGGTGGCTCTGTTGGCACTTTGTTTTGGAATATGTAAGTGATGTTCCTACTGGTATCATCACAGAATTGGACGTTATTGCGGCCTTTCCCTATTGTTCACTTGCTTTATACACGTACTCACCTCCATTGTTAATTCATGGCACGTCTCTAATTGAAGAGGGTTAGACTCTCTTAGAGAAGCAATTGAAATCTTCCAAAATCCTTTTGCCTTGAAACTATCAGTACATAATCAGTATCGACACAAGATATTTCAAACAATTATATTGACGTGAAATTACAGGAAGTGAGCTCATGATTTCTGTGAACATGTATGTGCATGTCTACGTCTCTCGTAGACGCACCATAAAAAACTAAGTCATTAAAACTAAGTCATATGGTTCCCGCTCCTTCCAATCAGCTGCATTTCAGTTATGGAACATCTTACCAGATATTGTCAAGCAGGCCCAAAACATCAGAACAATTCAAAACCTGGGTCAAACATATCTGTTCAATTTGCATAAATGTTGATTTCATGAGAGCGCATAGGGACCTCACAGTGACATGCGCTATATAAGAATGAATTTTATTATTATTATTATTATTACCATTTCTAATGGTCCCTAATATTGATACATGAAATGAGCTCTTGATTTCAAGAGATTTGGTTCTCTTGTTTACTGTTCTTTTATGTTAATGATTTCATGATAAAACCAAGCTTTTGATGTTCCTTAATTAATAATTAATTATAGCATTTAAAACAGTTATACCTTGCAAAATGGTCACTTTGATTATTAGAGAGTTTAGAAGTTCACAGACAGTGTTGGTCTTGGAGCAAGACGTTCTTAATTCACGATACTGAAACGGTACAGATTTGGTACCACGCAGCAGCACAAACCTGACTCAGGCAGCGAACCGCTCGCAAAGACGTCATTTGCGAGGATTGTGTGGCACCCACTTCGGTAAATTGCTGCACAGTCCAATAACCCGTGGGCATAGTAACATCGCACAACTACAACAGTGGTTGTGCCCTGAAGAAAATTGTTTCCTTTTTGTATGAGATTCTTCAAAGTAATTACAATTTATTTTCTTTGTTTTGTTTTTGCAGATAAATACATTGAGAAACGCCATAGTCAACATGAAGGTAAGGTGGTATTTGTTTTTCGAAATGATAAGACATAATGATGGAAAATTTATGGAAAATATATTAAAAATGTAACAGTAACAATCATTGTCTGGGACCGAAACGTATTAAGTAAACACAACAATTATGATCATGAAATTATATTCATAGACATTTAAAGCCTGAGTTTCACTTAATTGAAGCAGATAATTTAATATTGGATTAAACGTTTATAATGGAATCTCAGATTAACACGCTGTATAATGAAATGATGATTCATGTGTTGGTAGACGGTTAACCCAATAATTTTGTTCTGGTTCATAAATCTGCATCCAGAAAGTGGTCAACACTCACAACGCGAGGAAACCATAGAAATGATCCAGTCGATAACTGACACAGGTAAGCTTTTCTGAGTGTTTCACAGTAATGATTACTTTGATCATAGGAAACATTCAAATTGGAGGAACACAGTTCTGGTAACAGTTTCTGCAAAGTGTCGTTGCTAATCCTTTTTGGTGGTGGTCTATGTTTCTGCTAAGTTTGAAGTGGAAAGACTTGTGAAAGTGCTCAAGTGTATTTGGGGAGTTTGAAAAAAAGATCTCAACGAAAACAAGAGCTGTTTCGGCAGATTGGCCAAAATGGACAATACAACTTGCCTTTCCATCAAGCATGTGAAGTTGTTAATTGATCCATCAATTTATGAAGCCCATCAATTTGTTTATTTTAAGATGATTAAATAGGCAGCAAAGAAAGACTGGAGACTATTCTACATGTAATTAGCATATTATCACAGTCACGGTACACTGGGGCAGGTCATCTGTAACCATTGTGCTAGCTACATGTACGGTTTCAACAATAACAGGCACAATGCATTCACCATTGACTTTTATAATCTGAAGATAACACTTTTTCACAGAAGCTTTCTTGACCATTTGCAGGTGTATTTAACATACTCGTTCTAATTTACCTATGAGTTTTGAAGCAATGCCTTAAAGGGAATATACAACATTTGCAAACATCGAAAAATAAAACTACCAAGTTTTTATGAAATACCTTAATAGGATGTTGGTAAATGACAGTCTCAAGCATCCTGTAAAATTATGGCACCTGGTGTGAAGTCATTTTCAAGAAAATGGTATTTTTGTAAAAATTTCCAGCGGTGGTCGGCCGACCACTGTTTGAAAAACTTAACTATTTTTCAACTACTGCTCCAAATTTACCATTTACCATTCAGTCCAAATTTTGTTTGCTGTTGGTTACATGTACATGTTCATGAACGGGTGCAGGCCAGCTAGACTGGTACCCTTACCCTACAATTTTTTTTATTTAGTGGAGTCAGGGAACCAGACTACTTGAACAGTTTTGTTTTTCTTGGTTTTTCCAGCATTATTGAACACAAAACTTTAAACATGTCAGTGTAACATATTTGATCTATTATACTAACCCCTCAAATAGTTCATTTCTGAAAATTACAGCAAAAGCCAATGATGTATATTCCCTTTAAATATTACATGTTGTAAACATCAGCATATGGTACAATGTATGTGCACGGAGTCCTCAAAGTGTCGTGTGTGACAGCAGGTTACTGTATGCCTGAAAACACATGAAACACTTTTATCAACATGAATAACTTACTGTTGATAATGTTCACAATTGCCTCTATTATAAACCAAAATTTGAAAAGGAGATAGTGGGAAAAAAATGGCTTTGAAACCAAATTCCATATTCAAAGGCAAATGCGCAAAAACTCATTTAATAAGCAACTCACTTAGTCTACGTTTTACTGTAGAATCTTTGATAAACAAATGGTCTGCTCATGTTTTGGTGGTGTTCTTCAACTTGTTGTTCTTCAGTCCTGGTTTTTTTTGTTGGGGGGGGGTTAGAAGGGTAAAGGAACATGTCCAAATGCAACCTTAAATGTTCTCAGGAATTTTCTGGCGCTGAGGACTAAAGTGGGTCCACAGCATGAAGATGAAACTTCTTGTGGTAATATACAAGACTTGAAAGTGACCTCAAAACACCGCACAATACAGTATTATAAAAGGTTTTGTTAAAATCAAATAACAAAAAGCTGCTTTCAGTTGTTTGATTTACCACCAGCAACAGTTCGTCCTTTCATCATCCAGTTTATGATGTGATCAAAATTTCTGAGTGAAATTCATCACAGTTGTGTTCGATTGATGAAGAGTGTATAAAAAGAGACTGGCCATTTGCACATTACGTCAACCCTGTGCAACTGCGTTTGTTAATATTGTGATCTCAGGGACGCACAATTAAAAGAAAACTCTGGATACAATCCTCAGCAACATTTCTAAGTGTACATTTTACTGCACGTAATCTAAAAATTTAACCAATTGAATGCATTATGGATGAAGGTAAACAAAAATGCTACTTGCCAACAAAAAATACTAGGTCGAAAATTGACATGCACATTGTTTGTATTTGTTGAATTTCAGCTTGAAAGAATTGTTATGAATCATGTTCATGTATACTTAATGAATAGTTTACTCATACTATTTTTATGATTTCTTTTAGAAATCACCGGACTCCAGGGGTCGGGTACCTTTGAGGATTTGCAACAGGAAATTATTGACAGTTACAAGGAAACCACAACGACTATTCCTGCACACCCTACACTGCAGTCACGTAATGTGGGTATTGATCAGTTCTTCATTCCCCTGCATCTCAAAAAGAACATTCCAGGCAAAACAAAATCAGAGAGATCGGTGACATTACCAGAAGGAAAAATATTCTTGGATGAAGAACAAAATGTAATTCTCAAATCCTTGGATGATTTGTTCGATCAGGAAATAGTTAAGGAAATCAAGATTCTTCTTTTTGGCGGGGCCGGGACAGGTAAATCAACCCTGTTAGTGAAAGTTGCAAACTCCTGCATCACACTCGGTTCAAAACCCCTTCATGGTAGATTTGAGCTTGTGCTTTGGATAAAGCTGAGGCACATGCAGCAATCTAGTTGTGTCTTGGATGCCATATTTGACCAAATTCTAGCACGAAACACCAAACTGACGAAACACAAAGTGAAAGGGTTCATTGATGATCACGAATCACACATTGCTTTTCTGTTGGATGGAGTGGATGAAATCCCTTCTCATGTTTTGCAATCTGAGGAGGGCGTGTACAGGGTTCAGGATATCTTACACAACAGAGTCCTTTCAAAAAGTTTCGTGCTGGTCACCACCCGACCACATATGATGAGTTATGTACTTGGGGGTACAGCGAATTTCGCTCAGGTGGAGACACTGGGCTTCACACCACAAGACAGAGATCAGTACATCAGATTAAACCTTCCTGATGATGCTGACATGGGAGAGGCATTGATTTCATATCTGAAAGACAATGCAAATCTTCAGCAAATGGCTGTAGTTCCGATCATTTCCCAGATGCTGTGCCTTGTTTGGAAGAATCAAAAGTCACTGCCTGAGAGAATTACCGAGCTGTACACAGAATTTGCGGTGGCTCTTTTCAAGCGCCGCAATAAAGATATGAGTGATGAACAGGTGATGTCTAACATGATGTCCCACATTGATGGCTTGGGGCCTGTTGCATTGCAAGGGTTACTAGACTCTAGAGGGGAAAGGCTCATGTTCAAAGAAAGTGAATTTCAGTCTTGCTTAGATAAGGGTCTTGCAGTGGGTTTCGTTCAAAGTGAAAAGTTCCAGTGTGGACCGGGTGAAAGAGTGTTGGTCACTTTCCCCCACAAGTCCATCCAAGAGTACTTTGCAGCATGTCACCTGGTGAAATTACCAGATGATGATGAAAGCAATTTTCATTGTCAGTTGGAGCAGATTGGAGAAGGCAATATTCTTGCGATGGAATACCTGCTGAGATTTTGTTGCGGTAGATCAAGGCAGGCTGCTGGTCTCATTCTGGATCACATTCAAGAGATGCAAGGTGATGAGATGGAACTGCAGAGATTGGCTCTTTTGTTGCTATATGAGTCTGGTTCAGAAGAGTTTTCTACCAAACTAGTCAGACCAACTCGCGTAGACTGCCATAGGAACGAAGACCTAAAATCACTGAGCTACTACTTACAGCATGTCACTCCGCCACTTGAAGGTACAATTTTTTACATGGATGTAAGAAAGCAGGAGCTTACCCTTCTGAGGGAAATGTATCTGAGTGACAGCATGGAGTCAAATGAGCTGATATTGGTTCACTACTTCTTGTCTGAGCAGGAGGAGGAGGAGCTTAGTCTCCTTGAGGAAACGCTTGGTGTTGTGGATGAACAGGACCGTGCTGAATTAGGCATTGTGGTTTGCATTGAGGCAAAGTCATGGTTTGACATTGGGCGTGTATCCCACAGCTTTTTCTGCATGCAGGATCAAATAGGCATCCTCGGATTGGGTATGATTCAACGATCACCGGATGAGGTTGTCAATCAAGTAAAGGCACTGGAAGGATGCAGGTTGAGTTATCTCTCACTGTGTGACACCAACCTGCATGGACGGGTTAGAGATGTCAGCCACGTCTCGCCATCCCTTAGAGCTTTACTCTTCAGCGAATGCAGGTTGGTCGATGATGACATGAAGGACCTGGGGAGCATCCTTCCTACTGGGCATGCTTTAGAATATCTTAACCTTGATGACAATGCGTTCAGTTTGTATGCAGTCAGGACTCTCACCCATCATCTCCAAGGTCTCCCTAAGTTACGTCACTTCAAACTTCGTAACATTGGCCTCGATGCTGAGCTCGTCAGACATGTTGTCACAGAAAACCTCCCTCACCTGGAGGAAACAGAAGAGGGGGAATTCAAAGCCTAAAAAATAATTCACCAAGTCATAACTCTCACCGCCTTCCCTATGAATGCACCACGCTCACGAGGCACATTACATTGAAATGAGTAGCTCGTATCATTGGTCATTTTCCATTAAGTCAATATTCTGTGACAAACAAAATAATAAGTAAAAGAATAAAATAAACAACAGCAGTCAATAACAACAACAACTTTACTTTCAGAGGACAATAAGGGGCTTGATAACAAATGAAAATGTCAACAAAAAGGTTTCAATACAAATAGATTTATTTGGGATCTTATTATTTATACAAATAAACCAAGCATAGTAGTGGTGCGGCATAGCCACAATATGCTTAAGTATTGTGCAAATTGTGATAAAAGCATGAAACTTCGCATGTTGGTGCTTCATGCCATGGCATTTCATATTTGACCTCTGGTGACCTTTAGAGGTCAATGAACTTTGCATACACTATTTATAACTTTTGTTCTTTTCACTTTCCAAAGTTCACTTTCCAATGACCCAAGTCTATGTCATAGGTCTTCATACAATGAAAATAACTATCAGAAGTGACAACAATTCATATCTGACCTCTGGTGACCTTTGAGAGATCAATGACCTTAGTAAACCTGTTTATAGCTATTTGCAAAATTTATTCTTTAAACCGCATCTTTTTTTCACGATTCATGTCTAAATGAAAGGTATTCATGGTGTAAAGGGAATTTTTCATACATAGGTCATTTCATATTCAACCTCTGGCCACCTTACAAGAGGTCATGACCTTTGTAAAACAAAAGCCTACATATGGATATTAATAAGATTTTCATAATTGTAAGTGCCACTTTTTTCATGACCTTCGTCTAAAGCTTGAATCTCGGTACCATCAAAAGAATTTTCAGATGTGGGGACATCATATTTGACCTATAGATACCCTTGGGGAGGTCAATGAACTTTGTATATCTTAGTTGCTGTTATTTATCATATTTATTCGCCAAAATGCCGGTTTTCACTTGAAGGCCAGAGCTCAGAT
The DNA here is from genome assembly GCA_029964075.1 of Patiria pectinifera. NCBI lineage: Eukaryota > Metazoa > Echinodermata > Asteroidea > Valvatida > Asterinidae > Patiria > Patiria pectinifera. The sequence goes on from CM057150.1 coordinate 26,932,754, forward strand.
ATGAGATTCCTTACCTGTGAAATTTTTTTCATAGCATGAGCAACTTAACATTATGGCTTGGGGCTTGAAAGAATTGGGGTTTAAAGGGTATATCTTATAAATAACTATAAATAGAGTTAGTGCAGTAAATACAAAGGTCATTGACCTCTGGAAGGTCATCAAAGGTCAATTGTGAATTTTTTTCGCATTTGGTCACTATTTTCATTGTATGAAGACTATACAAAGACTAAGGTCAGGAAAGTGATATAGTCAAGAACAATAGGTATATATAGAGTATTCAAAGGTCATTGACCCCTCAAAGGTCACCAGGGGTCAGATATGAAATGCCTCCATATCTGAAAAATTGTGTCATGGCATGAAGAACCAACATGCAAAGTTGAAGGCTTTTATCACAAAATGCACAATTCTGTCCCTATGCCGCACCACTATAGCTCTTCATTCTACGCCCCCCCCCCAAAAAAAAATTAATTAATCAATCAATCAATGTGAAAAGTCAATCAAATAGTCCAGTACAAAATGATTCCTTGAAGTCTTCAAACATAATAGCACTGTACTATTAAAGCATAGTCGTACATTCTGGGTGTCAGTTGAAAGTGTTAAATTGACCTTGTATATCAGTTACATTTTGATTCCAGTGTTGAGTTCATTAAAACTATCGCTTCATATTTCCATTGATTGATTCAAAGCAGTTGTTCCTAATTCATTCTCACTCCCCTTCCATGGTGTCTAATCCACACATCATCAATATCTTGGGTGACCTCAGAGTACAATTTCTTACCATTAGTTCTTTCAGTGCACAAATACATGTATACAAGATTATAACACTAGAATCTAATCGTCAATTAAACAGGGGAAGCCACCTCTCCTTTTCATTTCTTTTGAGGAAATATATTGAATCGCATCATCTTAGGTAAAAGCTGTGTGAGATGTCTTCACCTTTTGTGACAAAGGCCTCCTCCTATCCTGTTATCTGATCGATGTAGAAATATGGCATTCAAACGAACTAATGTGACCACACGCAATGGCTGCCCGACACCCTTCCATAGACCAGTGCTGTGCAAAACTAAGTACATGTATACAGAATAATACTCCAAACCTCGGGTACTTTTGAATTGTTTTAAGTTTATACCACTTCGAAAGAAGCACCTCATAAACATTGAAAACCTGCAAAATAGGCACATTTTTGACAGAATAGCATTTGCCTCAGCTTTGTACAAATTAGAAAAATCCTCACAATGTGCCTCCAAATAGACGTTTCTTTTGAGTGTTTGTGCTTCATTCTTTATCAAATCCTTTGTGTAAATGAACCTAAATTGTGCATAAAATGGCAAAAAATATGATTCCAGTTTGCTAACTTTTGTTTAGATCTTTAACCTTGACTGTTTATGTAATATACCTTTAAAGTGGTCCAGTTGTGTAAGGACATATTGAGCGTTATTAAACCAGTGTTCATATTGTAAAACAATTTATGTATAATATATACATGTAGACTGTTGCATTGCCAAATAACTCACTTTTGTCAGAGGACAGTCATGTTTGCTCATTCAGGACCAATCGTTGCGATTGTTGTATAGACCTACTCAAAAATGTTTCTGCGTTTCTGATAATGTTGAAATAGGTACAAGTGGACAATTTGCCTGTTTTTGTCATTGCAAGCCTCTTCAAAGTATTGATTGACACTAGATTTCTTTGTTCCAAGTGTGATAATTTTCTTGTACCAAAACTGACTTTTTTGTTTCTAACAGTTTTGATATTTTATTGCAATTTTACATTACAGGGAGTTTTCTTTACTTATTATAATAAATTTACACATTTAAAATGGATATGGGATGGCATCATTTGCATTCATCCCAGAAGTAACCCTACCGAATTGTAATAAAAAAGCTCACTTGGATTAAAGATCTTACTGGTACTAAACACCCTGTGAAATTATTCCGTCTGACTTGCTGTATTTCAGAAGAAATCAAGGAATGTAACTGATTGTCAACGATAAGTCGATTGACTGGTTTTCGGAAATAAAAGATTTCTATGGACGAAATCTCCTGTATTGATCAAAAGTTTGTGCATGGATATTTCACTCTTTTCTTGAAAAGTGTAATATCCAAAGCTTCAACATGTTAGGTTTTGAGTATTCTTCTGTGGAACAGTGATGATATTACATGTATTGGAACAAATGTTCCAATATGCCTTTAAGCCATGTATACAATTAAACTACATAATTGTAATTTTTATCGTGTGATCATTAATGTGCAACTCTAGTCAAGATAATCTGCTGACTTCTGGATAGTTTGGTTTGCTGAAATTGAACGAAATAAAACTTACACATTTTATACATGTATAGAACATTGTAGTTCCTGACACTTCTCCAACCAGTGACTGTGCCTTAAAATAATAATAAAACACCTGATAATAATGAATTAAAGGACATTTCCACCGTTTGGCAGACTTAAGTTGATTTAGTTTTGGTGCAGTTACATGTAACTGCAAGAGGAGATCTGTTGGAAATTTGTACCGTACTCGTATTATTTGTTATTAATTGGTGCAGAAACGTTTCTTATCTCTTTTCTTTTTTTCCAGATATTTGGGATAAAGTTTAAGATGTCAGGGATTATTATTTAACATTGTTTACTTTGATTATTGTCATGTAATAAATCATTGTATGCAACTGGACTTAAGTCAATCAAGGAGAAATCTTTGAGGTTAGATGATTGTTATGTTATGCCTCCATTCCTCCCTCGGTGATGGACCAATCTCCCGCCTCTCAATTCTTCAGCTGGGTCACCACTTTGGTTTTGTAATCAGACATGCAGGCTACATAATGAGGATAGCACTCAGAAGAAATTCCTTAGAAAATACATTGTATTTCAACCCAATCACAAATTTACTTCATGCAATTAAAAAAAAAGTTACATAGCTAAATCGTTGATGGATCCAGAAGCATTTATTGTTGAGGGATCAAGAAAGGGGTAACCGACAGGCCAGTAATTTTTTGTTGCCAATTCCTTATGTGGAGGGGCGGGGCTAGATCGCATTGTTTGGGAGGGCGCAGTGTTTCATTTCTTTTCTTTTTTTCCTTATAAAATAAACAAGTTTGATTTTCAAATCTGCTTTGTATCTCTCATTGCAAATAAGTTATGATATTTTTTTCCACATGCGTACCTCCATGTTATTACAGAGTTACTCCAGTGCGTAATAGGGCTTGTGCAAACTGTATGGCGATACAGTATTTCTATCATAGCGAGTTACAGAATGTGACATTTCTGCCGGGCATTTTGCTGTGACGGGCAGACCTAAGTACACACCCACTCGTTCCATCGTGCAGTGAATCCTGCACGCTACCATGTACATTGAATGCTCCGTGCAGTCGCCTCTTCAATGACACCCCTGTAATCCACGCACATAAATGATATATTTTTTGAAAACACTTTTTGTGACATTTCGTTTTATATTCTTTTAAAAGTATCTTCAAAAGGTCTCATCTTTACCCCGTAGTCTTTTAAAGAAAATCCGTCAGTTCAACATGAGTTTTGGGCTTTTTTGCCAAATTTGTGAACATGATGAAAGGCAAATCGGAATAATCTCAACGATATTTTCAGTAGTTAAAAGTTAACACTTACATGTACACACACGCATACCGGTATGTACAGGGTGAGTCAAGAAAGCGGAACCCAAACCCACAAAAATATGTTTCATATTTTAAAAAGAAAATATGTAGCACTGGAAAGCCAATTTCATAAGCTAATTTTAGATGAAATAAAATACTGAAATTGCTCAATCCGTTAAAAAAATATCACCATTTAATCGCAATGAACCTAAAAAGTGTAAGTGCACTATTTTGAAGAGTGTCCATGGATAATTTGAAGTGTTTTGTTTGCTTACTTTCGTCTGGCTGGTTCAAAGTGCGATATGTAGGGATTTGTTTGTAATGTGTGTTTGTTTTGGGTTTCATATTAATATATCACCATTTAAACGCAATGAACCTAAAAAGTGTAAGTGCACTATTTTGAAGAGTGTCCATGGATAATTTGAAGTGTTTTGTTTGCTTACTTTCGTCTGGCTGGTTCAAAGTGCGATATGTAGGGATTTGTTTGTTATGTGTGTTTGTTTTGGGTTTCATATTAATATATCACCATTTAAACACAATGAACCTAAAAAGTGTAAGTGCACTATTTTGAAGAGTGTCCATGGATAATTTGAAGTGTTTTGTTTGCTTACTTTCGTCTGGCTGGTTCAAAGTGCGATATGTAGGGATTTGTTTGTTATGTGTGTTTGTTTTGGGTTTCATATTAATATATACGAAACCAAGTCATGTAATTGTTGAACGATGCAACATCCAGGGAGTGAGTGAATGCTCAGTCCAATTGAAGACCTGGGCCCCTGGGTATCACGCAACTGGCTGAGGGAATGCGCCGTTCAATCAGAGACCTGGGCCCCTGGGTATCTCACAACTGGCCGAGGGAATGCGCCGTCCAATCAGAGACCTTGGCCCCTAAGTATCACACAACTGGCTGGTGATAACCGTCTTTATTTAACGATGACCTAAAAATATCCATCAGTTTCACTGGTGGATATCGAGTGGGTGCGGCACAAAGAGATCACGTGCACACGTATTCAACATGCACATTTTGATACCCAAAGCCGTCATATATAAGATTTTGCATGCGAGGGTTTCATCAGATTGAGGACGTGGCATTCAGCCTTTGCCTTCATTTATGAAGTCTGCTCGCTAACAGTGAGTTGTACTATAACATTGATTTGTACTGGGAGTTTTCGCATACTTGAGAGTGTAGCCGTCCATTTTGCTCAAGAAGGTAAGAGTTGTAAATTGCTTTAATTATGCAAGTACATGAATGTCCATCAATACCCTGATTGCAAACTGTGAGGAAGACATTCCATATGGTACAAGTTCAAAATCATGTAGGCCCTCAGTGACAAAACACGGTTGAATTTCTGATCGAAAAAATGAAAATATCATAGTTCATTAGTTACAATGTACATGATTCTGAACAAGTTTGTATTTGAAACGTCCTCTTCACAGTGTGGAATCGGGGTGGCAGTAGGCATTCACGTAGGCCCCCCTAATCGTGTATTAAATAACCAGAGAGACTTTAGTGGTACCCTATTGTCTCCCTCAACAGCAAAGCTGGAATCTGTACGAGCAGCAGGAAGCCCTATGCATTACGGCAGAGTATGCAATGGTTTTGTATCACTTGGATAGACATGGGTAAACCATGTATGCATTCATAAAGGGAATAAATAGGTGCTTGGCTGGTTTTAAACACTATGTTTAAGACTGGTTTGGAGTATGGACAAAAATTGCAATATAATAATACATTGTTTGGATATTACTATCGAAGTCTTTTTGGGGGGGGGTTCGAACAGGTTATTACACCATTGTTCAATGTGCCTGGTTTTGGGTGGGGTGTCATTTTCCCGATAAGAGATGTCTGTAACAAACTATGCAATATTGAAATGATAAACCAACCCCTCCCCAACCCCCCAAAAAAAAAAAAAAACCCTGTTATTTCTAGGGTGGAGGCAACCAGCAAATCCTATGGGAAAAATTGTCTGAAATCAATTGAAGCAATTTTCTTAGTGGGAAAAAATGGAGAAGCCCTCCAAAATCCTGCATTTTTGAATTATTTTGCTAACATCCCTACTTTATACTTGTCTTTTTTAGAAATACAATAACAGTTCTTCCTTCAAAAAACAAATGAATTTGGTGTCACTTTATCGAGATCTCTTTTGCAGGTTTTGATATTTATTGACAGACAAGTTCCTTTCCGCAAAAAAGTAATCGATGCCCCTACAATGTAGCTTACCGAAGTTTGGGGAAAAGAAACATACATTGTACTACATGAATGTTCATGGACTAACTATAGTTTAGGCCAAAAAAAGTCTCCGGTTTCTGGTATGCGCACACGTCGTCGTAGCCATGCACGTCGGCAAAATGAAAAAAATAAATTTCAATGAAAGATGATGTCTCAAACTGCCAAAGTCACTGGTTTGACTGGAATCCTGCTGCTGCACAATTTTAACGTGTTTTTAGATGGGGTTATGATCGAGAATAAGCTTTATGTGGCCTCTCTGGACTCCCACATATTTTCAGGAAGTTTAGTCGGGCACCATTTGCAGTTATCAGCCGACATTTGAAAAAAAAACCGTGTCGCCGCACCACTTATTGGGCAAGCTCCATACCAGAAACCGGAGACTTATTTTTTTTGGCCTTAATGCAACATCAATTTCTTTGATCGGAATGGTGTGAATTTGTTTAACTCCATGTTGCAATTTTACTTTTAGAAATAGTAAAATTTTGTAATCAATGGGTTTTGTTAAATAACACTACACAATATTGCCCCCTAGTTTCGTCCTAATTTTCCTGGCTCTCAAATAAGTTTCTTAGGTATATTTTTTGACCCGGCTAGTTGTTTAGAGAGACAATCTAAATCTGGCAAAACAAACTTCAAGAAAGATCAACCATTAGCAATTGTAACAACAGAACCCGCCAGGAATTGATTTTTGTAATCCTTTATACCTGTACATGTGCATGTGCATAGAAATAATTTGGGCCTATAAAATCTTGCACGATAATACAATGTAGTTTAAGGTCATACTGCTAAAATAAAGAGTGTGTGTAGTGAGGGGGCCGGGCATCACTGCACAGTGCATTTGTTGGTTAAAAGATAAAACCTTCGAGTACATTGTTATTTGTTCAGTGTATTATAAGGCGTCTTTGGATTTTGAATACATTGAACTTAGCCAGAAAGAAGGATTTTGCAGTAAATATTCGAAGAATTTATGTTTAGAAATGGTGACAGGTTTTAAGACTGTCTTCCAATTGCTGCAGCTAGCAATAATGCGCCGATATGAAAGCGGCTGGCTGATAGACACGTGTTACTGATGACCATAACCATATATGTGAGGCGTTCTGGCAAAATGAGACACAAATGGGTAGAGGTTAAAATGAGGGTTTGTAGGGATTAGGAAAAAGAATGAAATTCTCCTTACAATACTGTTTGTTGCACTCCCATCCGACATTTTGTTGACAAGTTATGGCTTACTTTAAAGTTCGCATTTATCCACATGTCAAAAAAGCAAAATACCGTAAGAAAAAGGCCTGTAAAGTTTCGAGATTTGTAATCCTGAAAATTAAAGATGCCAATTATCTTTCCTTAAAAACTCTTGTATTCCACGATTTTTAGACTACATGTTTTACTTACTTATAAGAATATCAATAAATCTGAAAATAAAAAAATCACCCCCTATCATTATTTTGGATTTTTCTCCTTTACGGCCTGTGCCCAGTTCCGTCTCATTTTGCCAGAATGCCTCACATACATAGCCTGATAATACTGACACGGACTTAAGCTTTGAGACAGGACCCACCTTTGGATTGATGCCATGAAGTTGCATGGTGGCTACAGGGTTCCAGACCGTTCCTGCCATTCCATGAGCTGTCACCCCTCCCCCATTGGCTCATGTTGCTCACCAAACCGGTTGACAGGTGTCAGTAGGAAATAACCAGGGGAATAAAGTTAGAGCTCGCAAGCATGATGACATTTCAGTAATGTCTTGAGATACACAAGGTACATCTTGATGAGGTTTTGATTTCTCTGTTTGATTTTCTCAATGATCGCTGTTCAGTTTGTGCTGGTCCCAGAGGGCCAGCCTACAGTCCTCTTTGTATCTCACAGATCGACTGACTGTCACTTGTGAGCTGGGCAGTGCTGTTGTATAGGATTACCCTGTAACACCAATGTATGGGCTCAATCAATTGAATAGGACTGTGTGTGCTCTGGAACCAACTGTAATTACCTTGTCTTGTTGTAAACTGTTTTCAAGTCCTGAACTCATGCTGATTGAGTGTAGGGGGGGGGGGTGGTGGAGGGGTGAGATGCTTACTTGTTCATTTGAAAGCCATCCTCTCTTGACAGTGTCTTGATGGGGGTAGTTAGACATCCTGTTAGCTGCTGTGCCTGGTATGTCCTCTAAGTTGCTACTTGGGATCCAGTCAACGCTGCTCCCTGGGGGAAAAATTTGGAAAAAACAAGTTTGTTTTGAATTCTGCCATTTATAAGAAAATATTCTCTTGAATGGACGACAATTAATATTTTGCGGATCAGCATGTCCTGTATGTCCATTGGGTTTACAAATCACAGTTGTCTATTTTAAATTTAATATTGTCATGGCCTGAACTTAAATATTATCGTATCCTTCTGAGTTGTTTTTTACAACATTTTTTAATCAACTAAGTTCTTCAATTAGGATCTGTAAGTAATGAGCCAAGAAAATATGAGAATATTTCACACTCCTATTACCTTGATGCTCTAGATACACGTATAGTCAGTTTTCATGCATCTAATGAAAGTGTGTGGTAAATGAAAACTGAGCTTACCTGGTGTTTATAAGCCCAGATGCTACTCCCTGGTTTACCAACAGGGTAACCCAGATCACTGACAGGTACAACAACAAAGCTGACAGGTGTCTTGCGTTGCCCTCGACTACGCTCATTGCTGATTGGAATTGGTAAGCGGCGATCTTGACCAATGGCTGCTGGAGGCAGGCCCTGAGGCTGTTCAGTTGCCATGGTGACTGGACTGGGCGTGGCAGTTGGTCAATGAAGCAAGGCACCACGAGTTGAGTGAGCTGCTCAAAATGAAATTGAAATTTTAAAAACTTCCATATTAATGAGAACCATAATGTATGCCATTAATGATAGACTGTTTTTCATAATTTGATAGGCTTTTGTAATTTTTGAGGTGTTGCGTAGTTGTAAATACAACTATAGGAGAAGGTTTGCAGATACACCAAGTGAAGAGACTGTCTAATAATAATATTGAATAATTGATTCAACTTATATTGCACTCTCTCCACAAATACTGTATCAGAAAGTGACTTTCTTTCCCTCTATCCTATCATCAACATTTGCTGAAATGTTCCAATATCTGAGTGTGATCACGTGACCAATGTGAAATCAGATGGCTTTTTGGAAGGAGTGTTACTTCTTACTGTGAGCAATGGGTGGATTAGGGGTGTAGATGTAACTTGTAACATGGTTACTTGCACATTTGTCTTCATTTACACTTGACACAATATTATGCAAAGAGCAAAAACAGGCCTGAATTTGGTGGCATTAGTTTGTTTGTCTAAAAGTAATACACAAAGTATGTTTCGAATGTGAAAGAGGCAAATACATAGTCAATGCATGCATGTATATTTTGGGGTTTTGGGCGCATGGGCGTCAATCCTGGGGAAGGGGACATGTCCCCCACTTTTTGAAGGGTGGGGGACACAATATGAAAAGTCCCCCCCCCCCCCAGATTTTTGAACTCGTGCCCGATTTACAGGGCCCTATTATGTACTACAGTGTATCTTTTGCTTAGAAAATATTGGTTAAAGTGGTCAGAAATTACCTCAGATCGCACCACAGAGTATTTAGAATCCAAATTTTTTCGGGGCCCCTTATGCCTTTAGCTGTGAAAACCTCGAAAATTATGTTTCAATTATCTCTTTTGCTAAGAACATATTGGTTAAAGTGGTCAGAAATCAGAGCATCTAGAATCAATATTCTATAGCTCAGAATACTGGTAGCTGATTCAATGACTCAAACCTCGAAAAAGATGTTCAAATAATTATCTTTTGCTATTAGTTAAAGCATAGAAGAAAGTGGTAATTACCTCAGATCACACCACAGAGCATCTAGAATCCAATTTTTTTCGGGTTTTTTTAGTGGGCCCCGAACCTTAAGCCGTAAGGGTTTCGCGCTCGCATCAGTACTGATCAAGGTAGGTTCCCCCCCCCCCCACTTTTGAGAAGCGATTGACGCCCCTGTGTGGACGTTGAAACTTTTCCAGTTTTGAATCAAAAAGAGTATAAAGACTATACAACTGTAGCAGATTACTTCACCAAATATGAAAAGGACAATTAACTTATCTCAGGTCCAAGATACAAACTCAAGTGTAGGGTAAACATGTCAGCAAACAAACAAGATAATGAACTGTACATGTCTGTTGCATCCAGCACTTGTCCCCCAAACTCCCCAAGCTCTATATATAACCGTGTCACGTTACTTGATGATGATTCTGTGTTTGCCAGTGCCATCTCTCTGGGATCCGCCCCCTCAAAAGCTTACCACTGTTCACACTCCTTGCATTTTCCAAATGAAAGCACTTCCAAAACCATTTTGTTATTATTATCAATAGTTTGTCAAGTCAGAACTTAATGACAACAAGAATTCAAAGTTTCTTCAATTCCATTTTCATTTTCTTACTCGCAAGGTTTTATTAAAAAGATTATAAATGGATTGACTGACCTGGGTGTCATCTGAAAGAGACAATTATTGAAAACTAAAAGTAAGAGTCATTTCATGTAAGTACTTTATATAAGTGTCCACAGGAAACAAAATGAACTGTTAATAAAAGAGTAAAGGAAATCTGCTTTGATGGCACTCGTCTGAAAGTAATTAACAAATAATTTGGGTTTGTACAAATTTGCAAGATTCAGGATGATTTTCTTTTTATACTCAATTTTAATTAAAAAGAAAGGAAAAACCTCAACACAGGTTTTTAAAAAATCATTTCTAGATTGATGCTGCAGAAAGAGTACACAGTTGCCCAAGATTTTCTGACCAAATATGAAAAGACAAATATACAAAAATGTCATCACAGCCAACAGCAAAGTATTCTGGGTGCCCAGCTGGCAACTTGCATTTTTGTGGGGGGGGGGGGGGGCTGTAAAGATGGAGTTCAAAATGCAACTTTTCTAATTGTGAAAACATAAATAAATGAATTTTTAAGAAGTACAATGTACATACATGTAAGGGTGAGGCTGTGTAGTGATATGGTTAATTTTGTGACATTGGTTTGCATTCAGACTGGGTGGCCTTTCAAAAGAAAGCAACAAAATGTATTAGTAGCTAGTCTGTAAATTGGCCCAAAATGTAGTTGCAGTGAGCCCGTCAATTAGCCAAAAATCGCAAAACACATGCCTTGTTACTATGGCAATGGTCCTGGTACGGATTCTAAACGACTTTGGTTATTTACTCCCAATTCCAATGAAGTTGAAACAAGTTTAGATCGTGGACACTCATACGCAAGATTGACATGAAACAACTCTTCAGACAGGTTGACAATTTGACAACTGAAAATTCTGACTGAAGCTGGTTTGTGAGCTACATGTAGGTCCAAGGAGTTAACACCTTCTATAGAAATCCAAACTTGTTCATTGGGACTTTTTTTACAGACAGAACAAAAAATGAGAGATTAAATGAGTACATTATGTCACAGAATGGAAGGAACAAGTATGCACAGGTACATGTATTAACACCTCATTTGATGAAACAAGTTTGGAATGACATGTACAATGCACATGTGCACAGGCACTGATGGTTGCAGGTCAGTAAATAGGCCGAAAATTGACTACGCCGGCCAAATCACGATTTGAACGCCTCATTTTTTTGCTATTACAGCATTTTGTGGGACAAAAACCTGAAGGTTTGTAAAAAAAAAATAGAAGGGTGAAAGCCGTGAACAGGACTGCAAGCTCGTATTTCTGTGTAATTTGGATGAATTAAGCCCTAATTGCAACATTTTGCAATGCAGCATAGGCATCAGTTTTCAAAATGGCGATGGGTTTCCGGAATATACTTTTAGGGGTGATCATTTCTGGATGGAAATTTTTCACAAAAGTCATCGGATTACCAATTTAACAAAATTGAGCACAAAATGAAAGATGATGAAATAAGTTTTAATTTGATGTGTCTTAACACCTTGAAGGCTTGTGAGTATTGTAGCGTAGAACAATTCTGGGGTTCCTCACACGCACTCAAAAAGGACTCCAACACAGGTATACTCGTTTCTGCTGGTTCTAGGCTGTTTATTCCTCACAAAAACGTACCTCATTGACTTTCCGGTAGTCGTAGCAGAACCGGACAGACCCATCCTTCTTCCGGACCAGCACCACCGAGGATGACCAAGGGCTGTGGGAGGGCTCGACCAAGCCCTCCTGCAGCATCTGTTTTACCTGCCGGTCGGCTTCTTGCTGTTTATGTATCGGCAATCTCCTCGGCGGTTGACGTATAGGTGTTGCTTTCCCTGTATTTATTGTGTGTCGGGTCAGTTCGGTCTGACCAAGTTTGCCGTCCGGGCCGGTGAATGCTCCAGCGAATTCCGTCAGCAATTGGTCAAGGTTGCGGCTCCTCGCTCCAGGAGGTCTTGCAGATGGGGCGGTACCTCTCTCTGGGCATCCGTCCTCTGTCCGGTGTCACCCAAAGGGAGGTGGTTGACGGCAGATCCTTGTTGCTCGTCCTCCAGCTCAATCACATCCAGACCCTCCATCGGTGAGAAGAGAGCCAAGCGGCTGCCTTTGTAGACCGTTACAGGGTCGGTCGTCGGGTTGAAAACCCGAACCGGCACATTTCCATTGTTTGTGTCAACCAGGCCGGTAGCGACCGCAACCCGGCAATTGTCCTTAGCCTCCAAGCTGGGGTAAACCATCCCGGCTCCCATCCCTGGTTCAGTCTTTATCTCCCCCATGAGGATCGCCTCGTGACCAGCTGGGATAATCATGTTCTCCGTCACCTGCACTCTTGCCACCATGGGTTTGTGCGTAACACTTCCCAAGGGGACCGCTTTCCCGTTAATGATGACAGGGTTGTCTCCCCATCGCCAGTCGCAGTGATACTTTGACAAGAAATCAATTCCTAGTATCACGTCTGGCTCGATATCGGCCACGGTAAAGGTGTGGTTTGCGCGCAGATCCCCCACTTGTAGGTCGAAGTTGCCCCCCCCCCCCCCCTCTTGTCGGCATTGGGCTGCTGTCCGCCATCCTCAGAGCTGGAGATGACGGAAGGAGATCGGTCTCTTGGCACCGGGCCAGGCATTGTAGATTTGCTCCGAGATCAGACTCACTGTTGCTCAGGTGTCTAGGAGGCAACGCACTGGTTTCCCCGCGATCCTCCCCGCCACGTAATTCGCCTGAGACGTCCCACCCGAGGCCGGCCTGGCCCGAACAGCTGGCTCCGGAACAGGACGTTTCGGTATTTCCTCTTTCTGTGGTCGTGGTTGGAAGGAGGCAGACTGTCGTTTCTGATGAGGGCAGTACCACCTGATGTGTCCAAATTCGTGGCACCCATAGCACTCCACCTGGGCACGCGCACCTGGTGTGTACACAGACCAGGCAGCCGATTTGGGTTCCTCGGCAGGGTTTGGAGGAGGCTGGGCTACCGACCTCACGTCCCTAGTCATCGGTTTCCCTTTTTTGTTTTGTGCTTGCGACTCGAGAAATGCTTCCATTTCGGTCGCCAGAGTGACTGCTTCGGTCAAAGTCGTCGCTTTCCTGGAGAAGATGTTACGTTGCAGCTGTTCCTCTCGCAGGGCATTGCGGAAAGCCTCGACCGCAAAATCCTCACGGGCCTGTGTGGGCAGCTTCGGGTAGCTCTTCAACACCAACCGTCTGATGGATTGTCCTAGGCTACTGAGTGACTCTTCTCGCATAGACAACTGAGCCCGATGTAGCGGAATCTGTGCTGTCACCCCAAACTGCTGCTCGAAGTTTTCCAAAATGGAGGAATATTCCTTCCGCGTTTCCGGTACCATATCCGCCAATGCCTCCTGAGCCGTGCCCTTTAGGTGAGATGCAAGGAACATCGCCTTCTCCGCCTCACCCCACTGATTGACTGCTGCAACGCTCTCAAAATGGATCAAGTAATCCGACCATGACGAGATCCTGTCAAACTTGTTGGGGAGCATCAGTGGTCTCCGACCCCCGGCCCGAAGTGATCAGGCGTTGTAGTCCCCCGCTTGACTGGCACTTGGGGAGCGCGCCCCCCCCCGCCTGTTTTGGGGCCCCCCAAACATCGGCAGAAACCGGGTCGGCCCTCCCTAGGAGCACCGGGTGGTGACGTCCCAGGGGATCTCCCAACTGCAGTGGTGTACGGCCGAGCAGCTGGGTCGATTCCACTCCGTTGGCTTGTGTGCGGAGCAACCGTCCCGGCTCCGCCCTATTGGCTTGTGTGCGGAGCAACTCTGCCCCATTGACTCCCGTGCAGAGCAACCTCGTCGGCTCCGCACCATTGACTTGTGTGCGGAGCAGCTCTGCCCCATTGACTCCCGTGCGGAGCAACCTTGCCGGCTACGTGCCATAGACGTCCGTGCGGAGCAACTCTCTCAGCTCCGCCCCATTGACTCTTGTGTGGAGCAACTCTATGGACTCCCGTCCATTGACTCGTGTGCGGAGCAACTCCACGGGTTCCACTCCATTGACTCGTGTGCAGTAGACTCCCGTGCGGAGAAACTCTGTCGGCTCTGCACCATTGACTTGTGTGCAGAGCAGCCTTCCCCCAGTGACTCCCGTGCGGAACAACCTTGCCGGCTCCACGCCATAGACGTCCGTGCGGAGCATCCCTGCCGGCTCCGCGCCATAGAAGTCCGTGCGGAGAAACTCTGTTGGCTCCGCCCCATTGACTCGTGTGCGGAGCAACTCTATGGGCTCCCGTCCATTGACTCGTGTGCGGAGCAACTCCACGGACTCCACTCCATTGACTCGTGTGCGGAGCAACTCTACGGACTCCCGTCCATTGACTCGTGTGCGGAGCAACTCCACGGGTTCCACTCCATTGACTCGTTTGTGGAGCAACTCTGTCGGCTCCGCCCCATAAACTCCTGTGCGGAGCAACTCTGTTGGCTCTGCCCCATAGACTCCCATGCGGAGCAAGTCCACCGGCTCCGTCCCATAGAGTCGTGCAGTGCGGGCCTGCTCAGAGTGGAGGTCAGGCCCCGTACTGCGATAGTGGGGACGAAAGTACTGCTGGGGGAGATCCACTCCCAGTTGTACCACCTGATGCGTGCTCGGACGGTTTCCCGCCCCCGCTATATTGGCAAATCCAGCCTGGGGGCGCCCCGAATGGAAGGCCCCACCAGTCGTATCCATGTAAGCACCGAGTGGCGCTTCCATGTAGGGCCTAGCACTATTTTCATGAGCGTAGGGATTGCGGGTTGCCCCAGGACAAAACCCCGCCCCCCGCTGCATCAACCAGCACAGCTCGGGATCATTCCAAATGGAACAAAACGTCTGCTGCGCCAGCGTCTACAGCACGGGGTGGCCCCTCGTGGGACAGGGTACCAGTCATTGATGATTTATGGTAATGAGCACGCCCGCCCCCCACAGGGGTAGACGTACTGCAATGACTTAACCCCCCGCCCAAGTCCCGAAATTCCACTTTACCATCCCCCACATCCTCCCTAATGAGAAAATCCGTCCCCAGAAACCCCCTTGTTTCCCCTTTCCTCCCACCAAAATTCCCCGGACTATCCCGCAAAAAGGATTCCAACTCGTCCACCATGACGAAGGTACTGCCGGCCGATCCACTAGACGGGCCCCCACTCCGTGAGCCCGCACTCCAGCCTGCTTCCTCGCCGTGTGGCGAGTTGGGTGCCAGACTTCCGTGATCTCCTGATTTCATTGCAGAAAATATCTGAAAAAATACCTGTTTTTCCGCCTTCTGCGTGCCGCCGCTGCCACCAATGTAGCGTAGAACAATTCTGGGGTTCCTCACATGCACTCAAAAAGGACTCCAACACAGGTATACTCGTTTCTGCTGGTTCTAGGCTGTTTATTCCTTACAAAAACGTACACCGCAAAACACAACTATTCTCTTCATCAACGAGGCAACAACAATACTACTGCGCATGCGCCGCCCGGAAGAACGGGCCTCCCCGGCCGGCCACCAGGGGCTCCACTGCGCGGCTCCACCGTGGAACCGCGCTGGTGCCCTCTGGCGGCCAACCAGCAAGGACGCCACAGTATTTTGCCTGAATTTTGGAAGTGGGGGTATCGATCACTAGGGTCTATTGTAGTTTATTTAAGTAGTCTGCAACCTGATGGTGTACGTGTACATTTACACGTATGCAAGTAAAAAATTAACCTAACTCAGGTCCAAGATACAAACTCAAGTGTAGAGTAAACATGTCAGCAAACAAACAAGTTAATGAACTGTACATGACTCAGATCTGGGATCCGCCCCCTCTAAAGGTTGCGACTATTCACACTCGTTGCATCAAAGTGAAAAATCTATGACAATTTCTCACAAATTGTCTTTCAGTGATTTGGTTTCTCAATTCCTTCAAAGATAACTGAGGCCACACCTGGGAATAAACAGGAATCGAACCAGGGGCCAATAAAAAAGAAAACAAGCTGTAGGATCTAAACCAACGACTCCTCAATTCCTTCAAGGATTACTGATGTTACACCTGGGAATAAACAGGAATCGAACCAGGGGCCAATAGAAAAGAAAACTAGCTGTAGGATCTGAACCAAAGACTCATCAATTCCTTCAAGGATAACTGAGATCACATCTGGGAATAAACAGGAATCAAACCAGGGGTCAGTGGAAAAGAAAACAAGCAGTAGCATCTGAACCAAAGACTCCTCAATTCCTTCAAGGATAACTGAGGTCACATCTGGGAATAAACAGGAATCGAACCAGGGGTCAATAGAAAAGAAAACAGGCATTAGGATCTAAACAAAGATTCACCAGATTCAAACCAGACAGACCTAACATGAAGCTTCCAAGACATTAAGTACATGTAGGATCACTCGTCATCAAATGTAGCTGATGCAGTCATTATTTCCAGACAACTTTCATTCTTACTTGACTTGAGATGTTTACTGGCCGTCATCTTCTTGACTCCTCATTATCTCTCAGCCAACATTCTCTCAAGATCTTTCTTCAATTTCTTCCTGATGTCATAGAACCCAGGATGAATCCTGCCAATAACCTGACCATGTTCCTTGAGTTGTCTCATCTTGTTGTCAAGGGAGTTTGAGGTGATGCCTTTCACACCCTGGAAACAAACCAGACAGGATGACAGTTTTGTTACCATGGTTACAAATATATGCATTCATAAAGAATGTATTACAAGATTGAATTTTGCGTCGGGGTGATATAAATTAAATTAGGTTTTGCCCTGCACCGACGTTTAAACACTGTATACTCAGTGTGTTACCTCCCGAGTGAAAGTTGGAAAAAATCATTCGGGTGGGACTCGAGCCCACAAGTTTTTTCCAACTTTCACTCGGGAGGTAACACACTGAGTATACAGTGTTTAAACGTCAGTGCAGGGCAAAACCTAATTTGATAAAGAATGTAGTTTTGCTACACTGTTTCAACATTATGTTGGTTCCCCTCCTCTAAAACTCTGCACTTTTCACACTCCCACAAAGGTTTGTGTAGATTGAGGACTTCCCACTGTCCTTCTGATGGCTGTTGTTTGGGTAACTTTTGGCAACTCCTCTCATTTGATTTGTGATGGTTTTCAACTGAGGACATAGTGTCCTCTTATGTACAGTCAATTCTGTTGACAAATTTAAAACTGAAAAAAAAAATTGGTCAAAATTCAAATATAAATTGATTAAACATTTTTCATCAGTATTTATAACACTGGAGAAAAAGAAACTGCAGTAAGTGTGTGGAGTAAGAAAAGAAATTTGAGAGAAATATTTTTACAACGTATTTTATTTGGTGTTTGAAAAAAATGAGTAGAATTAAATGGATGCTTAGGTGTATCTGATTTGAAAATTTAGCCAAATGCAGCATGTACTGAACATGAAGACAATGCATGAACCCACAAGTATCTAAGGTCCAAAACTCGAGTGTCAAGTAAATATGTACACAGATAAACAGATACACAGATTGTGCAAAACTAAAATCCCAAGTCATGTCACATGACTTGATGACGATGATGTGTTTGTCCAGCGCCATCTTTACCAGATCCGCCTCATCAAACGCCTCAACTGTTTGCTCTTTACGTCAAATTGGAACAATTTTGTTTTTGAGTGATTTGGTGGGAATTTAAAAGAGGTAAGAAAATATTGTCAGCTATTTTGAATGAGGTTAAATGCTAGTGGGCACAAACTATCACAGCTCTTCAAATGTCGGAGCTCTTTAAAATTTGACAGGAATTCCTGTCAAAAAAATTTGACAGGAATTCTAAAAAAAAAAAATTGATGTATTGTTCAAAAGTGGATACATGTATCTAACTACAAAATAGCAATTGAAAATAGATTTGTCTTTTTTGCCCGGGTGAAACTCACACGGACAGTGCAATATAACTGTATTATAAAAAGTTACATCTCTGTTTTATAACCATTCCAATTTCTTTTTAATACTTTTTGTATACAGATAAAATGGCTACAGCTCTAAAGACGATCAGCTTGCTCGAGTGTGACATATGTCACGATAGATATGAACAGCCTAAGATGTTAGATTGCCAGCATAGCTTTTGTACGGAATGTCTGGAGAAATACTACACTAGCAGGTATGAAGGGCAACGAAAGATTCATTGCCCTTTATGTCGACGGGAGACGGTACTTCCAGAGACACAGATTCGAGGCCTGAAAACAAATTTCCATTTGATGGGTATAGTTGAGGAGGTCTCACTCAAAGAAAAGGTGGCTTGTTCAGAAAACACAAATGTCATCTGTGAGATTTGTGATGAGGGAAATGAGGCCATGCATCGATGTCTGGACTGTGCACAGAATATCTGCCCAAACTGTCGCAAGACACACTTGCGATGTACTGCTACATCAAACCATACAATGGCTACTTTGGAGGATATTCGTCAGGGGAAGGTAACAGTGAAAAAAAAAACAGAAAAAGATGAATCTAAATGCCAGAAACACAAGGGTGAAGTGAACCGGTTTTACTGTGAAACATGTGAAGAGTTAATCTGCCGAGATTGTACAGTAGTAGACCACCGCGAACCAAAACATCACTTCATTGACTCTGGAGAGGCTTCTCTTAAATACAAACAGTCACTGAAAGATATGTTTCCAGATTTCACCACAGACATCAAAAGACTAGAACAAGCTTCGGCCACTTCATCACAAGCTAAGCAGAAGTTTACACAGAACGTCACAAAGACTGTGAAAGCTGTGCAAGACAAAGCGGACAAAATGAGAGCTGAGATAACAACTCAAGAGGCAAAGATGATTGAAGAAATCAAACAACTCCAGCAGGATCGCAACAGAACATACGATAAGCATCAGAACACATTAACAATGATGCTACAAAGTAAACGACATTCCTTCAGTACAGCTCAGGATGTCATAAACACTGCATCAGACACTGATTTGCTTTCCCTCTATCCTATCATTAGCAAAGACTTGAAATCACTCAAGAGTCAAAATCCTCCCCAGATTGATTCCACGCTTTTATATCTGAGCTTCACCATGGGTCAGAGGATTGGTGACATCAATCTGGGCAAGCTGGCAGTCAAGGGCAAGTGGGAGATGTGTCATGAGATTAATAAAAAAGGAAGTGGTCCAGGAGAGTTCGATGGGGCTCGAGATATTACTACTACTCAACCTGATGAGATTGCTGTGGCAGACTGTTGCAACGACCAAGTGGTCATCTGCAGCAATGAGGGACAACACAAGGGAACCATTCCCCTAACATCACGTAAGTTTCTTTCATGCACATGTTCATCAGCACAAACTTCAATTTGAAAAATTCTGGAAATTATAAGTATTAGTCTTCCATGTGCACATGCAGATCTGGGAACTGATGAGGATGATCGACTGTTATTTTACATGTAGACCTACATTGAAAAAAGAAATCCCACACAAACACACTCAATTCTGTTCCATACGTAGTTGTGGGGACATACACATCTCTAGCTCTACGCAGTATTTGTGAGGACTGAAAACGCTATGGGGACAGCAAAAAGTCCCCACAACTTGGTCCTAATTACCCTAACAATGAGAAATCTCCCAATAATGCGGTGTGGGCCAGGGCACATACACACACACACACACCCACACACACACACACACAAATAGAACAAAACTTCAACAAAACTTCTATTTATTTCATTACTGATTTCAGTTTGTATAATATGGAACGATTTTTAATTTTATTTTGGGGGTCTGTAACTTTTCTGTAACTTTTCTGTAACTGTAAATTTGCTTTTATCTTGTTTTGCAAACAAACAAACCTGTCCTGTGCGTAGAATGTTCTAGGCCTGATCCCTATATTAGTGGCCGAGCCCCCATCTAAAAGCAGTCAAAATGGAATTACTCCTCAACGGGTCGAGGTATGAAGAAAAAACTTTGTACAAATATGCACTTTTGTACAAAGACGTGACAAAAATGGTGACATTATACAATGACACCACCATATCAAATTAAAAGTGATTTAAAGGGACACACATCCTGGAAAGCATCCCATATTGGGCGACAAAGAACATTTAAAAGTACGATATAAACGTCTACACAACCATCCTTGACAAATTGGTCGTTTGTGTTATTCTTGCAAGAACAAATTTTAGGGGTCAAAATTTTGACTCTCAAAAATGTGTCATTCCGTGTCAATTCAACACGATTTGCCTGTATGAGAAACCCCCAGAACTGAGTTTTTTTATGTAGTTTGGCATGTTAGATTCTGAGATACGGGTCAACGAACTTTTGACTAATTAGCATGACCTCCGAACTTTCAATACTTCTCCAAAACTATAGCACCTACAAAGCCAAGTTGAATGGCCTCTTGCTATTTCATAAAAATAAAACCAAAATTGTACATTGAAGCACATATAGAATACGTAATGAAATTACCTTTGACCTTAAATTACGAAAAACAATATGCTTCCAATTTCATTTTCTTTTTTCCGTTGTTTGTTTATGATGTACCGGTAACCAACTATCTCGCAAATTTTTTGGATGGACGCTCTTAAAGTTTGCAAAAACTTAGTTGTTATTATACAGTTTTCAATTATTTGATGATTAAAAACGGGATCTATGTTGTTGACAGCTTCATTTGTAAATTGAGCAACCTTTTTATTGCCAACAAAAATAGCAATACCGTTAAATATAAGACTAATCTATTTGTTATGTTTGAACAATGAGAATAGCACAGAGATTGCATCAACTTTATAAAAGACACTGCAAAACTGTATCTTCAAGACGTTGCAGTTATTCACAATTATACATGTATGGTGGTTGAAGACTGCACATTTTTCATGTAGGCCTATTCATTCTACATGACCAGGCTTTAAGGCACGCCATGTATTCATTATTATAGGTAGGTTATCATAGGTATTTATATTTCATGGGGACTCAGAATAGTGACAGTGCATTTATATACTGTGCATATGTTACATTTGAGTTCTTCTTTACCCACAGGTCCAGTGGCAGTTGCAGCCATCCACAATCCTGAGCAACGCTTGCTTGTGTTGGAAGCTGGAAGCAAGTATGTCAAGGTGTTCAACATGAAGGACAACACTCTTGCCTTCCAATTCCCAACAGTAGCACCGAGTAAGGTCAAGGAGACACAAGTGAACCTATGCAGTGCAGCAGTGAGAAAGGGAGGAACAATCTTAGTAGGCGACATCGAGAGAAGGGTGTGGACTGAACACAAACCCACTGATGGTGAGATCCTACATACCATACCAGTGCAGACTCCACCTCACTACCTGGCTGTTGATGACGACACTGATAGAGTTGTGGTCAGTGGAGGTAACACAAGGAAAGTGGATGTAGCAGATAGCAAAGGTAAAACAAATCTCACCATCCAGCCAACCATCAATGGTAAGCCGGTGGAATACTGCCGTGGTGTATGCTGTGACAGCTCAGGCATCTACCTTGCAGTGAACCAAGGTGTGTTTGGCACTGATGGTCATATTCACCACTATGACCTAGATGGCAGGTTTCTTGATTGCCTGGCTCAGGGTCTGTGTGCCCCACGTGGAATCACATTCACATCAGGTGGCCAGCTGGCAGTGGCTGACCAGTTTTTAATCAAGATGTATCACAAGGTGTGATGTCATCCAACATGACATTGCCTAGCAATCATCATCATCTCAACAGCAAATGTTGAGGATGAAACTGTCCAGTCATTACAGCACCAATCAACATTCATGTCCCACTCATTCCACATCTCTCCTCAAAAATCCAAACTGCCAATCCCTCTGATGTGAACCATTTTACCATACAAATTCTTAAATAAACAGTGCATCAATTACATTTTGTTACTATAGAAAGTCGTATATACAGTGTATTGACTACAGTTGCATTTGATTTGATTGGGGGACAATTTGTTTTAATCTTACATGTATGATGACTGGAATATATTTTCTTCATCTAAATTGAGTGATAATTTTGAAAGGAGAGGGGAGTTTAGTGGGTGTTGAGGTGTTTGAATGTAATGACCCCCACCTCCTCAACCCAACAACCCTCCCTCACCCAGTACATGGATTGCCATAAATCTATCCAATACTTACCAACTTTAAGTGGTGTTTATGAAACCCCGGCTTCGTTGTGGCTTCCGCTTCATCTCTGGCACTAGATTCCTAAGAATCCTACCACATTCAAACTCAGTGAAAATGCACCAACCATCCATTGGCCTTGTGTGACAGGATTTGGTGTCTCTGAAGAAGAAAATGGACCAATATTGTACTGGAGTTACATCAGGGGACAAAAATCATGCAGCCTGAAGCCAAAGCAGGGACAAAGCCACGATTTCATGAACACAATTAAGACTGTTAAGTTGTTCCTGATGGAACTTGCTGGATATATTCTGCTATCTTTTATAACAAAGATTTGAGAAATGTTTAGGATCATTTCGTTCTTAAGATGCAACATTCTTAACATTTGTTTTGAATAATTACAACTTTCCAAATGCATTACTCAGTTCAATGTAGTGTTAGGATTAGTGTTCAAGATAAGCCTTTATTCACTCACTTAAATTTTTGTTATTTTTTTGCTGTTGGCATCTGCCTATTCAATTAGTAAAACACTACTCTTCAAGAAAATTGATTTGTCCAAATGCATCCTTAAGATGAGTGACAAAGCTCATTCAATTAATGTGGTTTCAGATCTTCATTCTCA
Source organism: Patiria pectinifera (assembly GCA_029964075.1). NCBI lineage: Eukaryota > Metazoa > Echinodermata > Asteroidea > Valvatida > Asterinidae > Patiria > Patiria pectinifera. The sequence goes on from CM057150.1 coordinate 26,955,632, forward strand.
GAATGGAGAATTGTGTTGACAGTGTTCATAAGGTTTATATCTTGACCTCATTAGCAGTCCTTCATTTTTAAGCAGCGCGATCGCGCAGGCGCTCCTACACTGCGCACCTCGACTGTCTGGAAGGAGCGCCAAAAAAAGCGCTCCTCAGAAATCCAAAGAGGGCTCGTCAAACACGGGAAGTTTAAAAATAAGAAGTGATAAAAACGCAAAGGATTTTAAGTCTTAAGCTACACGTATTTTTCGTTGGTATAATGCCAAAACTCACGTTAATATGCCGCTGGACATCGCTAAAAATGAACGAACACCGAGCTCGTACGTACTGCAGAAGATCGTGTGTGTACAGCGGTTGTATACTGTGCGTGCACAATCTGCATATCGCATAGAGCTGCATGAAAACACGTGGGCCCGTACGTGCGAGTGCAGCAATGACTGGTTCCCGCTGCGCCGCGCACTAAGTCCCAATGAAGGCATGATGAAAATGCGGTAACCAGTCAATGTAATAGTCGCGCGCGGTGCAATGCACTGACGTATAAGTGTTTTGCGTGCAGGCCGGACGGATTAGACATCGTAAAAATGCCAAGAAAAGAACGATTGAGAAGGACGATCTTTGCAAGCTTATTCACAAAACTTGATCTCTCTTGTCTGTGTATGTATTTCCCGTGTTCATGAATTTATTTTGAGGAAGTTTTACTGGTATGTGAAGTGAAACGATGCAGCGTGTTTCACCGAAATCCTATACCGTAAAACGGGTCTCATTGCTGGCCCACCACACACAGAGCATCACAAACGCTCGTACTAGTGCGAAGTTCAGACGTTGTTAGCCAGTTTGTCGTCGTGACTAGCATTGTGTATAAGGCATACTTGACCTGCATTTTCCATTATTTTTAAGATCATCGACGGCAGATATTTTCGATAAAACTTAAGGCAAGTTTGTGTCATTTTGAGGCTCTTTTTGTATAGCTTTCGTAGAGCAATTGAAATAGTTCAGGCTGAAAATTTCATATAATTTTAACGAATCTCAGAGCAAATATTCAGTTGCTTTATGTGCCGTTTATTAACTCTCCATTTTCAAGGTATAATCAAGTGATGAACCAACTGACAACTGTATTAAAAATGAAAGCCTAAGCAGTAGTAAAACCTTTTATTAATCTCCATTTAGTTAGTTTTTTAAAATAAATTTTACCTTGCTTACAGTTACAAAAACGAAAAAAAGCAACGCAACTTGAGCATATGTTATTATGCAAAAACTAATAATAATGCAGCCCCTTGAATAAATCCTTATATCCAAAATAAAACAAAAACAATGGTAACCCGTCGTTTTACCGCTGTTTATCCGTAGATTTTAAGGAGAGCGATTTGCTCTCCTTAAATATTTGAGGAGAGCGATTTATAGCTCTCGTGGAATTTCTTTAAATGAAGGACTGCATTAGAGGCTTTTAATAGTAGAAGCCAAAGATGGAGACAAAGCCAAGATTTCGTAAACTCCCTGAGATTCTGAAATTTGATCCTAACGGAATCTACATGTACTACAATATACACTGTACTAGGCCTATTGGTAATAGAAATTTTGAGACAGTTTTACAACCACTTCATCCTGAGATGTAGCCATACTAAAAGTCTTTTGTGAAATGAAATCACGACAGTTAGTACTCAGATTACTGTTCAATATAAGCCTTTATTTACTCACTTTTTAAATTACTTTTCGCAGTTTCTGATTTTATACTATGTAAGTTTGAAAATACCATACACTTGCATACATGTACATAATGAAGATAATTTACCCACTGAAATGTTTGCTAAAAATGAAGGAAATTTAATTTGGTTTCCTGTCTTAATTCACAGAATGAAAACTCATGTTTACAAGAATGTTTATATCTTGATTTGAAATTTTGTTGACATTTTTTCTCAGACTGTCAAATATCCCTTCAGTTTGAATGATTAGAAATTAATTTGACTGAAGCTGAATTTCAGAAAGCTATACGGCCTCAGTTGCCTTGATTTTGGCCTGACTGCCACCTTGAAAAGGTCCCACACAAATAGCAAATTTCTAATTCGAATATTTTCCTTACAAAACAATAGATTTCTTTGTCTTTTCAAGAATTTAATTGCACACCTCTGATTTCATTGTTTTGCATTTTTTGTTGCCATTTCAGAAAATTTGAAAATGAAAAAAAAAAAAATCATCATTTCAGTTTGGGTTTCAGCGAAAAATACTAATTTGTTTGCGAAGTATCAATCTTATTGTAAAAATTCAATGTTTTAGTAGACTTTTAAGTGTTTAACAGTTCACCACTGTATGTAGATCTTAGAAGTCACAACAAGACTTTGTAGACTCCCTTTATGTATATTCTTCACTTTGTTCCGAATAGAACATACATCTACTTAATGTATTCTGTGCTATCTCTACATGACATTTTCTGATAATGGAAATTACAGCCTGTACAATATCAATTATTCTGTATTTCTGTTAACTTCACTTTTTAAAGCCATGTATTAAAGATTATTTGCAATTACCCAGATAAGTACCTACCGATTTAATGACAGAAACCTCAAAGTGAAGATAGGACTTGTAACAAATAGCTTACCCTGTGAAATAATTCCACCAGAAATGGTATTGTTAGAAAACAAACATTGAAGGTGGTTTCAAAATGGGGTGCCTACAGAATTCAGTTACGAGATCCAAAGACTTGTGCATTATGTTTTCTCTGTTTTCTCCAAAATGTATAGTAGCCACTCAGCTAAGACTTGAACAAAATGCTTGTTATGCACCGTACTTGAAATATTGAGCACTTTTGTTGCTTCGGGAAAAAAACCTGCAAAAAGCAAATAATGATACCTTTAAGCATGTATATCACAATGAAAGTTAATCTAGATTACTTTAAAAATTAGTCCTTTTTTAATATTCACTCAGTTTCTTTTAAAAAAGTTTTGGTAATATTTTTGTTTCATTTTGTAGTTTTTCATAGAAATCATGTTTATTGTTATTATTTACAAGCTTTGTACATTTGCATTTATATCAATGAAACATTAATGTGGATGATCATTTAATCATCAAAATGTCTGCTAAAGATGAGCACAAATACATATCCTATTAATTTGGTTTCCTGTCTGAATTCACAGAATAAAGACTTGTGTAAACTTTACTCACAACGGATTATCTTGATGGACATTTTTTATTATTTCTCTTTGAAGGTTAAAAATTCTTCCAGTGTGAAAGGTTGCCAATCATTTTAACAAATGTTCAAATCAATGTTATTAAATTTCAGAACGCTATGGCCGGGGCTGCCTTGATTTTGGCCTGACTGCCTCCTTGAAATTTCCTTGCCTTTTCAAGTATTAAATTCCAGACCTCTGTTTTGATTGTTTTACCTATTTGGTTACAATTTCAGCAAACTTCAAAGCAACTATTATTCAAAGAATTATTCAATTTTGATGACACTTTTCAAACTCTGTTGAAACAATTAAATATTCAAATTGACTTGTAAAATCAAATGTTTGAAATGAAATGAGGAGAAATTAAATTCATTCATTTATTCAGAATAAGAATTCACTCACCACTGTTTGTAGATCTTGGTAGTCGCTCTATTATCGAGCTAAAAAATGTATAAGAAAAATCATGTCTTGAAATAACTATATTTGTTATTCCACTTGGAATTCTCAACCCCAAAGAAACCCTCAAAGTAAAGGTTCCTAAATCCAACATAATCCCACAACTCAGATGAACCATACAACAGAAATGGACCACTGTGGAATTTGCTTGAAACTATCACATGTGGTTTAATGTGTGAATAACTTAATTTTTTCCCCAAGTTTTGGCAATAACAACATTCATCAATTACTTTTGGATTACCTTTGCTTGATACATAAATACGCAGACCATTTTATGAGTGGATTTCAACGTCGGCCAAGTAAATTCCAGATTTCTTGGACCAGTCTGCAAGTCTTCATAGCTGCACGACAAGGTCAATGGTTTCACCTTTTCATCAGATTCCCCAACAATTAAAAATGTCACAGCGCCCTCTATTGGCGATGGCTCTCCCTCCCTTAATTATTGAGCATCTGTCATTTTGCCCACCACTTATTATGACATAATAGACACCAGGTACAGGAGTAAGTTAGCCCCATGGGCGTCGCGAGGGGGGGGCAAGGGGAGCACTTGCCCCCCCCCCTGGAAAAGCAAAAAAAAAAACAAAAAACAAGAAAAGTGTGTCTTCCAACACAAATGCCCCTCCACCCCAACCGTCCCATAACTTGACACACTGCCACCCTCTTGATATGATAATTTATATGAGCTATCTGGTTCTGTGGGACTTTTCAGTTACATAACCATTGATTTGTTTAGTTAACACTGATCTTGACCTGTGGCACCCCCCTCCCTCTGAATTAAAACTGGTTTCACAGGGTAGGTGTTGTGTAATTAAATGTAAAGTGAAAAACAACAAGATCCTACAGAATGAAGTAGAAAGAGATGTACCACTTGTAAGCTACCTGACAAGTTTCATGACAATACACCAAGTCTAAATTGAGTTATCGTGATGACAAGCGTTTCTTTTGGTTTAGCCATATTGACCTTGACCTTGTACCTGTAGCCCCGAAATTCAATAGGCTTCTTGGAGAATCCACTATCAAACTACCTGCCAAGTTTTATGACAATCCATCAAGTCTATCTTGAGTTATCGTGATGAAAGCATTTCTTTTGCTTTAGCCATATTGACCTTGACCTTTGACCTGTAACCCCCAAATTCAATAGGCTTCTTGGGGGTTCCACTAGCAAGCCATCTTTAAAGTTTCATGACAATACATCAATGCTAATTTGAGTTATCGTGATGACAAGCACTTCTTTTGTTTACATTATCATAATGCATTTCTTTTGTTTTAGCCATATTGACCTTGACCTTTGACTGGTAACCCCCAAATTCAATAGGCTTCTTGGGCGTACCCCTAGCAAGCCACCTGTCAAGTTTTATGACAATCCATCAAGTCTTCCTTGAGTTATCGTGATGACAAGCATTTCTTTTGTTTTAGCCATATGGACCTTGACCTTTGACCTGTAACCCCCAAATTCAATAGGCTTCTTGGGGGTTCTACTAGCAAGCCATCTTTAAAGTTTCATGACAACACATCAATGCTAATTTGAGTTATCGTGATGACAATCATTTCTTTTGTTTACGTTATTATAATGCATTTCTTTTGTTTTAGCCATATTGACCTTGACCTTTGACTGGTAACCCCCAAATTCAATAGGCTTCTTGGGCGTACCCATAGCAAGCCACCTGTCAAGTTTTATGACAATCCATCACGACTTCCTTGAGTTATCGTGATGACAAGCATTTCTTTTGTTTTAGCCATATTGACCTTGACCTTTGACCTGTAACCCCCAAATTCAATAGGCTTCTTTGGGAACCCACTAGTAAACTACCTGCTAAGTTTCATGACAATCCATTGAGTTTAACTTGAGTTATCTTGATGAAAGCATTTTCTTTTGTTTTAGCCATATTGACCTTGACCTTGTACATGTAGCCCTCAAATTCAATAGGCTTCTTGGGGAATCCACTATCAAACTAAATGCCAAGTTTCATGACAATCCATCAAGTCTATTTTGAGCTATCATGATGAAAGCAAAAGTGTGAGACACACACACACCCACACACCCACACACGGACACACGGAAGGACATGACAGAAACAGTATGCCCTTCGGCTTCGCCGGGGCATAAAAAAGGAAGAAAAAAAAGGAAAGAAAAAAAAAGAAAAAGAGGCGCGAAGACAAAGTGGTGTAAATTTAATGAGTTGGGGGGGGGGGCAAAATGTCCCTGCCCCCCTCTAAAACTGATAAATCGAGAATGTGTTGAGAAATACAAGCATTTTTTTGGGAATTTTTTTTTTTTGCCCCCCTCTAGAAAAAATCCTGGCGACGCCCATGGTTAGCCCAATATGCACGTCTAGATGAATGGGATTCAATTTGGGACAGCAGGGGGTGGGAACTCCTTCACAGACATTTTGCTTTTTTTATTTTGAAACGAAGATGCCACCTCCTCACAGCTCTAATATGAGCACCGTTACTCGGTTTTGATAACGTAATATTGTCTAGCAGGGCCCATTTTCTTGGCTCTACTTGCAGTTAGCAAAAAATCCCTGCTTACAATAGCAGAAAATTCTGTACTTTTGGTAAGCGTATTTCACGCGTTATCCTGGAATTTTGGCATCTGGGTATGCGTACATCCCGTATATAAAAAATTAGCACAACATTTTTCTGCTGGCGCAGTTAGCACAAAATGGTGATCGTAAGCACGGAATTCTGTGGTGAGCAGAGCAACGAAATTGGGCCCTAGTCAAATCCAGCATTGACTCCAAGGGTGCGTTTCCTTCACTAACCCTCGGCCGTGATGAACATGATGACGCTGACCGGCAATTCAGAGTGTACTGCGTGCCTATTTCGAAAACTGCACGCCCTATCCCTTACCGAACATGACTGCTGTCCAACAGCAGTCCAATAGCAGTTTCATAGCATTCCACATAGCATGCGAATGCTATGAATGAATGCTATCTCCAATAGCATTCATTGAGGTATAGCAGTCCGATAGCAGTCCGATAGCATGTCAGGAAGCCGAATTATTTAAATGAGCTATAGCATGCACATGCTATTACGAATGCTTTCATAGCATGCAGTTGGAATGCTATGTGAATGCTATATTGCATGCTATGTGAATGCTATGTGAATGCTATGATGAATGTTATGTGAATGCTATCGTGACATGGACAGGGCCGGGCATCCTACAATTACAAAATACATTTTCAATGTCACAAATACACCCAAAATTACTCCTGTGTTAAAGCTTTATCTAATAATTTTATGCACTGAACCATTTTTAACAACACATTTTGAAATTTAAAAGATCTATGATGTGGACTGCGATCAAAATATATAACATTACAAATTTGTTCTTTAAGACTTTATCAGCCTCATTCTTTGGTGTACGTACAAACATCGAAACACTTTGTCTAACATTGTCATGCTTATAAAAGCAATGGCCAGAAATTTGATGCAACTATTTCTGCTTAATTTGAATAATCTTTGAAGCAACCACTATAGTCACTTTTATATTTGGCATCACAATTTAAAAACAATTACATGTATTTGTGCTTCATTCAAAATATAGCTGATTCAAAAATTCAATCATGGAGGAAGGAATATGTTTATAAATAAGACTTCACATCTGAACACCATGAACACCAGCATGCTCAAAACCAAAATAAAATTGTCTTCATCAAGCAAAAAATTGAATACCACCACAGCCTAGTAGTACAAAACTGTACACTTACCAAATACAAGCTGTTTGTGAGTGTGTTGCACGTGTATGGAGGCCTCCAAACTCTTGCTTTGAAGTTTTCAATTCCAAAGACTTTAGTCCATTCAGCCAATCATCCAGTGTACATGTATTTTGTCATGTACAGGTTGAGTGCATGCATGTGAACATGAAATTATGTCCACAAGCATCCATACCATAAGCTAATGTCCATGATTTCTACAATTTCTTGCAAGACTATGTGCAGCGCCTACTGCACTCTGCGCTGACAATATTCAACTGACTGCAGTTTTCAAATTTCCCACACTGACCGTTAATCTGTGGAATGGAAAGTCATCACTGTGTCATGTGACTTGTAGTCCATGATACGATAGGCTTATATATTGGAATGCTATTTGCAGGCTATGCTGAACCACGAAATGCTATACTTAAAAATTATTTTACAACTGACTGCTAAATTGGAATACTATACTCAATTTTAGTCCTCCCACTTTCACTTGCATGCTACGTGGAGTGCTTTGAAGCTCGCATGCTATTTGGAATGCTATTTTCATTCTGCATGCTATCGAGAATGCTATATGGACTGTTAAAGTTAGCAGTCATCAAGTCATCATCATCTGTGAATGCTATGTGAATGCTATAATAGCATGCACATGCTATTGGACTGCTATTGGACTGCTATTGGACTGCTATTATAGCAGTCCAGTTCGGTAATGCTATGCACATGCTATGCACATCACGTCAAGTACGATGAACCTTTCTACAAAACTGTGATGCCTGAACATTATGGTAGCCTCATTTTTCGCATCCAAAAATCTGTATCTTCGGTTGTAAAGGGACGAAAGAGGTGCATACATTTAAATACAAATCCTTGCTTAATAGCACGACGTGAAAACCTCATGTCTCATGTTTGAAATTATTGATTCGAAAAAAAAAACTTCATTCAATATTTTAAGCACTGCGTTGCGCGTTAGATACATCGACTGCAGTCCTAATATATACAAGTGCCACTATTTAGATTTTTTCACCAAATATGAAAAGACTAATTAACTTATCTCAGGTCCAAGATACAAACGCAAGTGTAGAATAAACATGTCAGCAAACAAACAAGTTAATGAACTGTACATGTCTGTTGCATCCAGCACTTGTCCCCCAAACTCCCCAAGCTCTATATATAAACCATGTCATGTTACTTGATGATGATTCTGTGTTTGCCAGTGCCATCTCTCTGGGATTCGCCCCCTTAAAAGCTTACCACTGTTCACACTCTTTGCATTTTCCAAATGAAAGACTTCCAAAACCATTTCTTTATTGTTATCAATAGTTTGTTAAGTTAGAAGTTAATGACAACAAGAATTCAACGTTATTTCAATGCCAATTTCTTACTCAACATTAAATGCAAGGTTTTATTAACAAGATTATAAATGGATTGACTGACCTGGGTGTCATCTTCATTGTTTATTGTGTACATGTACCATCACCTGAACGAGAAAATTATCGAAAACAAAAACTAAGAGTCATTTCATGTAGGTAATTCATATAAGTGTCCACGGTGAAAAAAATGAACTCTTAATAAAAGAGCAAAGGAAATCTGAATTTGGTGGCACTCGTCTGAAAGTAATTGACAAATTATTTGGGTTTGTAAAAATTTGCAAGATTTAGGATTATTTTCTTTCGATACTCAATTTGAATTAGAAAGAAAGGAAAAACCTCAACATAGGTTTTTGTAAAATCATTTCTGGATTGATGCTGCAGAAAGAGTATGCAGTTGCCCAAGATTTTCTCACCAAATATGAAAAGGCAAATGTAAAAAGATCTCATCACAGCCAACAGCTGCATGGCAACTTGGATGTTTTTTTTGTGGTGGGGAGTTTGAAAATGGAGTTAAAAATGCAACTTTTCTAGTTGTGAAAACATGTGCTATTTATATATTCATATAAATAGATGAAGTGCAATGTACATACATGTAAGGGTGAGGCTGTGTAGTGATATAGTTGATTTTGTGACATTGGTTTGCATTTAGGCTGGGTGGCCTTTCAAATGAAAGCAATAAACCTTTTAGTAGCGAGTCTGTAAATTGGCCCAAAATGTAGTTGCAGTGAGCCCGTAAATTGGCCAAAAATTGCAAAACACATGCCCTGTTACTATGGCAATGGTCCTGGTACGGATTCTAAAAGACTTTGGTTATTTACTCCCAAGTCCAATCAAGTTGAAACAATCAGGTTTTGATCGTGGACACTCATACGCAAGATTGACATGAAACAACTCTTCAGACAGGGTGGCAATTTGACAACTGAATATTCTGACTGAAGCTGGTTTGTGAGCTAGGTCAAAGGAATTAACACCCAATTCAAACTTGTTCATTGAGAGTTTCTTACAAACAGAACAAAAAATGAGAGATTAAATGAGTACATTATGTCACAGAATGGAAGGACAAGTATGCACAGGTACATGTATTAACACCTCATTTGATGAAACAAGTTTGGAATGGCATGTACAATGCACATATGTATGGACACTGATGGTTGCAGGCCAGTAAATAGGCCCACAAATTGCCTACGCCGGCCAAATCACGATTTGTATGCCCTCATTTTTTTGCTATCATCATTTTGTGGGCCATGAAAATGAAGGTTTGTAAAAAGAAAAAGAAGAAAGGTGGAAGCCGTGAACAGGACTGCCAGCTCATATTTCCGTGTAATTTGGATGAATTAAGCCCTAAAATTGCGCTATTTTGCAATGCAGCATATAGGCATAAGTTTTCAGAATGGCGTTGGGCTTCCGGAATATATTTTTACGGGTATTTTCCCCCGAATTTTGGAAGTGGGGGTATCTATCACTGGGGTCTATGGCAGTTTATTTAAGTAGTCTGCAACCTGATGGTGTACGTGTACATGTACACGTATGCAAGTGGTCCAAAGATACAAACTCAAGTGTAGAGTAAACATGTCAGCAAACAAACAAGATATGAACTGTACATGACTCAGATCTGGGATCCGCCCACTCTAAAGGTTGGGACTATTCACACTCGTTGCAGCAAAGTGAAAATATTCTAGCAATTTAAAAAAAAATGTCTTTCAGTGACTTGACTTCGCAATTCCTGAAAAGGAAAACTGAGGTCACACCATAAAATAAAAAGGAATCAAACCAGGGGTCAATAGAAAAGAAAAAAAGCAGTAGGATCTGAACCAAAGACTCCTGAATTCCTTCCAGGATAACTGAGGTCACACCTGGGAATAAACAGGAATCGAACCAGGGGTCAATAGAAAAGAAAACAAGCAGTAGGATCTGAACCAAAGACTCCTGAATTCCTTCCAGGATAACTGAGGTCACACCTGGGAATAAACAGGAATCGAACCAGGGGTCGATAGAAAGCAAACAAGCAGTAGGATCTGAACCAAAGACCTCAACTCCTTCAAGGATAACTGAGATCACACCTGGGAATAAACAGGAATCGAACGATGGGCCAATAGAAAAGAAAACAAGCAGGAGGATCTGAACCAAAGATTCACCAGATTCGAACCAGACAGCCCCAACATGAAGCTTCCAAGACATTAAGTACATGTAGGATTACTAGTCATCAAATCTAGCTGGTCGATGCAGTGATTATTTCCAGACAACTTTCATTCTTACTTGACTTGAGACGTTTACCGGCCATCATCTTCTTGACTCCTCATCGTCTCTCAGCCAACATTCTCTCAAGATCTTCCTTCAATCTCTTCCCGATGTCATAGAACCCAGGATGAATCCTGCCAAGAACCTGACCATGTTCCTTGAGTTGTCTCATCTTGTTGTCAAGGGAGTTTGAGGTGATGCCCTTCACACCCTGGAAACAAGCCAGACAGGATGACAGTTTTATGTTACCATGGTTACAGCATTCTTAAATATATATATGCATTAATTAATAAAGAATGTAGTTTTGATACACTGTTTCAACATTATGTTGGTTCCCCTCCTCTAAAACTCTGCACTTTTCACACTCCCACAAAGGTTTGTGTAGATTGAGGACTTCCCACTGTCCTTCTGATGGCTTTTGTTTGGGTAACTTTTGGCAACTCTTCTCATTTGATTTGTGATGGTTTCCAACTAAGGACATAGTGTCCTCTTATGTACAGTCAATTCTGTTGTTCATTGTCCTCAGTGTACTCCATTTCACCCAAATGTACCTGTACTGGCTTCCCCAGTAGCACGTATGTTTTATTTGCATTGACGATTTTAACACAAAACAATGATTTCAAATAGACTGAAAATTCTTTATCAGTATTTATAACACAAGATAAAAGAAACTTTTCATGTGTAAAATATGAAGGATTTGATGAAAATATTTTTAAAACTGAGTGGAACTAAATGTAAGGGTAAGGTGTATACGATTGAAACTTAACAAAGTGCAGCATGTACATGTAAGATAGAATGCATGAACCTATCTAAGGTCCAAAACTCAAGTGTCAAGTAAATATGTACACAGATAAGCAGATATACAGACTGTACGTGTGTGACGTACATGTACATGTATGCAGCAAAACAAAAATCCCAAGCTCTATATATAAACCATGTCACGCGACTTGATGACGATGCTGTGTTTGTCCAGCACCATCTTTACCAGATCTGCCCCATAAAAAAGCCTAAACTGTTTGTGCTCTCTACGTCAAATTGGAAAACTTTGCATTCTAGTGATTTGGTTGAAATTCAAAAAAGGTAAGAAAAGAGTGTCAGTTATTTTGCATGAGGTTAAATGCTAGCTCACCGGTACAAGTGTAGGAATCACAGTTTGCCTCAAACATTTTATTTGAAGAGTACGTACAGTAGTAATGTTCCAACAAAACCTATATTTAGTAATAACAAGAGTGGGCACAAACTATCACAGCTCTTCAAAGAATCAGAGCTCTTCAAAATTTGACAGGAATTCTAAAAACCAATATAGATATATATATTTGATGTCTTGTTCAAAAGTGGATTCAAGTAACAACAAAATAGCAATTGAAAATATTTTTTTTGCCCGGGTGAAACTCACACGGACAGTGCAGTATTAATGAATAATAAAAAAAGTTACATCTCTGTATTATTTATCCATTTCAATTTCTTTTTAAATACTTTTTGTATACAGATAAAATGGCTACAGCTCTAAAGACAATCAGCTCGCTCGAGTGTGACATATGTGCTAACAGATATGAACAGCCTAAGATATTAGATTGCCAGCACAGCTTTTGTGCAGAATGTCTGGAGAAATACTACACTAGCAGGTATGGAGGGCAACGAAAAATTCCTTGCCCTTTGTGCCGACGGGAGACGGTACTTCCAAAGACACACATTCAAGGACTAAAAACAAATTTCCATTTGATGGGAATAGTTGAGGAGGTCTCACTCCAAGAAAAGGTGGTAAGTTCAGTGAAACAAACACAAGAAGATGAGTCTAAATGCCAGAAACACAAGGGTGAAGTGAAATGGTTTTATTGTGAGACATGTGAAGAGTTAATCTGCCGAGTTTGTACTGTTATCGACCACTGTAAACCGAAACATCACTACATTGACTCTGGAAAGGCTTCTCGCAAATACAAACAGTCACTGAAAGATGCGTTTCCAGATTTCACCACAGGCATCAAAATACTTCAAAAAGCTTTGGCCACTTCATCACAAGCTAAGCAGAAGTTCACACAGAACGTCACAAAGACCATGACAGCTGTGAAAGACAAAGCGGATAAAATGAGAGCTGAGATAACAACTCAAGAGACAAAGATGATTGCAGAAATCAAACAACTCCAGCAGGATCGTAACAGAACATATGATGAGCATCAGTCAACACTGACAATGATGCTTGAAAGTAAAAAACATTCTCTAGGGACATCCCAGGATATCATTAACACTGCATCAGACAGTGACTTTTTGTCCCTACACCCTATCATCAGCAAAGACTTGAAATCACTCAAGAGTCAAAATCCTCCCAAGATTGATCCCAAGCTTTCATATCTGAGCTTCATCCCGGGTCAGAGGATTGGTGACATCAATCTGGGCAAGATTGAGGTGGAAGCAGTCAAGTGGGAGATGTGTCATGAGTTTGGTCAAAATAGAAGTGGTCCAGGAAAGTTCGATGGGGCTCGGGATGTTACTGCTACTCAACCTGGTGAGATTGCTGTGGCAGACTATTACAACCACCGAGTAGTCATCTGCAGCAATAAGGGACAACACAAGGGAACCATTCCCCTACAACGTAAGTTTCTTTCATGCACATGTTCATCAACAAAAACTTTCATAATCGTGTGGAAATTATAATGTGCACATGCAGATCTGACAACTGAGAACGAAAACCAAAAAAATACTGGCAAGGAATTGATGTGCTGGCAGTGCTCCCCAACATATTTAATGTTGTTCTCCCAACAAATGTTCAGGTTTTTTTACATGAAGGCCTATGTAAAAAAAAATGGCACAAAACCCACACACACAGACAAACACTCACAAAATAAACAAAACTACAGCAAAACTTCTATTTATTTCATTACTGATTTGTGTTTGTATGGAAGAAAAACTTTTTTGGGGGGGGGTCTGTAACCTTTAGAATGAAATGTTTATTTAAAGGTTGCTTTGCAAATATATCTGCCCTGTGAGTAGAATGTTCTAGGCCATGGGTGATGGGGCTGATGAGCCCCCATCCAGATCACCCTTTGGTTTGGTCTTTGTTCTTCTTACAATAATGCTGCATGGCTTTTATTTCAAACACAACAACGTCTGAATTTCAAAATTGGTATTCAACATATCCATCCTGACACTGAGATGTGCATTCAAATCTTAAGTCATAATGACATCAGCAGGTATCAAATTACAAGAGATTTTAGTTCACAAAGTGACCGTTTAGTCTCGTTTATAACTCCTGAACAAAGCAAAAAATCTTGTTCACATTTTGTGATCTGATGAATCATACGTTGATGAACCATTTTTTTTGGTCCTGTGTATACACGTGAAGTTGCTTGACCTTCTGGGGTTGACAGTCAAAGTTATACTAAAAGCAGCATTAACAAAACAAAAGGAATTACTCCCTAACGGGTCAAGGTATGAAGAAAAAACTGTGTACAAATATGCACTGTTGTACAAAGACATGACATCATACAATGACACCACCATATCTAATTAAAAGTGATTTAAAGGGACACTACATCCTGGAAAGCACCCAATAGGGCTACAAAGAGCATTTAAAAGTAGGATATTATACAAATATATTGATGAGTGGCTCAGAGTCAAATAGGAGGAATATTATTGCAAGATAAAATCTGGACTTTTCTTCGCCTCGTGAAATGGAAAAGTCCAGATTTTACCAAGCGATAATATTCCTCCGATTTCACAATTTTAAGTCACTCAATAATTGTTTTATGTACCTGACATAGGCCTATAGATCCTGACAAATTTGATAAATTTGAACCTTTATTTCAACATAAAATTGGTGGAAAATGTATTTCTTTCTTCCAAACCACCCCTTCACGAAAATGTTTGAACCCAACTCTGCAGCCGCTGGCTCTTTGGAACAATACGTGATACGCTACGCTGAACGCACACACCAGCATGCATTTGCATACAAATACCGCGTCATGGAACAAGAATGATCCTAACTGTTGAATTGGCCGTTTGTGTATTATTCTTCCAAGAACAACTTTTTGGGGTCAAAATTTTGACTCTCAAAAATGTGTCATTCCGTGTCAATTCAACACGATTTTGGACCCGACCCTCACAGATTGAAACGATTTGGTGTGATGATACTGGCCTGTATGAGAAACCCCCAGAACTAATTTTTTTTGTAGTTTGGCTCGTTAGATTCTGAGATATGGGTCAACGAACGTTTGACTAATTAGCACCCAGTGGGCACACAACGTTATTTCAACATTGAATGTTGGTGGAAATGACGTCACGACGTCGAAATACCATAAAACAACGTTGTTTCAACGTCACTTATGTGACATTGATTTTATGTTACAGTTTGACGTTGTTTTAACGTTGGACTAATGTTGAAATTGCGTCGCGATATTATGAACCAAAATTCAATGTCTATGCAACGTCGGTTTTGTAGCGTTGTTCCAACGTCCATATTTCGACAATAACCCAATGTTGGATAAATGTTGAAATTGCGTTGCGATATTAACAACCCAAATTCAATGTCTATCCAACGTCAGTTTTGTAGCGTTGTTTCAACGTCCATATTTCGACATTAATCCAACGTTGGATAAACGTTGAAATTGCATCACGATATTAACAACCTAAATTCAATGTCTATCCAACATCGGTTTGGTAACGTTGTTTCAACGTCCATATTTCGACATTAACCCAACGTTGGATAAATGTTGAAATTGCGTCGCGATATTATCAACCTAAATTCAATGTCTATCCAACGTCGGTTTGGTAACGTTGTTTCAACGTACAGATTTCGACATTAATCTGACGTCGAATAAAAGTTTAAATTGCGTCACAATATTAACAACCGAAATTCCATGTTTATTCAACGTCGATTTTGTAACGTACGTTGTTCCACCGTAAACATTTTGACATTAATCTGACGATGAATAAAAGTATAAATTGCGTCACGATATTGAAACCTAAATTCCATGTGTTATATGAAACTATGTCCATTGCTTTGAAACTGAGTATAAATTGTCCTTAGGGAACATGCAAAACATACAGTGCAAAATATCATGTCAAGAAATATTTTTTAAAAATGGCCGACTTAATTGTATGTGTCTCAGTCTTTTTATGATAACATATATTAAGACCGCAAATTATTTGTCAGCACGACAAAGCTGTGATGCTAGCCAATCACACGACGGACGCGTATTCATGTACACTCTTGAATCACAATCGCGCGGTCACCTCAGCAAGCCAAATGACCGTTACAATTTGGACATCAGCTACTGCAGTTGTGTTGACGTGTAGCGTGCAGCCGACATCATTTTACCCAAATATCAGGTAAGAATTAAGCCATCAGAATTCGTAATAATTGTTATGATGTTGCTTAGACAAACCTGACGTTTATTCGCAGCACTTTACTTATTAATTGCAACAATGTCTCCCCAAAACGATAAACAAATATTGGCACATCACTGGGGTCGGGGACACCGGCCTGACTGGTCGTTGATGATACCGGTGTCTCGATACGTGCGCGGGAGCCACCAATACTAGGCCTGGCAAGAAGTCGACCGCAGGTATCCACTCTGAACAATGTATTGCTCAGCTCTTCTAAAACGGGTTATGAGCCTAGGAAAGTTTGGAGAAAAGTCCTAAAGAATAATCATCTTAAATGTAGGCCTATAGTATATGGACGTGCGACTAAAACTTTCGAAGACGATTGTTAACCACGAATATAATATGCTCAATTACTGGATTTCCTTCGTACTGAAAAGATATTTCTGAGGAAATAGACATTGGGATATTTTTTTCTCTTGTTAGACCTTCACTATGGACATGAAATGCCAGATGAAATATACTTAAACCTACCTGGTTACAATAATAACCGGGAAAAACATAATTCAATTTTATGTACTGTAGATTTTCAGTTTTCTTGTAATTTTTAGGCTAAAAACATGAATCGTCCAAAAGTGATTGCAGTATTTTTTTCTCGAGGTCAACTGGATTTCCTTCGTTTAGCCACACAGCGGTGATAGGTCATGGGTCACGTACATTATACCGTTTTATTTCCCCTGATTGTTAAACCAGGTGGATTATCTTCCATAGGGAATAGGCCTATCAAGTGGGGGATAAACACTCCCGATTTCGATTTCACATGCTGCTATCACCGCCCCGTCGCTCATGTACATGTACAAGTCACAATATGGAGGAAGTTGAGTAGTTCCTTGAATCTTGGTGTAAAATTTGCTGTGACTTTCGTGTGAAAATACATAAACACATAGTAAACACAAGTTTCTGTACCAAAACTTCAGGTAAATGCAAGCACGGATGATTATACAGATGTTTGTAAATTTGTAGCATATGCTGTGAATTAGGTGCAAAATGGACTGTGCAGTGTGCAGGGAGTGAGTAAATACTTAATTTTTTGGCCTAAGTAATCGATCATTGGGCAGGTGCTATTTCTACATAAACATTGTGTTTTTGTTTTGTGTGGACTTGGTTTGCATATGGGGGGGGGAGGGTATGCAAAGTCTAAGTTGGAAGGTTGGACTGGGAAGTTAGTCTCACATTTTCAGCTTTTGAAAAAAAAAAAACCATTTTTTTCCTTTTCGAAATTCCAGGAGAGTTACAAGAGCTTACCATGGGCGTCGCCAGGATTTTTGCTAGAGGGGGGCAAAACATTTTTTGCCAAAAAATGCTTGTAAAATCAGCATGGATTGTCGAACCAGGATGCTTCGGTTTGAAAGCTTTCGGACAGTACTCGCAGTGCAGTAGCTGGTATGCATGTGCCCACAAAAAACATACATTCAGGGCTATAAGCAACGACCAAAACACTTTTACAGATTATTTTATTCTCAAGTCAATAACACAGAGATGTAGCTCTTGAAAACAGGTTATTGCCATCACATTTAATGTTTCCCCTAACAATACATTGATGAAGTTGTATTTACATTTACATTTGCTTATTGTTGAAGAGATTCGATTTGGGGATTATTTGCTATGTTAATTAATGATTCACGTGTTCATATTTTTCAGATCTTGAGCTTGCCAGAGCCTGTGAGCAGATCTTGCCTATAGTATGCAAAGGTAGGCCTATACTTTTCAGAGAATATTGTGCTTTTGTTTGTCAAACGATATTAATTTGTTATTGTACTTGTGAAAACAACATACACAAAGGACATTTCATTCAAAAAGTTCGCAAAATATGAAAACAAGATTTGTGGCTATATCTTAATTGAATGTTGGCAGAAAATTTCGTCACAATCCATTGTATAATAACTGGTGTTTGTTTACACTCTTCAGTTACCTTTTTTCCCGATGGATTTTTACTTTTGTCTCTGAGAGTTACATTTTTTTCTCATCCAACAGGTGCAGTAATGGTCAAAATGGAACTTGAAGAAAGCAGTTGAGGAGACAGGCTTTTTCAGTTTCGCAGGTAATGTGCTTTTCTTTGTCAGTTGAAATATATTTCGACCAATTGTTGTGCTGGTTCTAAAGTAAAATCACATATGGGCTCTTGGTTGTATGGTTGATAATCGCTGAAATGTCAGGAAAACAAGTGCTTGGCTTTACAAGTGCAAGTTTACTAAAAATGCATCGTCCTATTGATTTTGTGTACACAAGTGCAGCATATAAAATGATGACCAAGCGTGTTGTTACTTTGTTCAAACTGTGCATGGTTTGTGAATGTATTTTTCTGTTTTGTGGTTTTAACATTTTCGTTTTTGAGGGTGATTTGGCTTGTGTCAAAGAACAAAGAGTTGGTTAAAGTGGGGGAGCCTGCAATTCTAAAACAATAATTATATCTTTTATTTGTCTTTTCTAGCAACGTCCTAACTTCGTAATGGCAAGGTGATGGATGTTGCTGCTTGTTGAGTCTTTCATGTCTTGTCAAGTTTGCGCCTGAAAGAAGAGGCAAAGGAGGGACACACTGAGGGCCCATGCACCTTCATGTTCAGTCGTACCTTTGGTCTGTGTTAAATATTTCAATATTGGAACTGTTGATCAATAGTTATTGTTCAAATACAGTAAGTTGCTCTGGAGTGACTGGTATCTTTCCGTAAGTGTTCAACATATGTAAAGGCTTTTTAAGTCTTATACCTTTCTTCTTGAAGTTTCTACATTCGAGAAGTACTAAGGTTCTTTACATGTATTGTACATTATTATAGATGCTATACTGTTGATTCTTGGTTGACCTCGTCAAATGTTCAATTGAATCATTCAAAAGAATTTTGTATGAATAACGTTTTTTTTTTCTATTTGATAGTTTCTAATGCTCTTGCCCAAGTCTGCTGCATAACCTCCTGCAATAATTTAAGAAAATTCCTCTTCATATGACAGAATAGTGCTACAGATAAAGTTTGAAAACACACGTGAATTGGTTTCTTCCTTTTGTATTGGTATGTGCAAATTAAAAAAACCAGAATTTAGATGTTTAAACAATTTACCTACCTATGTGCTTGCTACCTCTTGTAATATTTTCCAATTTAAATGCACAGGGCAATGCCGTATTTGTTTGAGAAAAAAATCAATTTCATAAGCATGTTCTTTTTTAGCGACTATAGTCCCCTCATGCAGGCTGTAATCCTGTTGGAACAAATCAATCCAATTCTGAATTTTACAATGTATGAAATAATTACTAAAACCTAACATGTGTTGTAAGCTGATGAAGTTTGGAAGTTAATTAATAAATACCAACAGTTTTTCATTGAAATCATATAAGTGATTGATAAATAATTTCATTTAAAATTAACCTAAAAATTAATGTGGCCTGACGTTGCAAACTTAGCAAGTTCTTCTTCAGAGGCTAAAACAGAAATAACAAAGGTACATACATTAACATGGGGGTGCACACAAACATGCAGGGCTGAAAGAAGAAACACAAAAGGAGGATTAGGTGGAAGAGGTGTGGAAAGATGCAGGGGAGGGTGGATGAGAGAACAAAGAAACAAAGGGAGATGGCAAACCACAAAGGGTCTGGTATAGACTGGGGAGGGACCAGAAAGGGGAAGGATTAAAGGTCATAGGGAGTGGGAATGGACAAAAGAGTGTGAAAGTGAAGGGGGTGATGCGGGGGGGGGGAACAGTATGGAGGTGGAAAGGGATGAAAGATGGGGGAAGATGGGTAAACACAAACAAGGAACACCAGGTGGATTATCTGCAACAGAAGATAATGGAGGAAGAAAAGGATTAATCATTTCCAAGTTGGATGTTAAGACCATGTGGTTGAATAGTTTGAAGACGATTCATCCACACTTTCTCTCTGCTGAGGCCAACTGAGTCCTTGCGATGGCCAAGAGATTCAATGCCCTGCAAAATCATATCAGAAATGGAGTGGTTAGGCAGGTTGAAGTGATGACCAACAGGGGTGTCTAGTTTCTTGGTGTTGACCGTTGACCGGTGGGCATAGAAACGCTTCTTAATTGAGCGTATTCTTAGTCTCACTTACATACTGCACTCCACAGACCCTGCAAGAAATGAGATATATGACATTAGAGGTGTTACAAGTGATGAACCAATGGTTCTGTGGGTAGTGACAGAAGAGCGGCCAGAAAAGGAGTCAGACTCCTGGATATGAATCTGGCAGACAACACATCTGGAACTGCACTTGAAAGTACCATGCTGGGTGGGAGGGGATGCATCTAAGGATGGGACTTCAGCTCGAACAATCAAGTCCCGTAGATTTCGAGGACGCCTGTAAGCCAATTTTATGTGGGGCCATTGGGGATGGCGCGGGCAAGGTGATCTGAAGTATGGAGGATATGATGATTGTCATTAGTGATTTTGCGAGGGAGATTTGGGTGAAACGTGGTAACCAAGGAAATCATGGGTTTGGCCATGGCATCAGGGGCCTTTCCCGTGAGAGCTAGATTTCTGGGGATAGCTTTAGCTCTGGCAATGGCACGATGAACTTGGCGAGAGCTGCATATGACCCCTGGCCACCAAGTTGTTCCTCAGTATCTGTGTATGGCGGGAGAAATCGGAATCATTAGAACAAATTCTTCTGAGTCTGAGTGCCTGGCTAAACGCTATGCCAGTTTTGCAGTGCCTAGGGTGACAGCTGGAGGAGTGGAGGTACTGGTGCGTGTCTGTGGGTTTGGAATACAGGTCAGTGGTTAGTGAGTTGCCTTGCTCGCGGACGGTGACATCCAGAAAGTGGGTTTGGTGAGCCGAGAACTCCGATGTGAATTTGATGGTTCTGTGGAAGGAATGGATGTGGTTAGTGAAGGTCAAGAGACTGTCCGCATCACTGGTCCAGATGAAAATAACATCATCAATATATCTCCACCAGATCCAAGGGCGACATGGGGCCGAGGCAAGAATGCATTCTTCGAGGTCACCCATGAAAAGAAAGCCATGGAGGGGGCCATGCGAGTGCCCATTGCAGTGCCGTGTACCTGTAGATAGTGTTCACCAAGGAAGGACAAATTGTTCTTCGTTAGTATAAGTCTCATGAGGGTGCCAACATCACTGATGGGAGGAGTCGTGTGTCCTGCCCTGGTCAGAGCCAAGGAGCAAATCTGGCAGTCCTACATTCACAGGAAGAAAGAAATTTGTGAGCTTTCTTGGACAACTGGTCACGTGATCGCATATCTCAAAAATTGAGACCCTTGGAGAGAAGTTTGTGCTCTGCGTCAAAATAAATAAATTTAACTTGTTATTCAATTCGACACGGATTGAACATCACTCCTCAGCTTGCAAATTAAACATATAGAATGATTCGAAAATTGCCAACATCCACCATAAATTAGCAGTGCATTCCAGCTTTAAATCTTGATCTAAACACAAACCTTAATACGTCCGTGTTGATTGAAGAATTGTACTCATTAACTGTTGATTATTTATAAGTTGATTCAATTTGCAACCCATCATCATCAATGTAGAGATGTCTACGTTAATTCAATTATGTAATCTCCACATTGTTTCAATGTCGGCATTTCTACGTCAGATCAATTTGCCAATTCAATCATCATTCAACGTGGAATCAACGTATAATTTCCAACATTGAATAAACGTCAAAGTGTCTACTTTGATCCAACGTTGTGATTTCCACATTGGTTTAATGTTAGCATTTCAACGTCAGATCACTTTGCAAATTCAATCATTATTCAACGTTGAATCAACGTGGAATTTTTAACATTGAATCAACGTTGAAATGTCTACGTTGATTCAACGTTGTGATTTCCACGTTGGTTTTACGTCAGCATTTCAACGTCATATCAATTTACAAATTCAATCATTATTCAACGTTGAATAAACGTAAAATTTTCAACATTAATTTAACGTTGAAACGTCATCGTTGATTCAACGTCGGAATTTTAATGTCAGATCAATTTTCAAATTCAATGATTATTCAACGTTAGTTCAACGTCGGTATCTGACGTTGTTTCCACGTTATTTCAACGTATTTTGCCTGCTGGGCATGACCTCCGAACTTTCAATTCTTGTATATCCGCACCTATAGCAAATACAAAGCCAAATTGTACATCATATTAAAGCTCTTTGAATGGCCTCCATTTCATAAAATAAACCCAAAATCATACCATGAAGCACAGAGAAAATGCACTACGAAATTACCTTTGACCTTAAATTACAAAAAAACCCAATATGCTTCAAGTTTCTTTTTTTCAGTTGTTAGTTTATGATGTAAGCACCAATTTTGGAACATTTTGTGAAAGGTGTCTTAAAGTTTGCAAGAACTAAATTGTTATTATACAGTTTGTTAATATTATACAATAATTTGATGACTAAAATGGGGTTTATGTCAATTAATGCTTCATTTGAAAACTGAACAAACTTATTATTGCTAAAAAAAAATAGCAATACGGGTAAATATAAGACTAATATATTTTGATGTTTGAACAATGAGAACAGCACAGAGAGTGATTCAACTTTATAAAAGACTTTGCGAAACTATCTCCAAGACGTTGCAGTTATTCACAATTATACATGTATGGTGGGTGAAGACAGCACAATGTTCATGTAGGCCTATTAATTCTACATGAACAGGCTTTAAGGCACGCCATGTATTCATTATTATAGGTCGGTTATCATAGGTATTTATATTTCATGGGGACTGAGATTAGTGACAGTGCATTTATATACTGTGCATATGTTTCATTTGAGTTCTTCTTTACCGACAGATCCAAGGGCAGGTGCAGTCATCCACAATCCAGAGCAACGCTTGCTTGTGGTGGAATATGAAAGGAAGTATGTCAAGGTGTTCAACATGAAGGACAACGCTCTTGCCTTCCGATTCCCAACAGTAGCACCGAGTCAGGTCAAGGAGACAGAAGTTGACCTATGCAGTGCAGCAGTGAGAAAGGGAGGAACAATCTTAGTAGGCGACATCAAGAGAATGGTGTGGACTGAACACAAACCCACTGATGGTGAGATTCTACACACCATACCAGTGCAGACTCCACCTTACTATCTGGCTGTTGATGACGACACTGATAGAGTTGTGGTCAGTGGAAGTGGCACAAAGAAAGTGGATATAGCAGATACCAAAGGTAAAACACATGCCACCATCCAGGCAACCATCAATGGTAAACCAGTGCACTGCCGTGGTGTATGCTGTGACAGCTCAGGCATCTACCTTGCAGTGGACCAAGATGATGATGACACTGGTCATATTCACCACTATGACCTAGATGGCAGGTTTCTTGATTGCCTGGCTCAGGGTCTGCATGCCCCATGTGGAATGACATTCACATCGGATGGGAAGCTGGCAGTGGCTGACTACTTCTCAATCAAAACGTATCACAAGGTGTGATGTCATCCAACATGACATGACTAGCAATCATCATCATCCCAACAGCAAATGTTGAGGATGAAATTGTCCAGTCATTACAGCACCAATCAACATTCATGTCCCACTCATATCACATCTCTCCTCAAAAATCCAAACTGCCAGATCCCTCTGATGTGGACCATTTTACCATACAAATCTTCTAAATAAACAGTGCATCAATTACATTTTGTTACTATACAAAGTTGTTACTATACAATAATTTGTTTTAATCTTACATGTATGATGACTGGAATCTGAATTAAATGGTAAACTTGAAAGGAGAGGGGAGTTTAATGGGTGTTGAGGTGTTTGAATGTAATGACCCCCGCCTCCTCAACCCAACACTCCTCCCTCACCCAGTACATGGATTGCCATAAATCTATCCAATACTTACCAACTTTTTGCGGTGTTTATGAAACCCCGGCTTCGTTGTGGCTTCCGCTTCATCTCTGGCACTAGATTCCTAAGAATCCTACCACATTCAAACTCAGTGAAACTGCACCAACCATCCATTGGCCTTGTGTGACAGGATTTGGTGTCTCTGAAGAAGAAAATGGACCAATATTGTACTGGAGTTACATCAGGGGACAAAAATCATGCAGCCAGAAGCCAAAGCCAGGGACTTAGCCAAGATTTTACAAACACAATTAAGATTCTTAAAATTGTTGATGATTGAAGTTGCTGTACATGTACATATATCCTGCTATCTTTTATAACAAAGATTTGAGAAATGTTGAGGATCTTTTCATTCTTGATATTCAACATTCTGCATTACTCAATTCAAATACGTGCATATTAGTGTTCAAGATAAGCCTTTATTCACTCATGCAGTTGATTTTGCAGTTTCGTGTACAGTTTTAATTAATAAAACACTACTCTTCAAGTAAATTGACTTGTCTAAATGTATCCTAAAGATAAGTGACAAAGCTCATTCTATCAATGTGGTTTCAGATCTTCATTCACAGAATGGAGAATTGTGTTGACAGTGTTCATGAGGTTTATATCTTGACCTCATCAGAGGCTTTTAATAGTAGAAGCCAATCCTGGAGACAAAACCAAGATTTTGTAAACTTCCTGCGATTCTGAAATTTGTTCCTAATGGAATCTACATGTAAAACAATATAGGCCTACACTGTACTTTTGGTAATAGAAATTTTGCAACAGTTTTACAACCACTTCATTCTTGAGATATAGCCATACTAAAAGTCTTCTTTTTTTTTTAAAGGAAATCATTTAAATTCATTTTAAGCATGTATATCACCATGACAGTTGAACTCAGATTACTGTTCAATATAAGCCTTTATTTACTCACTTTTTATATTACTTTTGGCAGTTTCTGTTTTTATACAACGTACGTTTGAAAATACCATATACTTGCATGTACATATATTGAAGATAAGGCCAAAAAAAAGAATAGTTCTGCTTCCGGTTACCCGACCGACCCTATTTTTAGGCTGCGACCCTAAAAATTTTATCGGCAATTCCAAAAAAAAAAAAAAAAAATTGAATAAATAAAAATAAAATCTGTCTTTTCTGTCTTCACAAAATACTTGTGCATCCAAAAATGCTTGTATTTATTTGTTTTCTTACTTACATTCGCTTTTTTCAAAAGAAACCTCCGTCATTAATTACAAATTCGCTTCGCGATCATATAACTACTTCGCAATTCGATGTCACGCACGGTGACTATAATCACATGGCGACGACTGGTTCCCGCCGCGCCGCCGCGCAGGGGCCAATTTAGAAGACATAATGAAAATGCGGTAACCAGTCCATAGCTAGCTATGCGCGACCGATAGCACGCTTTCAGTACAGTGCAGGCCACTGTTTACTGGTCGGATTCGACATCGTAAAAATGCCAAGAAAACACCGATGGAAAGAGAACATTTTTGCAAGTTAATTTACAGAATTGATCTAGCTTGTCTGTGTATGTATTTTCTGTGTTCAAGAGTTCATTTTGAGATCGCACTACTCGTATTTGGAGTGATACATGCCGCGTGTTTCCCGAAATTGTTGACCGGTAAAAACAGGTCTGTCGGCCCATGGCGGGCCGCTCGCCACACATGCTCGCATCACACACCTCGGAGTTTTGGCCAGCTCCCCGCGTCTTGACTAGCGTTGTGCATATGGTGCGAACGGCCTGAATTTTCCATTATTTTTTGAAATTATCGAACGTAAATATATTGACAATAATTAAAGGTAGGTTTTACTCACTTTTTGTTGCCATTTCGTGTATAGCTTTCGTAGTGCAATAGAAATAGTTCAGGCTAAAACTTTGCATATAATTGAATACCCCATTCAATCTGCATAAAAAAAATTGGCAAAAAAAAAAAATTTTTCGACCGACCGACCCTATTTTTGAAAGGCATGTAATCGGAAGCAGAACTATTTTTTTTTTGGCCTAATTTACTCACTGAAATGTTTGCTAAAGATGAAGGAAAATTAATTTGGTTTCCTGTCTTAATTCACAGAATTAATCCTCATGTTTATAAGAATGTATTTATCTTGACTTGAAATTTTGTTGATATTTTTTATATCAAATATCACTATCATATGTCAAATATCCCTTCAGTATGAATGATTAGAAATCAATTCGACTGAAGCTGAATTTCAGAAAGCTTTACAGCCCCAATTGCCTTGATTTTGGCCTGACTGCCACTTTGAAAAGGCCCCACTTAAATAGCAAATTTCTAATCTAAGTTTTTTCCTTACAAGCCAAAAACATTTCCTCGTCTTTTTAAGAATTAAAGTGCACACCTCTATTTTTCATTGTTTTACATTTTTGGTTGCCATTTCAGAAAACTGGAAAATGAAAAAAAAAAAATTATCACTTCAGTTTGGGTTTCAGCAAAAAAATTATGAATTTGTTTGCAAAGTATCAATCTTATTGTAAAATTAAATGTCCTAGTAGACTTTTAAGTGTCCACCAATTCACCACTGTATGTAGATCTTAGTAGTCACAAGACTTTGTAAACTCCCTTTATGTATATTCTTCAATTTGTTCCTAATAGAACATACATGTACTCAAATACATTTTATGATAATAGAAATTACAGCCTGTACAAGTAATTGTTTTTCTGTTAACTTCACTTTTTAAAGCCATGTAAGGTCATTTGCAATTACCCAGATAAGTACTTACTGATTTAATGACAGAAACCTCAAAGTGAAGATAGGACTGGTAACAAATACCCTGTGCAATAATTCCACCTGAAATGGTATTGTCAGAAAACAAACATTGAAGGTGGTTTCAAAATGGGGTGACTGCAGAATCCAGTTACGAGATCCAAAGACTTGTGCATTATGTTTTCTCGGTTTTCTCCAAAATGTATAGTAGCCACTCAGCTAAGACTTGAACAGAATGCTTGTTATGCACCCTACTTAAAATATTGAGCACTTTTGTTGCTTCGGGAAAAAAAAACTTGCAAAAAGCAAATAATGATACTTTTAAGCATGTACATCACAATGAAAGTTAATCAAGATTACTTTAAAAATTTGTCCTTTTTTAATATTCACTCAGTTTCTTTAAAAAAAATTTTGGTAATTTTTTGTTTCATTTTGTAGTTTTTCATAGAAATCATGTTTATTGTTATTATTTACAAGCTTTGTACATTTGCATTTATATCAATGAAACACTTATGTGGATGATCATTTAATCATCAAAATGTCTGCTAAAGATGAGCAAAAATACTTATCCTATTAATTTGGTTTCCTGTCTGAATTCACAGAATAAAGATTTGATTCATTTAAACACATGTTCAAATCAATGGTATTGAATTTCAGGATGCTATGGCCTCCGTTGCCTTGATTCTTGCCTGACTGCCTCCTTGAAATTTCCTTGCATTTTCAAGAATTAAATTCTTGAAATTCTTCAGAGGCTAAAACAGAAATGACAGAGGTACGTGTACATACATTAACATGGGGGTGCACACAAACATGCAGGGCTGAAAGAAGAAACACAAAAGGAGGATTAGGTGGGAAAGGTGTGGAAAGATGCAGGGGAGGGTGGATGAGAGAACAAAGAAACAAAGGGAGATGGCAAACCACAAGGGGTCTGGTATGAACAGGGGAGAGACCAGAAAGGGGAAGGATCAAAGGTCACAGGGAGAGGGAACGGACAAAAGAGTGTGAGAGTGAAGGGGGATGATGCAGGGGGGGGGGGAACAGTGTGGAGGTGGAATTGGGATGAAAGATGGGGGAAGATGGGTAAACACAAACAAGGAAGACCAGGTGGATTATCTGTAACAGAAGATAATGGAGGAAGTAAAGGATTAATCATTTCCAAGTTGGATGTTGAGACCATGTGGTTGAATAGTTCGAAGACGATTCATCCACACTTTCTCTCTGCTGAGGCCAACTGAGTCCTTGCGATGGCCAAGAGATTCAATGCCCTGCAAAATCATATCAGAAATGGAGTGGTTAGGCAGGTTGAAGTGATGACCAACAGGGGTGTCTAGTTTCTTGGTGTTGACCGTTGACCGGTGGGCATAGAAACGCTTCTTAATTGAGCGTATTCTTAGTCTCACCTACATACTGCACTCCACAGACCCTGCAAGAAATGAGATATATGACATTAGAGGTGTTACAAGTGATGTTACCAATGGTTCTGTGGGTAGTGACAGAAGAGTGGCCAGAAAAGGAGTCAGACTCCTGGATATGAATCTGGCAGACAACACATCTGGAACTGCACTTGAAAGTACCATGCTGGGTGGGAGGGGATGCATCTAAGGATGGGACTTCAGCTCGAACAATCAAGTCCCGTAGATTTCGAGGACGCCCGTAAGCCAATTTTATGTGGGGTTGTTGGGGATGGCGCGGGCAAGGCGATCTGAAGTATGGAGGATATGATGATTGTCATTAGTGATTTTGCGAGGGAGATTTGGGTGAAACGTGGTAACCAAGGGAATCATGGGTTTGGCAATGGCATCAGGGGCCTTTCCCGTGAGAGCTAGATTTCTGGGGATAGCCTTAGCTCTGGCAATGGCACGATGAACTTGACGAGAGCTGTGACCCCTGGCCACCAAGTTGTTCCTCAGTATCTGTGTATGGCGGGAGAAATCGGAATCATTAGAACAAATTCTTCTGAGTCTGAGTGCCTGGCTAAACGCTATGCCAGTTTTGCAGTGCCTGGGGTGACAGCTGGAGGAGTGGAGGTACTGGTGGGTGTCTGTGGGTTTGGAATACAGGTCAGTGGTGAGTGAGTTGCCTTGCTTGCGGACGATGACATCCAGAAAGTGGGTTTGGTGAGCCGAGGACTCCGATGTGAATTTGATGGTTCTGTGGAAGGAATTGATGTGGTTAGTGAAGGTCAAGAGATTGTCCTCATCACTGGTCCAGATGAAAACAAGTCAGGTGTGTTTACAAACACAAATGCCCCGCAACCGTGACTGTTTCCATGACATAACACCACTCTTTTAACCAGGCATGCAAATGGGAAGTCACAAAAAAAGAGGAAATTCAAATATTTCCAAGTGTTTGTGCAGTGTTTTTCTATTATTAATGGCACACATTGGAAGTGAAAAAAGAGGAAATCAGCTGATCCGAGGAAAAGTTGCATGCCTGTTTAACATCAACTTACATGTACCTTGGTCACATGGAACGTTCATTGACAGCATTAGTGTCTTCTGTAGGTTTTATATGAATAAATCCGTAATTTCATGCTCCTTCGCTTCGCTCATACGCATGAAAAACAGTTTCACTCTAACGAAGACTTCAATAAATTACACTGAAACAGCATATCAAGTCAGATATTTTATTGTAAAGCATGGGGCGTGCCTAGTGTCAGTTGCCCCTGAAATTTGACAAAGATAGTGTTTCCTCGAAAATGAGGACGGTCAGTGGTAGATCTGAAATCCGAAGCATACTGCTTATCTGTCGAAGATCTCTTGAGCTTCTTTCTCCCTTCCAGTTCTTTACAAGCAGCTTCCTCGGCCAGTTGAACTTTCTTTAGCTCTTCAGGGGATTGATTCTTCTTGGCACCCTTTTCTAGATGTTGAATGGTCATCCAGCCGGCTTTGCTGGAATCAGCAATTTTTATTTTACGTTTTCTGTCCGCTAAAAGGTCTTCGGCTTGCTGAATCGCTGAAATTGCTGCGTCGGTGTTACAAGACTGTAGAATGGCGCACTTGATTTTGTCCAGAATAATTTGGAGCTCGCCGCAAAAAAGATACTGTGCTGTGTTTCCCGGTCTTGCCAATTCCTGAGCTTCTAGCTTATTGCGGAGCTCTTTGATACTAGGATCAGTGACGGGCTTCGTACTGCTAAGCTTGTCGAATTTTTGATCAAAATAAAGCTGAAATTTTTCAAACAATAACTCGGTACTCGTACCGCTGGCTTCATCTCCTGGGTTGGACATATTAAACTGGAATATAACGTGATACACAGAAATCTAAGCAACGTGTTCAGCAGTGATACGTAGGCCTGAAGTGAAGAAAGGCGTGGCGCTGCGTGCCTTTAAGGGTCTACGGTTGAATGCCTTTTCTCATTCCGATTCATTGAAAGAATTCCTTGCATATCGAAGCCAGAAGTCTTCTGGCCCAGGAAATGTTGCAATTGTATTGAATTCAATCGACCGAATAAAACTAAATTCCCTATGATCTCAGAATAAATACCAGATTTTTATTGTTTTAGCCACTGTGACCTTGACCCTTGACCTTTCGACCCCCAAAGCGATAGGCCTATTTGGATTACCAAGAACGACCCACAAACCAAATTTGAAGTTCACATGTAAAGTATTTCTCAAGTTATCGCGCTGACAAAATTTCTTTTGTTTTAGCCACTGTGACCTTGACCCTTGACCTTTTGGCCCCAAATGCAATAGGCTTCTTAGGATTGCCAAGGACAATTAACAAACCAAATTTGATGTTCATATGTAAAGTATATCTCAAGTTATCACGCTGACAAAATGTCTTTTGTTTTAGCCACTGTGACCTTGACCCTTGACCTTTTGGGCCCAAATGCAAAAGGCTTCTTAGGATTGCCAAGGACAATCCACAAATCAAATTTGAAGTTCATATGTAAAGTATTTCGCAAGTCATCGCGCTGACAAAATTTCTATTGTTTTAGCCACTGTGACCTTGACCCTTGACCTTTTGGGCCCAAATGCAATTGGCTTCTTAGGATTACCAAAAACAATACACAAACCAAATTTGAAGTTCATATGTTAAGTATTTCTCAAGTTATCGTGCTGACAAGATTTGTCCGGACACACACACACACCCACACATCCACCCACCCACACACCCCGACGTGTGTTACATACCTTGTGTGGACATTGCTTTGTTTTCGTGTAGTTAAAAAAACTCGGTACAAAAAATAACTTTACTCAAACTGTGAAAACTCTTTTAACCCAATTTTTTTTCTATGATTCCCTATAGTGTTTCTCTTCATTCTGCTACAGATAAACCTAACCCAAAAATGCCTCTAAACCTGTTTTCCAGAAAGGGCAAAACCTTATGTGGACACGGCTTAGTCCACATAAGGTTAACACAACCTGCATTATGTGGACCTCTTTTGTTCACAAGTCCACATAGGGTATGTAACACAAACTAACACACCCACACACCCACCCACCCACCCACCCACCCACGGAAGGACAAGGCGGAAACAGTATGCCCCTTCGGCTTCGCCGCGGGGCATAAAAACATCATCAATATATCTCCACCAGATCCAAGGGCGACATGGGGCCGAGGCAAGAATGCGTTCTTCGAGGTCACCCATGAAGAGGCAAGCCATGGAGGGGTCCATACGAGTGCCCATTGTAGTGCCGTGTACCTGTAGATAGTGTTCACCAAAGAAGGAAAAATGGTTCTTCGTTAGTATAAGTCTCACGAGGGTGCCAACATCACTGATTGGAGGAGTCGTGTGTCCTGCCTTGGCCAGAGCCAAGGAGCAAGCACGAACACCCTCCTCATGTGGGATGTTGGTGTACAGAGATGAGACGTCGAAAGTCCCAATGATGGCTGTGCTGGGAATCTGGTCCTTGATTCCTTCAAGCTTGCGTAGGAAGTCTGGGGTGTCGTGAATGTATGACGAAATCTGTGGGACAAGGGGTTTGAGAAAACTGTCAATGAACAGGGAGATGCGTTCTGTGGGTGAGCCATTACCGGAGATGATGGGTCTACCGGGGTTGCCAGCCTTGTGAATCTTGGGTAGAAGGTAAAATCTGGCAGTCCTACAATCACAGGGAGAAAGAAATTTGTGAGCTTTCTTGGACAACTGGTCACGTGATCGCATATCGTCAAGTGCCTGTTGTATATCTTGACAGAAAGTGCCTGTGGGGTCAGAGTCAAGGCGGGTATAGTTAGTACGATTATCCAACTGGCGGTGGGCTGGATAAAAATTATCCTCGTCACTGCAGTTTTGCGTTTCAACTAAGAATTATTAATTTTCATGAAACTTTTCGAGCTCAACTGTAAATTCTATTCAAATTTACTTGTAAAATCTGAGGTTTTAAAATGAGCAGAAATAAATAATGCATTCATCCTTAGTCCCTGGGATAAGGCCATTTATTAGCAAAATTTTATGACTAATCTTTTAAATATTACTTTGTTGAACTAAACCTTAGGACATCTGAAACTCTGACTTGCACAGCTGGTATGTGTGCCTTCCAGCTCAAACAACTGTAATTTCTGATGCTAAATTTGTGGAAAACAGATAAAATGATGTTTTGGGCCACTGCTCTCACCAAAAATGGCTTCATCGTGACCTGTTTTCTCTTTTTACCATCTTGATAGGATGGGTAAACAAGGACAAACATGGTTGGTCCCAGTTGTATCCGCATTTGTGGTTTCTGAAGGCATATTGCTTTAAGGACACCCACGAAACTCTGTGACTTTACCCTATTTGGTGAAACTTGTAACGAGTTCAAAACACATACACATGTAGTTATTCTTTATTCTAAACATGCCAGCTAGCTTGGTGAACAAAGTGGATTTTCATGAGTCTTGCGGGAAAGGGGTCCAGAAGTAGGCTTGCTACTATGGTTTCTCTCTATTAAAGTGAAGCCCTTTTCACACTAGACAAATCTCGGGGTTGACGTACATAGGGTTGAAAACATGTATCGTTTCACACTTAAAGAATTTCAACCCAGGTTGAAATTCTGGCCAGGGTTCAAAACAGTAGTACCTGAGCATGACAAGCTTGATTTGCATGAAACAAGTGTGAAATGATGTGGGGTTGAACACGGGGTTGAAATAAAAAACTCAACCCAGGGCGGCACTGGGTTCACCCAGGGTTGAGTTCAACCCAGGTTGAGAGGCTCTGGTGTGAAAAGGGCTGAAAAGTTGGTTCTAGTTGCCCCATCTCCCCTCCCTCTAAGAAAGTCTACCCCCCCCCCCCTCCCCATGAATGGGGCAAGTTAATAAATGATCACGTTGGGCTTACCAAGAAGTGACTGCTTGTAGTGACGGCCATCCCACACGGTTGCATCCTTTCCACACAACCGCCATACAGGACTGCTTTGGCTGATTCCCAATTTTCAGGGGTCAAATAACATCATTCAAAGTCTGTTGGTAACAAAATCAGAGTCTATAATACTTCGGCATGAAATAGTGCAATGATGGATGATCAAGTCAGATGGAAATTTGTCAGTGAAATAAATGTTGTCACTCTTTTTTTGTTCAGTTTGAGGTCGATTATTAGCTTCATGAATGACTGCTGCATGGTATTTGGTATGGATTATGGAATTTGGGTTGGGATAATCAGCCTGAAACATTACTAAAAAAAACTGAAACTACCCTTACCCCCTTTCAAAAATGTGTTTTCTGGATGTTTCAGACCAAATCCAACATTTTTTAATTTGTCTCATTTAAAAATATAAAAAAATCTGAATTCAGGTTAACCTAAAAAGTGGCATCTCTAGATTAATAGAGGGAAAATGGAATATTTTGGAATACACTGGAATACAATATACGGTCCTGGATTTCCGGCCTCTTACGATCTAGATTTTTTAACGTAGTTGTGCCTCCAGCTCTAATTGCAATAAGCATTGGAGCTGGAGTTACTAACAGTGAAACGCCGCTTAACAAACATGGTGGAGTCAACAGACAGTATACAAATATTGAATGCTTCGAGTGGTGTAGTAAAACTAGCCTCCCGAGGTGATCCATGGACCATTTACAAAAACGAAACTTTGTATAAAAACAGAACTTTGTTGGGTCTATAAAAACAGAACTTTGTTACGTATATAAAAACAGCACTTTGTTGGGTACATAAAAACGACAGTCAAATAGGGAAATATGCTAATGAAGTCGCTCCAAGGATGGCATCTGAAAATTAGTGAAATGCATAAAAACAATAAATGACTAATGAATTATGGGAATAACTTCCAAATACATTAACGATATTTAATTCAAAGAAATTTGGGAAAAACTGGTTTCCTTCTTTGTAAATCAAAGAAAACTTTTGTTTAAATACATCAGTCAGTGAACAGAATGTTGCATAAAAATGACTGTTGCATAAAAAAGATTCAGGCATAAAAAGTGAAATATCAGACAAGGGATTCACTCACCACTCGGGATGGTCTACGCTCATGCCTACTCCGTGTCCGATGTCAAAATCGACGTAGAAACAGCAAAAATATTGCAAAATACAATGCCGGCAACGCCGGATATATAATTATTTTGCTGCTATCGGGGAGCCGCACCCAAAACTTGCAGAAAAAGTGGAGTGTACAATGCTCGCTGTAAATGCTGGTTGCAAAGCAGGAGCAGAACCAGGCAGATAGATGTCAACCCAAAGCAGAGTTGGAACGGAATCAACAATATTTTGGACCTAGCCTTACAAGAAAACCATACGAAACGCCCGGAATGCCAGCTATTCCTCTTAAACAAAGCGCGGTGGAATGCAAAACTCGCATGCTCGCTACGCCCATCGCATAGTTGAGCAAAATTCTAGGCGGCGCGCGCTGTTAAAAAAAAGTTTAGTTGGCCGCGAGAGGGCGCTAGGCAAAAAGCATGATCGCAATGGCTGCTCACATGTGAATCGACACAAACACGAAATTACAAAAGTTATGAAATGAATGCTGGAGTAAGGAACCTGTCGGGTAAAAGTAAGTACTGCAACCCGACCTGGTTACAACCCGACCTGGTTACCCGACCTGGAAAATGGACCATTTTTGCAACACTGGGGATACACGGTCCCGGATTTCGGGGCTTCTTACGATCTAGTTTTTTTTTAAACGTAGTTCTGCCTCCAGCTCTAATTTAATGCGATAAATAAGCATTGGAGCTGGAGTTACTCAAGTTAACTCAAGCTATATGTGTCCAAATAAAAAAAATTTGCCGGAGGTAATGCCGGCAAACTAACGTTTACTAAAGGTTTGCCAGCGGCAATCATCATATCAACAGAGGGCGCAGCACTCTTTAGATAGGGCTGAATTACAAAATGTATTAAATTCCCACCAAAAGTTGTGTAGCACACTTGGTGTAGTGGTTAAGCAACGGCCCTTGTGAGCGGGATGACCCGGATTCGATCCCGATCCCTGCCACATTTCTAAGTTTTTTTTTTGGGGGGGGGATGGCCCCAAATAAATAAGAATATCCTTCTTATGTTATTTTAACATGTCTCAAAAATTTTATTGCAGAGTATTACATTTTCTTTTTCAGATTTGTGGCTCCGGAGGATTTTTTTTTAAAGTGAAATAAAGTCCGAAATTATAAAATGGTCTGATTCCTATCTTGTGAATACGAAGTTACAACGATAATATTGGCATGGAGCCAGACTAAAATTTGTCACCGGAAAATGTTTAAGTACCAAAAAACAGAAGGCCTAAACTGCACATTTTTAGTGCATATTCCGCAAACTAACGTTAAGTAGGTATTAGTGGGGGATTCCAGACATTGCCATAGGTCTGGGGGTAGTACAGAGCCAATGGGGAGAAGCCAGGGTACCAGACTTTACCCCCTCCCCGTCTCTGCCCCCCTCCCATTGTACCCATCCCTTTCCAATGATCCCCGCCCCCAAATAGATCCCTCCCCCAATATATCTGTCTCCCTCCCCAAATATATCTCCCCTCTAGCTCCCCAAATATAGGCTCTTACTATCTCTTTATTTTAAAAACTTTATTTAAAATAAAAAAATAAATCATTTTTAATAAATGAACCTCGAGCTATCTAATAAAACAGATCAGTGCGATCATCATATAATCATCTAGAATGGTTTTTTAATTTGTGAAACGTGCGGTGAAATAGTTTCACGTTATTTTGATTTTTCGGCAGAAAATGCGCAAGAAGATCGTATCAATTGGTCAACTTTAAAAAGAAACAAAAGAAAAACTGTGGAGAAACTTATATTTTCTGTTTATCCAGAGCAAGACTCAGAAGATGTCCAAGAAACAATCAATAAATATAACGAGCTCGTTAATTACAAAACATTGAGGGGAAACGGATGCGTAAAACGGTCGTTAATAGCGGTGTGTTATCATCACGTCGTTGGATGGAACAAAGAACGAGTTAGAGATGTATTTAAAGTGACTCAAAATCAATTTAATAAGGCACTAAAAAGATACGATGACCACTACAATAAAGGCGGGGCCGAGGGTGTAGCTCTAAGAGGTGAAATAGAGGTATAACTCGGCGGATCGCCTTCATAATGTTTATTTACCGAGAATTTGAACTTGTAAGTTTTTCGATAAGAGATTTTTTTTCTTTTGCCAGCCGTTCGTCTACCCGTTTTTTAACTTCTTTTTCAAAGCCTGTATCGTTTTTAATTTTTTGAAGCTTTGTGCTGGTCTTTGTTCTAATTTTTTGCTTAAGCTCGTTAAATTTTGCGAGCTCTCTCGTAATCAGTAAGAACTCTTCGTGCGATCGCCGTCGTTGATGGCTTGAGACACGTATTCTTCAATCGTGTTAAGTTTGGAGTCTGCTAATATTTTAATCTGGTCGTGCTTTTTCAGCTTGGCGGCTAATCGCTTAGACGCGATTCTAAGCAGAATATCTACACCAAAAGCGCCCATAAACGTTCCTTCTAGCACCAATCCAACGGGGGCTGATATAACACCCAAGAGAGCGGGAATACTGACAGCCCCTGCTATAAACCCCAATCCTTCGACTCCTATCTCTACGTAATTAATAGCGTCGATCATTCTCTTTATTTTTTTATAAGTGCGCTCTCGGTGGTCTCTCTCTTTCAAGATTAAAGATCGAATCTCTTCAATCTTTTTAAGTCTGAACACTTTTGTTTCTTCGTTACTGCGTAATTGGAGTACATCTCCAGAAATATCGGGGTATAACGCCTTACTATCTATACTCATGTTTTAATATAAAAACATTTTAAAATTAAAAGATCTCCAACTCTATCATTATACTCACACCCTTGTTGTTGATGATCTGTCCCCTTTCACCTGTGATTGAAAATGTCAGTTTGTCGATCATACCGTTTTTAAGTTTTTTGAAATCTTCGACTCTATCAGGCTCGGGTTTGCGCGTAGCCACGGGTACGATTTTTAAGATGTCAGAAGGACGACCATCTAAAAAGTTTTTACTCGTACTTAATTGCGGGCAGCGAATAAACAAAAATTTAAACGGATTAACGTCGTAAGACCCCGTATACACCACTTTGGGTACCAGTCTTCCTTTGGGTAAATTGAGTAATCGAGATACTTCTCTGTTTAAACGCAATTTGAGATTTACGTCGGTTATCACCAACGTCACCTTTTTAGATTCTCTAAATACTCGAAAACTTACCCCGGGTATATAATTTAAAATGAAATCGAACCAATCGACGTCGTACCACCCCGGTGGTATGGTGACCGAACCGGTGACTCCAGCTGGTAACGGCGCTAAAAGACTCGGAGAAATAAAATCTAAATTATCACCAGACACGATAAGACTTCCCCGTATTGTTATCCCAGCTTGTCTAATTAGTCTAACCCTAGGTTTGCTTATTATACCTTCGATATATTCTAGCGCTATCTTTTTACCTTCATTGATGAAGCCTTTTCTTTCGAATAAAGTTGTTATTAAAAATATAATCGTATTGCGTTGTACGTCGGTTAGTGTTCTTTCTTGACTTTTTTTGTGTAAATTTCTTTGTCTTTCAATTATTTGTTCTTTTTCTTTTTCGATCGATTCTAAAGCAGAGTCTAGTCTATTTTCTTTGTACGCTTCTATAAGATCGTTTATAACTCTATTGAAAGTATTTTCGTCTCTAATTAAAAACTCGTAGGGTATCGCAGGTATCAACGATTCAATAAAATCTCTATCTGTTCTTACTTCTATATCTGGGTCAACCCGTTCGTATCTTCTATCATCATCAGGTCTTTCAGCTGGTCTCCCGTCTATATTCGTATACCAATCAATCTCTGTGGCGCTAGAAATATTAAAATATCCGGAGTTAAAGATCACCCTTTTTACGCGTATAGATTTTTGACCGTTTAAATTATCTACGACGTCTTCTAATTTAAACGTCTGCTCATTTTGAAACAAGTGAAACGAATGCATTTATTTTAAAGTCTTTTTATATTAAAACTGAAACTAAAATAATGAGTGATTTTAAGTCGTTTAAAAAGCAGATACAATCGATAGCCGATCAGGTAACGAGACAAGTAAATCAAAATGTAGCCAAGGCAAACGAGCTAAAACATCAAGCTGCACCCCAAGCAAAGTTTTTAAACAGCACTAAACCCAGTGAACTGGAGGTCATAGTTAATAATACCAACGGGTTTTTAACCATGTTTCCCGACTTAACCTCGGACTACAAATTGCCTCACGTTGAGACGGACGAGGATGTAGATCGTTGGAAATCACACCCCATGTCGTTTTATCAAAATCAGTTAAATTTTGCAATCTACTGCGCTACTACGGGCTGCGGTATTGGATTCGATCTTTTAAACTCGAGCAACCGTTACGTTTGGGCCATCTTTAACTTTCATTTATATTTTACGGTTAGAAAGATCCTGTACGACATTGCCGCTCCTTTACCGGGAGATGACGCATTTAACGCTCTAGACAACAGTTATAATCACAGAGCATTTACCGATACCTGCTTGTTGTTTGGCATAGATCAAAACAAGTCTTTTAAACAGACGAGAGACACAAAATCTAACGGTTTAGGTACCTCATATATCTTTAATAAAGGCAAGTTTGTGGCGGTTGGTGAATATGATAAAACACTACCCAACAAACCCAACGTTCTTTACGGCGGCTACCACGGTCTAGACAGTCCCAAAAAGAGTGGAAGCCTTTACGTTCCTTGGACGGTTATTTACATCGAACAAAATGAATCGGTACAAAAGGCTTGGTTAGATTTTATACCCGACACAAGTTCGTTTACCCCCGCAGGAATCATAAAGATCAACGAATCGATCAGATCTTACGTGTACGCTTTACTCGGTGCGCAGGCTCAAACAAAAACGAGCGTATTATCACCGGGCACCGGATTAGACGCTCAGAGACAATTTAACGTCATCGTTGAAGATATCATCAATGCAGTAGACGACATGGAAACGAGTATCGATCAATTTCAAGACTCTTTGCAGTATGCCAGAACGCCTTTAAATTTTGTCGTGAAACCGGGGTTGTATTTAATCCCATCGGATATGAACTTGAGGGTTGGAACGCACGACGGCTATAACAACAATCTTCAAATCGCTAGCCAGAGTATGAACACTGGTTTGGTGCCAGATTTAAACTCACAACCTCAACCGGACGACTCTTTTGATGACACCGATGACGTCGCGCCACCAACACCCCCAGAGCCTATGAAGAACGATGTTGTATCACCAACACCTGCACCTACACCCTCACCAACACCAGCGCCAACACCAGCACCAACACCTACAGTTTTAACCCAAGAGCCCACTAAACTACAAACTCACCAAGACGAAAAATTATCGTTGACGGTAGGAATATTAGCTATCGTTGGCATGGGTATTTTAGCTTACGAGGCAATGCGATAAGTCACACTCTAATCACACAAAAAAATAAGCCTTACCAACTTTGTGCTGGTAAGGCTTATTTTTTTGTTTAAACTTGATTACAACTATAACTACCATCGTTTTTGAAGGTACGCAAACACCAAGGCTCCCACACCCAAAAACAAAGCCCACACGTGTTCGGCCAACCACGATACAGACTTACTCAGCGCGTTAAATATCCAGATGCAAAATTAGCGAGTTGTTTTGAAATCCACTCTTTGATACCGCCTTTTGGTGTTGGTGTTGGTGTTGGTGCAGGTGTTGGCGATGGCGCGGTTGGGGCACCCGCACCTCTCACGCTAGCGACGATGCTACTCACTATCGTGCTGATGGCTAAACTCAAAGCGGCTAAAATACTCACTACCGTAACACCTTGTTCTCTAAACAGAGTTCTAATCTTTTCTGCCAGAGTCGTGTCGTCGCCTAATATTTTATTAATCGTTTCTTTGATTCTAGCGATCTGACTTTTGAGCCCTCGTTCGTTGGCTTTTGCAGCTTCTAATCTGGCAGATCTTTCAGCGTCTAAGTCGCTCAATTTATCGTTTAACTCTCGTCGTTCTTCTTCGCTGATCCTATGATCACCTAATTCATGTTCGGCATCAAATATCTCTTGGTCTAGTTCTGCGAGACGCGCTAAATTAAGTTCTAGGTTACCTCTCAACGTCTGAAGACTTTTGTCTAAACCCTGGAGTTCTCTGTAATTTAATCCTTCCGTTTGAGCGCCAGTGTCGCGTTGTAAATCGTCTATAATTTCGGTTACCTCATCGGTGACGCTTGGTAGTTCTGTCATGGGGATACTCTCGGGTTGTACTTTTCGAGTTTATCTTTAGTTTGGCAAGTAGTGTTGGTTTATAGTCAGCGATTTTGAGGGTGTCGCGAATAAATGCGGTACCATATTTACTTTGTAAGGTACTTAATTTGTAATATATTCTTTGACCACCTCGTCTATAAGATAATGGTTCTCGACCTTTATATGTTTTAACGTATAGATTTCTGTCTTTACCAATTTCAAAATCGTTGGGGTCGATAAACGCGGGGTCTATATTATTTTGTTTGTAAAATGAATCAACATCTTCTTTTATTAGTTCTATAGATAAACTGCTTATTGTACCCGTGCCGAGGACGCTTTCTGTGTCTACCGGTGGAAGTTGGGTATTATCAAAAGTATCGTCCCAATCCAGATTGGTCTCTGCTACATCATCATCATTGTTATCATCTGTTCTTTCATAGTCTGGATCGTAAAATCCTTCTCCATCCATTTATTTAATAAACCTATTTAAATTATGCCGTTTTCATTATACTGCCCGGTAGTATACCCTGGGTCACCAACCAATTTTGCGTGGCCAGAGCTCCACTTATAATGCCCGTCAATTTAGCCGCATCTTCTACGCTTAGTTTGTTTAAATCTGGCACTTTCATTTTGAGTAGTTTAGCTCCTACCATGGCGTATCCCATCGAAAGACCCGATATGACGGCTCCGTGATAAATCGTATTTGCTATTCCGTTGGTGTCAAAGTTACTCATCGTTTTTAATATAACAATTTTTAAATTGCTGGTTTATTCCATGTCTAGCGTTTTGGGGGAGCTGGGTGAAGTGGGTTGCGTGACTACCGGCACTGGCTGTATCACCGGCGCAGTTGCCTTACTTTTTAGTACCAGCAGCCCCACCCCTATTATAGACGCTATAGCCCCCCACATCGCCCAAGAGTTGTAGTCTGGTGAGCTCGTAGCTTCGTCCGATGTTACGTTCATTTTTGCCAATTTTAATTTCATCTGTCTATTGTGCTCAGCTAAAGCTTTACCCTGCTGTATTCGTTTAGGATTTTTAGTCTTGGTCACTCTCGTTACCGTCGGTGATGTCGTTGTTTTTATCGGTGGGGTGTCTCTGTCTCTGCTGGTTGAGCTGCAGGCGTTGCTGTCGCTGCTTTCTGATCTTCCATTTATTATATTAGGTTTATTAAATTTCAAATGTTTTGTTGTGATAATCGTAGCAACTAGGGGTGATATTAAAGTTCCGTACTTGTAACAAACGTCGCTCAACATACCAGCCATACTCGCGCTTATAATAGGATCAGAACTCAAGTCGTTGGTGAGTTCTTCTTCAGAATCTATAGTGACGTTATATCCTAAAACTTGTACGGGTGTAACAACAGCTAACACTCTCGAAAATAGACTTAAAGTGTATTTACCAACGGTTTTAACAATTTCATTTCCAAATTTAGTTTCGTACAGATGATACAGCTTGTCGAGTTCTTTACTGTCAAGAGCTTCGATATGTTTAACGGTGTATTCCTTTCCCAAGTACTTTTTAGAGTTTCCGGCTGCTACGACACCGCACAAACGATCTTTATGTTCTGCGTTGTGATCTTGTTCGGTTAAAGTCAGTTTTAGGTCCTCCATTTAATTAGAAACGAATTTAATTTTGTTGTAGCTTTTGCAACCTTGTTACAAAAGCAAAGGTATTCGTAGGTGTAAAGCGATAAATTAAGTGATATGATGATAATAGCCAAAAACTGCAAATACTCGAATATTGCTATCATTTACTAACAGCAAAATACATTTTGTTGACGTTTGTTGATTAACAAATTGTAATACATGTGTAGTTTGTTGAATAGGTTGCTACTCAACTAGCTATTAATTGTTACTCACCTAGCTATTAATTGTTACTCACCTAGCTATTAGTTGTTACTCACCTAGCTATTAATTGTTACTCACCTAGCTATTAATTGTTACTCACCTAGCTATTAATTGTTACTCAACTAGCTATTAATTGTTACTCACCTAGCTATCAAGTAGCTCGTAACTAACTGGAGGTTCGGTGTATACGACCAATTTACTATATTTCACATCTCTCAAACGTCGTTTTATATAATCTCGTTCTTCAATGGGTACGACGTCGTTTTCGTCTAACGCTTGATCAAACGATGTTTTATCTTTGCAGTAAAATAATGCCAACCAAGCCGTGTTTTCTCTATAATCTTTTAAAACGCTGTTGTACTTTTGGGTCAGTAACCAACAGCTGTGATTTACGTGTCTTCCGCTAAATGCCATCTTGCGTAGCGCGCACGTCTTTTTACGATATTTAATCTCTTGATCCGAAGAGCAATCGTCCACGATAAACAACGTGGCAACACCTTCAAATATTTTCCTGTAAAAATCGATCGCTTCGTTGAGCGTCATCTTGTACAATTCCGGATCGCAGAGGTATACCTCGGGATCTGCTTGAATCCACTTTCTTTCGATGTACGTTTTGTTTTTAAATATGGTAGGGCAAATGATGACTATCGCCTCAAATGTGTTTATATAATCTGACTCTAACAGATCCAAAATCCATTTGGTTTTGCCCGAATTTGTTTTGCCGACGATTAAAGCGCAATGCGGTTGTGTCATTTTAACTTAACAGAGATTTAAAATTCCCGTCTTCCAAGTTCAATTGAGCATCCATGACTAAAAATACGTACATCGTGAGGTCACCTTGACCTTCGGCTTCTCTGTTAAATTGAATGTTGATGCCTCCTCCGTCTCCGAGTTTCCTACCGGATCCGTGAGCGGAATTGTCGTCGTTACTTCTAAAATCGAGCCACAGACCGTACTTGTCTTTTAGGTAGTCTCCAAGGTCAAAACCCGTCAAATTTAAGTCTTTAGCTACTCCGCGCCCGCTTTCGGTATCGCTGTCTCCAAAGAACTTGTTGATTTCATTCCAGTGTTGATACTGAAACATTCCTTGACTGTAGAGTTGATTGGGTTTACCTTCTACGGTCACCGATGTTTTGGTTATTTTTGGATTGTAAAATCGCTGCGGATTTTTGACAGCGGGATCTTTAAACAAAAACAAAATACCCTTGAGACTCCTGATGGGTTGATTAACGCTGACGTTCCAAAGCGTGTCCGATTTGTTGACGGATCTAACTTCTAGCGAGTGGATTTTATCAAACAGATATTGCATTAACCCCTTGTGTTTATTCCTGATGGTGATAGCTAGGTCTCTGTTGGTCACCACTTCGTATTCGAGAGACAAGTCTGAGATAGAATACATCGCCGCCGTATCTGAACTGTTGACTACTTTTTCGTGATCGTTAAACTTTATCTCGTACGTCAGAGGTTGTTTTAAACCGCTGGGGTAAAAAGGGTGATGCGAAGTCAGTATGTCAATGTCTAGGGAATACAATATCTGTTACCATAGGCATCCGCGATAGCTTGATCCTTACCGTTGTTGGCGCCCGCGTTAGCATCTTCAGCCCCAGTTCTTAGTTTAGACACGTTTTCTTTTTCTATGCCCGAGTACGCCATGTTTCGAGTCGTCGAGCTGTTGATCCAATTGTCTTTAAAGTTGTGATACACGTCGGCGTGACGATAACTCACAATTTCGTGACCTTGAAGCCTGACGCTGATTTCGCTGACTAAATTTCTGGCTAAATTACCAAAAATGGTTCTATTGTTGTCGCTTCCACCTTCGAGTTCTAAATTGAAAGCTAGTTTACAAGTGTCGGGTACGATCACGTCGTCTATACCCAATTGAGGAAACTTGACCCTCAGCGTTTGCCCCGCCGATATACTACTGGGATTGTGGGTAATGACCACCTCTTTTCTCTCACCCTTGATAGATCTGGGTATTTTTAATAGTCTGCTGGGATTGAGCTTTTTTCCATACGCATTCATTTATTTATACGAGTTTTAAATTTAAAGGTATTTGTAAGCCAAGAAGCCCACCAATAGCGTTCCTCCCGCGATAAACGCCAGTTCTCTTTCTATTTGTTGGTCGCTAGGTTCGTAAAAATCTTCGAGTTTGGGTTCGCGTTGCAGTCCTACGGGTAGTTCGGTAGATTGACCACTCACCTCGTTGTAGTAACGCAACGCTCGGTCTACGTTAGAAAATGTTTCTTTAGAAGCATTTTGTTTTCTGATACGTTCGTTTAGAAAATCTAGATATTTCGTTCGTTCTCGTTGCCACTTATCTTTGGCGGCTGAGAGTTGTTCTATCGCTAAATCGTGTCTCTTACGCTCCTCGTCGCTCTGTTTCAGATTTGAAAATAAAAAGTTTGAACCCGTAAAAGCTAAGGCGTTGACGATCGCGCCTCCTAACATCATAGCAACGCTAGCCATATTATTATTATAAACGTCTTTTATATTAAATAATATGCAAACATTATCTAAACTGTATTATAGCCCGAGCGGTTATTGGAGAGGTGAAAGTGCCGTCGACCATTTACACGATAAAACAAAAATCGATAAAAAGGTAATCAGAGATTGGCTTAAAAAACAAGCGATATGGCAAATTTATCTACCGGGTCCTGCGTATGTACCCAGGCCTACGAGTACATCGCGAGAGTTTGAAACACCAAAC
Source organism: Patiria pectinifera (assembly GCA_029964075.1). Taxonomy (NCBI): domain Eukaryota; kingdom Metazoa; phylum Echinodermata; class Asteroidea; order Valvatida; family Asterinidae; genus Patiria; species Patiria pectinifera. Next base: position 27,000,585 of record CM057150.1, read on the forward strand.
GACTTTCACCAAATGGATGTGCTATACCTACCCTGGGATAAAGTAAAACGCAAGACTTATAAATACGCTTTGACGGTTGTCGATGTTGCGAGTCGATACCACGAAGCAGAACCTTTGGTTTCTAAAACGGCAGATTCCACGCGAGATGCTATCGTCAAGATTTACGCGAGGTCGCCTTTGAGTTACCCTAAAACGTTGAGAGTAGACGCCGGTACCGAATTTAAAGGAGCATTTAAAAAATGGATGGCCTCAAAAAACGTCGAGATTATCGTAGGCGAACCCGGAAACCACCGATCGCAGGGTATCGTAGAAAGATTTAATCGAACGCTAGCCGAGAAACTGTTTGGTCATCAGTACGCTCAAGAAATGTTAAATCCCGAGAGTAGAAACACGCAATGGGTCGAGCGATTACCCAGCGTGATCAAAGCTATAAACGATGAAACGACGAGATTAATAGCTAAAGCGCCGTCAGAGGCGGTTAAACTAAAACAGGTCCGGCAATTGCCGGCTAACCCCGTTAAAACAAAAGAGCAACAATTACCGCAAGACGCTATGGTTAGATATTTATATTACCCGGGTGAGCAAGAGGGTGGAACTTCTAGAAGAGCCACGGATCCCATTTGGAGCGTAGACATCTTCAACGTGGAAAAAAGAACGAGTCAATTTAAAATGATTGAAGGTAAAAAAGTCACGACGGGTCCTACTCTTTATTACCTGCAAGACGGCCCAAAAAGGAGTTTTGTGAGACAAGAGCTTCAAGTCGTACCCGAGGACACGCAATTACCGCCTAATTAATATTTAGATTACGGTGACCATAAGCGAGCGTGTGTATTCCATCCGGTAAAATGTACCTCTTTGTGTCCAACGGACTCAACGACAGTTTATTTTGAGATACGGTGTAAAGGATGTGATTTTCCGATCTAATGTGAGTCATGGTTTCGTAATGAGATTTCTCGTTTAAGATGCAGTCGTAATAGTGTCGGTGTTTTAATTTCTTAGAGGTGACCGATTTTGTGACACCCTTGGCTTTTTTCAAGTTGATGTCAGCGGTTAAAATCGAGTACATTTTAGGTCTTATACAAACGACTTCTTTGATTATTTTACCTCCAAACTCGTCTTTAAATTTACCGATCACTTTCTTATTGGTTGGATCGTACAAAGGATGATCCGTCGGATAATTCGAAAGGTCGTATTGTTGCCCGTTTTGCTGCATATCTTTGTATACGTCGTCCGTGTGCACTACGAGTACCAAACTGTCTGTATCTGTGTACATCAACCTGATTTTCTCTTTGTACTTGTCTTTCAAATGGTTGTAATAAAAATCGTACATCAGCGTCTTTGAGAGATCCAAGATACTCACTCCGCAATAGATTGGTTTGTTTAACACGGTTTTAGTCTTGTACTTTTCGACAAATGACAATTTGCATTCTGAAAATGACGTCGTCGTTTTGTAGCTCGGTTTCTGTATAATTTTTTGGTATTTATCTCGATCGTCATCGTTACTGTCTCTGAGTAGGTAACCGTCAATTCGGTTTCTGACGTTTTCCATCGTCTTACCAAACACGCTGCTGTTCATCAGTTTAAAAAAGTCTTTCTCAAAATCAGAGGTCGCTTTTGTTCGGAGTTGCGTGTTTTTGTCGATGTAAGATGCCATCCAAGGCGCTTGTTTAAATTGCAGCACTCGATGCACCTTTTTAAGTTTCAAGCCGAGTTTGAGATACAACTGCAACGTGACGTAGTGCAAAACATATTTTTGTTTAGGATTAAGGGTACACGTTAGTTTTTGCACGTTGCTACTAGGTTCGGTATCCAATAACTCGTTTTGATAATCAGACATCCATTCTTTTGGTATGACGATGTTTTCTGGCGCTAGGGGGTAATCGTTGTGCAGGTCGTGGAGATTGTCCGGGTAATCGAGGTCTACTTCGAAGCAGTAACCGGTGTTTGACGTTTTCCTGAGAGATAATATCTTGGACTCGGTAAATGTTTTTGTAGACGCCCATTTAAAGTCTTTGTACGGCAGGTATTGACTCATGGCCCAGCCGTACAGATTGTTTGCATCGAGGTAGGTGATGTAACTCGACGGCTCGTTTGGATTATGGTCGGGTAGGTATTTGTTGTTGGCTTTGTAGTATCTCATACCACCCACGCTCGAGATACCACCTCTTTTGCCTTTTCAAAAATAAATGTTTGTCTACGTCTTGCAATAGTTCGAGTTTAACTTCCGAGTGTTTTAACAAGGCATCCCACGACAATCCTGGTGCTGTGTAGTAATTAGCAGGATCTAACGCGTAGTTTGTAATACACGTTTGCCTAAAGTTTTCAAATACGCAAGCCAGTAATAACGTATCGGTAGTGACGTACAAATCGTGATATTCCCCATGTTTTTAACTTTAAACTCGTTCCACGTCAGTTTAGCTCTGTCGTAGTCCTCTCGCGATATATTTTCGTCTTTTAGGCTGCTGTAAAATTGTTCGATGGGGGGTAGGCTTGTCTCTTGAAATCTGTCAAACGAGTCCATGTATTCATACGGATAAACTCCTTTTTGTAACAACGAGTCGATGTTTTGACGATTAAAATGTTCTCTGAGTAGTTTAAACGACTCTCTCGGACAAGCTTTAGATAATCTATCCAACGAAGACGCCATAAAATTAAACGAGTCTATAAATCGCATATTTCCGATCGAAAACGAAATATACTTTTCCGAATTTCTAGCGATAACTTGTATTTCCTTTTTGTCATCGTACTCTGAAATACTCTGCATGATCAAGTGAGCGTCGTAATTTTGCAAATTGTGAAAGACGACCGGTATGGGGGTAAAACCTGGTTTAACTTGTAATTTTAGATTGCAGTAGGCGTGCGCGGCACCTCTATATCTACCCGTGACGTGGCAGTGATCTCTCACCTTTCTAAATTTGTTGATTTTCTTTTTGCATTCGAGACATTTAGACTCGGTAAATCCATTTTTGTTTTCGTACTGATGTTCTTTTATTTGTTTTTCTGTTTTTGTTTTTTTTGGTTTCTGGCACTGACAGTTGCTTGAGTAATTGGGATAAATTGGTTTCTCGCAAATCCAACACGTGTTTGTTTTATCATGATGTTCTTTAGCTCGCTCGTTAAATTTCATGGGTTGGGGTTTTTTAAATATGCAATTTATGTCGCTCTGTATTTTTAACATTTTATTGACAAACTTTGATGCGGCATCTTTACCTCTATAAGTCTCTTGATACACATTGGTGCCGTCGCATCGGACGACAACTAGCGAATAACCGCTTGCTTTGTGAATGTTTGTCTTTTGTGTGTTGTCCTTTTTATCGTCCGAGTTTTTTTCTAATATCGATTCAAAGTCGGCGTAAACTACAAACGGTGCTTTTTGTTTAAACCTGTAGTTTTTAAATTCTAATATTGGCACATCGTTTTCGTCGACTATCCACTCGTTATTTACATATTTTCGCTTAGCGGTAGGAAATACAATCTTTGACGGATGTGTATCTATACCGTTACAATCGGTCATGTGTCTATCTAATTTTACTTGCGTTCTATAATGACACAGGCACCTTCGACAAAAATATTTCTTACTTTTATGTTTTGTAACGTTGTGAATCAATCTCGAAAAATTATTTATCCAGCAGTAGTGATGCTTGTCGCCGTCAGAAAACAAAAACAGATCGATAGGTCGTGACTCTGTTTATAGTTTTTAGACACGTATAACGGATATATTTCCTCCTCATAACCGTATACGTTTATCGTTAAATTATTTTGTCTTTCAATCTTTGGTATCTGGTCGATCGGTGTTGGAAAGTCTACGCCTTTAAATTTGAGTCCGTCGTCTTTGGTGTATACAACAGGTTCTTCTTTATGAATTTTATATTTAGGATCGTTTTTTATGTTATTTTTACAACCCAAGAGCGGCTCTCAAACACCATCTCAAACACTCGTCGTCTTTGTTTTTAATGTTAATCATCGCCGTTTTCTGTTTGATACATTTTGGTAGGTCAATATAAGAACTACCCCTCACGGGGTTAAACCTGTTGATGTTGATATACAACGCCATTATCTTTTTTAAAACCCAACCCGATCCTTGATTCGTATACCTTTCATCCTTTTTAAATAGCTGGTCGATGTCTTCTTTTAAAACCTGTTTTATTTGACTTTGATTTAAAACGACTCTCTGATCGGTATAATGTGTAGCTTCGATCGTTTCGATCGTACCATCCGGTTTGGTTTTTTCGTATTTTATTTTGATGGTGAGCTCCATTTTTAAACCTCTTAGCTCTCTCAATTCTGACTTGATTTTATTTACTATTTGATCTTTGTGCGTATCAAAAAATCTGACTAAATCGTCGTTAAAAAGTCTAGGAATCAGTTCCCAGTTTCTAAAGTTGTTTCTAAATCTTCTCGTCGCTCTGAACTCAGCCTCTTGAAAATCTTCGGGTTGCCTAGAGTTTTGAATCGCCGAGAGTAAATCTTTTTTCAAAAATCGACCTTTATAACCCGACGGGTTATATTCTAGATCATAATCGTCTACAATCTGTTTGAGCTCATGTAGCTTCTTTTTCCTCAAGTTTCTAAATTGGGCTTCGTATTTTTTTATCCCGTTGATGTAGACTTTACGCGTAAGAGCAACATTTTGATTGTACGGTACATTACATCGCTGGACGTAATCGCGCAGCGTGGCTTTATTCCATCTAGAAAATCCCTTAACGATTGGCCTAATCATATCCATCATTTATATATATCAATATAATTTTTTTTTAAATTTTTTTAAGAGGTCAGACTTTTGGATTTATAAGCAATCAGACTCACCGGCTTGTGAGAGAGATATTGACATTTTGGCGCTTCATACCTTTTTGCTCATTTTATACTACCCATACCATCGGCGCTCCATACATGACACAGTCACATCACACAAAAGACTTGCGACCCCGTTCTAGTTCGATCATGACTGTGCATTGAAATATGCAAGGTAACCGACCTTGAACAGCCTATTGTACTCGGGTTGAATAGCCTGTCACTAAATTTAGCTTTAGAAATTTCCAGAAAAATCTTTCGCAATTCAGTAGGCCTATTTCTGTCTGTTGTGCAATTCAGTATATCAGCGTCATTTCAACATGATATGTCGATCGGTACAGACGTCTACGCCCAACGTGCAGTCACCAGCCAAAAGGTAAATTGTTTTTAACATTAAAGTCTGGCAATAATGTAGGTTTTCATATTGATTTTGTTCTCTAAAAAACAACCTATACTACACAATCACTAAAAGTCTAGCCACCCATTAGTGTGTGTGATGTTTTGATCAAACATTGAGTGTAAATGCTTTTTCCACTTGTAATATTTTCAGATGATGACCCCATCGCAACCTGTGAAAAAGAGGATATGCTGCTTTATAACTTTGCGTCGGGTTTATCGCACAAGCAAGATTTTTCAAGTACCGCTAATACCATTTTTAAGTGCAAAAACCTCGAGATATTTCTTATAAAGTAACTTAAAAGTGTACCATTTTGATATATCTATTATGATATAAAAATTGACCAAAACGCTTACTCATACTTCTCCTCTAACTGTAATAAGTTTCATCGATAAGAATGATGTCATCAGTATTATTAGTAAAGGGAAACTTGCTTCCCCTCTAACTGTAATAAGTTTCATCGATAAGAATGATGTCATCAGTATTATTAGTAAAGGGAAACTTGCTTCCCCTCTAACTGTAATAAGTTTCATCGATAAGAATGATGTCATCAGTATTATTAGCAAAGGAAGCTTGCTTCCCCTCTAACTGTAAATTAAGTTTCATCGATGAGAATGATGTCATCAGTACTATTAGCAAAGGGAAGCTTGCTTCCCCTCTAACTGTAATAAGTTTCATCGATAAGAATGATGTCATCAGTATTATTAGCAAAGGGAAGCTTGCTTCCCCTCTAACTGTAAATTAAGTTTCATCGATAAGAATGATGTCATCAGTATTATTAGTAAAGGAAGCTTGCTTCCCCTCTAAGTGTAAATTAAGTTTCATCGATAAGAATGATGTCATCAGTATTATTAGTAAAGGGAAGCTTGCTTCCCCTCTAACTGTAAATTAAGTTTCATCGATGAGAATGATGTCATCAGTATTATTAGCAAAGGGAAGCTTGCTTCCCCTCTAACTGTAAATTAAGTTTCATCGATAAGAATGATGTCATCAGTATTATTAGCAAAGGGAAGCTTGCTTCCCCTCTAACTGTAAATTAAGTTTCATCGATAAGAATGATGTCATCAGTATTATTAGCAAAGGGAAGCTTGCTTCCCCTCTAACTGTAATAAGTTTCATCGATGAGAATGATGTCATCAGTATTATAAGCAAAGGGAAGCTTGCTTCCCTCTAACTGTAAATTAAGTTTCTCTGGTTTATAAATTATATTTTGTTAAAGTTACATGTGTTTTAATAAAGTTAAAACTTTGTTTTGTAAACCTAAGAAAACGCTGTTTGTTTATTTATTTGTAAGTATTGATAGAGGGCGCACCAGTCGCTGTGAGTCTGTGTTGAGATCTCCAAGAGGGTGACTGTAAATATGAAGAGTCTGGTCTGATTTCGAGACTGAGATATTGAGAGGGGGAGATATATTTGGGAAGAAAAAAGGGGTGGGGTGGGAGTGGTGGGGATGGGGAGGGGGTGGTGGGGATGGGGAGGGGGTGGAGGAGGGGGATCATAGGGGTGGGGAGGAGTAAAGTCTGGTACCTGTCCCCCACTTATAATATAACAACTCGGAGAGAAAAAAGATATATTTGGGGAGCTAGAGGGGAGATATATTTGGGGAGGGAGACAGATATATTGGGGGAGGGATCTATTTGGGGGCGGGGATCATTGGAAAGGGATGGGTACAATGGGAGGGGGGCAGAGACGGGGAGGGGGTAAAGTCTGGTACCCTGGCTTCTCCCCATTGGCCCTGTACTACCCCCAGACCTATGGCAATGTCTGGAATCCCCCACTAATACCTACTCGTTAGGCCGTCTCCGGCAAAATATCCACTGCCATAAAAAAATCATTTTCTGACAAACGTTTAGTCCAAGTACATGTAACTTGGACCATGCTTGGACCCAACTTATCGCCTTAACATACGGGCATGGTCTAGCGATAGTGGGGTCCACTAATGGTTTATGCAGAGCAACACAATTCTGTCACTGACCCAAAAACCCAACATTGCCCAACAAAAACATCAGATTTCACCCTCAAAATGGCCTCCAAATTACTAAATACGCCACCTGGGGTACAAGTAGACATCGATTATTAAGATGGTTGTACTGAAGTTTACTTACGATCCAGATGAAAAGTGAAATTTTCCGTTCAATTCCGAGAGCTCCCCTCACGATCGTGAACACGTTAATTTTCCGATTCGTGTTAATGTTTGATCGACGCGATGTCGTCTTCATGCCAAGCGTACATTCCGGACGCCACCGTTTTCAAAGTTGTATTTCGGACTTAATTTAAAGACACTGAAATTGTTCACAAAGGTTCAACAAAAAGCCTAAGTAAAGTAACTAATAGTACCAGCATTTTAATGATGAAGTTGAAGTTCGTCAACAAAGAAATTTGGCAACCCTGTATGAAGAAAATCGGGGAAACGTCGTTGTGCCTTACGTTAACTCCAGCATACAGATAACACGTGCTGTCCGCCACAGGCATGTTTAACAAATGGTGGCGCTCTTCACAATTAAAGGAGTCAAGTCTATCCTCGTTCTCTTCTAGTCAAGCGGTACGCCCTCGCTGCTATAGTACTATCTATACTACAATAACGAAAATTTGGAGGGCGCTGCCATTTTCCCGACCGGTCTCCCGTCCTCATCGCGCGCGTTAGCTACGGGGGAAGCGGAACGGGGCCCGGCTATTTTCCACCCTATTTCCCATAATTCCCTTCCCCATTGGGCCTCGCCGGCCATCTTGCGTACGGGCCAGATAATTGACGTGCCACGTATACGTTCGTTATGAGCGCTGAGCATGCAGCGCATGCAACTTGCATGCCCCACATTTCTTCAGCACAGCGTTGTTGACATGGTTGATGTATATCTGTTCCTTGCTCCAGTTTTCTCTTTGAACGGTAAATCTCACTTATGATATGTATTGTTGTTTGTGAAAAGTGGTATTCTTTCGAACGCCACTGGCAATGAGAAGAAGCATCGTTGTTTGTGAAAAGTGTGACTGTGAGTTTCAGTTTGTGAGTACGGGGAGGGTTGTACGGGGAGGGTTGTACGTACGGGGGGAGGCCTCGGATCACATCGAGAGTTTGGCCGTGGCGTGGGTTAACTTACTAGGCTTAATGTTGCCAATTTACTGCATGACCTCCGTAAATACAGGCCTCACTTGGAACATGTACCCGAACATGTTTGTAGAACTTTGCCAACTCTTGATTTCACAATTGGGCTTTGTTTGTAGTTTATTTTTGGATTTTGCTTTAGTTTGTTTTAGGCCTAGGCAGCTAGGCCTATAGGCCTACTACTAGCTAGAAAAAAAACCTGCTGCATTTGTATATAGGCCATGAAATGTACATTCATTCCATACAAATTATGCACACTAAATCTTTGTGGTAATCTTAGAACACGGCAAATCATACGTAAAACTCCCTTTAAAGAAATGACTTTCATACTCATAAGTCATAGGCAAAACAAAATTAATTTACTGCAAATCAAAGACCAATAACCAACTTAATAAAGAAACCCTCAAATCAAAATTAAAGACGTGATCAAGTTCAAACCTCAGGCCAAAAACCAAAAAATACAGGCAAAGACTAAAACCTGAAACCAACACAGTTAGAATAGTGGATATTAGAGAATACACTCTGGCAGAAAATCAAATGACTCGACAACAGACATGAACCCAAGCAGGATAAAGAGCTATTGTTAGCCGATGTATTTTTGTTTACAAGTTTTCTTCACCTTAGTCGTTATTATTTTCTTTCTAACTCCTTTACACAGGACTCTCGATGACACCCACATCACATGACCAGCTCCAACCATGCTCCAAGCATGCTCCAGTGCATGCTTCAACCAGTTCCCAAAGCAAGAATCTCAACTCAAGACGAAGACGTGACACACCTATTCTTTCCAGTTCAAAAAAAGATTCCTGGTTTTTCTCTTTACCCATTCAAAACACATTTTCCTTCTAGCCATAATTTCATTTTTAGAAGTCATGAAATAGTGCAAGAAAAATCACTCTTTTCTGCTGTTTTATGTCCATCCTTTTTTTCAATTATATCCTTGGCTTAGTTGTACCCAAGAATAATGATGGAATGATTACCCGATAATTACTGGCCAAGCAGACTTATTTGATAACAAAAAAATGTCTTTGATTACCGAGTTACATAATCACTCAAAATTTCACAACAAAATATTCATACTCGCATACCCCTCCATTTCTCATGAGTTTTCACCAACACTCATTAAAAAAATGTTGTCCTGTAACTTACAATGCCACTGTCATTATTTATGATTACAGCTTTTAACAAAAAAAAATGCAATTGCACAATAACCTTTGGCCGTCTTGCTTGAAAGTCTTTCATGGAATGTTTGTGCCTATGGTAAACAAGCCTGCACCGACGTCCCTTGCGAAAATTGCTCCGAAAACTGACAACAATTATATCCCCTGAGTTTTGTCGACGTTCTACCCTGTACAGTAATGAATGCTGCAAATACATTATTACTAAAACAATTCTGATTGTATACCTGATTTCATTTTCACAGTTTTGTAATAAATACATTTAACATGTGGTGCTTGACATAATTATGAAGTGCTCCAAAATGTCCTTTCTTTTAGTTTTACTCTCTTCTGCAAATGAACGTGTTACAGTACTTTGCTGTACAACCCCACCACCATAATAAAAACACCAACTGCTATAATGACATTAACTTCTACTTTCATAAGAAACACCCCCTTCACCATAACAAATATAAATTGTTGCCCACTTCCCCGGAAATATAATATGTGACCATTCACAGGTGTAACATAAATAGGCATGGGCGTCGCGAGGAGGGCCCCCCCCCCCCGAAAAGCAAAAAAAAAAAACAATAATAAAAAGAGGCGCAAAGTCATAGTGGTGTGAATTTAATGGGTTTGGGTTGGGGGTGCAAAATGTCCCTGCCCCCCTCTAAAACTGATAAATCGAGAATGTGTTGAGAAAACCAGGAATTTTTTGGGCCAAAATACGTTTTGCCCCCTCTAGAAAAATCCTGGCGACGCCCACACAATATCCAACCCCCACCCCCACTGGCTGCCCCCTCCTCTCCTCTGTAGTGAGAACGATGGATACGATTTTGTATAGGCCAAGATCAAACCGCGTTTCGTCTAAATTACCTATTTGTACAGTTGGTGTATACGTCCTTAATGGTTTGGCACCTTGAAAAATCAATGTTCAAATTGACTGGACAATATTCTAGCACAACATTATTTATAAGCTTTATATAATGAGACATCGCATGAGACAATCGGTCGGCAATAAATACTTAATTTCATTCAACTGTTGACAGCAAGACCTTCCTAATCGGCGCGCAATTTCAAACAACATTTAAACGGTATGAATCCCAGCCAAACATAAACCTCCACAATATCAGCGATTTCAATATCACCATCTCCCCTCTATAACAAAAATCATTTCTCCCCATCCCTGGAAATATTTCTGCCCATCCCCGGAAATATTGGTGACAGGTTTTACGGAAATTGGGCGTTCCAACTAGCACCCTTCACCCTAGCTAGCCCCTTCCCCTATATTGACAATATGTCCTGGACCCTCGCACAATCTCCGCAGGAAACGTTATGTGCACGCAAATACAACTTAGGCGAGACTGATGGCGGATCCAAATAGGCTCGCGTGCAGCAGAGGGTCTGATTCTTTATTTGACTTAACAGTTGTTTGGAGTTATTAGAGTTTAAATTATCGAGATTTCATTGTATACAGTAATTATTACGAAACAGTCAACTCCACCCATCTAGCGGGTGACGCGCGAAGCGCGGCATCCCGCTAGTTGGAAACAAATTGAAAGTAAAGTTTTCCCTGGGGACTTTGGCCTGTGTCGTTCAGTACAATGGTAAAATCCTTATTAACGGCGGTTGTGAACTCTTTTGAAATAAGAAAAAAAAACATGAAAAAAAGTAAGACTGCTGCAAACTGCTTACTGACTGGATGGACCTGAAATGTATAAATCTAAAAATTAATGTGGCCTGACGTTGCGAACTTAGCAAGTTCTTCTTCAGAGGCTAAAACAGAAAATTGAAATAAGTTAACATTTTAGTCGGCAAAATTAAAAGTGTGCCCACGAAAAACGTATTTTTTTCGCACCACTCTACTGCTTGAATTGTTTTAAACATAGTGTTTCATGATGACATCACGACATTGAGCCAAATTTGAGTTCATAACACGTGGCACTTTTGAAAATGTACCTCTTTAAGCCAGTGTACGTGTTGTGTTTTCAACCAAATGAATTGACTTAAATTCGGATGAATTTTTCGCGCCGACGCCACTCTACTGCTCTAAGAGTAGTGTTCCCTGTTGAAATGTAATGCCCTTGTGACACAACTTCCTATTGAATTTAGAGGGTAGCTGTCTAAAATGAATTTAATGTGATTAAAATAAATAGTGTGCTCATGAGAAAGCGTTGAACAACACAAATTATATCTGACTGAAACAATATAGTGTTTAAACGCAAAAAATACAATCCGAATCAATTTTCATGGAAAATGGCAACATGATCCTCTTGAAAACTAAGAAAATTATGGCCGTTTTACTTTATTGAAAGTCGTTTGTTTCACTAGTTTACACAAGGGCATAACCCCATACATTTTACCTTCACACTTTTGTCAACTTAAGATTTCTGTTGAAAAGGGACGCGCCTGACAAAATAGTCTAGCACAAAGACAAATTTATGTGCCTTACTTTAATCTTACTTTAATCCCCCACCGCTAATTGAGAAGGGCGCCCTCAGAAGTCAGATGTCTACGTCCAACTAGAACTAGAGAGGGCGCCTGTCAAACTGGTCGATCGTAAACAAAAGTCATGCATGTCATGAAAGTTGTGGACGGAACTCCTGAAGTTCAGCAAGAGAGGGAACGTTTTGAGAAAGAACGTTGCAACGTTGACGCACATTTTCTTCATATATCATGTTAATAAAGGTCAGTCATTGTAAAACTATTTAAAATATATGAATCTGGGACTGAGAATCATTTCCAATTTGGTTAAAACTTAAATTGAGAATCTTCTTGAGAATCTTCTTGAATTTCCGTAAACTTTGTACACAAACGCTGAATACTGCATTCTTTCCTTCCTTTTGTTTAGTATTTTGTGGAAAGAAGGGAATGTTTTTGATTTATAAGGGAAATTTTGGGGTAAAAGAGGAAGACAACCAGAAAACGGGTTCAAAACTACAAGATGTTAACTTTGAAAGCTGATCATGCTGATTGGCTGATAAAAAAAATATTTTTTTTTTTTAATTTGTTAATTAGCCAATCAGCATCAGGCTTTCATTCTGTCTGGCTTGCACGCGTGTTGTGAGAAGTACAACATGCACATTGTCTCTGATTGCAAAAAAAGATAGGAAAGTCACATTTTCTTTGAAAGTGCGTTTCAAAAGTACAACAGACATGAGTTAGTCTGAAGAAAAAAGACTGGCCCGCAAAAGTCACTTTGGTACTGAATTGTCATGTAAAAGTCATTGTCATGTAAAAGTCATTTGTGCAGCGGTTCTGTGTGAAATGTCTCCATTTTGATGGACGTTTTTGTACTTTATTAGTGTTTTGTGCTGCAGGCAATTTTGCGGGCTTCTTGATCTATGAGGCTCACTACGTGGAGCCTCATAGTTCTAGGAGTAGGTACTGAACTGTCACGTAAAAGTCATTTTTGAACGGAACTTGTAAGAAATAGAGGGTCCTGAAGATAACGATAACCCAAGTCTCAGTACACCCACAATGTACATACATGTAAGCCCCATCGGAGTTACAACTGCGCGTGTGCACATCACATGACAACAATGGTCTGTGGATAAACAAAGCGGAAAGACTTCCATACCCCACCTGGATATCACTTGACGCCCTTTGCATAAAAAAAACCCTATGAGACTCAGGTCTGAAAAATTGCAAATGTGGCCAATTTACTGGACTACCTCCGTAAATGAAGGCTACTCCTAGAACTATGAGGCTCCGCGTGAGCCTTTGTACGAAGCAGTGAGCAGTTGTACGAAGGACATTTACGATGCTGTAACGATAGCGATTGCCACAACAGTAGCCCCTGCATTGTTTTTAACATTTGGACATGATCTGGCGATAGTACTTACATGGCATTTCAAATTATTAACAACCAACCATTTGCCAACAAAAACATCAGATTTCACTGTCAAAACGGCCACAGAATTACGACTTATGACACCTGAGATACAATTACAGATTTATGATTTGAAGATCAAGATACTAAGCTTTACTTACAATCTTGATGAAAAGTGAAATTTACCGTTTATCTGTAAAGCCTCTGTTGTGAATACCGTGCGGACGCCATTTTCAAAATTTTCCTCCTTTCACAAATTTCAGGAAACTATGGCGACAGGCGTCCAACATGACCTGATGAAGCAGGCACAGTGCTTTTGGTCAATGCTGGATGAGCTTGCAGAGACCGATGAAGATGCATACAGGAAGTTCATGGCCACAAACCTCCAAAGAGGACAGCAAGAATTGACACCGGCCAAGCCATGGATGTGTGTCAAGACCCGTATCAAGGTAGGTTCAATTAGGCCCAAATATGTGTGGGTTTATGCCATAAACTTTCTGGTGTAAATCGAGGACACACGTGCAACATCATCGATGAATTGAGGACAGGAACCAAAATCGAGGACGACCTTAATTAGAAAACGTGTACAAAACCAGTGAGAGCTGTTCCAAAAAAGTTAGGGGAATAAACAACGGAAAAGGGAAGAGGAACAATAGAAAATCCTTGATTTACACCATAAACACCAAAAAGTTCAGTGTTCTTTCAGGAAAATGAAAAAAAAAATCACCTGTATTTGATAATTGTTTTTGTTAAATTACTGAAAGAACGCACACCTCTTTTGTGATCCATGGACAGAACTTTAAAACGATGGTTGTGTTTAAAATTCTGTTTCTTGAAAAGTACATGAGTGATTTGAATGATTCTTCTACTAAAAGAAAGTTTATGAATTGGGCTTTCATATCCTAGATTTTGAAAGTGCTACATGCAAAACCTCACTAAAACAATAGTCCCGACTTTTGGGGTTCTTTTTATTTTACTCACCCTGTATGGAAAATCATTTGAACAATGATAAAATCATGATACAAGTATAGCCCAGAAAACAAAAAGGGATTGGGGGGGGGGGGGGAATGAGGTGTCTGTAAAGGGCTGCCTAACCTGGGGGACTTCCACAAGTTCAAAGAATCCTCCATTTACGTACATGTAGGGGAGATGGGGGTTAGTTGGAACACGGGGTTAGTTGAAACAATGAATTTTTCTTGATCATCTTAATTAAATTTTATAAAATGTTGCCCTCAAGAGATGTCCCTTAGCAACAGCCATCCACCATATTGCCTGCAGCAACACTGCAACAATAGTGCTCAAGTGGGAAAGATAAGTTGTTTTTTTTCACCTTTTGAGTAATTTAATCACCATTCAAAAAATGTGTACTTTCTTAATGATATTTATAGATAACAGTGACTAGTTTGGGGGTATTATATGCTGAAGTACTAAGCTACAAAATAAGGTTAAAAAGATATGTTATTGGAGCCCCTGTTTTGTAGAGTGAGCAAACAAATGTCACATGGGCCACTGGGGCTAGTTGGAACATTTTGATGGGGGCTAGTTGGAACATAATGATGATAATTGAGGAAATATTCTGACTTGGCAAACAATTTTGAAAGCACATAGACAGGTCACGTTGACCTTACCTCAATTTTATGCAAGCTTTTCATGTTATTTTTGGGGAGTTAAATTTCCCGTTTTGATGTTTTCTTTTTATGATCAGGCTTGTAGCTGACTCTTGCCTCGCAATTTTCCTGTGTTTTTTGTCTTGGTGCTGTTTGTGCCATTTCTTGCCAGTTTGTTAATTAAAAAAAATGTTAGGAGCATCACCAGTGCTTGGAACAATTATTTTACTTGAAACTCAAATATCAATGCAGTTTTTAAGTAATTGTAGTATACTTTCAGATTAACAGCATACCAAGTTCCAACTTACCCCATACCATGTTCCAACTAACCCCATAGGAGGGGTTAGTTGGAACGGATGTCGTAGTCGTGCTCAAGATGGATTTTTTAAATAACCATCAACAATTCTGAGAATTTTATATGCTACATTTGCAACACACATGTGTATGAATAAATTGGCATAGTTGTTGTTTCTTGAAGAAAACCTGTTTGTGTTATGGATAGGTTTTTGTGAAAATCGTTCCAACTAACCCCCGTCTCCCCTATGTAAGAAAACCTTTGACGTTTGCATTTAATTACATGTATTATCAACAACCATAATCTCGTATATTTTGGGGATTCCTTTCAAATTGTTCTAGTCTCCCATGTTAGACAAGGCTTCTCCTAATTTTTAGCCCAATTTACGGACACATTTTTTTTGTTCCCCTTTTTTGGTGTTTTCTGGGCTAAATATAATGATACAAGCTAATTTACCCGATCATAGATCGGGTAGAGGGCGTGGTGTTGGGGGATTTAGTTGAGAAGACATGCAGTTATAGGAGAGCAATTTCTGTGGTGTGATCTGAGCAGTGTTGTAGTCGAGGCCACAACCTCCGAGGCCGAGGCCACAACCTTCGAGGCCAAGGCCGAGGCCAGCGATCAAAACACATTTTAAAATATAATCAATAAAACCAGTCTAAGATTATGTTGGAGTTTTAACATCTTTTAAGTTGAATTCACTGAGTTTTGGAGTGCCTGGCTTATATATAGTTTACAGCTTGCAATGGGTTTCCTCTTGTAGGGAGTCCGGCGAATTTTATCTTTTAAAGAAAGAAATCTCAAGTTTTGTATCACTGAAAGCCAATTACACAACAAAATCAATGGCGTTTGAATCAGGCTTATAGGTGTTTGCCCTTTGGAGATACAACAATTGAAATGGCCAAATTTTGAGTTTCTATTCTGTAAGATTTACATTATTTACTTTTAGCATGTTTTATAAATCTTATTTTCAAATCCTATCAAAATACTTAGTATCATAGGAATCCCCATTAAATAAACAACAACTTGATTTTTCAATCAGGTTTTTACCACTCATAACCAAAAAGTTACGACTCTCCCCGATCTTCGCACTGTCCAGGCGCACGCCGAGCAAACACCGCGATGCGACCAGACAATGCCAGACGGCCCGCCGTTACGCTCGGGCAAAGCATAGTTCCAATCCCACTCCACACAACGGTATAAGTGTCCACGAATTATCACTGTTTATACCGCGGTACCAGACAAAGTTTGGCAATGGCCAATCCCGCTCCAAACAACACGGCAATACGGAACATGCGTGCATGATATCACTCAGTTCATCAAAATGACCATGAATTCTCGGATCATCTGATTTGAATCCAATGGCTTCGAAGAATTCTAAGATCATGGCAAGAGGTAGGGAGTCCAGAGGTTTTGGCCGTATCTGTAAATATCTGTCAATTTCAAACCGTGCTTATACCTGTAATATGTATCAACATGACTTTAAAAATACAAAAAAGTATTCTGGTACCACGAGCAATACTGACTCCTATTACTAAAACATTCATTCAGAACTTTGCATTCATTTGGATGGAAAAACGAAATCTGAAATCGCGCTTTCCATGTCAACCATTTGCGCCAAACATTACCGTGTTAGCCGGAACTTTCATTTAAATCACCGTGTAAAAATAAAATCTACTTGATAAATCGTAACTGTTTTTATCATATCTTTATGAAAAGAATGGTACGGACTAGTACACTTGATCGTACCCAGAAAGTTCAGACTTTTACTGAAACAGTGGCCTATAAAAAGAAATGATTAAGCTTGCTGCACCTTGCCGCAAATCATTTTTAAACATGTTAAAGGTCGGGGTACAGAGGCGAAACGAGACAATTTTGTACAACACTGCAACCAGACTAGTCTACTACCACA
Source organism: Patiria pectinifera (assembly GCA_029964075.1). Lineage (NCBI taxonomy): Eukaryota > Metazoa > Echinodermata > Asteroidea > Valvatida > Asterinidae > Patiria > Patiria pectinifera. Next base: position 27,017,676 of record CM057150.1, read on the forward strand.
TGTTATTGTACGCAGATGGGATTGGTGCCAGACTTATGTAGTCTGACACGCGGTAACAGTTATAATGCTTGCACGCACATGGAAAGCTGAAGCGCAGGCTAGGCGAAGATGCCTACGTATGTGAGTACGTTCAATGCAACCATTTCCAGTTCATTTATGCGTACATTTTATATGCGTTCGTTTCACGGAACCCACTGTGGCAAAATCTCGAGGGTTTGATACGATAAAAAAAAAAAATTAATTAGAATAGAAAACACATCAAAATGGGCGGCCTCGAGCCGGCCTCGACCGATTCCCCAAGGCCGGAAGGCTCTGAGGCCAAGGCCAAGGCCGAGGCCTCGCACTTACGAGGTCGAGGCCGAGGCCTCGCACCTCCGAGGCCAAGGCCGAGGCCAAGGCCATGAAAATCGGCTCGAGGCCGAGGCTGGCCTCGAGGCCGAGGCTGGCCTCGAGACCTCCAACACTGGATCTGAGGCAATTTCTGACCACTTAAAACAATTTGAGCAAAATATCATCTTTTAAACATCATTTTGGAGCTTGGAGTAATTGAATCAGCTACATGTATTCTGAGCAATAGAATCATTATAGTAGGCAACAATTTTTATTTGGGGAAGAAAAAGTTGGGGGGGGACCCAATCAATGGGGGGGGGGGACGGGTTCCCCCACAGATTTACGCACATGATAATTATGTACCATGGCAACTGTCCGTAAATGTTCCCGTTGTTGGCATTTTGTGAGGCAGTCGCATTTGTGAGAAAACGTAGTAAAACGGTTACCGTAGTACAAAGGCGAAGGCTGATTGTACAGTTTTGCAATGAAAATGTTGATTGTTACCATAAAATTACAAACGGTCTGAATCATGGAGGAAGGTCATGCAATCCATTTCGTTGATTTTTATGTGACTGCATTTAAGATCGCGATATTTGAAGCAATGCATCGATCCTTCGTTGATCCCGAACAGGCCCCCGAAATTACACTGAACTATACGTGGCGGGCAGCGAACTCACAACGCTCAGCCTTGGTGGAAGCATGGAGCTATAAACACATGATGGAAACAACGGAGCATTGTATCACGTCACACGCTTGTGCTTCAAATAGCGAGCAGACTCAACCGTAGACCAACCTCGTTTCCATGGTGTGGAGCAGGCTGCAGTACGCGTTGCCATCAAAGGTTTTACGCATAGCCGGGAAGTACTACGCAGCTAGTGTAGACTTTCGATTGGTCAGACCGCGCAAGGCATACTAATGTGTAGTCCTTCTGAGTATTCGTTGCACTCAGCGCAGGGGTGGCAAGCAAAGCATAGGAAACAATAGGGACACTTGGTGGCCACACACCATGGAGAAAAAATATTTTGCCAAGGTCACCCCATACTACCGTTTGGAGAATACTTTTGCAGAATGGCCAAGTAGAACACGTAAACGAAACCCCTACGTTGACCTCGCTGACCTCGCACAGTCTAGACTCGCAGAAAAGTCAGCACAGGGGGCGGCCAGGCAGTCAACGTGAAAGCGCACACAACGGCAAATTCCTGTGCAAAACGCAGTCACGAAAAATCGACGAAACGGATCGCCGGTCTGTACGGGTCTTTTCAGGAGCAAACATCGTCTCGGAGGCTGAGTAAAACTCTCTCTATGATCATTATGACTACACAGACCTTTGTCAGTGTACCAGAGTGAGGAGGACTCTCAGGATGTCATAATCAAGTCTGAAAGTCATGATGATGCGTCGAGTTCAGTGAGAACTAGAACTTTGAATTTCAAGTTCATTGATGCTATGTGTCAAAGTGAATAATAAATGATTCTGCATGATCTTACATACATGTACATGTAGGTTTCTTCTTGTATATGGCATGGATAAGTTTCTTTCTCAGGCAAAGTCATAATTGCTAGAGATCGCCAATTAGGCCCTACTAAAGAACGCCTTCACAATAATAAAAAAGCCATTTGCTCTCGGATCCGAAAATCCCAGGTACTTTGCCCAGAACTGGTGACCTGCTAATCTACTGGGTGACCACAAAAAAGAAAACAGGGCGTACATACGGGGGAAGACCTTAGTTTCTCTGAAGTTTTGTTCCCCTTTGTACCTATTGAAATCTCAAAGTCCATAGTGTTTCCCTGATGGGGCAGATAGATTTCTACAGACTTCCTTATAGGGTCTATTGTTCTATTGTGTTTACTGCCGCATGTGCATGAACTTCAACACGCACACGCACAGCAGACACACACTTGTTAAGTCAAAATGGCGGTGATTTTTGTTTTCATCCACCGTTAGGTATAATCGTTACTCAGTGACTGAAAGTGATATCATGAAAATATCACCTCGTTGATCACCTTCAGTTTATTATACTTGTACTAATGGATTGCTTGCACCTGAAAATGCTGGTTTAGTCTTTGAAATCAAGATCGTGCCAGATATTGAAAAGCACAATTTTATAGCGGCCATTTTTTTTAAATCCAAAATGGCCGCCATACATGGTTTGGCATGTTTGGGGAAAATGTAAACATGGCTAGGTACTGGTACATACAGGCCTACAACACAGTTTCCAAAAATGTGTACTTTTGCTAATCCCTACAAAATTTGAAGGAAATCACATTTGGACCTTTTGCTTTGAATGCCGCTCATATTTCTGTGCAATGCAAAATAACATGTTGTCATGGTACATGTAGTAGGAATTGCAAAAGCCAACTGTTAACACTATCTGGCTATTGAAAATATATGTTGCAACTCCCGATAACCAAACTTGAAAGAAAGCACATGCATTCATTTTAAACTGTTGCTGCAAAAATAGACCAGACAGTTTGGTGTGGGATGTGGGCAACTGAAGTGGTCTTCATCACCTGTGATGGACAATGGACAAACACATATGGCGGGTTCGTTCTTATTCCTCCATGAATAGATGAACACACACATGATGCTGGGAACATACCGTACATGTACATGTAAGATGAGAATGCATGACCATGGAATGACCACGATGACCCACTGAAAACAAGGCTTGGTCCACATTCTTGTGATGTCCCCTATGGACTTATGGACTTGGCAAAGAGTGAGTGTACAAATAGGTCACATGTCACAGTGAATAATTTATAATTTTCCCCTATTAACCCACCTAAGGGGAAACAAATTTGCGGGCCGTGCGCAGTTTTTTCAAACGACATCTGCATAGGGTGTGTACTCTATGGCGTTTTGGATAAAAAAAAAAACATGAGAAGAAAATATAAAATTAGAAAACAAAAAATGAATTCGAACGTAATGAAATTCAGACTTTATTTGCCTTTAAAAAAAAACTCCAAAATTAAGCCTCAGATTAGAAAGGAAAAAATGTTTCACCTTATTTCTTTACGGAAACAACACAATAGACTGTTAAAGTTGCGTTTTGAAGCTTCATGCCGTTTGGCATGCGCGCTTTTTGCAAAAGTGTCCAGGGATAATTTGAAGTGTCTTGTTTGTTTACTTTCGTCTGGCTGGGTCAAAGTATGATTTTGAGGGGTTTGTTTGTTATGTATGTTTATTTTAGGTTTCAATATTTTGTAAACACTGCCCTTTTTCATCAGCGTTTAACACCCCCCCCCCCATACTTGTAAAAAGAGCCCTTCTGTTTTGATCGAAGAAGTGCCCTTTTCTGCACAAGTGCCCTGTTTGTCAAAGAAGTCGTGCCCTGTGTACAGGTATAATCTTTGGTTTTGAACAGCTCCCCATCGTCAGATAGTACCAGTCCCTCCCCCCCCCCTTATTTAATTTTACGGAGGCAAAAAAGAAAGAAAATGAAATGCACATTAATTATATAAATGAAGAGTGCTGTTGTTTTTACAATGCGATTCAAAATGTTCTGAATTGCAATGTGATGATATCTTAGGCTGTATTTTATTTGTTGTTCTGACTCTTTTTTTTTTTCATACGGCGTCGGAATTTTGTCAAGTTAAATTTTCCTTTTCAAAGACTGCATGTAATGGTTTCTGGATTAAAACTCAAGTACTTTGTGTTGTAAGTATTAATTATATCCTTGATGCAGGAATGTGGTGGTGGCGTGATGTAGCATTGCAGAATAGGAACCTTTGACCCTGTTAATCAAGCCTTTCATGTATACACCATCAACTTGAACCTAAAACAAAACCAAGTCACGTAATTGTTGACTGATGCAACATTCAGGGAGTGAGGGAATGCGCCGTCCAATTGGAGACCTGGGCCCCTGGGTATCACGCAACTGGCTGAGGGAATGCGCCGTCCAATCAGAGACCTGAGCCCCTGGGTATCACTCAACTGGCTGGTGATAACCATCATTATTCAACGATGACCTAAAAATATTGGTCATTTTTTCATTGGTGAATATAGAGTGCATATGTACACAAAGAGCTAATATAATATTCAAATTTTGATACCCAAGGCCGTCATATATAAGATTTTGCTTGCGAGGGTTTCATCAGATTGACGACGTGGCATTCAGCCTTTGCATGCCTTCATTTATGAAGTCTGCTTGCAAACATTGAGTTGTACTGGGAGTTTTCGCATACATGTACTTGAGAGTGTAGCCCTGTAGAAGGTAAGGGTTGTAAATTGCTTTAATTATGCAAGTACATGAATGTCTATCAATACCCTGATTGCAAACTGTGAGGAAGACATTCCATATGGTACAAGTTCAAAATCATGTAGGCCCTAAGTGACAAACCACGGTTGAATTTCTGATCTAAGAAATGAAAATATCGTAGTTCATTAGTTTCACGATTCTGAACAAGTTTGTATTTGAAACGTCTTCTTCACAGAGTGGCATCAGGGTGACAGTAGACATTCACGTAGGCCCCCTACTCGTGTATTAAATAATCAGAGAGACTTTGGTGGTACCCTTTTGTTCCCCCTCAACAGCAAAGCAGGAATTAGTCTAGGGGCTAGACGCTGTTCTTGTTTGCTACGCCGATAATCCGCCACCGCGATAACCGGCCACCGCGAGAGGGCGCTTTCACGACCAACCAATATCACCCACGAACCTGTCAGAACAACGTCTAGGGTACTTGCTTAAATTTCCCCCCGAAAAATGGGGGAAACTAGTGTGCGTGTGCCAATTGTGTATGTAATTTCCTCATCACGCACGCACACGCACACACGATACAGATCTGCCATAAAATTGCACAATAGTCTGGTAGCTCGCTATACTACTGGCTGGAAGTTTCGGACATACAGTGGATAATTGTCTGCTGTCGGCCGAGCCGCGGGTTGCCAGCCGGCCGTATATGGCGCCAGGCCTGCCCGGGGTAGCATTGCAGTACTCTCGCGCTGTATGGTTCGTAAAATACGACGGAGAAATGGTAGAGAAGTTGCCTGGACCGGGCCGGCAACACACGCACACACAGACACATGCACCATTACATGTATACACTCATATTGTACATCATGATTCAATCTTCAGGATACGGCGCGGTATGGTACGTCAGGGGATTAGACTATGAATATGCATGTATTTCAGGTAATTATGCAACATATATAATGCGCGCTACATACATAAGACAAAGCAGATGCGCGCACATTACACAACCAATAGCAAGTGCCCTAGACGTTGTTCTGACAGGTTCGTGGTCGATATTGGTTGGTCGTGATAGCGCCGTCTCGCGGTGGCCGGTTATCGCGGTGGCGGGTTATCGGCGCGGTGTAGCAAACAAGAACAGCGTCTAGCCCCTAGACTAAGCAGGAATCTGTATGGGCAGCAAGAATATAACCCTATGCATTACTGCAGAGTATTCAATGGTTTTGTATCATAGGCATTTAGTAAACCTTGTGTGCATTATAGGGAATAAATAGGTGCTTGGCTGGTTTTAAACACTATGTTTATGACTGGTTTGGAGTATTGACAAAAATTGCAGTATACAATAATACATTGTTTGGATATTACAATCGAAGTCTTTTTTGTGGGGGGGGGGGGGGGTTCAAGCAGGTTATTACACCATTGTTCAATGTGTCTGGTTTTGGGCGGAGTGTCATTTTCCCCGTAAGTGATGTTTCTCTGTAACAAACTATGCAGTATTGAAACGATAACCAACCCCTCCCCCAACCCCTCACAAAAAAGTCATGCTTTACACACAAAAAAAAACCGTTATTTCTAGGGTGGAGGCAACCAGCGAAGTTTCCTATGGAAAAACTTGTCAGAAATCAGTTGAAGCAATTTTCTGAGTGGGAAAAAATGGAGTAGCCCTCTAAAATCCTGCTTTATACTTCAATGTTTTTTTGAAATACAATTACAGTTCTTCTTTCGAAAAGCAAATGAATTTGGTGTCACTTTATCGAGATCTCTTTTGCAGGTTTTGATGTATATTGACAGACTTGTTCATTTCCGCAATAAAGTAATCGATGCCCCTACAATGTAGCTTACCAAAGTTTGGGGAGAAGAAAGATACATGGACTAACTATAGCTTAACACAACATCAATTTCTTTGAGTGGAATGGTGTGATTTTGTCTGACTCCATGTTGCAATTTTACTTTTAAAAATAGTAAAATTTTGTAAAAAATGGGTTTTGTTTTAACACCACACAAATTGCCCCCTATATATTCGTCCTAATTTTCCTGGTTCTCAAATACGTTTGATTTACTGGCTAGTTGTTAAGCTCAGGGAGACAATCTAAATCTGGCAAAAATAAACTTCAATAAAGATCAACCAATGGTAGTTGTTTTAGGTTTAAGAGAATACACAAGAAAGTGTGGATTCGTAATTTAAGAATTCATGAGGCGCGAAGCACCGAGTGAATTCGTAAATTAAGAGTGTATTCTTCGACTTAAACCATTGCGTCAACATAAGTATTGGAAAGAATGTTGCAACCTGACGCCACTTTTTTCTTCATATATATCATCTCAATGAAGGTCATTCGTTGCAAAAATGATGATAAGACATGAATTTGGGACTGAGAAATGTTTCCGATTTTGTTAGGAAATACTTGAAATGACTTTCCATAGACTTTGTTCATAAGCGCAAATGTGGCGTCAGGTTGCAACATTTTTTTCCTGGCATGTTTAGCATATGTGTATCACCACACCCGTACAACCAAGTCATTTTGTGTGTATAGGCTCCTTACGTCAAAATGGATGGTTCAGACGACGATTTCTTTCTGAATAAAAGTATATTTTGCAGTGATGGCGGAGAATCTGACAGTAAAGATGCATCGGTAATTTTCGGAAAACAAATTTTTACGCAGACGGTCCTATATATTCAGGTTCATTATGAAGAACAATTGTCCGACGTGGATTCGTAATTTCGAATCCACACTTTACTAAAGATTTGTTGTGCCAAATCCACACTTTGTGACCAGTGTAACAGATTCGTAGATCCGAATCCACACTTTTAACAATAGTGTGACGTCATAGCAACGGTTTAAGCTATCAGAACAACAGAACCCAGGAATTGAATCCGTAGAGTTATACATGTACATGTGCATGGAAATAATTTGGGCCTATAAAATTTGGCATGATGTTGGCCTAATAATAGTTTAAAGGTTATACTGCTAAAATAAAGAGTGTGTGTAGTGAGGGGGCGGGGCATCACTGCACAGTGCAATTGACCTATTTCTTTTGATTTGGTTCAAAGATAAAATCTTGAAGTTCTTTGTTTATTTCTGTAGTGTATTTATTCTGGGCGTCTTTCGATTTTGAAGGAAAAAACCTGACACATTACACACAAAATTACATATAATGACACTCTACAAAGAATGTACAATCAATGACCCAAATTGTCAGGGTTTGTGATTTCTGTGTGAAATCTGTTTGATTTCCTGTAGTTTTCTCATTTTGAGCTTGCAAGACTGAGAGGTACGAGTCACAGAGGCATGCTGCGAGTGGTTACGTGGGGGGGGGGGGGGGAATTAGCCGTGGCTAGGCTCTGACTAATATGGTCATATGCTTGCCTTATACGGATTAGTAACTTATCAAACAACTGCCCTGCAATCGGTCCATTTTATTTCTTAAAGAGAAGATGAAAAATGATATTTTTATCAACAGACCCTTTAAGTTGGCTTCCTGCAAGTAATTAAGTGTAATTACTCAGGCACGTATCTGAGGGGGTGGGGATAAAATAAAAACACCCCAGGTCTGTCCCCAAAAAAATGATCATACAAATTCCAAAAATTAAAGTTCAACTTGTCGCTAAAATGGCAACTTAAACCCCCTCGGAGGGAGGGAGGGCTTATCTCTAAACCAGAACATTTTATTTCCTATTTATTATCTGATAATATATTACCTAGGTTATATTTTAAAAGTTGTTCTAACTGGTTTATTTTCCTATTCAGCTTTGTAACTTTGTCAAGGTAAATTGTCGTTGAATGCTCTATGTTCCGACACCCCTACGCGTTTGTTCCGATACCCTTACGTTCCGACAAAGCGCACATAAGATAATGTTACTCCTGGTTAGGGATAGGTTCAGGGTTAGGAATTGGAATATGTAGAGTCGGAACATAGGTATGTCAGAACATAGGTATGTCGAAACATACATGTACTGGTAGGTGTGTCGGAACACAGGTGTGTCGGAACATATGTGTGTCGGAACATGTAGGTGCGTCGGAACATACATGTAGGTGTGTCGGAACATAGGTGTATAATCAATGGATTAAAAGTCAAACTTGTACTTTGTTGATAAATACAAATGTACATCTATATATATAAGAGAGAGTTTAACTCGGCCTCCGAGACGATGTTTGCTCATGAAAGGATCCGAGACCGCGGGCTCCCGCAGCGCCAAAATCGCTCCACGTCCGTGGAAAAATGCGGAGGGTGTCTTTCGTCGATTTTTCGTGACTGCGTTTTGCGCAGGAATTTGCCGTCGTGTGCGCTTTCTCGGTGACTGCATGGCCGCCCTCTGTGCTGGCTTTTCTGCGTGTCTAGACTGTGCGAGGTCAGCGGCTTTGACGTAGGGGTTCCGTTTACGTGTTCTTCTTGGCCATTCTGCAACTGTATGGGGTGACCTTGGTAAAATATTTTTTGTCCATGGTGCGTGGCCATCAAGTGTCCCTATTCTTTTATATGCTTTGCTTGCCGCCCCTGCGCTGAGTGCAAAGAATACTCAGATTGACTACACATTAGTATGCCTTTCGCGGTCTGACCAATCAAAAGTCTACACTGTGTACTTCAGGGGTCTGCGTAAAACCGTCGATGGCAACGCGTACTGCAGCCTGCTCGACACCCTGGAAACGAGGTTGGGTCTACGGTGCTCGCTATGTTAAGTACAAGCGTGTGATGTGTGATAGAGTGCTGTTGCTTCCACCATGCATGGCTGAGTATTGTGAGTTCGCTGCCCACCACGTATAATTCAGTGTCGCGTTATAATTTCAAGGGGATGTTTTGGGATCAACAAACGATCGATGCATTGCTTCAAATATCGCAATCTTTGAACTACGTTGGGTTGGAATAACGAAGGGTGCATAAATAATAATATCCATTGGCGGTTGTTGGCTGTTTGGCCTTGCTTTATTAATTAGGGTTGAACCAACTTGAATAAAAGTTTAATCACCTTTTTCCTCGCAGGTCTTGCAAATTGTAAGAAGATCAAGTTTACGTCCAATAGTGACCTTCCTCCATGATTCAGACTTTGTAATTGTATGGAAAACACTCAACATTTTCATTGCAAATGACACCTTCACGTTCTCATTGTTATGATTTAATGTCAAAACTGTATAATCCATTGGCAGTTGTTGGCTGTTTGGCCTTGCTTATATTATGGTTGAACCAACTTGAATAAAATAGTTATATCGACTTTTTCCTCGCAGGTCTCGCAAATTGTAAGAAGTTCAAGTTTACGTTTGAAATCATTGTGTGATACTCCAAAAACACTCAGGCATTAGGAATCAGGAATCCTAAGGAACGGCTATCAAAAATGTGGAAAACCAGAAACATCTGAAAAACTCAAGTGTAATACACACTGGCATTTTTGCATCTTATGGAGTCATCATTAATTAAGCTACAGTTGCAATTTCTTCTACAAGGAGGTTTGTACAAACATGTGAACACCAAGTTCTATGAGTTTTCGACGATTTTCCAGGACTAAAATATGGCAATGACATTTAACAAAGTTTTGTGGGAAACAGTTGTTTGGTATATATTGATATTGTTGGACTTACTATTTGTTAACTTTTCAAAAGAAACTGTAATTAATTATCGTTATTCCGTCGTTTCATCCAAAGCAGCCTATTCAAAACAACCTTTACATGATGTGGATTTCCTTGCCTTTTCCATAACTGTTAATGTTTTCCAATTTTCACGACTAAAAAGCGAGCACCATAGACCCAACCAAACGCGAATATTTCATTACCTACGAGAATTTTTTGACATGTGAGATCAGTAGCTCTTTAATTATGTAGCAGAAATGAACGAATATCCAAACTTTGGTGTGGAACCACCTTGGCATTACAAAACGATTTTTTTTTTAATTTGAATGCTTTCTTTTAATATCATTATCCCATTAATTTTTTTAGAATGACGGCATGCAAAATGTAATAACTTCACATACTTTTTTTTGGTCACATTACAATTGTTTAAATGTGCAGGTATTTGGACACTAATTGTGTCGGTTAATAATTTTTCGGATTATGACTAAAATATTGTCGCTTCAATTGCGTTCATTCGAGAAGCGAATGCAAAACTGATAATATTTTGACATCATGGGCACACGAACCATTATCATAATCGACTACCAGCAGATTCTAACGGAAATCGTTTTTGCCAGTTTACTTTTCAGTAATTGTTCAATTTAACGCCCAGGAAGTAATTTCGTATATCAACGTGGGTCTACGGTGCTTGCTATTTGAAACACAAGCATGTGACGTGATATAGTGCTCTGTTGCTTCCATCATGTGTTTATAGCTCCATGCTTCCACCAAGGCTGAGCGTTATTTTGTGAGTTCGCTGCCCCCCGCGTATAATTCAGTGTGGCGTTGATAATTTCGGGGGCCTGTTTGGGATCAACGAAGGATCGATGCATTGCTTCAAGTATCGCGATCTTAAACACAGTCACTAAAAAATTGACGAAAAAGTGTCATCCGACCCGGCGGAAGACACCCTCCACATTTTTCCACGGACGTGGAGCCATTTTGGTGTCGCGGGAGACCGCGGTCTGGGATCCTTTCAGGAGCAAACATTTCTCAGAGGCCGAGTAAAACTTGCTCTTATATAGGTGGTTGAACCAACTTGAATAAAAGTTGAATCGACTTTTTCCTCGCAGACGGCCCCGCAAATTGTAAGAAGTTCAAGTTTACGTTTATGGAAGAGTCCAATACTGAAACTTAATTATGACCTTCCTCCATGATTCAGACCATTTGTAATTTTATGGTAACACTCAACATTTTCATTTCAAAATGACACCTTCACATTTTATTGCATTATGATTTATTGTCAACACTGTACAATCAGCATTCGCCTGTGCACTACAGTAACCTTTCACTACGTTTCCCAAATGCGACTGCCTCACAAAATGCCAATTTAACAGACAAACGGGAACATTTACAGACAGTTGCCATGTACATAATTATCATGTGCGTAAATCGACGGGGGACAGAGGGAACCCCCCCACCCCGGGGGACATTGTTTGGTCCCCCCCCCCCCACTTTTTCTTCCCTGAATAAAAATTGTAGCCTACATGTACTATAATGATTCTATAAGCACAGAATACATGTAGCTGATTCAATTACTCCAAACTCAAAACTTTACAAGATGATTAAATAAAAGATACCTTAATTGATATAATAATGGGACAGGAAACGAACTTCCATGCTCGATTTACCAGATGATCTTTTGCTCAAATTGATTTTAGTGGTCAGAAATTGCCTCAGATCACACCACAGAAATTGCTTTTCTATAACTGCATGTCTTCCCAACTTTATCCCCCATTTACATTTAGCTCCCCACATTTTCATCCCCGACACTATGCCCTACCCGATCTATGATCGGGTAAATCAGCTTGTGTACTATATATCCCTGATGATGTAGGAATCTGGTGGTGGTGTGATGTAGCATTGCAGAATAGGAACCTTTGACCCTGTTAATCAAGTCTTTCATGTATACACCATCAACTTGAACCTAAAACGAACCCAAGTCACGTAATTGTTGAACGATGCAACATCCAGGGAGTGAGTGAATGCTCAGTCCAATTGGAGACCTGGGGCCCTGGGTATCACACAACTGGCTGAGGGAATGCGCCGTCCAATCAGAGACCTGGGCCCCTGGGTATCTCACAACTGGCTGAGGGAATGCGCCGTCCAATCACAGACCTGGGCCCCTGGGTATCTCACAACTGGCTGAGGGAATGCGCCGTCCAATCAGAGACCTGGGCCCCTGGGTATCTCACAACTGGCTGAGGGAATGCGCCGTCCAATCAGAGACCTGGGCCCCTGGGTATCACACAAATGGCTGAAGGAATGCCCATCCAATCAGAGACCTGGGCCCCTGGGTATCTCACAACTGGCTGAGGGAATGCGCCGTCCAATCAGAGACCTGGGCCCCTGGGTATCACGAACTGGCTGGTGATAACCATCTTTATTTAACGATGACCTAAACAATTCCGTCAGTTTCATTGGTGGATATCGAGTGGGTGCGGCACAAAGAGATCACGTGTAAATTCAGCTTGCACATTGTGATACCCAAAGCCGTCATATATAAGATTTTTCACGCGAAGGTTTCATCAGATTGACGACGTGGCATTCAGCCTTTGCATGCCTTCAGTTATGAAGTCTGCTCGCTAACATTGGGTTGTACTATAACATTGATTTGTACTGGGAGTTTTTGCATACTTGAGAGTGTATAGCCCTCCATTTTGCTCAAGAAGGTAAGAGTTGTAAATTGGTTTAATTATGCAAGTACATGAATGTCTATCAATACCCTGATTGCAACCTGTGAGGAAGACATTCCATATGGTACAAATTCAAAATCATGTAGGCCCTTAGTGACAAACCACAGTTGAATTTCTGATCGAAGAAATGAAAATATTGTAGTTCATTAGTAACACAATTCTGAACAAGTTTGTATTTGAAACGTCTTCTCACAGTGTGGCATCGGGGTGACAGTAGACATTCACGTAGGCCCCCTAATCGTGTATTAAATAACCAGAGAGACTTTGGTGGTACCCTTTTGTTCCTCCTCAACAGCAAAGCAGGAATCTGTATGGGCAGCAAGAATATAACCCTATGCATTACTGCGGAGTATTCAATGGTTTTGTATCAAAGGCATAAGTAAACCTTGTGTGCATTATAGGGAATAAATAGGTGCTTGGCCGGCTTTAAACACTATGTTTAAGACTGGTTTGGAGTATGGACAAAAATTGCAGTATACAATAATACATTGTTTGGATATTACTATTGAAGTCTTTTGGGGGGGGGGGGGTTGAGCAGGTTTTTACACCATTGTTCAATGTGCCTGGTTTTGGGCGGAGTGTCATTTTCCCCATAAGAGATGTCTCTCTGTATCTAACAAACTATGCAGTATTGAAACGATAACCCCCCCCCCAACCCCTCACAAAAAAAATTCATGCTTTACAAAAAAAAAACCTGTTATTTCTAGGGTGGAGGCAACCAGCGAATCCTAGGGGAAAAATTGTCAGAAATGAGTTGAAGCAATTTTCTGAGTGGGAAAAAATGAAGTAGCCCTCTAAAATCCTGCAATTGTTTTTGTTTTTGTGAATTATGTTGCTAACATCCTTACTTTATATTTCAGTCTTGTTTTGAAATACAATTACAGTTCTTCTTTCAAAAAGCAAATGAATTTGGTGTCACTTTATCGAGATCTCTTTGGCAGGTTTCGATTTATATTGACAGACTAGTTCATTTCCGCAATAAAGTAATCAATGCCCCTACAATGTAGCTTACCAAAGTTTGGGGAAAAGAAACATACATGGACAAACTATAGTTTAACACAACATCAATTTCTTTGAGTGGAATGGTGTGATTTTGTCTGACTCCATGCTGCAATTTAACTTTTAAAAATAGTAAAATTTTGTAAAAAATGTGTTTTGTTTTAACACCACACAAATTGCCCCCATTCTGACGTCCTAATTTTCCTGGTTCTCAAATACATTTGATTTACTGGCTAGTTGTTAAGCTCAGAGAGACAATTTAAATCTGGCAAAAATAAACTTCAAGAAAGATCAACCAATGGTAATTGTTTTAGGTTAAGGAGAATACACGAGAAAGTGTGGATGCGTAATTTAAGAATTCATGAGGCGCGAAGCACCGAGTGAGTTCGTAAATTAAGAGCATATTCTTTGACTTAAACCATTGCGTGAACAGAAGTATTGGAAAGAATGTTGCAACCTGACGCCACTTTTTTCTTCATACATTTATATATCATCTTAGTGACTCTCCAATTTTTTTAGGAAATACTTGAAATGACTTTCCTTAGACTTTGTACATAAGCGCAAAAGTGGCGTGAGGTTGCAACACTTTTTTCCTGGCGTGTTTAGCATGTGTATCGCCACACCCGTACAATCAAGTCATTTTGTGTGTATAGGCTCCTTAACATCAAAATAGATGGTTCAGACGACGATTTCTTTCTGAATAAACGTCCTATTTATGCTCATTATGGAGAACAATTGTCCAACATGTGCACAGTGCGTTTGACCTATTTGTTTCGATTTCGTTCAAAGATAAAATCTTGAAGTACTTTGTTTATTTCTGTAGTGTATTTATTCTGGGCGTCTTTCGATTTTGAAGAAAAAACTTGACACACAAAATTACAGATAATGACACTCTACAAAGAATATGAAAAAAAAAACACCCCAGCTCTGTCCAAAAAAAATATTATCATACAAATTCCAAAAATTAATGCAACCCCTCCCCTTCCCCCTGCTGTGACACCTCCAAAAAATTATGACGGTATAATGTCTGCCTGTTCAAAATACGGTAGACCATTCTGTAATGTAGTGTTAATAATCGTCAAAATTGAACAGCGCCCCCTATTTAAATATGGTTCCAGCCCCCCCCCACCTCCCAGTTTTTTTATGTTATGGAGGCCAAGTGTCGGAAAAAAAAACCTGTGTAGATTTTCAGATTTGTTTGCTGATGATATCCCCCCCCCCCGCGAAAATTCCTGGATCCGCCCCTGTTACTGTATGTGAAGACTGTCAAAGGGGTGGTTTGAAGTGTTCTGTTTGTTTGCTTTTTGTCTGGCTGGTTCAAATTAAGTATCATTTTCAGTGATATGATTTATGTTTATTGTGGGTGGATACTTGGACCGATATCAGTTCAAATAGTTGACAGAATACAGGCCACCTACAACGGCAGCGAGACATAGGTTGATAATTACAGACGGTTCCAATGTCATTGCTGAGTAGTGTTTGCTTACATTGCATCAGTGATGTGAATCTCATCACTACACTTACTGCAGGAACTCATTGATGGTATGACAAGAATTGGATATTTGCTCATCACTACGTGCATTTGGCGGTATTTGTGTCCTCAAAGTCAAAAGATAGAAGTGGGGTAGGGGTGGGGTTGAATAGGGGTGGGGTTGAATCTTTCGATGCTCGGGGTTGGGGAGGTGGGTGTGGCTGTCCAAAGTTCATACAGGTATTGGCATGATGAGGGTCCCTCCCAGGCAGGTTCTTATGATAAATGTACCATCAGCAAATAATGAGTATGGACATTGAGGCTCTGATACGGAGCATGGGGGTAAATGAGGAGAGGGAAAACATGGGCGGGGCATGCCCCTCCCTCCACACACTGGTGTTCTGGATGTTTTCATGCACTAGAATGAAGGTTGCCAAAATGGTGTTAAAGAAGCTTCCCGCACAAAAACTATTTTGTCTTTATATCCAAACAGTAATGGACGTGTGAACTCCTTCACTGCCACAGTCGGCTACAGACATGACAGAGTAACGCCTTTCATGGGTTAAAGGTGAGTGAACTAATTGACCTGCATGTATTAGACATAATGATGTCACGCTTTGTTTACATGTGTGCTTTCCTATGGGAGCTTGGTGGCTCTCATGCCCATCTGGCTCCCATATGAAAGCACACATGTCAACAAAGCGTGACATCAATAGGTCTATTAATGACTGCAATATTTGCCTTTCTGCTGATAAGGAATGTACACCTTTGTGACTGAATGATGTGGTTTGTAAAATAAACTGCGTTTCCAATTTCAACTTTTAAGCTCCAAGATGCTCAAATACAAAACTTCTTTTTATTTATTATTATCATTATTCTGGTTTATTAAAATTTGAAACAAGCAGCCAGAAGGCTGACATTGCACAATAACATGGAGTGAAAAGGATAAATTCAAACAATTAGACCATACATTAATAAAAACAAACAAACAAATACACTTTTAAAGTGTGTTTCAACTCCCGACCCCCTGATGCTATATCACTGGAGGGCCAGCTGAGTATATTGTTTATAGCTGACTAACCAACTGACCGAACAACTGACTGACTGACCGACTGACCAACTGACAGAGGGACCAACCGATTGACCGATTGACCAATTGACCGACCAACCAACGGAGTGACCAACCGATCGACTGACCTACTGACTGACCGACCAACTGACGGAGAGACCAACTGACTGAAATATCAGGGTGTTTCAATAAAAAGGAAACCCAACTTTGAAGAACCAGTATGGACAGACTAAATGTTTACTGGCTATAAAACTGGTATCATCTGAAAGCGTAATCCTTATGCCTTTCAATGATACCTTGTTTACATCAGGGTCATGCATCACTGAGCACCACTGTCATGAGATTTTGATGCAAAATTGCAGTTGGTTCACTTTCATGTCAAACACAATAGGCACGGTGTGCATGAGAATAAGTATTCAAGAAGAAGACATAAGTGCATAAAAAGAAACAAAAAAAACAAGTCGGGTTGGTTTCAAAACTGGATTTTATTGTTTGTCATGAATTTCTTGTTTTGACCAAGCCACGTTCAAAACAATTTGCCATTTTCCTGAGGATTAATATTCAAGCCATTTCACAGACATTTCCGTAACAATAGGCACACCGTGCCCAGTGTTTTTTTATGAATGTGAACCAACTGCATTTTTGCAACCAGTTTTCAAGACAATGATGCTCAGTGATGCATGACTCAGAATACCGAAACACAAAATCATTTAAAAGCATAGAGATTACGCTTTCAGATGATACCAGTTTTATAGCCAGTAAACATACATGTAGCATCTGTCCATACTCATTCTTTGAAGTTGGGTTTCCCTATTCTTGAAACACCCTGTATAGCAGTCATGCAACTTTTCCTCGGATCCGCTGATTTCCTTCTTTTCGCTTCTCATGAATACCATTACAAATTGCAAAACACTGTACCAAGTCGTAAGTGGTACTGAAATCCCTTGTTTTTTCCCTAAATTCCCAGTTGCATGCCTGATATAATGACCAACCGGTCGACCAACGGACCGATGGACTGATTGACTGACCAACAGCATCCATTTTGTGATTTTACCTGATTGTGCTTTGCACTCACAGGATTATACCAGGTTGGACTACCAAAGCTGTCTGTAACTAAACTGTGACCACATCACCAGCGCTAAATGGCAGAACCACCGGCTAAGAGAGTCACAAGACGAAATGAGACACAAACTAACCCTGGTCCAAGCACAGCAACAGACAGTCAGGCAGCTGCAACCCAACAACTACTGGCTGGTAACGAACAACCTTCCCAGCAGGGACCAATGCCACAACCACCGCCACAACTACAGCCAAGACCGGGTGAGACACAGTCCAGCAGCAGACAGCCTTCCCAGCAGGAACCAAGGCAACAACCACCGTCTCAACTACAGCCAAGACCGGGTGAGCCACAAACTTTTGTCTGTAAGCCCTGCATGTTATGACTCCCCTGGCCCTGATATCGGTTCCCTGACAGCATCCTTCCCCTCCATCCCTTGCATTGACGCTATTAGGCTCAATATATCGCATAGCAGAGTCCCTGAAACAGGGACCGCACTGCGGACCAGCCCCCTGTCACCCAATGGTGAATTACTCAGAGCATCCATACTACACAATACCACAACCGAGTGTTGAAACACAGATAATCCTTGCCACCTAAAAGAAACAAAGATTCACCCCGTTGAAGTTAGGACCGATATTCAACTTCCGGTGCGGCTCTGCAAGTTTCAAATTGGCACTGAAACCGAGGGCCTCAATACTGAGAGAAATAAAAAAGAAAAGGTCCTCCGACCTGGAAAATGCAAACGAGGATCACTCAGAGAGGATACGGCTTTTTGTTACAAATTTTCAAATGAATCACGAATTACTCTGGAGCATTCATACTTCATATATAATACCACAACCAATAGTGACTCGTTACAATTCTTCTAACAGTTAACGCTTAAAAACCTTGCCACCTAAAAGAAATAAAGATTCACACCGTTGAAGTTTGGACCGATTTTCAACTTCCGGTGCGGCTCAGCAAATTTCAAATTGGCACTGAAACCGAGGGCCTCAATACTGAGAGAAATAAAAAAGAAAAGGTCCTCAGACCTGGAAATGCAAACGAGGATTACTAAGAGAGGATAGGGCTTTTTGTTACAAATTTTCAAATGAATCACGAATTACTTGGAGCATCCATACTACACAATACCACAACCAATTAGTGACTCATTAAAACACAGCATGCTCGTCCAATTCTTCTGACAGTTAATGCTTAAATCCTTGCCACCTAAAAGAAATAAAGATTCACTCTGTTGAAGTTTGGACCGATGTTCAACTTTTGGTGCGGCTCTGCAAATTTCAAATTGGCGCTGAAACCAAGAGCCTCAGTACTGAGAGAAATAAAAAAGAAAAGGTCCTCGGACCTGGAAAATTGAATCACGAAGGGAAACTGACTAGGTGCATTATAATCAGGTAATTATTACCTGTATTATTATTACCTTGGATTGGGCATTTGGGCGACATCCCCATAGACTTGTGCACAACATTTTCAAACTTAAATGTGCCCCATTTTCCACGAATTTCGGTATGTTTACTAATTAGACCACGAGCAACAAAAATAACCGCATTGCGACAGTAAAATTTTGCCTCTAAAGGGGGGGGGGGGGGGCTGTGACATTAGGGAGACATGAAAATGTCTCCCTAATGACCAATGTCTCCCAACGTTCGAAGAAATTACAATAACATGTTTCCTTAATGGTACATTTAGTGGAATTAACTTTAGGTTTGTCTCTTGTCCCCGAAATTAGTTATGATTATTCCAATCATATTATATATTTCATTGAACTCTGTGTTGTAGGCTTGGGACGGTATTGCATTTACTATACCGCGGTATCCAGTGACAAAAAACCGCGGTATTCACTAAAACCGCGGTATTATGTTAAGTGGGGTATTAGTTACGTCATTATCAGAAGAAAAAATAACTAACCACCAGACACCACGTGCCGAGTTGATAAGCCGCCGGCACAGCATAAATCACGCAAATGCTTCACGCCGCAAATCTCCTACACTAAAAGTGTCTTGGTTTCAAACTTTCATTATCAGTCCATTTGTTTGTAAAAACAACATATCATTGTAACAGATTATTAAACACGGGAAGCTTACTTTTTGTGGTATTGCATTTTTCGAATTTGTAAGCCATTGACTTGACAAGGTCCACTAAAAAATAATGCAGATCGTCGACCGATGCCAGAGGCCGACCACGCGACGATCCCCAGATCCTAGCGAACGTGTGCTTTTCAGTTGGTATCCATTGTGAGTGAATCAAAGGCTCATGCAATATATGCCGGCCACCAGCGCAGCGACTCCTTGCGTGCTTCGCCGGTGTCATGTGAAAATCGGACTCCTACAAAAAATATCGTACTCCTTCTCACGTGATCGGTCCGTGATTGATAATAGTAAACATCACAATATTACGCATGCGCAATTGTGGACGCTGTAATATGAAGTTGTCGGTGCCGAGACCTTCATAACGAACGGACCAATCATTCCAAAACATGAATGGAAAATGTTTCGAGCGCCGTTTTAGATGGCCAATCAGCTTGATCTACACAGTGTGTGGGAAAAAGCACGTGCAATTGTGCTTGTGGGTCCAGCAGGACGGGCGTAGCTTTACGTGTGATCGTGCGGGTATTACGGGGGGTTTTCCCACGGTGAGAAATCATGGTTCTTGTATTACGCTTTCTTTTGGAGTATTTTCTTTTCTGGATTTTTATCTGGGCGACTCGGCATATTCAGGCGAGTCCCTTCCCTTTGAACGTCGGTACCGATGAATAACTAACGGACCAATCGAACCGAAACATGAATGAAAAAAAAATGTTCCGAGCGTGGATTTAGATGGCCAATCAGATTCTTTTAAAAGGGTGTTTGACCATTTTTCATCTCACCATCGTCTCGGTAAAACCTTCCAAAAAAAGGCGAGTGTGGACACGGCTTTAGATCGATAAATGCAATGGGTGGGAAAAAGCACGTGTTCCGACTCTCTCTGTGCGGAACCAGTGTGGGACCACGTGTGTGCGTATCATGCACTGGCATGTACATGTACATGTGCGGCCACGCACGTAAACACTTAAGTGTACGCTTCCAGATCGTACAAAAGTTTTTACCCACGTTAAGAAATCATTTGTTGGAATATTTTCTTTTCTTAATTTTCCCGGACGGTTCACACTCGCTGCCTCGTATATTCAGGCGAGTCCAGATTTTTGTTTTCCTTTTGCGCGTCGGTGTCGACACTGCTTGATTGTACATTTATTCCCAAGGCCCATGATAAGACATCATGATGGCTTTGATATTGCGCTTTCCTTGAAATATTTGTTTCTCATTTTCCCCGGATCGGACGGCTCAGCATCGCATGTGAATCCAGGCGTCCCTTCCCTTTGCACGTGCATCTCGCACGCAGTATAGCACTAGACTGAAGCCTGCAAGTTTTGGCGGTCATTTAACCAAGATTGACACGGTTTTTTCCCTTGTTGCTGATATTCTTGGGAACTATGTTGTGGCAAAAATTACGCATGATGATGTAAGATTTCTCTGAAACAACCACGGAGAAACAATTAAGACGACCAGTTTTTGTCACCACCGTCAAAACATTCCCTTTTGTAAAACATTTTTTGAACTTTCAGCGGAGACACTATTACACACAAAGAAAACCGCAAACACGGCGGCGTTAGCAGAACTTCAAAGGCCTTTGAGGTATTGCAGCTGCCGAAGTATCAGGTTTTCTAGTCGAGCTTGACAATTGTGTTCAATCTGTCAATGGTAATTGACAATGCAGACATGAAACTGGATGCCTGAAACCACAAAGAATGGAATCAAACATGTCAAAGAGGTTGCTTGTCTTTCTGTTTGAAAGGCTTTTGCGAAGATTCTGAACACTAAGGAAGAATACCGCGGTATTAAAATTCCATACCGAGTTCACCGGTGTTTCGGTATTCATGAATCATTAGTCGGTGTTAGTCGGTTATTAAAAAAAACCTTGACTATCCGGTAATACCGAAATACCGTCCAAGCCTACTGTGTTGTGTATCAATTATTTTTCTTTAGAAAAATAAATGGCAAAAAGGAACACTTAAATCGAAAAAGAAACCACATTTTATTTATCCATTCTGGACAATGGCAGCACCTTACGCTTAGAGGTGTCCAGTAAAATACGACCCACGTGTGCGGCACACACACGGTCAAAACTACCTGTATTCCGAGACAGCAGCTATCAAACATTTCCTGACCTTGTTAAATTACCATTTTTTTATGCTGGTGAAAGCAGGTATATAAAAAAAATCACTCTAGAAAGATGTAAACTGAAGTAAATGCATTATTATTTCCTGTGTCCTTTTTCAATTTGTCAGTACTTCTTTTCACAGTGCAGTGGTATTTACACTGTAAAGGCAAATTCATAAAACATTTAATACTATTTTATTTCAGAAAGAAAATTGGATGATGAGCCTCCCCATGCTTCAGGTGAGCTACACAGCCTTTTTTCAGACAGTGGATTTGTCATAGTTTCCAGATTGTAATAGTCCTGTCTTGCTCGGAGGCATTCATTCCAGCTTGCAGTAATAAAAAGTACTTAAAGCTGGCAGTGGTTGGGTTGGAGACCAACCTGTTTTCATTTTTTTTTTTACATTTTAGAAAGGACATATTCACCAGCAGTTGAAAGCATTCCTGCTTCCAATCCCCTGATGAGTCAGCATATTTCTAATTTTGATCTGAGACAGAGCAATCAATCACAATCAGAATGAGGTTTTAATTTTACTGTTTTGTTTAGTGCTTTCTGCCCAGCAACGTTGAGGAAAAAGTCGTATTTCTTTTTTTATCTTTGAATTTTTTTTAAGCAGATTGGTAAAGAAATTCACTAAAATGAGATTTGAACAGAGAACCTCTGAATCACTGTTCCAGTGCTCTATTAACCCCTGGCGTATGGGAAGCAGTAATGGCCATGGCCGCTAATCCTCACTGGAATGCAGTTGCCAGCTGTGGTATGCCATGGCACAGGGCTAGTGGGTACATGTAGTTCCACAGCTGCTGCTTTTGTGCAGTCCCGCTACCACACAAAGGCTGTGCAGTCAAGTGGGTCCATTGCTCCATGTATGAAGGAATGCCCCCATTGCACCCCGTCCTTAAGGGGTTAACTGACCTACTCAGCCATATTTTGCATTCTTCTGATTGGTATGCCTCTTCACAGAACATAAATCACTGTACGTACGTATTAGTTCTCATCCATTATTAAATACATTAGGAAAGAAAGGCATAAACCCCTGTGCAACCTCAGTCCTGCAGAATCCTCCAACTGCCTTCATGTAAAAACTGCATACAGCCTCAATCCTGCAAAATCCTCTGTTATTTATGTGGTCCTTGGCATGCTTGGAGGGGTGACCACTGCCTCAATCCTGCAAGATCCTCCAGCAATCACTGTCAATTTGTTGAGGCAGAGCCAGTGACATCCTGGATCAGTGCGGAGGATTAGTACATGTATAATGTAGGCCTGTGTGGCTGAGCATAAACAACACAAGGTCCAGTCCAAGACCTTGACGCAGTGCATCCTGCAAAATCGCCCAGCCTTCCATTTTTGTGATAAAGCTTCAATTTTCTTCAACAACGTTCCATTTTGCCAAAAGGATTTGGGGAGGTTAGGCCAAAAAAAAGTCTCTGGTTTCAGGTCTGCGCGTGCATGACCGTAGCCATGCGCGTCTGTAAAATTTTTTAAAAAAATTTAAATGTAAGATGATGTCTCAAAACGGCCAAACTCACTGGTTTAACGTGTTGTTAGATGGGGTTACATTCAAGTATTAGCTTTATGTGGCCTCTTTGGGCACCCATATATTTTGCACTTAATTTAGTCGGGCACCATTTGTAGACGGTGTTCTAATTTTGTTATTGTGTGTCTAGAAGCCAGAATGAGGGAGTGATGGTCGTGTATCTCGGGGAATCTGAAAATGCATTTTAATTAGCGCAATACCTATGTAAGGGAGCAGACTAATGACCAGCCTGGCAGCTCATGCACGATGTCGATGTCGCTGTATGGTCTGACATTACCGTTTTCCCTGATGTTTGTCTTGACTGTCGGTCGAGATAGTAAGTGGGTCAGACTTCTCAAGCCTTATGGCCTTACTGAGTCATCTCAAGCTCCACTCTAAAGGATATTTTTGAGAGTTTTAAGGGGATCGAAGTGTCATCTGCAACATATCATCCCACATTTGAAAAAAAAGGTGGGGTAAAAAAAAACCATTGCATCGCCACATGACTTTTGGGGCAAGCTCCATACTGGAAACCGGAATTTTTTTTACCTTAAGGTTAACTGGGATAACTGTAGTAAACTCTATCCTTTTATGTAATGTGTGATCAACTTTATTTTCAGATAATGTCATGAAAGCCCTGGAAGCAGACGCCAACGAGCGCTCAGAGAAGCGTAAAGCAGAGGCGACGGTTCTGAAAGATCAGGGGAACCAAGCATTTCATCAGGGCGATTACACACGAGCCGTTGAGCTCTACTCACAGGGCCTGGAGCGTCTAAAAGACTTTGTGGTGCTGTACACCAACAGGGCACAGGTAAACAAGTCAAGTCTGTTATGAGCCAAGATCTCCGTATTCATGAAATGACTGAGAATATTTCTATCCCCCCTGGATCAGTCCATTGTAGGTTGCTCCCCAACTAATACCCTTACCCATTTACATGTGTACTCCTGGGTGGAGAGAGGCAAGTCTAGATGAAGGCTTGTGAGAGAGATACGCAACTTCATGAACGTTGCTGATGGCTTGTGAGAGAGATGTACAACGTTTTAATTTATTTCCTGAAAAGGTTTTCATATAAACGGGGAAAAAGAAAGGAAAACATATCATTTTGGGAGGGGGCCAACTCATCTTGCATGTTTGTTTTTGTAGTACTGCACATTAGGCAGACGATTAATTCAACATGTTCAAGGCAACACACATGTTTATTATCCTATTGAGACACACATCACTTTGTTGTTCACTGTGGGGCAAATTTGAATCCCCTCTTTTCACTTATTCCCCCAAGGCTTACAACAAATTGGAAAAGTTTACAGAGGCAATGGAGGACTGCCGGACTGCCTTGCAGTTGGAACCAAACAACGTCAAGGCATTAGCACACCTTGGCAAGGCCCAGCAGGGACTGAAGGATTACGAGGCGGCTGTTTCGACTTTCCAAGAAATCCTCAAGATTGACAAGAAACACGAGAAAATGGTCGCAGGTGGGCCAGCAGTCTTCAGGCCAAATGTACAAACATGTGATGCGATCATGCTAAATGAGTTGTCGGCCTGCATCAAATTTTGTGAAATTTTGACAAAACTAATTAATCATTTTACCTAAATAAAAATTTAGAGAAATGATCCAAAACTCCTAGTTTGTATAGTCTCCTTGACCATTACCAGATAATGGCTGTACATGTAGACGATTTGAAAAATAGATTATCAGGTGTGCTGAGGTCTTAAAAGCTCTGTTTCATACTGACATTACATTCAATTGCCCAAAACCAGCATTTGTATTAGCAGTATTTGTATTGGCAGTATTTGTATTAATCCTAACTCCCCATAGGCATTTTTGCGAGGATGCAACCTCAGTCCTGCAAAATCCTTCAACTGCCGTCATGTAACAATTGCATACAGCCTCAATCCTGCAAAATGCTCTGTTATTTATGTGGTCCTTGGAGGGGTGACCACTGCCTCAATCCTGCAAAATCTTCCAGCAATCACTGTCAATTGGTTGAGGCAGAGCCAGTGACATTCTGGAGCAGTGCGGAGGATTTCAAGTACATATATAATGTAGGCCTAAATATGTATGGCTGAACATAACACAAGGTCCAGTCCAAAACCTTGACGCAGTGCATCCTGCAAAATCAGCCCCACATTTTTGCCATAAAGCCTCAATTTTCTGCAACATGTTCCATTTTGCCAAGAGATTTGGGGAGGTTAGGCCAAAAAAAAGTCTCTGGTTTGTGCGTGTGTAGCCGTAGCCGTGAGCGTCTGCAAAATTGAAAAGTTTTTTTTGAATTGTAAGATGATGTCTCAAAACCTTGAATCCTGCTGCTGCCCAATTTTGACGAGTTTTAAGATGGGGTTACAATCGAGTATTAGCTTTATGTGGCCTCTCTGGGCACCCATATATTTTGCACTAAATTTAGTCGGGCACCATTTGCACACGGTGTTGTAATTTTGTTATTGTGCGTCTGGAAGCCAGAGTGAAGGAGCGATGGTCGTGTATCTCAGGGAATGCATTTTAATTAGCGCAACATGTAAGGGAGCAGACTAATGACCAGCTTGGCAGTTTATGCACGATGTCGATGTTGCTGTATGGTCTGACATTACGGTTTTCCCTAATTTTTGTCTGGACTATCAAAATTTCCCAAAGAATGTCAGTGTCGGTCGAGATTGTAAGTGGGTGCAGACTTCTCAAGCCTTATGGCCTTACTGAGTCATCTCAAGCTCCACTGTGAAGGATATTTTTGAGAGAGTTTTAAGGGGTTTGAAGTGTCACCTGCAATATTTCAGCTGACATTTGAAGAAAATAACATGGCGGGGGGGGGGGGGGGGAAACCTGTGTCACGGTACGACTTTTAAGGCAAGCTCCATACCAGAAACCGGAGGCTTTTTTAACCTTGAGTAAAAGGGGAATGACTGTAGTAAACTCTATCCTTTTATGTAACGTGCGATCAACTTTATTTTCAGATTATGTCATGAGGGCCAAGGAAGCAGATGCCAGCGAGCGCGCAGAGACACACAAGAAGCGTAAAGCAGAGGCAACGGTTCTGAAAGATCAGGGGAACCAAGCGTTCCATCAGGGCGATTACACACGAGCTGTTGAACTCTACACGCAGGGCCTGGAACGTCTCAAAGACTTTGTGGTGCTGTACACCAACAGGGCACAGGTAAACACGTCCAGCCAAGTCTGTTACCAGCCAAGATGGCCCATCATGCGGGCGTTTATCTCCATATTCATGAAATGACTGAGAATATTTATTCCCCCTTGATCAGTCCATTGTAGGTTGCTCCCCAACTAATACCCTTACCCATTTACGTGTGTACTCCTGGGTGGAGAGAGGCAAGTGGAGGTGAAGTAGCCTGCCCAAGGACACACCATTTGACCAGCAGCTGCAATTGGACCCCTGACCCTCTGATCATGAGTCACTATAATCCTAACCACTGGGCCACAATCCCCCAGAGGTAGACAAATGAACAATTGTTGACTGCTGTGATGTGGGATATGACACCTGAGGGGGGCATAGCACCTGCAGGTAAAGCAGAGGGTGCTAAACATGACCTATCCCACATCACAGCAGTCAACAATGGTTTTGAAGGTCAAAAAGAGCAAGGTTTTTAACTCACTCGTGCCAGACATATATTGAAAAGCTGCAGTACTCTCTTGCGAGGCACATGTACCCTTCACGCCCACGTAATATAGGCATTGTGGTGTATATGAGGTAATTTGCAACGCATTATATGCAACGCAGGGTTCATGAAGTAAACAGCCATTTTTAAGTGTAGACTGCACATGCTGCCGTTCTCAAGGGGGGTCCAGGAACATTTTTTTTTGCTGATGGCTTGTGAGAGAGATATGCAACGTTTTAATTTATTTCCTGAAAAGTGTTCATAAAGGGGGGAAAAAAGAAAGGAAAATATATCATTTTGGGAGGGGGGGGCAACTCATCCTACATGTGTGTTTTTGTAGTACTGCACATAAGGCAGACGATTAATTCCAGGCGACACACCTGTTATCCTGTTGAACACGCAATGCTTCGTTGTTCACTCTGTGGCAAATTTGAATCCCCTCTTTTCACTTATTTCCCCCCCCCCCAAGGCTTACAACAAATTGGAAAAGTTTACAGAGGCAATGGAGGACTGCCGGACTGCCTTGCAGTTGGAGCCAAACAATGTCAAGGCACTGATGCACCTTGGCAAGGCCCAGCAGGGACTGAAGGATTACGAGGCGGCTGTTACGACTAACCAAGATATCACCAAGATTGACAAGAAATACGAGAAAATGGTCGCAGGTGGGTCAGCAGTCTTCAGGCCAAATGTACAAACATGTGATGCAATCATGCTAAATGAGTCATTTGTCGGCCCTCATCGAATTTTGTGAAATTTTGACAAAATCAATCAACCATTATATAAAATAACAATTTAGAGAAATGATCCAAAACTCCTAGTCTGTATAGTCTCGTTGACCATGACTACATAATGGCTGTACATGTAGAAGATTTGAAAAATAGATTATCAGGTGTGCTGAGGTCTTAAAAGCTCTGTTTCATACTGACTTTACATTCATTTGCCCATAACCAGCAATTGTATTGGCAGTATTTGTATTAATCCTAACTCCCCAGGCGTTTTTGCTAAGATGCAACCTCAGTCCTGCAAAATCCTCCAACTGCCTTCATGTAACAGTTGCATACAGCCTCAATCCTGCAAAATTCTCTGTTATTTATGAGGTCCTTGGAGGGGTGACCACTGCCTCAATCCTGCAAAATCTTCTAGCAATCACTGTCAATTTGTTGAGGCTGAGCCAGTGACATCCTGGAGCAGTGCAGAGGATTAGTACATGTATAATGTAGGCCTAAATATGTGTGGCTGAGCATAAACAACAAAAGGTCCACTGCATCCTGCAAAAACAGCCACACATTTCTTCCATAAACCCTCAATTTTCTGCAAAATATTCCATTTTGCCAAGAGGATTTGGGGAGGTTAGGCCAAAAAAAGTTTCCAGTTTCTGGTTTGCGCATGCGTCACCGTAGCCATGCGCGCCTGCAAAAATTTAAAAAAATTTAAATGTAAGATGATGTCTCAAAACTGCCAAACTCACTGGTTTGACTGGAATCCTGCTGCTGCACAATTTTAACATGTTTTGAAGGGGGTTACGATCAAGTGTTAGCTTGATGTGGCCTCTCTGACCCATATATTTTGCTTTAAATTTAGTCGGGCGCCATTTGCACACAGTGTTGTAATTTTGTTATTGTGCGTCTGGAAGCCAGATTGAGGGAGCGATGGTCGTGTATCTCAGGGAATCTGTAAATGCATTTTAATTAGCGCAATATGTAAGGGAGCAGACTAATGACCAGCCTGGCAGCTCATGCACGATGTCGATATCGCTGTATGGTCTGACATTACCGTTTTCTCAGATTTTTGTATCGACTGTCAAAATATCCTGAAGAATGTCCGTGTCAGTCAAGATCGTAAGTGGGTGCAGACTTCTCAAGCCTTATGGCCTTACTGAGTCATCTCAAGCTCCTCTCTAAAGGATATTTTTGAGAGTTTTAAGGGGATCGAAGTGTCATCTGCACCATATTAGCCGACATTTGAAGAAAGAAAAAATGGCGCCAAAAAAAAAAAACCTGTGTCGCCGGACAACTTTTGGGACAAGCTCCATACCAGAAACCGGAGACTTTTTTTACCTTAAGGTTAACTGGGATGACTGTAGTAAACTCTATCCTTTTATGTAACGTGTGATCAACTTTATTTTCAGATAATGTCAAGAGAGCCCAGGAGGCAGACGCCAATGAGCGTGCAGAGAAGCGTAAAGCAGAGGCGATGGTTCTGAAAGATCAGGGGAACCAAGCATTCAAGAAGAGCGATTACACACGAGCCATTGAGCTCTACACACAGGGCCTGGAGCGTCTAAAAGACTTTGTGGTGCTGTACACCAACAGGGCACAGGTAAATTAGTCAAGTCTGCTACGAGCCAAGATCTCCGTATTCATGAAATGACTGAGAATATTTCTATTCCCCCTGGATCAGTCCATTGTAGGTTGCTCCCAAACTAATACCCTTACCCATTTACATGTGTACTCCTGGATAGAGAGAGGCAAGTCTAGATGAAGGCTTGTGAGAGAGATACGCAACTTCATGAACGTTGCTGATGGCTTGTGAGAGAGATACGCAACGTTTTAATTTATTTCCTGAAAAGGTTTTCATATAAACGGGGAAAAAGAAAGGAAAACATATCATTTTGGGAGGGGGGCAACTCATCTTGCATGTTTGTTTTTGTAGTACTGCACATTAGGCAGACGATCAATTCAAGGCAACACACATGTTTATTATCCTATTGCGACACACATCACTTCGTTGTTCACTGTGGGGCAAATTTGAATCCCCTCTTTTCACTTATTTCCCCCCAAGGCTTACAACAAATTGGAAAAGTTTACAGAGGCAATGGAGGACTGCCGGACTGCCTTGCAGTTGGAACCAAACAACGTCAAGGCATTAGCGCACCTTGGCAAGGCCCAGCAGGGACTGAAGGATTACGAGGCGGCTGTTTCGACTTTCCAAGAAATCCTCAAGATTGACAAGAAACACGAGAAAATGGTCGCAGGTGGGCCAGCAGTCTTCAGGCCAAATGCACAAACATGTGATGCGATCATGCTAAATGAGTTGTCGGCCTGCATCAAATTTTGTGAAATTTTGACAAAACTAATTAATCATTTTACCTAAATAACAATTTAGAGAAATGATCCAAAACTCCTAGTTTGTATAGTCTCCTTGACCATTACCAGATGATGGCTGTACATGTAGACGATTTGAAAAATAGATTATCAGGTGTGCTGAGGTCTTAAAAGCTCTGTTTCATACTGACATTACATTCAATTGCCCAAAACCAGCATTTGTATTAGCAGTATTTGTATTGGCAGTATTTGTATTAATCCTAACTCCCCATAGGCATTTTTGCGAGGATGCAACCTCAGTCCTGCAAAATCCTTCAACTGCCGTCATGTAACAATTGCATACAGCCTCAATCCTGCAAAATGCTCTGTTATTTATGTGGTCCTTGGAGGGGTGACCACTGCCTCAATCCTGCAAAATCTTCCAGCAATCACTGTCAATTGGTTGAGGCAGAGCCAGTGACATTCTGGAGCAGTGCGGAGGATTTCAAGTACATATATAATGTAGGCCTAAATATGTATGGCTGAACATAACACAAGGTCCAGTCCAAAACCTTGACGCAGTGCATCCTGCAAAATCAGCCCCACATTTTTGCCATAAAGCCTAAATTTTCTGCAACATGTTCCATTTTGCCAAGAGATTTGGGGAGGTTAGGCCAAAAAAAAGTCTCTGGTTTGTGCGTGTGTAGCCGTAGCCGTGAGCGTCTGCAAAATTGAAAAGTTTTTTTGAATTGTAAGATGATGTCTCAAAACCTTGAATCCTGCTGCTGCCCAATTTTGACGAGTTTTAAGATGGGGTTACAATCGAGTATTAGCTTTATGTGGCCTCTCTGGGCACCCATATATTTTGCACTTAATTTAGTCGGGCACCATTTGCACACGGTGTTGTAATTTTGTTATTGTACGTCTGGAAGCCAGAGTGAAGGAGCGATGGTCGTGTATCTCAGGGAATGCATTTTAATTAGTGCAACATGTAAGGGAGCAGACTAATGACCAGCTTGGCAGTTTATGCACGATGTCGATGTTGCTGTATGGTCTGACATTACGGTTTTCCCTAATTTTTGTCTGGACTATCAAAATTTCCCAAAGAATGTCAGTGTCGGTCGAGGTTGTAAGTGGGTGCAGACTTCTCAAGCCTTATGGCCTTACTGAGTCATCTCAAGCTCCACTGTGAAGGATATTTTTGAGAGAGTTTTAAGGGGTTTGAAGTGTCACCTGCAATATTTCAGCTGACATTTGAAGAAAATAACATGGCGGGGGAAACCTGTGTCACGGTACGACTTTTAAGGCAAGCTCCATACCAGAAACCGGAGGCTTTTTTAACCTTGAGTTAACGGGGAATGACTGTAGTAAACTCTATCCTTTTATGTAACGTGCGATCAACTTTATATTCAGATTATGTCATGAGGGCCAAGGAAGCAGATGCCAGCGAGCGCGCAGAGACACACAAGAAGCGTAAAGCAGAGGCGACGGTTCTGAAAGATCAGGGGAACCAAGCATTCAAGAAGAGCGATTACACACGAGCTGTTGAGCTCTACACGCAGGGTCTGGAGCGTCTAAAAGACTTTGTGGTGTTGTACACCAACAGGGCACAGGTAAACAAGTCAAGCCAAGTCTGTTACCAGCCAAGATGGCCCATCATGCGGGCGTTTATCTCCATATTCATGAAATGACTGAGAATATTTATTCCCCCTTGATCAGTCCATTGTAGGTTGCTCCCCAACTAATACCCTTACCCATTTACGTGTGTACTCCTGGGTGGAGAGAGGCAAGTGGAGGTGAAGTAGCCTGCCCAAGGACACACCATTTGACCAGCAGCTGCAATTGGACCCCTGACCCTCTGATCATGAGTCACTATAATCCTAACCACTGGGCCACAATCCCCCAGAGGTAGACAAATGAACAATTGTTGACTGCTGTGATGTGGGATATGACACCAGAGGGGGGCATAGCACCTGCAGGTAAAGCAGAGGGTGCTAAACATGACCTATCCCACATCACAGCAGTCAACAATGGTTTTGAAGGTCAAAAAGAGCAAGGTTTTTAACTCACTCGTGCCAGACATATATTGAAAAGCTGCAGTACTCTCTTGCGAGGCACATGTACCCTTCACGCCCACGTAATATAGGCATTGTGGTGTATATGAGGTAATTTGCAACGCATTATATGCAACGCAGGGTTCATGAAGTAAACAGCCATTTTTAAGTGTAGACTGCACATGCTGCCGTTCTCAAGGGGGGTCCAGGAACATTTTTTTTTTTGCTGATGGCTTGTGAGAGAGATATGCAACGTTTTAATTTATTTCCTGAAAAGTGTTCATAAAGGGGGGAAAAAAGAAAGGAAAATATATCATTTTGGGAGGGGGGGGCAACTCATCCTACATGTGTGTTTTTGTAGTACTGCACATAAGGCAGACGATTAATTCCAGGCGACACACCTGTTATCCTGTTGAACACGCAATGCTTCGTTGTTCACTCTGTGGCAAATTTGAATCCCCTCTTTTCACTTATTTCCCCCCCCCCCCCCAAGGCTTACAACAAATTGGAAAAGTTTACAGAGGCAATGGAGGACTGCCGGACTGCCTTGCAGTTGGAGCCAAACAATGTCAAGGCATTAGCGCACCTTGGCAAGGCCCAGCAGGGACTGAAGGATTACGAGGCGGCTGTTACGACTAACCAAGATATCACCAAGATTGACAAGAAACACGAGAAAATGGTCGCAGGTGGGTCAGCAGTCTTCAGGCCAAATGTACAAACATGTGATGCAATCATGCTAAATGAGTCATTTGTCGGCCCTCATCGAATTTTGTGAAATTTTGACAAAATCAATCAACCATTATATAAAATAACAATTTAGAGAAATGATCCAAAACTCCTAGTCTGTATAGTCTCGTTGACCATGACTACATAATGGCTGTACATGTAGAAGATTTGAAAAATAGATTATCAGGTGTGCTGAGGTCTTAAAAGCTCTGTTTCATACTGACATTACATTCATTTGCCCATAACCAGCAATTGTATTGGCAGTATTTGTATTAATCCTAACTCCCCAGGCGTTTTTGCTAAGATGCAACCTCAGTCCTGCAAAATCCTCCAACTGCCTTCATGTAACAGTTGCATACAGCCTCAATCCTGCAAAATTCTCTGTTATTTATGAGGTCCTTGGAGGGGTGACCACTGCCTCAATCCTGCAAAATCTTCTAGCAATCACTGTCAATTTGTTGAGGCTGAGCCAGTGACATCCTGGAGCAGTGCAGAGGATTAGTACATGTATAATGTAGGCCTAAATATGTGTGGCTGAGCATAAACAACAAAAGGTCCACTGCATCCTGCAAAAACAGCCACACATTTCTTCCATAAACCCTCAATTTTCTGCAAAATATTCCATTTTGCCAAGAGGATTTGGGGAGGTTAGGCCAAAAAAAGTTTCCAGTTTCTGGTTTGCGCATGCGTCACCGTAGCCATGCGCGCCTGCAAAAATTAAAAAAAAATTAAATGTAATATGATGTCTCAAAACTGCCAAACTCACTGGTTTGACTGGAATCCTGCTGCTGCACAATTTTAACATGTTTTAAAGGGGGTTACGATCAAGTGTTAGCTTGATGTGGCCTCTCTGACCCATATATTTTGCTTTAAATTTAGTCGGGCACCATTTGCACACAGTGTTGTAATTTTGTTATTGTGCGTCTGGAAGCCAGATTGAGGGAGCGATGGTCGTGTATCTCAGGGAATCTGTAAATGCATTTTAATTAGCGCAATATGTAAGGGAGCAGACTAATGACCAGCCTGGCAGCTCATGCACGATGTCGATATCGCTGTATGGTCTGACATTACCGTTTTCTCAGATTTTTGTATCGACTGTCAAAATATCCTGAAGAATGTCCGTGTCAGTCAAGATTGTAAGTGGGTCAGACTTCTCAAGCCTTATGGCCTTACTGAGTCATCTCAAGCTCCTCTCTAAAGGATATTTTTGAGAGTTTTAAGGGGATCGAAGTGTCATCTGCACCATATTAGCCGACATTTGAAGAAAGAAAAAATGGCGCCAAAAAAAAAAAACCTGTGTCGCCGGACAACTTTTGGGACAAGCTCCATACCAGAAACCGGAGACTTTTTTTACCTTAAGGTTAACTGGGATGACTGTAGTAAACTCTATCCTTTTATGTAACGTGTGATCAACTTTATTTTCAGATAATGTCAAGAGAGCCCAGGAGGCAGACGCCAATGAGCGTGCAGAGAAGCGTAAAGCAGAGGCGATGGTTCTGAAAGATCAGGGGAACCAAGCATTCAAGAAGAGCGATTACACACGAGCCATTGAGCTCTACACACAGGGCCTGGAGCGTCTAAAAGACTTTGTGGTGCTGTACACCAACAGGGCACAGGTAAATTAGTCAAGTCTGCTACGAGCCAAGATCTCCGTATTCATGAAATGACTGAGAATATTTCTATTCCCCCTGGATCAGTCCATTGTAGGTTGCTCCCAAACTAATACCCTTACCCATTTACATGTGTACTCCTGGATAGAGAGAGGCAAGTCTAGATGAAGGCTTGTGAGAGAGATACGCAACTTCATGAACGTTGCTGATGGCTTGTGAGAGAGATACGCAACGTTTTAATTTATTTCCTGAAAAGGTTTTCATATAAACGGGGAAAAAGAAAGGAAAACATATCATTTTGGGAGGGGGGCAACTCATCTTGCATGTTTGTTTTTGTAGTACTGCACATTAGGCAGACGATCAATTCAAGGCAACACACATGTTTATTATCCTATTGCGACACACATCACTTCGTTGTTCACTGTGGGGCAAATTTGAATCCCCTCTTTTCACTTATTTCCCCCCAAGGCTTACAACAAATTGGAAAAGTTTACAGAGGCAATGGAGGACTGCCGGACTGCCTTGCAGTTGGAACCAAACAACGTCAAGGCATTAGCACACCTTGGCAAGGCCCAGCAGGGACTGAAGGATTACGAGGCAGCTGTTACGACTTACAAAGAAATCACCAAGATTGATGAGAAACAAGAGAAAATAGTCGCAGGTGGGTCAGGCCAAATGCATAAACATGTGATGCGATCATGCTAAATGAGTCATTTGTTGGCCCTTATCGAATTTTGTTGGGTTTTTTTTGTACATTTTTGAATAGAGCTGTATTTCAGTTTGCATTTGATGAAAACCCCATGTGAATAGGACCTTTCGTTCAGAAGTTATGGGACTTAAAACACCGGCAGATTTGAAACAAATCAAGCAGAGAAATCAACGATTCAAAATAGAAATGTTTATTACACAATAATAAACATGTTTTATTTCAGGTTATTGTTCCTTAGCAAAAATGTTACATTTTAAATACTTTATCGTGAGATTTTCTCGGGGAAAAAAGTTGACATGAAAGAGGACATATGTAGCCTTCCGATTTAAAAAAAAAGCCAATTTTGAATTTTTCACCCTGACTGAACTATTTTGGGCTGTATCTTAAAACCATAATTGCCGACAAACGACTCATTTAGTTTGATCACATCACACATGTGAATTGTTGTTATTTTTATTATAAATTTTAGACAAAGTCATGGGTTGTGGAAAGGCTGTACAGCCCATTTTCAACCACTTCCCGTGTAAAATACTATAAGAACTTAAAAGTAATCATTTAAAGATAAAAACTTAAAGTAATCATGTAAACTGTAAAAAAAAAAAAAAAAAAGGATAATATTTGAAATTTAACGTAAAAGAAAAAAAGAACAAGAAAAAATAACATGATCAATCTATGACCAAATAAAAAAACCCAAAAAACAAAAACAAAGGAGATAAAATAGAGGTCATATCAAACAATTAGGCGCAACGAAAATCATTTACACTAGAAAATATAATTCTGAAAGATAAGAACAAAATAACATTAAGCAATAATGGAAATGCACAAAACCAAATTACACACAACAGAGAAGCATTAACAGAGTTAAAATTTATAATAATAAAAAATAAATTAAATTTGAAAATAGATAAATATATCTTATAAAATATGTAAGATATAAAACGAAAAACCTGCTTAATGAAAACACAAAAATAATAAGATGCTATATTAACCTAAAAGGTCAAGAAATCAAACGGGGAACTTTTGAACACAATCACAGATGGACTTTGGATGACGTGTTCAGGCAAGCCTATTACACTCATTAGTACGTATAAAGACCGAATGTTTGAACAATCAGTTCGGGCAAAAGGAATACTGAGTTTCAGGCTATTATCATTTTGCCCAATTCTCGAGGCTGGATGAAACTTATGAAGGGCATTAATATTGATGAAGCCCTTAAGAATTTTAAAACACATTACCAAACGAATAAATTTTCTTCTAGTTTGGAGATCACGCCATCCTAATTGGTCCAAAAGAGTGTCATACACTGCCAAAAATATTTTTCTTATTTTGAAAAAAAAACTTAAAACAAGTTATTTTTTCTAGGGAGTGACACAAGAAAATATTTCTAAAAGGCCAATTCTTGTTTTAAGAAACTTTTTATTAGATTTTTTCCTAATGTTCTTGATTTAGGATAAATAATTTTCTTAACTTTTGTCAAAATAAGAAAAAAAATTCTAAACTTTTCTCAGTTACGTTTCTTATTTTAAGAAAAACTGCAAGAAAATTTTTCTTGTACAATTTTCTAGGGAGTGACACAAGAAAACCTCTTTCCTTTTCTTGAATCAAGAATATAACCCTTTCATATTGCAAAATCAAATCTAGTTTTTTTTCTTGTTTCTTTCTCAACTTTTGTCAAATTAAGAATATTTTTTTCTAAAGTTTTCTCAGCATGTTTCTAATTTTAAGAAAAACTGCAAGAAAATTTATACATGTATTGCTCGATCCACCTGAAATCAACTTTTCTCAGTTATGTTTCTTATTTTAAGAAAAACTGCAAGAAAATTTTTCTTGTACAATTTTCTAGGGAGTGACACAAGAAAACCTCTTTCCTTTTCTTGAATCAAGAATGTAACCCCTTCATATTGCAAAAAAAAAATCTAGTTTTTTTTTTGTTTCTTACTCAACTTTTGTCAAATTAAGAATATTTTTTTCTAAACTTTTCTCAGTTTGTTTCTTATTTTAAGAAAAGCTGCAAGAAAATTTTTCTTGTTACAATTTTCTAGGGAGTGACACAAGAAACCTCTTTCCTTTTCTTGAATCAAGAATATAACCCTTTCATATTGCAAAATCAAATCTAGTTTTTTTTCTTGTTTCTTTCTCAACTTTTGTCAAATTAAGAATATTTTTTTCTAACGTTTTCTCAGCATGTTTCTAATTTTAAGAAAAACTGCAAGAAAATTTATACATGTATTGCTCGATCCACCTGAAATCAACTTTTCTCAGTTATGTTTCTTATTTTAAGAAAAACTGCAAGGACAATTTTTTTGTTGCCATTTTCTAGGATTAGGAATGACACAAGAAAACCTTTTTCCTTTTCTTGAATCAAGACAATTAACTCCTAGCTGGAATCTTTTTTCTGCTGAGGTTTTCTTGGATTCCAAAAGAAAAGACTTCATAAATCTTAGTACAAATTAATGAGAATTGTTTTCCTACTACAAGAAAACAATTTTGCAAGCTAACTTCAAGGCAAAGGTATGCATTCATCCATAGCAGCAGTGGATGCCATGAAGACATTGTGTTAATATTTAACAAATAAAAGTCCTTTGTTTCAGGCTTACCTTTTTTAATCACCCTGTATACGGTATAGTTTGCTCATTTCAATAATAATATTTTCACCTCACAACTTTATTTAAAAATTTTGTCACTGTAATAACTAGGCCAATGTACATTTTTATTGTTGAACTTCAAACCTTACTTTTGAGCATTATTCTCCAAACTTAGATTTGCTTCTCAGCCAAACTCAGATTAACTTCTAACAAATCTAAAAATAAATTTTCATATCAGTGACTTCCACTTTATATGTTACTTTCTATAAAAGAAAAGGAATTGCTATCTCACTCATGCTTAGTGGGTTATGTGTGCAATGTTCACATGTATTACAGTATGCATGTACATATGTATAACTTCTCAACTACCGATCCGAAACTTTCACAACTTTCAAACTTTTCAATCCTTAAACATCTTCAACAATAAAGTTCATACAAATAGCCATCCTTAATCTATGATAATTAAGTTAAAACATGACAATAAAACTAACATTTGTTGTACATACCTTTGGCAGAATAAAAATGATGGAAATGATAAGTGAATGTTCAGGCCTGACAGCTGAAACAATACACTTTTAAATTTCAGTTGGCCACTCCCCCAACAGCGCCCTCTGTTGTTCTGGTCGAAGTCATACAATTTTAATTTCATTCAAGAAAAGTTTTCTTAAAATGAGAAAGTATTTTTTTGTACAATGCATCAACAAATAGAACACTTGGCAAGAATAATTTTCTTGAAGTGTAGCATTTCTTGAAGACAAGAATTATTTTTATTAACGTAGGAAATATTTTCTTAAAATAACAAAATAGATGGCAAATATGAGAAAAACTCAGTTTGTACTTCTTAAACAAATTTCTTATATAAGAAATTTTCTTATTAGAAAAAATTAGAAAATGTTCTTGTAATGAGAATAATTTTGAGAAAAAAATCTTAAAAGAAGATATAATTTCTTCAAGTATATTTTATTGAATATTTTAAGAAGTATTTTCTTGCCCATTTTCTTTTTTCTTACAAATTATCTTAAATCTGGAATATTTTTCTAATTTCAAGAAAAGTTTTCTTAAGTACGAAAATAATTTTTGGCAGTGTAGTTTGTAGTCCAGTCTCTGCAGATAAATCTAACACTGTGGTTTTGAACGCTTTCTACAACAGAAGAGTGGTTTTGTCTGTATGGGTCCCAAGCTATGCAACAATAATCTAGACGAGATCGGATAAGAGAGACATAAAGTTTGTTCAAAATGTTAGCTGAACAATTGCTGAAATTTTGTTTCATAAGTCCTAACATTTTGATGGACTTTGTATAAATATCATGACAATGTTCCCTCCCGTTAAGTTTATCATTTATCATGACTCCTAAATATCTCTCACAGTTAGTAGTAGTTAAAATATCATTTCCAATTCGATAAACATGCTGGCAAGTATGTGGCTTTTAGACATAGTCATGACCTTACATTTGGCGATGTTAAAATTCAACCGCCAGTGATCTGACCATTTGCAAAGTGTATTCAAGTCAGCTTGTAATATTTCAATGTCGTTTTCGGTGACAGTGGGCCTGTATAAAAACAGTCATCTGCATATAAACGAATAGTAGAATGTATGTTCTCGGAGATGTCATTAATAAAACAGAGAAACAAAATTGGTCCAAGTATGGTACCCTGAGGTACACCAGATTTAACCTTTGACCATGACGAGAAATTTCCGCTAACGGACACCCTCTGTTCTCTATCTCTGAGAAAACTCATAATCCATTTAATATTCAAGTCGTTAACACCATAAGTGATAAGTTTATTATGTAGAAGGTCATGGCAAATTCTGTCAAATGCTTTGGCGAAATCTAAGAAGATAATATCAACATTACGCCCTGCGTCCAAGTAGCTGCTCCGGTCGTGAATAGCATTTATTAATTGCGTATCACAAGACTGTTGGGCTCTAAAACCGTGTTGATTTTCATCAAGAATGTTGTTATTGTGAAGGTGCTTGATAAACAATTCTTTCAAGGGTTTTACTCACGACAGACGTAAGCGAGATAGGCCTGTAATTACTGGGATCATCCCGTTTACCTTTTTTTAACACGAGAACCACATAAGCCCTTCGCCATTCATCGGGTACAATGCCCGTTTCAAGAGAGGCATTAAAGAATTTAGCGAGCGAAGGTGCAAGGAACTCTGCTCTCTCCTTAAGAATTCTGGGGGAGATGTTGTCAGGACCATGACTTCAGAATGTGAACGCGAATCTGAAGCTAATTTGAAGTCATTCAGGAGACGTATTCAAATGAGTTGAAATGTTTGCAGATCCACGGTGCATTTATTTGCTGATTATTTTTGTGGATTTTTTCATTTTCCAACAATCTCACCCCTGCACTAGGCTACATTGCAGCCGTGAATCTAGCCGAGTCCACAGTCAAGTCGGATATGGAGGCTGAGAGTGAGGGCGACGTCAAAGCAACGGGTGTTCATGAGATCGGACTCAAAGATGGTAACCCAAAACTCTGCCATAATTTAAAGGGGATGTACAACATTTGCTTTTGCTGCAATTTTCAGAAATAAATGGATTTGGAGGATTAATAAGTTATAGCACATATTGTTAAACTGACTTGCTTCACGTTTTGGGCTTGTAGATGCTGGAAAAACCAAGAAAACCAATCATGTTCTTGTAGTCTGGTTCCCTGACCCCACTTAAGATGAAGCAGAGAAATGAATGGACTTTGGGGAATTGTAAGGCCAGAGAATCAGTCTGGCAGGCTTGTACCCCTTCACAGGTGTGTAATCAATTGCAAAGAAAATGTGGAGCAACTGTTTTGAAAACGTCGGAGCGGTTCTTGAAAAAAAAAGCCAGTTTTCTCCAACGCTGGTCGGCCCCGACCAGCGTTGGCAAAATACAAATTTTCTTGAAAATGTCACCACACCAGGAGACCTGATTTTACATGTTTAGCTTTATAAGTAAATTGCATGAAAATAATAATATAGACAAAAATCCAAGGTTATCAAGTGAAGAACAGAAGAAACTTAAAGGCTTGTAAAAGCAACAGTGTATTTTAAACAACAGAGCATCTAGAATCCAAAAATTTCCTGGTGCCCCTAGGTTGGTCCCGGACCCCACACCCTAAGACATTTGCCCTCCGCGCTTGCATTAGTCCTCGGGCAGAAGCCCCTATTCGCATCCTTTCAACAGTGTATAAACTATAAGCCTATCCAATTCCTTTTCACAAATAAAATGCATGAAAATAAATATGCAGACAAAAATACATGGTAAGTGAAGAACAGAAGAAACTTAAAAGGCTTGTAAATACAAGAGTAAATTAAAAATCAAAAACCACATATGTGTTTCCGCAAATCGAAATAAAAATGAAATTTTTTTTTAGTATCTTAAAACATTTTTACTCTTAACCCAGGGCTACGGGGAAAAGGGGGCCAGGAATCACCTCAGATTTGCACCACAGAGCATCTCAAATCCAAAATTTCCCGGGGCTTTTTATTAACGGGCCCCTGACCCCACGCCATAAGGCATTTATGCTCCGCGCTCTCATTAGTCCTCAGAGCAAATGCCCCAACGCATTGTTGCAACAGTTTACAAACTAAGTCAATACGAATCTTTTTCCCAAAATACAATGCAAGAAGTATGAATACGAAAATACATGGTTCATGTAACTTAAATGTTTAAAAGCAGGATAATATTTAAAAAGCATCCTTATAATCTTAAAAGCTTTGCTCAAACAATTCAGGGGTAAAGGGGCCAGGAATGGCCTCAGATTGCACCACAGAGCATCTAGAATCCAAAATTTTCAGGGGATCCTCACTCGTGTTAGTTCTCTGAGCAAATTCTCCAAAGTTGTGCCCCCGTTTAAAAAAAATCCTTGATCCGAGTCTGACGTCTGTGAGGGGCAAAAGACAATATTGATTTACATTACCCCAACGCAAATTCCATCTTATGAATAATATTTAAAAAAAAAAAAATATGGTGTTATTCACATACATGTACCTGTTATTCACATAAATGTACGTGTGAAAGTTGGAAAAAATCATTCGGGTTGGACTGGAACCCATGACCTCCTGCTTTCTAGTGCAGATGCCTTACCACTCGACCACCGAGCTAACGGGATCAATTGGCTGGTTCGAATCTGATGTACATAGCAGCGGGTATCGCATAAACTATTATAAGATGGAATTTTTGCGTCGGGGTGATATAAATCAAATTAGGTTTTGCCCTTCACCAACGTTTAAACACTGTATACTCAGTGTGTTGCCTCCCGAGTGAAAGATGGAAAAAATCACTCTGGTGGGACTTGAACCCAGGACCTCCTGCTTTCTAGTGCAGATGTCTTACCACTCGACCACCGAGCTAACAGCATAGTTTATGCGGTACCCGCTGCTATGTACATCAGATTCGAACCAGCCAACCGATCCCATTAGCTCGCTGGTCGAGTGGTAAGACATCTGCACTAGAAAGCAGGAGGTTGTGGGTTTGATCCAGTCCCACCCGAGTGATTTTTTTCCAACTTTCACTCCGGAGGTAACACACTGAGTATACAGTGTTTAAACGTCAGTGAAGAGCAAAACCTAATATATCACCCTGACTCAAAAATTCCATCTTATAATAGATATTGTAATTCTTGCTTTTGATTGTAGTGAAGGGCAAAACCTAATATATCACCCTGACTCAAAAATTCCATCTTATAATAGATATTGTAATTCTTGCTTTTGATTGTAGATAACCCACAAATAAGTGGAGCCAGCATAGGAAACACCGGCACGATCAGCGGTAGCCAGAACCCTGTCATTGTTGGTTCAAGTGCAGTTCATATCACTTACAACAATCCGCCGGAGGAACGCGGTAAATATAATCTTGTTTGATGCAATGAAGTAGTTTGATATCTTAAATCAAGTGTTAATGTATTGGGGGGGGGGGCAGGGGGAGGGTGGTGTACGGTTTTAGTATATGTGTTGAACATAGTTCCATGACTGTTGTAGTTCCCCAGATATATAGGACTTAAAAAAATTTCAGATGACAATCGGGGCCCATGATGACGTCACTTTGGTATTAACAGTATCTACCTACCCACCAAGTTTCAGTGATTTTGCCCTATCAAATAGGCCTTGCTTCTGACCTGCAGGAGTCAAGCATGGGAAGTGTCTCAGGAAACTGTCTCCGAAAACGTGCAGACTGTGCAAGTGCATTGTATACAAATGTATACAATGTAAGCGACTTCCGACTGACGAGTGTGGTCGAGAAAATGCTTTGTAATTCAGCACGTGTGGGTCAAAATGAAATATGCAAAAAAAGATCAAAGGAAATCCCCAGATCCCAACATGAATAACTTTCTGTTCAATGTTCACAATTCCTTTGTTATAAACCAGCAAAGTTTGAAAGGAGATTGGAAAAAAAATAATGGTTTTAAAAATAATTTCCACTAATATATTCAAAGACAAATGTGTGTTAACTCATTTCATACGCAACTGACTTAGCCTACGTTTTACTGTAGAATCAAGTCTTTAATAAACAAATTTAGCTC
Organism: Patiria pectinifera; assembly: GCA_029964075.1. Classification (NCBI taxonomy): domain Eukaryota; kingdom Metazoa; phylum Echinodermata; class Asteroidea; order Valvatida; family Asterinidae; genus Patiria; species Patiria pectinifera. The sequence continues at coordinate 27,060,619 of CM057150.1, forward strand.
TGGTTGTGTTTAGTATTGTTCAGCTTGCATTGCCCTCTTTTTGGGAATGGGGGTGTATAAAGGAAGGTCCTATGCATCCTTAAATATGCCCAGGAATTAACAGACACTGAGTGGTTCCACACCCTGAAGATAAAAATTTACATGAAAATATACGAGACTTGAAAGTGACCTCGAAACACCGCAAGGTACAGTATTATCAAAGGTTTGCTTTCTGCTGTGTGATGTTCCGCCAGCAACAGTTCTTAATTTTATCATCCCGTTTGTGGCGTGATCAAAATTTCTGAGTGGACTTCATCACAGAGTGAATAGAGAATGGCTATTGAGCGCCATGTAAACCTTGTGCAACTGTGTTTATCAATACACTGATACAGTGAAATCTTGATAAGTCAAAGGGAACAGTTTCTAATTTTGACTTAGCAGAGTTTTGAGTTGAGCAGGGTTGTATATCATTGTTTATACTACTGAAGGCAATGGATTCTTTGTTTGACTTAACAGTTGTTATGAGTTATCAGAGTTTACTTATCGAGATTTCACTGTATTGTGATCTCAGGGATGCCAAATTAAAGGGCCCATGTAATGTAATTTTGTTTCAATGCAATCCTTGAAAATGCACCCATTGAACCTCATTTGTTTTTTGTTATTTTCAAGGGTATTTTGCTTTTTTTGTGTTTATGCTAATCAAATTTCAATATTCATGAGCAAAACTGTGATGTCATTCTGGGCAGAAACCTCAATGTTACAGGCACCATATTTCAGCACAACAAATTGCTAGAATGTTTGATATTTTTCTGTCGTAAATTTTCTTTCGCTATTTGTTGTGTCAGAACATGGGAGTAAGCCAATGAGCAAACCTTTCTCAGAAATGTTTTCAATGACCAAATAGTGGGTGCTTGATTTGGACAGTAAACCCCTAAACAGAGTCTTACTGGAATGACATCACAGCAACAGTGCCCTCAGTTGTCCTGAAAAGCATGGAACATTTTAATTGTTTGAAGAAGTGCACTTTTCAATCAAATTAACCAAAACGGGATGTCAAATAGTTCTCATACATTTCAGAGGAGTAGAAAGTGGCACAAATTGTGTTCCTTAGAAACTTTATTGCATCTAGACCCTTTATTTAAACAGGAATTGTGGATACATAAATTTTAATCCTAGGCAAAATTTCCCAGTGCACTGGGAAATTTTGCACTGTAGTGTACGTTTTACTGCTAAAATATGCACATTTTACTCTAAATTGGAAACTTCAAACAATGAAATATGTTACGGAATATAGGTCAATAAAGATAAACCTAATTGCAGAAGGAAAAAAATAAGGTAAAAAAATGGACGAGCAAATTGTTCGATTTTGATGAATATTGCAGCTTGAAAGAATTGTTATGGGTCATGTTCATGTATATTTAATGGATAGTTTACTCATACTAATGTTATTAATTTTTTTAGAAACCACCGGACTCCAGGGGCCAGGTACCTTTGAGGATTTGCAGAACGAAATTATCGTCAGCTACAAGCAAACTGCAACAACTATTCCTGCACATCCTACACTGGAGACACGTAATGTGGGTATTAATAAAATTTTTATGCCTCTGTATCTAAGAAAGGACATTCCAGATGAAACAAAATTAAAAACGTTTACGACATTACCAGATGGAAACTTAAATTTTGATATCAATAAAACTGTGATACTGAATTCCTTGGACGATTTGTTCAATCCAGAAGTAGTTAAGGAAATCAAGGTTCTTCTTTATGGTGGGGCTGGGACGGGTAAATCAACCCTGTTAGTGAAAGTTGCAAACTGTTGCATCACACTTGGTTTAAAACCCCTTCTTGATAGATTTGATCTTGTGCTTTGGATAAAGCTGAGGCAAATGCAGCAATCTAGCTGTGTCTTGGATGCTATATTTGACCAAATTCTACCACTTGACACAAAACTGAACAAACGAAAAGTGCAATGGATCATTGACAAAAAGCAATCACGCACTGCTTTGCTGTTGGACGGATTAGATGAAATTCCGTCTCATGTTTTGCAATCTAAGAAGGGCGTGTACAGGGTCGAAGATATCTTGCACAACAGAGTCCTTACAAAAAGTTTCGTGTTGGTCACCACCCGACCACACATGACCAAATACATAATGAAGGGTCGCCAATCATATGCAATGGTCGAGACATGTGGATTCACTCCACAAAACAGAGATCAGTATATCAGATTAAACTTTTCTGATGATGCTGACATGGGAGAGGCATTGATTTCACATCTGAAAGTCAATGCAAATCTCCAGGAAATGGCTTTAATTCCAGTCATTTCCCAGATGCTGTGCATTCTTTGGAAGAATCAAGAGAAGTCATTGCCTGAGAGAATTACTGAGCTGTTTGCAAAGTTTGTAGAGGTTCTTTACAATCGCCGCAATGAAGAAATGGGTGATCACCACATGATGTCCATCATGATGTCCATCATTGATGACTTGGGGCGTGTTGCATTGCAAGGATTACTAGACTCCAAAGGGGAAAAACTCATGTTCAATGAAACTGAATTTGAGAATTGTAAGTCTTCCTTAGATAAGGGTCGTCATGTGGGTTTTGTTCAATGTGAAACATTCCCAAGTGGTCTGGATGTAAAGGTGTTGGTGTCTTTCCCCCACAAGTCCATCCAAGAATACTTTGCAGCATGTCACCTGGTGAAATTGCTCAAAGATGACAAAAACAAATTCCGTGATCAGTTGAAGCAGATTGGAGAACACAATGTTCATGCGATGGGATATCTGCTGAGATTTTGTTGCGGTAGATCAAGACAGGCTGCTGGTCTCATATTGGATCACATAAAAAATGTGCAATCAGAGAGGCTAGATCTCGAGAAGAAACCGCAGATGTTGGCTCTTTGGTTGTTGTTGGAGTCTCGTTCAGGAGAGTTGGCTGCCAAACTTGTCAGACCAACTGTTGTATACTGCGACTGTTACGAAGACCTGAAATCACTGAACTTCTACTTAAAACATGTCACTCCACCACTTAAACGTACATATTTTTACATGGACGTAAGACAGCAGGAGCTTACCTTTCTCGAGGAAATTCTTAAGAGTAAAAGCATAGAGTCAGCTCGTCGGGTAGTTGTTAACTACCACTTGTCTGAGCAGCAGCAGGGGGGGAAGGAGCTTAGCCTCCTTGAGAAAACACTTGGTGTGGTGGATGAACAGCGCCGTGCTCTATTAGATGTCACCATTCACATTGTGCGGGAGTCATGGTTTGACCTGGGGCCTATCTCACACAGCTTTGGCCGCATGCAGAAACAAACAGGCAGTCTTAGTTTGTCTATGGTCACACGATCACCGGATGAGTTTTTTGATCTATTGAATGCACTGGAAGGATGCAGGTTGAATTCGCTCACACTGTGGGACATTGACCTGCATGCACGGTTGCGAAATGTTAGCCACATCCCGTCAAACCTGGTTAGCTTGAACCTATCTGGATGCAGGTTGGTCGATGATGACGTGAAGGACCTGATGAGGATCCTCCCTGCTGGACATGGTTTAAGTATGCTCGTTCTTGATAACAATGCATTCAGTTCGAATGCAGTTAGCGCTCTCACCAATCATCTCCAACAACTCCCTAATATGGGGTTGTTGCCATCGGCTGATAAAAGTGGTGGTCTAAGACGAAGCAGGGGCCTGCCAACGTCAGAGGGACTGCTGCTGTCGTGGGGGGTCGCCCTTTCAGATGTGTAGGACCTAGCAAGGCGGTGAGGGCAACAAGAAACAAAGCCAGACAGCTTCTCTGTGTTCACATGACTTTATTGCCGACTGCTAGGCCCGGAGGCCACCTGTAAAAATTGGGCAGGCACTACCGTGCAGCCCGCGTGGTCTGAGGGGTATCAAATAAAACGTACAGTTCATGTCCAGTGGATAATTCACGTATTTAATCAGAGCGTTGGTCTTTGACAACTGGAATTTTAACGTAGCAAAGGTGGAAAATAAGAGGTATTTTTTAATAATATGAAACCTTAGATGATGTACCCTACTTTAGTGCTATCAAGAACTACATGCACAAAATTAAAATCAGCTAAAGTTTGTTTGTTGTGTGTGACCTCCAGGGAGGTGTTGTGATTGGTCACTTCAGCAGAAACGGCGGTATAAAAGCCAACTGAATACATTTTGTAAACAAAGATCACGGATAAAGATAACAAACAAGGCAACAATAGATTTGCAATCATAACATTGATAATGGATAATTATAAAATGCACATATTATTACACAGACAATAATTAGAGTATGTGGGGCATCCCTACACTAAGTTAAGTGTGACGACACATCATAGAATTGGCCTCGATGCTGAGCTCGTCTTTCGAGTTATCAGTCAAAACCTGAATCAGGAAAATTTTGGATTCTGTGGTGCGATCTCAGGCAAAATCTGACCACTTTAACAATTTTTTTTTGAGCAAAAGATCATCATTTAAACATCGAGTTTGGAGTCATTGAATCAGCTATCATTAGAACTCTAAAATCAAACTGTAGTAGCTAGGCTACAAGATTTATTCGGGGACGAAAAAAGTGGGTGGGATAAAAGATATGCTACCCCCACTTTAAAAAATTTCCAATGTTTAGGGATATGTTCCCCCCCCCCCCCCAGATTGACAACCATGCCGAAGGCTTGTCCGCCGTGTGTCCTGCTTGCTATGGAGAGGATTGGGTGCATTTTCCTGTAATGTACAACATATTTAAGAACATAGGTTTCGTGCCGCACGCTGTCTTGGCGCAGTTCTTGATCCCATTGCCTTTTAATTTTAGTAAAACTAAAAGTATGACAGATCCCCCAATAATAATTGTTGTCTTGTGTGCAACTAATCCTAGCAGGCTGCGGTCTGACGTGAACTGTCGTATTAATTGTGTCTCTCCCTCCACTTTCTTCTCTTTTTGGTCTTTCTTCTTCTCTACATCTTGCTTTTATTTTTTGTAAAATGTCTTTACAATTTTTGGATTGCAAGTTTTTTGGGTTTTTTTAACAGCAGGGGGGCCATGGGCCCCCTTCCCCCTTCCCCCTTCCCCCGGCCACGCCTATGGCTACACTTTGATTCCAGTTTTGAGTTCATCGAGACTATCGTATGATTTGCGTCATATATTTGCATTGATTCATTCTGATAGTACCAAAGCACAACAATCTACTCAAAGCAGTTGTTTCTAACTGTTATACACATCACATGGCGTCACATCCACACATCCTATCTGTATCTTGGGTGACCTCTGAGTACTGTTTCTTGCCTCTTTCAGGGCACCAATATACGAGATTATAACACTAGAAACTAATCTCCAATTAAACAGGAGAATCCACCTCTCCTTTCCATATCTTTTGAGGAAATATCTTGTGTCGCATCATCTTAGGTAACAATTGTGTGAGATGTCTTCAACTTTTGTGACAAAGGCCTCCTCCTACCCTGTTATCCGATCAATGTAGTAATATAGCATTCAAACAAACTAATGTGACCACACGCAAATGGCTGCACGACAACCTTCCATAGACCAGTGCTGTGCAAAACTTAGTATACAGAATAATACCCCAAACCTCGGGTACTTTTGAATTGATTTGCGTTTATAGAAGCACTACATAAACATTTAAACCCCAAAATGAGACGCATATTTGCCGGAATAGCATTTGCCTCAGCTTTGTACATATTAGAAAAATCCTCACAAGTTCAAGTGCCTCCAAAAAGACGTTTCTTGTTAGTGTTTGTGCTATATTCTTTATCAAATCGTTTCTGTGAATTAGCATAAATCATGCAAAAATGGCAAAAATTATGATTCCAGTTTGCTAACTTTTGTATAGATCTTTAACCTTGACTGTTTATGTAATATGCCTTTAAAGTGGTGCAGTTGTGTGAGGACAGTATAGCATGGATTTACTATTCAACTATAGGCCTATGTCCATATTGAGAAATACTAAACCAGTGTTCATACTGTAAAACAATGTAGAATGTTGCATTGCCAAATGACACATTTTTGTCAGAGGACAGTCATGTTTGCTCATTCAGGACCAATCATTGCAATTGTTGGTCACGTGAAATAGTTTCTGTGTTTCTGATTATGTTTAAATAGGTTCAAGTGAACAATTTGCTTGTTTCTATCACTGCAAGCCTCTTCAAAGTATTCATTGACACTAGATTTGTTTGTTTCAAGTATGATCAATATTCTCGTATGAAAACTGACATTTTTGTTTCTAACAGTTTTGATATTTTGCAGTTGCCCAGGTGATAGCAGTCGTTTATAACATGCCCAAATGCAACCATTCAATTTGGTAAAAGTATTCTGCAGGAGAGAAAAAGTGTACTTTGAATCAACATTTTGATTTATTCACATTGGAAATGTAAACTGAATGTAAATAATGTTTAACTGTTGTTGCTGGCATGACACATGAAAGAAGATTTTGATTAAAATGAGATTTACACACTGTAACCGCACAGCCGAACTGATTGTAGTTTTTAAATTAATTTACACACTTAAAGGGATATGGGATGGGATCATTTGCATTTATCCCAAAAGTAACTTACCGAATTGTAATAAAAAAGCTTACTTGGATTAAAGATCGTACTGGTACTAAACACCCCATGAAATTATTCAATCTGGCTTGCTGTCATTAAGAAGAAATCAAGAAATGTAGGTGATTTCCAACGATAAGTCAATTGACTGATTTTTGGAAATAAGAGTTTATGGACGAAATAGCGTTTACTGATCAAAAGTGTGTGCATGGATTTTTCACTCTTTTTATGAAAAGTGTAATATCCAAAGCTTCAACATGTTAGGTTTAGAGTATTCTTCTGTGGAACAGTGATGATATTACATGTATTGGAAACAAACAAAATGCTTGAAATACAAATGTTCCTATATGCCTTTAAGCCATGGTTTACAAACTACATCATTGTGATTTTTTGTTATCATGTGATCATTAATGTGCAACTCTGTAAGATAAGGTCATGCAAAGATGGTATGCAAAGAAATTAACTGGAGCTGGTTTGACCCTGTGACCTCTGGATTCCTGTTCCGGTACGGTAATCCGGAACGGTCATCCTGCTACAGTCAATTTCTTTATTTAACTTCAAAATACATTTTCTACATTTAAAATTTGATATTTGCACCGTTTGGCGGAAGAAAGTTGAGTTGGCTTTGATATGGTTAAATGTGAATGGAGATTTTGTTGGAAATTTGTATGTTATTTGCATTATTTGTTACTGGTGCAGAAACATTTCTGATCTCTTCTTTTCTTTTTTCCAGATATTTGGGGCAAAGTTTAAGACGTCAGGGATTATATTTGACATTGTGTACTTTGTATGATTATTATCGTGTAATAAATCATTCCATGCAATGACTTAAGTCAATCAAGGAGAAATCTTTGAGGTCAGATGATTGTTGTGTTATGCCTCCATTCCTCCCTCAGTGATGGACCAATCTCCCGCCTCTGAATTCTACAGCTGGGTCACCACTTGGGTTTTGTAATCAGGCATGCAGGCTTCATAATGAGGATATCAAAAGAAATTCCTTAGAAAATATATATCAACCCAATCACAAATTTACTTCATGCAATTAAAAATATGATTACACAGCTAAATCGCTGATGGATTCAGAAGCATTTATTGTTGGGGGATTAAGAAAGTGGTAACCGACAGGCCAGTTGTTGCCAATTCCTTATGTGGAGGGGCGGGGCTAGATTGCATTTTATGGGAGGGGTGCAGTGTTTCCTTTCTTTTCTTTCTTTGTATTATAAAGTGGCAACGGGGATGAATAAACTACAATTTCGCATTAAAACAGTCGTCTTCACTTGTTCCCCGGTGGATTTATCGTAAAAGGCATTTCTGGTGGCCCCAACCTCGGTCTGCAAGAACACAGCTTCTTTGATTAATAAGACAACTTCAAATAAGTTGAATTAATCATTGTTTGATTACATTGTTTTGTTGTGGACCTGTTGTGTTTTGCTGTTAAGGGCTTAGCGACACCAAGGTGACTCTTGCATTTGAAAACAAACAACAACTTTAAATATTGGCACCCAATGAACACAAAACAAATTGAACTGATAAACTATTTATACATGTATACTTGATTGTTTTGCTACTCTTCACTCTGATTTGTTCTATAGACTGTGATTGCAGATTCGCGCGTTTTTCTGGGCCTGTTGACAAATACAATATTTACGGAGAGAACAACAATTTTGTTGCCTAAATATTCTGTGTGCTTTTCGCATTTGTCATGAACAATCTGCTTGCTGAAATTGAATTCAGTGCATCAGATAATTCAGGAGTTGGCGTGTCCATTAGGTTTGTGTCGATGTCGTTTCTGTACAATATCGGCAAAGTGTGCTATAGACCGTGATTGCAGATACGCGCGTTTTCCCGGTGTTGACAAAAATAATATTTACGGAGAGAACAACAATTTGTTGTCTAAATGTTCTGTGTGTTTGTTCTCATTTGTCATGACCAATCTGCTGGCTGAAATTGAATTCAATGCATCAGATAATTCAGGAGTTATCGTTACGGTCCATTATGGTCGTTTCTGTACAGTGGCAAGGACAAAATCCCGGTGGTTGTGAAGCGCGGACTCCTTTGAAATAAAATTTTAGTCGGCAAAATTATAAGTGTAAATGTTATTTATATTAATTCAGATTGATTTTTGGCGCTGACACCACTCTACTGCTCTAAGTGTATTAAATATAGTGTCTGATGTTTCCTGTTGAGATTTAATGCCCTTGTGACACAAGTCTATTAAAATTTGAGGGAAGCTGTCTATGGTCAAAATAAAAGTGTGTTCATGAGAAACCGTCTAACAATACAAATAATATGACCGAAACAATAGCGTTGAATATATATGCGAAACATACAATCAAATTCAGTTTTCGTGGAACATAAGCAACACAATCCTCTTGAACTTGAAAACTAAGAAATTAACCGTTTTACTTTATAAGTAAGAGCATACGCCTTACCCTATATATTTGCACATTTTTTGTCAACTAAACATTTCTGTTGGAAAAAGGGCGCGCCTGACAAAATAGTAGTCTCTCGCACACGAAGACAAATTCATTATATGTGCCAAACGGTTTACTTTAATTTTCTTTTAAACCGCCCCCCCCCCCCCCCTCCCCGAGAAGGGCCAAGGGCGCCATCGGAACGTAAGATTTCTACGTCCAACTAGAGAGGGCGCTTGTCAACTTGGTCAATTAGTAAACAAAAGTTGCGGAAAGTTGAAACTCCTGAAGTTCAGCAAGAAAGGGAATGTTTGGGGAAAGAACGTTGCAACCTGATGCCACATTTTCTTCATATATCATCTCAATAAAGGTCAGTCATTGCAAAAATGTTAAAAAGACATGAATCTGATATCTGGGACTGAGAATCAATTCCAATTTGGTTAGAAAATACTTTGAAAATCTTCTTGACTTTCCATGGCATAGACTTAAAATTGTACACAAACGCTGAATAGGCCAACTGCATTCTTGGCGATCGTGTAGTGTAGGTCCCGGTTCCTATACGGGAAAAAATCCACTTTTAAATTATTGGACGTACCAAACTAGTTTTGGCGACATTTTCAATAAACAGGTATGTCATAGATAGAGGGCAGGGTTTTGATTTTTTGAGGGAAATTCGGGGTAAAATGATGATGACAGCGCGGCGCGACAACACGCGACCCGAAAATAAAGATGGCGATCACCACTCGATGAACCGTGAGCGGGCACGCACGACATGCTGAATCGCAAGGCACAAACCGCGCAGGAAAATCGTGATTTCTAACCAAAGAATCTGTTCAAAATTGCAAAACGGGTGTCATTAGAATTGAGGAAAGTCTGCTTTTGATTGTAAAGGTGATTTTTGAACAATAAAAAAAAGGCAGTGGATTTTTTGCCGGAGACGGCAAACCTTCAGTAAACGTTAGTTTGCCGGATATGCACTGAACATGCGCAGCTACTGGTTTTTTTGGTTCTTAAAACATTTTCCGGTGACAAATTTTAGTCTGGCTCCATGCCAATATTATCGTTGTAACTTTGTATTGACAAGATGGGAATCAGACCATTTTATAAATCCGGACTTTATTTCCCTTTAATAAAAAATCCTCCAGAGCCACAAATCTGAAAAAGAAAAAGTAATACTCTGCAATAAAATGTTTGAGACATATTAAAATAATAAAAGAAGAATATTCTTATTTATTTGGGGATAGGGAAAAAAACCTTAAAATGTGGCGGGGATCAGGATTCGAACTCGGGACATCCCACTCACTAGAGCAATTGCTTAACCACTGCACCGATTGTGCTACATAACTTTGGTGGGAATTTAATACATGTTATAATTCAGCCCTATCTTAAAGAGTACAGCGCCCTCTGTTGATATGGATTGCCGCCGGCAAACCTTTAGTAAACGTTAGTTTGCCAGCGTTACCTCCGGCAAAATATACACTACCTAAAAAAAAAGTTGACTCTAATTTGATCAAAACAAAACAGGGGCCCTACACTTCGTGATCGCCGCATTCTTTCTGCTCGATATGCCCGAGTAACTTGGTGTCCAACTCATCGCCTTTATATATTTTGTACTACTAGTCTCGGTAATCATTATCTGTAGGACCCAAGGTTAAAGAACTCACCAAAACAGCTGACTTAATGACACTCAAAAGTGACATACATGTACCGGTAGGGGCCTACACTAGGGTGGTCGGCATTTTTTTTTTTTTTTTTTTTTTTCCAAACACAGTCGTTTTCCCAGCCCTAAATTTTATCATTAGGTTGTCATTTAGGGCTGGAGGAAGTTTTTCACTTGGACTGCAGCATTGGCAGGTTAAAAAAAAATTCGAAAATGTGCAATTTTGTTCCCCTAAACACACTTATTTCAACTGGGTCTTACCCACCTCACCACTTCACAGGTCTTTGAAGAAAAAAAAACGATCCACAATGAAGATTCAGCTTACAATTGCAGTGGAAAAAGGAGGCATAACTGACAGCTGTGCGGTCATGATGATGCCCGGAGCTCGATTTGTGCACCAACAAACTGCAAAGCGCTGTCGATTACCATGCGCACACAGTGAACCACCAGTCACACTTGCCAACTGCATGGCGCCAGTCAGTGGCTGTGTCTCACACGCACACAGCCCTGTTTGACCTCAGTTTCTTGTCCCGAGGTCGTGCATGCGTGGCCCAAAAGCGTACGCGAGGTTTTACAAGATTTATGCGAGACTAAAGAAAATACAAAAAGTGCCTGGATACATACTGTTTGGCCAAGATGGCTAAATATGTGAAAAGTTCAAATCGTGTGCTTTATTTTGATACCAAAAATAACTGCTTTTGCCAAATATAAAGTGTTGTCAGGGCCTGTCGAACAAAATCATATTTTTATCAACAAACATGACAAAAGCGAGGGCCGATAGTTTTTAGGTGTACATTGGATTCTTAAAAACGGCCAAAGATTCATAGATAGAGGAAGGTATACGCTTTATTTTCATGTGAAACACGTGCAGGAGACTTCTAATGTTCGGTCCAAATCGCCGGTTAAAAAAATGATCGTTGCGAGATTGCATGATTTGCAATCACATGTACGCGTGTAAACGAAAGTAAGTACGCTAACGTACGTTGGCTTGAAAACATTGCGAATAGCACGTGCGAACGTGCAACGAATGACTTATGAATATTAAGCAGGCCATACTCGAACTCGACCATTCAGTGGGTGTATGGGGTCACAAGGTCACACCGTGTTTGGGTTCCTCGCTCTATGCTTTACAATGGCGACGATATTTCGCTTTGTGAAAAATGGAAGTTGTTGGAAACATTAGGGGTACATCAAATTCTTAAAATATTGACGACATCACGTTCACGAGATTTTTTGTAGATGAAGGTTCATTCTTTCCCTTGACAACATTTGGGAGACTTTCGTCGTTGTTGAAAAAAAACGAAAATTTCATGACCTAATTTTTAGTTGATTTGTCCCTGAAATAATAGCGTCAAAATGCATCGAAATCCTTTAAAAAAAAAATACCTTGATGGATGTATGAAGTAGGTCTTTAACTACCGAAAACAACTTTGTTTGTTTGGATGGGTTGTGGTTTGCCATGAAAATCACGAATTTTCGGACGCCTTTTTTACGGCCATCTTTCGCTGGCCTCGCGTTGCTGTCAGTTGTGTGGACGAGAAATTAGAGCAGCTACGCGTGACACAGCAACTGACTGGGCGCGGTGCGGCATGGCACTGAAGCGCGCACCGGATGCCTGTTTGATGCACCACTGCTGCACTAACTATGAGGCTTCACTTGCATCACGGCAGAGGTAGAACGGCAGCCAAAGTTGGCCGACAAACAGTCGTCGGGTGCGCGCTTCAGCGCGCAGTTGGCAAGTGTGGCAAGTGCAGTTGGCAAGTGTGACTGGTGGTTAAAGTATTGTGGCGCAATAGCAGTTTGGTGGTAGCCAGGGGCTATCGTAGCTCTAAAGTAGACAATGACCTAGACGTCAGCCAGGGCTGATGCGCGTAATGCGCTGCGGCGCCAGTCTATTTGCCGCGTGGGTATAAAAGCGTGAGCGCGCGCTCAGTGCGGCAGTTCCGTTGCAGTTCCGTTCCAGTGCCGTACCAGAGTAGTGAGACACGGGTGACCAGCAGTGCGTCGCAGTTGCTGAGCGTGTTTATTCAGTCCCTCGCCCGTGCAGATTAGCGGTAGTAGGCAGCTGGGTCCGTAAGTGAGGCTCTTACTGGGATAAGTTTAGCGGGGGCTTGTTCGGTCAGTTGAAGAGGGGAGGAACTCCGTCCACGGGAATAGGTAGTGAGGCCGTAGTGGTGAGTGGACGTTAACTTAGTGTGGAAGATTTATAACCTGTACAGGGAACTCGCACCTGTTTAGGAAACCCGCACCTGTTTAGGGGAGGCACCTGGGAAGGTGACCAACACATGTCAAGGTCTATAGATGATTTGCAGTCTGCCTGAGTAGATTATAATAAAGGAATGTTCACCTAAAGAGAAGAGTCCCGTGTTTGATTTAGAGGTGCCCCGTTTTCCTTCCCCTGCCCTGTTCCCGTGTGTGCTGGCGCGAGTGCTGCTGGCGTAAGACCCGGCCGCGAATAAAGTTGTTCCCCTGCTGCGCCTGGCGGTAGACTGCCCCAAAACGGGCCTGCTCCCTTGGCCTTCTCAGAATTGACCGCTCGCTGACGTCGGCCGAGGACGACTCGGGGTTGCTGTCGGCGCGACCGTCACAAATGGTGTCAGAAGTGGGATAGGCGTCGTAGGTAGAACAACTAGTATTTAGCCATGGATCAGCACTCGATGGAAGGAAGGGGACTGCTGCCGGTGGATGACGCGGTGGTAGGTGCCGAAGGAGAATCCACGGAACTTCAGAGCTACAGGGAGGAAACAAGTCGGTTGGCAGATTTGGTATTGCAGCTACAGGCGGAGGTGCGTGAGCTGAGAGTTGCGGGAACTGAGGAACATAGGCGGCAGAACTGGACAGTACCAGAATTTCAGGATACGCCGAACACTTCGATGTTTACACATTTCAGCGGACGAGAGGAACATTCGCCGTTCAATCCCTTCACTCCGAAACCTACACCCAAGCCTCGGACTAACTTCAGCAGAACACCTGTTGCACCAGCAAACACTCCGGTGACGACGAGATCAACAATTGAGGGTACACTCAGCGCCGAGTCCAGCGACTGCACGCCGCCTACGGGTGAGGAAAAAAAGACATGCACACCGTCATCAGTGAGTGTGGATCAACCAGCTGAAGGTGCCAAAGAAGAGTTTGGGGAAGGCAAGGCTGCGCCTGCCGTAAAGGTGCGACAGGAAGTGAAGACGAAGCGGCCGAACATCACACCGGACCGGTTTAACGGGAAAACTCCATGGCGTGATTTCCTGCAACACTTCGAGGCGTGTAGACTGGCGAACGATTGGTCAGACGGACAGGCGAAGATTTTTCTGGCAGCAAGTTTGCAAGGGATTGCAGTCAAGGTGCTAGGGAGTCAACAGGCTGGAGGGAAAGATGTGAGTTACAGTCAACTTGTGCGCCTTCTGGAGGAGCGTTTTGGGCCAGGCCAGCTGGCGGAGAACCACCTGGTGGAGTTGCGCCACAGGCGGCAAGGTGCAAAAGAGACGCTTCAAGAACTAGGGCAGGCGATTCGAGAACTGTCGGGACTAGCTTACCCTGAGCTGACAGACGAAGGAAGAGACAGATTGGCGAGGGGACATTTCTCTGACGCCGTAGAGGATCAAGCGACCCGCGAGGGGATCTTTCGCGCAAGGCCAAGGACCTTGGAAGAAGCAATTCGAGCAGCAATTGCCACCGAAGGATTTCTCAAGGTTGAAAAGCAGAGGGCGGGACGGATTAAGCCAAAGTACGCGAGAGTGCTTGGTGACGAGTGTGAGCCTTTGTGGCAGAAGTTTCAAGCAGATATCTTCGAGAAGCAGAAGAGCATGGAAGAGGCTATTTCAGAAAGCCGGAAGGAGATGAAGGCGCTGATGGAGCAGATAACGAGGGGCAGAAATGGGCCTACGAAGCAAGAGCGGCCGGAGAATGGACGTGATACTTACCAACGAGCAAGGCGAGAACCTGCACCAGGCGACATCTGCTTTAGGTGCCGAGAACCAGGACACTTCGCCAGAAACTGTAGGCGCCCGTATGGAGACAAGACTAAGAAGTCGGGAAACGAGTCGCAGCTTACCCGCGGCCCGGGGGCGAGCTGGGGGACAACCACCAGGGCCGAGAGGGGAAGATGGTGGAGAACCCCAAGCACTAGAGCGCGGGGAGGAGAAAAGTTTTGGGGTGAGTCGGATGATTCAAGCCCAGAGTGGATTGTTTGTTCCGGTGACTGTCAGAGGCTATAAAGCGAGTTTGTTGGTGGATACGGGGGCTACAAGTACGTTTCTCTCATCCACTTTGTTTTATAAGATGGCGCCTGAGGATAGACCACCTTTGAGCAATACGGGACCGAAGGTTAAGAGTGCAGACGGGACTCCACTGGAGAGCATTGGTAGAGCGTGGGTCGAATTACGCGTGGGTAAAACTACCTATCCAGTAGTAGCCACATTTGGTAAGCTTGACACCTTGGAAGGGATCCTGGGAATGGACTTCTTACTTCCGACTGGCGGAAACCTGAACTTCCAGGCGATGGAGCTGGTGATTAATGGGGAGAGAGTGCGTTGCACGGACACGAGAGGCGAAGCATTCTGTGCCAGGGTTGTCGTAGACCGCACAACCAGAATTCCACCAGGTCACGAGGCGCTGGTGCCGGGACACGTGATGCGAGGTACGCCTATGAAGGGGTTTGGAATCATAGAACCCGTTGACAGGAGTGAGGTGGCGAATAAAGGTGTTGTGGTAGCCCGTACTCTTGTTAAGGTCGATGACGGTGTTCTACCAATCAGGGTTTTTAATCCAGGGAAGCGAACGTGTGTTGTTCGTGAGGGAACCATGGCCGGAAAAGTGACAAGCGTAGATGACGGCGATGTTGAACAAGTCCAGCAGCCATCTTCATCAACACCGCGGCGGGTGGAAGTTCCGGAACACCTTGCTGACCTGTACAGGCGGAGCAAGGAAGAGGTTTCACCCGAGCACCATGACCAAATAGCAAGGTTACTGAGCGACTACAGCGATGTCTTTTCCCAGAGTGACAGTGACATCGGGCGTACTGGTTGGGTGAAACACAGTATAAAAACTGGGGATGCAAGACCTATCAAGGAGAGACCCAGACGGTTTCCTCAGAGCGAACAAGAAGAGATAAGTCAGCAAGTGAAAAACCTTCTGAGGGATGGCAGGATTGAGCCGTCCGACAGCCCATGGGCAGCCAACGTAGTGCTAGTGAAGAAAAAGGATGGGTCAAAAAGATTTTGTGTTGACTACCGTCGCCTCAATGCCCTGACGTTGAAGGACGCATATCCGATCCCCAGGATTGATGACTCGTTGGACACCTTGACAGGCTCGAAATGGTTTTCAACTTTGGATCTATCGTCAGGGTACTGGCAGGTGGAGCTGGACTGCGAAGCTCAACAGAAGTCCGCTTTTGTGGTACGGAGTGGTCTGTATTGCTGGCGTGTAATGCCATTCGGTTTATGCAATGCGCCTTCGACATTTGAGCGACTGATGGAGCGTGTTCTGGCGGGCCTACAATGGGAAACAGTTCTGGTATACCTAGACGATGTTATCGTCTTTGCGCAAACAGTCCAGGAAGAACTTCAGCGCTTGGAAGTCGTCCTACAGCGCCTACGACAGGCGGGTTTGAAGTTGAAGCCGAAAAAGTGTAACCTATTCAGGAGGAGCGTGCTATATCTTGGGCATGTGGTGTCGGGTGATGGCATCGCGACCGACCCGGAGAAAGTTCAAGCCGTGCGGGAGTGGCCTACGCCGAAGAACGTCACTGACGTCCAGAGCTTCCTCGGGCTGGCTGGCTATTATAGGCGGTTTGTCAGATCATTCTCCGATGTCGCACGGCCACTGCACTGCCTAACCGAGAAGGGGCAAAAGTTTGAGTGGGGTGAGGATTGTGAAGTCGCCTTCCAAGAGTTGAAGCAAAGGTTACAGGAGGCGCCCATTTTGGCTTTTCCAGAGCCAAATGCCGAGTATCTATTGGACACGGACGCTAGTGACATTGGAGTAGGTGCAGTACTCTCCCAGGTGATTGATGGACAGGAGCGAGTGATTGCGTATGGCAGTAGAGTACTCAGCAAACCGGAATGCAATTACTGCGTTACTAGGAGAGAGCTATTGGCGATTGGTGTTCCTCAAGAAGTTTCGTCAGTACCTGTACGGGCGTCGGTTCATCGTTCGCAGTGACCACGGGGCGCTCCGCTGGCTAATGAATTTTAAGGACCCACAGGGCCAGCTTTCTCGGTGGCTACAGGTGATCAGCGAATACGACTTGACCATTGTTCACAGACCGGGGAGGTCTCATCAAAATGCCGACGGATTGAGTAGGAGGCCTTGCCCACAGTGTGGACGAGAGGGGGACGAAGTGATACAAGCCACCTCCACAGGCGACAAGAGTGTCGGTGAAAAGACAGAGGCAGAGAGCAATGAATCGCCTACTGTGAGGATTGTTGCACTAGGAACGGCAGATGCACGCAATTCGTGGAGAAAGGCGCAGGAGGCCGATTCAACTATGAGTTGGATTATCACAGCGAAGACAGGCGGAAACCCAAGACCAGAGTGGTCTGCAATGACAACCACTGCACCTGCGGTGAGAAAGTACTGGTTACTGTGGGACCAGCTGCAGATAAAGGAGGAACTTCTTTGCAAAAGATGGGAGTCGGATGATGGCCGACAGGTGCAGTACCAGATTCTCGTGCCCCAACTGCATCGGAAGGAGGCTGTAGACGAACTACACGGCGGGCCTTCAGGAGGACATCTAGGCCAGACGAAAACATTGGCGAAGGTTCGTCACAGGTTCCATTGGTATGGGATGGGCGCAGACGTGAGGTCGTACGTCAGGCAGTGTGATGTATGCACCTCCAAGAAGTCACCTGCCAAGGCGCGGAGAGCTCCACTTCAGCAGTATTCTGTTGGTTCGCCTATGCAGCGAGTAGCATTGGATATACTAGGCCCCCTCCCAGAGACAAACCAAGGAAACAAGTATGTGCTAGTCGTGGGAGACTATTTCAGCAAGTGGGTCGAGGCGTACCCAATCCCCGACGAGAAAGCAGAGACGGTTGCTAGGACATTCGTCTCGGAGTTCGTCTGCAAGTTCGGCGTACCTGTTGAATTGCATTCGGATCAAGGGCGCAATTTTGAGTCCCGAATCTTTGCCGAGGTTTGTAACATCCTGGGGATCCGAAAGACTCGCACAACTCCGTATAACCCGAAGTCTGACGGGATGATAGAAAGATTTAACCGGACCTTAATAGGAATGGTTTCCGTGATGATTGACCCCCACAAGCGGCAGCGAGACTGGGACGAGAAGTTAGCTTTCGCCACGTTCGCCTACAGAGCAACACCGCAAGAATCGACCGGGGAGACGCCTAATATGCTTATGTTGGGCAGAGAAGTGTTCCTGCCACTAGACCTCACAATTCGAGTGGGTACTGAGGACAGTAAAGTGGGTAAGACTGAAGACTACGCTCTTCGCCTAAGGGGAGCAATGCGGTCGGCCCATGAGCGGGCGAGAGAGCACCTGAAAGCAAGTGCAAGAAGACAAAAGAGGACCTACGATAAGAAGACGATGACAACAATGCTGGACGCAGGACAAATAGTATGGCTCCATAATCCCAGTAAGAAGAAGGGCTTATCGCCGAAGCTGCAAAGGCGCTGGGAGGGACCATACATGATTGTTGACAAGTTGTCAGATGTCACCTATCGGATACAGCGGAAGCCGAGGGGCAAGAAGAAAGTCATGCATTTTGATCGGCTTAAACCCTACTTAGGTGAGACGCCAGAGATTTGGAATGCTAAGGAGGCACCTGTGACACATAGTCCAACACGGACGGGACAAGTGGAGGGAGCTCCACCGGAGGGACCACAGCTAGGCGCGGCTGAAGAGTTGGTTGATGAGCGAGATAATGATGGCTTGACGGTGTTAACCGAAGTGGAAGTACCAGTTGCACCTGTGAAGGAGGCCAGTGGAAATACAGAAATCCCTAGTTGTGCGGACGGGGCGCCGACTATGGAGCAGGGCTCGCATGGGGTAGTTCCGCCGGCGCAAGCAGCTGCATCACAGGCGTTGAGGCGAAATCCAAAAAGACAGCGCAAAAAGCCGCAGCGATATCTGTAGCTGAAGGAACAGGGGGCACCTATTTACCAATCCAGGGGCAGAAAAATAGCATGTAAATCCAGAAAATAAGATGTTGATGTGTAACCTATGTGTTGTGTTGGCAGGTGGATGATGGGGAAGGACGGTGTGGACAAACAGGCTCGAAAGGAGGATCCGATCAAGTGCCGGAGGTGTGGCGAGACTTTTCTGCACCAGCGCAGTCTGATCCGACACCTGGCCATCGAACATGGGCCGAAAACCTACTTCCGATGTCGAAGGTGCGCCCATAAAAATAACAGGATCGACAACCTTCGGTATCACTACCGGGACTGCCACCCAGACAAAGTAGCAGAGGTAGCAGACATCAAGGGTGAAACCTGCGAGGAGATAGAGAAGTTTGAGTGTCGTTGCGAGACAGGTGGGACCTGGCGCAAGAGGAGCCCAACTCCACCCAAGATCTCAAAGGAAAAACAACCTAAGAAGGACAAACCACGGGAGACAGACGCCTGCAGGAAGGCGAGTGAGAAATCAGAGGGTAAGACACGAGGGTCGTCACCTGGAAGCAGCGGAAAAGAGGATCGGTGTAAATCAGCAGATGCCAGGTCACAGAGCGGCGGGGGGTTGTCCAAGAAGCGAGGTAGGGAAGAAGCTACCGAGAAGCGATCGACCAAGAAGAAGCCCGCTAGACCAGCCGCCTGTACGGTGTCAAGGGCGCCTGACTCGGGTTCAGAGGAGCAAGTAATTGGAGCACCTGCACAGGTGGAGGAACCGCAACAGGAAGCGGATATACCTGTGACAACTCAGGGAGTTGATCAGAGGGAGCGAGAAGCTCATGACAAGAAGGTCGATGATGCTGCTCCGGAGGTGCAAGGGCCACTACCACTTACTCCTGAAGACCTACGAGAGATGGCGGAAATTGAGCTGTCACCGACCCCGATGTCTGTATGGGAGCCAGACGACGACTTTGTGGACGAGGCGCCCAGGCCAACCAGAGGTGGAAAGTCCATTCGCTTGATGCAGATGAAGATTGGCAGTAGCCACGGCGATGGGAGAGAGGAGGTGGACCAGCAAACTGCTTCAGGGGCAAGGCCGTTGCTGAGGCTTAGTAGTATCTTGCCAGGCCAGGCTGTGAAGGTGCGGGAAGTGAGGGAGACGTACCTGTACCGTGAGGAGTCGAAGGTGCTCCGAGGAGAAACTCATCGGGAGTTTGACGTGGTCTATCTGCGACCAGTGCCAACCCAGCCTGCTCCGCCGGCGCCTGAGTCCAGGATCCGCAGGATCGTCCAACCCACTGAGACAGGGGAGGAGCGCCTAGGACCTTCATACAATGAAGAAGGCCTGGAACAAGCCATGGCAGGGAAGGTCACCAGAGTCACCGAAACCTCATCGAGAGTGGTGTACCAGGATGATCAGAAAATCATGAAGGACAAGACCACACGGGTGTATGACGTCGCATTCACTGCCGGGGTGGCCGTGAACAAGTAAAGAACTCCAGCTTATAACACCTTCTAAGGAACCATTAAGAAGCCCTTAATGGTTTAACTGTAAATATAAGTTAGTGTTTGCGCCTGAGAGGTTTCAGCTAAAGTTTTATAAAGTTTTGTAACGTTTTGAAAAGTTTCTATAGTTTTGTAAGTTATAAGTTTTGTAAAGGTTTATAAAGTTTTCTAGTTCTTAAGTTTTCAAGTTTTATACCTTTTTGAGTTTAAAAGTGTTGCGGACCAACATTGTGCACCTTAGGCACAAACTGTATTGCTCTTATTTTTTGTAAGTTTAATCGGTCAAGGGACTGACCGAAACTTAAGGCGCGGCTGTGTGGCGCAATAGCAGTTTGGTGGTAGCCAGGGGCTATCGTAGCTCTAAAGTAGACAATGACCTAGACGTCAGCCAGGGCTGATGCGCGTAATGCGCTGCGGTGCCAGTCTATTTGCCGCGTGGGTATAAAAGCGTGAGCGCGCGCTCAGTGCGGCAGTTCCGTTGCAGTTCCGTTCCAGTGCCATACCAGAGTAGTGAGACACGGGTGACCAGCAGTGCGTCGCAGTTGCTGAGCGTGTTTATTCAGTCCCTCGCCCGTGCAGATTAGCGGTAGTAGGCAGCTGTGTCCGTAAGTGAGGCTCTTACTGGGATAAGTTTAGCGGGGGCTTGTTCGGTCAGTTGAAGAGGGGAGGAACTCCGTCCACGGGAATAGGTAGTGAGGCCGTAGTGGTGAGTGGACGTTAACTTAGTGTGGAAGATTTATAACCTGAACAGGGAACTCGCACCTGTTTAGGAAACTCGCACCTGTTTAGGAAACCCGCACCTGTTTAGGGGAGGCACCTGGGAAGGTGACCAACACATGTCAAGGTCTATAGATGATTTGCAGTCTGCCTGAGTAGATTATAATAAAGGAATGTTCACCTAAAGAGAAGAGTCCCGTGTTTGATTTAGAGGTGCCCCGTTTTCCTTCCCCTGCCCTGTTCCCGTGTGTGCTGGCGCGAGTGCTGCTGGCGTAAGACCCGGCCGCGAATAAAGTTGTTCCCCTGCTGCGCCTGGCGGTAGACTGCCCCAAAATGGGCCTGCTCCCTTGGCCTTCTCAGAATTGACCGCTCGCTGACGTCGGCCGAGGACGACTCGGGGTTGCTGTCGGCGCGACCGCCACAGTATTTAAAGAATTTTTGCACTCCTTAAATTGTGTTTCTTCATCAGATTGGGTACTTTTCAGGTCATGGCCCAGTATGGAACTCTTTCCTAAAAGATATGAATCTGGGACAGAGAATCGCGTTTCCAATGTGGTTGGAAAAGACTCTGAAAATCTTCTTGACTTTCCATTGACTATGAACACAAATGCTGAATGCTGCATTCTTTCCGTCTGACATGCCAGAGTAACTTGGTGCCCAACTTCGCCTTTTTATTTTTAGTACATGTACTAGGCCTAGTACATGTAGTAGGCCTAGTCTCAGTAGGCCTATTCGTTATCTTTAGGAACCCGTTCCTATATAAGGTTAAAGGCAGAAAGGACTCATCAAAACAGCTGACTAAATGACACTCAATGCGTACATCACTTTTTTTCCAATCATTCAAGGGAGGACACCTTCTTGAATATTTTGTTTATTATATTGTGGAAAGTGGGCATGTCTTCGATTTATGAGGGAAATTATGGGGTAAAAGAGTCATTTGAAAAGACGATGACGACAACCAGAAAACAGGCTCGAATTTATGGCGACAGTGAAAACTTGATGCAATGAAGGCTCGATGCTGATCATGCTGATTGGCTTATCAAAAAATTAATATTTTTTGAAAAATTTGTTATCAGCCAATCAGCATCAGGCTTTCATTCTGTCTGGCTTGCTTCTCTGATTGCAAAAAAAAGATAGGAAAGTCACATTTTCTTTGAAAGTGCGTTTCAAAATTACAACAAACATGAGTTAATCTGAAGACAAAAGACTGGCCCGCAAAAGTTGTTTTGGTACTGAACAGTCATGCAAAAGTCAGTTTTGAACGGAACGGAACTGGTAAAAAATAGAGGTGTTCTGAAGATAACGATTACCCACGTCTCAGTACACAGTGTAAGCCCCATAGGAGTTACATGTACCACTGCGTGTGTGCACATCACATGACAACAATGGTCTGTGGATAAACAAAGCAGAAAGACTTCCATACCCCACCTGGAAATCACTTGCCACCCTGTGCACAAACCCTATTATGAGACTGGTCAGAAAAGTTCCAAGTGTTTTCTCAGTAAAAACTACAATATTTTCCCTGCAAAATTTGGCTTTTTAGGACATGTTATCGGAAAAAATAGTGATGTCCATACATGTATATTTATGGAATTCTTTCCTTAAATTGCACAAAAGTTGGAGCATACACATGATCAATACAAAACGTGCCATTAAACATTCAACATTTTGAATCAAAAATCTACTTTAAAACAAGAACACTTTCTTTGATTTCGTTGGTACCCTGCTATGATTTTGCATGCATGTGGCAAATTGTCCATCTACAGACCCTTATTGTTGTCATGTGATGTGATGTGCGCACATGCAGTTGTACGAAGGACATTAACTATTAGGTCAGGGAGCCAGACGCTGCTGTAACGATAGCAATTGCCACAACAGTAGCCTCTGCATTATTTTTAACATTTGGACATAATCTGGCGATAGTACTTACATGGCGTTTCAAACTATTAACAACCCAACCATTTTCCAACAAAAACATCAGATTTCACCCTCAAAGCGGCCGCAGAATTACTTTATGCCACCTGAGATACAATTACAGATTTATGATTTGAAGATCATGATACTAAGCTTTACTTACAATCTGGATGAAAAGTGAAATTTACCGTTTTTCGGCGAGGGCTCCGTTTGGAATATCGCGTGGATTCCATTTTCAAAATTGTCCTCCTTTCTTTTCTAATTTTAGTAAAGTATGGCGACAGGCGTCCAACATGACCTGATGAAGCAGGCACAGTGCTTTTGGTCAATGCTGGATGAGCTTGCAGAGACCGATGAAGATGCATACAGGAAGTTCATGGCCACAAACCTCCAAAGAGGACAGCAAGAATTGACACCGGCCAAGCCATGGATGTGTGTCAAGACCCGTATCATGGTAGGTTCACTTAGGCTGAAAATATCTATGTGTTTACGGTAACATCCTAACAATTATCCAGGTTGGTAGGCGAGACAATTATTTTTGTTTTTAACTTTCTTTTTGATGTTTGGCTGTCAGTCTGATATACTTTGACTTTGTTTATTCTAGGGTACATTCTACCTTCACCACAGACACACAATCAAGGTATCATTGGAAAGAGGACACACTGGCGTTGCACATGATCTTTAACTTATTTCAAAACATTCATTAGTTTTTATAATTTACATTTACATCTGGGTTTCCTTTTTTGATACACCCTGTATTGAGCAGAGCAACACGAACAGCATTCAAGTTTCAACTACCAATTCTGAGACAATGGGAGTTTGTCTTATCCAATAATGTACATGTATACTGTGGTGACTACATGTAGCAAGCTCAGACTCTCAGGCCGTTGGATTGATTTGGTTAGACTGACATGTAGCAGGCGTGGTACATTGACAAGCATCTGTTGTGTGTTGTTTAATTGAGCAGTTGAGCAGGGTGTTAGCCAAAGTACTGGAACTGGTCATAAGGTTAAGGTGTTACACCAAGAATTGACTAATATCCCATGTCTGGTTTTGCCGTACTGAATAATCCAGTACTGTACAGCCAAGCCTCTACTTCAATAGACCTCATACTGAGCGGCCATCTTAGAGGACAATGCAAATGTACTGCTTGGATAGGCATGACAACGAGACCTCTTTATGTGGCCAATCTGCCAGTACACCATTCAACAACATCTGTAGGCCTCTGTAGGTTTTGTTTTTCAAAATGTACTTTTTTTTTGTACAGGAAGAATGGACTCTTCTAGTCACAGACACTACGAGTTCTGTCTGCCACTACCAGAGATAGTACAAGAAGACGATTCCTCAGCCAATTCAGCAGACAACATCATCACTCAATGTTGCCATGGCAACCAGGACTGGTAAGTTAATACTTTCACACTTTTTATATCTGAATGCTGCAGATGAAGTTGCACAGCCTCGGGCAAGTTGGATCAAGGACCAATGGTTAACTAGTGGTTGGTTCGTGACGTACATAGCGCATGCGCAGTGAAGATAACGTAGTGAACGTACCAACGACTCTAGTCCAACTAAAAGTCATGTCAATGACCATGAGATAATAGCGGTCACACAATTTTTCAACACTTGACGTTTCTGATTATTGACACAAATAATAGTGGTTGTGTATTTAGGACACCTTACTTGCCATTGTTATTGTACAATGGTGGGAAAAGTGAAAGAGTCTTAAAGTTAAGTGGAAAAACTGTGCAATGAAAATGAAATTAGTAGCACTCGCAGTTTTTGTTTTTCCGTCATTTTTGTTGATAGTTGATCCCCTCTGCACTTTACTATGAAAATTGCTGTTGATAACCTGCTATGTCATGGTGTGACCAGCTGCAGTAGGCTGGTCCTGAATAGTGGACTAGACTAGGGAAACCAGTGTCGACTAGTGTGCGTTCAATTAGAGTTAGTTAAACTATGGTTAACTATGGTCATTGATCCAACTTGCCCCTTGCAGAGAAGAAACTTGTCTGATTTAAATCAGAAAACAAAAAACTGATACTTTTCCAACAAAAGTTCCCATTTAAAAAAAAAAATTGTCCACAAATTTGATTTTTTTTTGACGATTTTGCACAATATGTGATTTTATTTTAATTATACATGTAATTTCAAAGGAAAGTCGATGAAGAGTCGATAAGAAAGTCGATGACAATGGCAAATAAAAAACATCACGAGCGTAGTTTTAATCTCTTTCACCAGTTGAAATGGAGTGTTTCTACGGTAAAAACACCTAGGCCAACACTGATCAGAACCCTTTACTGGCTGGATACAAGGTTAGATATTGACCTTTGACATGGAAAAATCACTGTGGCATGATGCGTTGAGCGTGCGTGCACAATGTAATATGCAAGGGTACCACCATACACAGCGCCGCCAGCTAACACATGACCGGCCGGGTACGGGTAGCCAGCAGGCCACATGAACGATCCAATGGATAAAATCCATGTTGTTCAATTTTCAGAGGTTTCAGATTTAGTTGTACAAAAATGCAATGCTTAAACCCTAAAAGAGCCGGGTGGAGGAGGGGGGGGGGATCCCTGTACTTTGTTTGCGATATTTTTCGCGGACAATTGTTTTCACACCCCGAGCTTTCATGACTTTGTAGCCTAAAGTCTTGCGCATCTTTTGTTACCAAATTCATAAAATTTCAGTCCAGGGTTACTGCGCAACACAACTTTTGTTGACGCTGCGCACGGCGAAAATGGCATTTCCCCATGTACATGTATGTATTACACATAAAGCAGGATTATCATGGGTGCATGTGGTGTAACACATTAGGCAATAATTCCAAAACCCTTGATATTTAATTAATCAAATTTCTTGGGTATATTCATATTGAGTTGATCTAAGCATGTGCTTACCATACTTTCAATGGGGGCGCTGTTCAAATCTGACGATTATTTACACTATATCACATAATAGTGTACAAATACCCCCTATCCAAGCTGGCTCTGTCCGTATTTTAGTATCATTTTCTTGGTTGTCGGGGGGGGGGGGGGGGGAATTCGTATTTTTTTAAGGAATTTCTATTAAATTGTTTGTTTTTTTTGACAGAGTTGGGTGGGTTTTTTTTGGGACCCCCAAACCCCCTTCCCTGGATCTGCGCCTGTTATAATCTTCCTTGCAATAAACAATAGTTGGTTTATTATCTAAATTCAATGTTGTTTTCCACATAAAGGTTTTTTTCTCCCAACAACTTAAGAGAAAACTAACATCATGCAGCTTTCATCTTGCTTCAGATCTCTAATGTCCCATTATTGGTTGCCAGTATTGTGTCCTTACACATACATATACATGGTTAGCGGACCTAGCGTATAGGCTGTGAGTGATATGAATGCTATACACAGTGGTATTTGGACTGGAAATGGATTAGGAACCAACCCCACGGCTGCCCTGGAAATGCTTCGCCTTATTTCTTTACGGAAACGTTTAAGTTGTACTTTTGAGGCTTTATGTGGCTAGGCTTATGCGGTGTTTTTTTTTTTAGAGTGTCCAGGAATAATTTGAAGTGTTTTGTTTGTTTACTTTTGTCTGGCTGGTTCAAAGTGTGATTTGTCGGGAATTTTGGGTTATAATTTGTGTTTATCTTGGGAATGATATCAGTTCATATAGATTACAGACTACAGACAACGGCGGCCTATAAAGAGATGCAGGATGATTGATGATGCAGACGGTTCAAATGTCATTGCTGAGTGGTTTTTGGCACGCTATGGGGTCTTGCATCTTGGATACGTTTACCTCCAAATACTCTGGCCTTGCATTGAACGTATAATGTCCTCAATGAGACTTGCAGGTCCAACCAACTGGACAAGTTTAGTCTTGAAGCAGTAACTTGTA
This sequence comes from Patiria pectinifera, assembly GCA_029964075.1. Taxonomy (NCBI): domain Eukaryota; kingdom Metazoa; phylum Echinodermata; class Asteroidea; order Valvatida; family Asterinidae; genus Patiria; species Patiria pectinifera. Next base: position 27,087,279 of record CM057150.1, read on the forward strand.
CCAGGGACAGGTATTGGTATATCCATTGGACTGGTTCAGGAGTTGCATATCAAATAGAAGGCACGCTATGGGGTCTTGGATCTTGGATACGTTCACCTCCAAATACTCGGTCACCTGTTGTCTATTATTTAAATGAAGAGTGGTGTTGGTTTGACATTGGTTTTTACAATTTTTAAAATGTTCTGAATTACTATGTGATGATATCTCAGGCTATATTCTAATTGTTGTTTTGACTTCTTTTTCCCTATGTGGGGTTGGAACTTTGTCAAGTTCAATTAACCTGAAATATGTCAGTTATGTCAGTTATGTTTCATGACTTTCATCATTTATAACAAAGTTAAATGTTAAATGAGACTTTAGGGGTTAGCGTGCTGGACATGACCAATGCATGGGAGGTCAGCAGTAACACCATGTGAATGATATCTCTTTGTGAGTTGTGTATATCTGAGAAGAACCAGTTTGTTTAGGCCTAACTTGCCATTTTGAACAGTATGCTCTGTTTGTCATCAGGAGACTGCTGACGAACAGCACACTGTTCGAAATATCGAGTTTATAACCAACTGGTTCTTCTCAGAACCACACAACTCACAACAGATATCATTCATAACACTGGTGGTACTGAAAACCTCCCATTCATTGAAAGTTATGTTTACTTTGTTCCTGTTCGTTGTCGCAATATTGTCATTCAGCAAAAAGACTTAATGCTTACAAAATAGACCTAAAGAGGTAAATGCTCTTGAATGCAACTAACAAGTGTAATGCTGACATGCAATCCTGTAATCATATCCTATCACTATCCTGTTGGACGGCTTTACAGGGTCCCTGCTTTTTAAGCATACGTGCACTCTGGTTGGGATACAACTAGCCATGTGACCTGCCAATGGAACCACGTCACATGACACAGTCCCTGGGAATCAAGCTTATGTGTCGTCCACCAAGAGTGTTCTTGGTGTCACCTACATGTAAGTGTGGAAAGATCCAACATCCCTGGGAGTGACATACGTGCCGTTTAAATTGATGGGTTGCTGGTGTCATGTGACTGGTGAACCTTGCAATATCCCTGGGAATGAGCTGATGTGTCATATAAATTTTTGGATTGCTGGCGTCATGTGACTGGTGAACTTTGCAACATCCCTGGGAATGAGCTGACGTGCCTTTTAAATTGATTGGTTCCTGGTATCATGTGACTGGTGAACTTTGCAATATCCCTGGAAATGAGCTCACGTGCAGTTTATGTGCTCTGTAGATGAGGGAATGCGCCGTCCAATTGGAGACCTGGGCCCCTGGGTATCACGCAACTGGTTGATGTTAAGATTCTTTAATTAACAATGACCTAGAAATATCCGTCAATTTCATTGGTGGATATCGAGTGGGTGTGTGCACAAAGAGATCACATGCAAAGAGATAATATGCAAATGTCGATACCAAAGCCGTCATATATATGATTTTCATGCGAGGGTTTCATCAGATTGATGACGTGGCATTCAGCCTTTGCATGCCTTCATTTTATGAAGTCTGCTTGCAGACATTGAGTTGTACTCAATGGACTGGAGTTTTTGCATCCTTTAGAGTGTACACGTACATGTACATAGTGTAATGTAGCCCTCCATTCTGCCCAGAAAGGTAGGAGTTTTAAGCTGCTTTATCCGATGAGAAATTCAAGTATTGTGGAACTTTTCACGATTCTGAACTTGTAGTTGAAACGTCTTCTTCACAGTTTGGCATCAGGGTGACTGTAGCCATTCACGTACACGTATGTACTCGCATAATTGCCAGAGAGACTTTGCAATTTGTGGTACCCTATTGTTCCCCCTCAAAAGCAAAGCTGGAATCTGTACGGGAAATGAAAATGTCGTGGTTCAGTAGTTACATTTACACAATTCTGAACTTGTATTTGAAACGTCATCTTCACGGTTTGGTATCAGGGTGACCGTAAACATTCACGTACTCGCGTAATTGCCAGAGGTACCCTATTGTTTCCCCTAGGGCAGCAAGAATATATTACCCCTATAAATGCATTACGGCAGAGTAAGAGAGCAATGATTTTGTATCACTAGGATAGGCATGAGTAAACCTATTGTGCCTTCATAAGGGAATAAATAGGTGCTTGGCTGGTTTTAAACACTATGTTTAAGACTGGTTTGGAGTGTGGACAAAAATTGAAGTAAACAAGAATACATTGTTTGGATATAAGTATTACTTTCAAAGTATTCTTTATTTTTTTAGTTTTGGGCAGGTCATTACACCATTGTTCAATGTGCCTGGTTTTGGTAGGTTTTTCAACAATCTTTGTGCGGGGTGTCATATGTAATACAAAAAAAAAGATTATTTCTTGGGTGGAGGAAAACAATATCCTATTAAGAAAATTGTCAGGGTATCATTTGAAAAAAAATTCTGAGTGGGAAAAAATGGGAAGTTTTTTGGGAGTTATTTTGCTAACATCCCTACTTAATACTTACTAAAGGGCCTAACTTTTTTTGAAATACAACTACAGTTCTTCTTCAAAAAACAAATAAATTTGGTGTCAGTTTATTAGAATCTCTTTTGATTAAACAGACTAGTTTGTTTCTGCAATAAAGTAGTTGATGCCCCCTAGCTTAGCAAAGTTTGGGAAAAAGAAACATTCTGCTACATGTACTAACTATAGTATAACACAACGTCAGTGAGTGGAATGATGTGATTTTGTCTGATTCCCTGTTCCAAAATTACTTTCAATATTGTCCCCAATTTTCATCCTAATTTCTCTGTTTTACTGGCTAGTTGTTAAGGTCATACACAGAGATAAACTAAATCTGGCAAAAAAAAACTTCAAGAAAGATCAACCGTTAGCCAAATTAATGTAGTGATGGGGTGTGGCATCAGTACACAGTGCATTTGTGTGTAGTGAGTGGGCGTGGCATCAGTGCACAGTGCATTTGTGTGTGGTGAGAGGGCGCGGCATCACTGCACATTGCATTTGTGTGTGGTGAGAGGGCGCGGCATCACTGCACATTGCATTTGTGTGTAGTGAGGGGGCGGGGCATCAGTGCACAGTGCATTTGTGTGTAGTGAGGGGTGTGGCATCAGTGCACAGTGCATTTGTGTGTAGTGAGTGGGCGTGGCATCAGTGCACAGTGCATTTGTGTGTGGTGAGAGGGCGCGGCATCACTGCACATTGCATTTGTGTGTAGTGAGAGGGCGGGGCATCAGTGCACAGTGCATTTGTGTGTAGTGAGGGGCGTGGCATCAGTGCACAGTGCATTTGTGTGTAGTGAGAGGGCGGGGCATCAGTGCACAGTGCATTTGTGTGTAGTGAGGGGGCGTGGCATCAGTGCACATTGCATTTGTGTGCAGTGAGGGGGCGGGGCATCACTGCACATTGCATTTGTGTGTAGTGAGAGGGCGGGGCATCAGTGTACATTGCATTTGTGTGTAGTGAGAGGGTGGGGCGTCACTGCACATTGCATTTGTGATTTTGTGTGTAGTGAGGGGGCGGGGCATTACTGCACATTACATTTGTGTGTATTGAGTGGGCGGGCGTCACTGCACATTGTATTTGTGTGTGGGGTGGACAGGCGCGTACGCAGGGGGGGTGTTTTGGCTGTTAAACACCCCCCTTTGCAATGTAAAAATATGGAGGGAAAAGAGAGTTATGTGACCGAGCGCGTAACAATTACAAATTATGTGCATGTTCTCAACTTTAAGCTTTGAATACAGAAGACACTTTATAAGAGCAAGAGTATATAGGCCTATATGTATTTGAAACAAATGAAACAAATGAAACAAAATATCCCCTTGTAATTTTTCTGCTAAAAAAATCAGGGGAAAGTGGCCAGGAAACGTCTCAGATTGCACCACAGAGCATCTACGATCCAAAATTTCCCGGGGCCGAATCCCACGCCGTAAGTGCTTCGCGCTCCGCGCTCGCATTAGTCCTCCGGCCAAATTCCCTCTATGCTCTAATTTCACCCTAGCGGTGCCCCCACCTTATTTGTACCTTCAGCAGCGATTGGCTCTACAAGTGGCCTAAATCCCTTTCCAAAATAGAAAATTGTGAAAAAATACGGAGATGGAACATGGAGCTCAACTTTGAGTACATAGCAAACTTCATAAAGAACAAAAAAAATAACAAATTTAAATGGAATTTTCGATGTTTAGAACGTTTTCTAAACGGTGGAAGTGGCCAGGAATCGCCTCAGATTGCACCACAGAGCATCTAAAATCCAATTTTTTTCGGGGCCCTTAAGCGGGCCCCGGACCCCACGCCGTAAAGGCTTCGCGCTGCGCGCTCGCAGGTCCTGGACCCTTCATTACAATTCTAGGCCCCCGGCAAATGGCTGTCTGAATCCGCCCCTGTGACCAGAGCGCATGTGTATCCTGTATCTGAAGTTTGGCCTTTGGGGTGGGGCGGTTTACACAAAGATTCAAAACGGATAAGAATCATGAGATCCAGGGGACGAAGCTGAGTAATTTTAGCCAATTACAAAAACAGATCCCAGCACTTCCGCAGCCCGAGTCACTTTTTTTCTTGAATTCCTTCTTTCTTTATTTGTTTAAATGCTGTTGAGGGAGGGGACTGCCCACATTGACCCCTTTACTCATATGATCATCATATACTCTAAAGACACAGAACATGTTTTTTTCCCCATTTACTATGCTTTAGCTCAAAAAGATAACTGATGGTCGTGGGTTCCCGGCCCTTCGAATTTAACCCATCCAAATATACCATCTTTTATTTCTGGCGCCAACACAAACTCCCGACTTTTATTTTAGCGTTAAGTTTAGCCCACTGATACTATTTTCTATTTCTGGCATCATTTTACCATCTTCATTTCTAGCGTCATAAATGATGACATCCAATTTTTAAACACCCCCCTTGAAAAAATCCTGCGCACGCCACTGGGGGTGGAGCATCACTGCGCATTGCGTGTGTGTTTAGTGAGGGGGCGGGCCATCACTGCATATTGCATAAGTAAGTGGGCGAGGCATCACTGCTTAGTGCATTTGTCCTATTTCTTTTGATTTGGTTCAAAGATAAAATCTTGAAGTACTTTGTTTATTTCTGTATTCAGGGCGTCTTCTGATTTTGAAAAAAAAACACCTGACGCATTACACACAAAATTACAGATAATGACACTTTACAAAGGATATACAATCAATGACCCAAATTGTCAGGGTGTGTGAGTTCTGTGTGAAATCCGTGTGATTTCCTGTAGTTTCCTTAAAGATTTTAACCTTGCGAGACCAAGATACGAGTCACAGAGGCATGCCGTGAGCGGCTCGCTAACCCATCTGTACACATACTTAATATGGTAGAGGAATTTTAGGTGGGGAAATTGGTCATGGCTAGGCTCTGATCGACTGATACGATGGCTATGTACGGTCATATGTTTGCCTTATATGGACTAGTAAACTTATCAAACAACTGCCCTGGAATCGGTCCATTTTATTTCTTAAAGAGAAGATAAAAAAATGATATTTTTATCAACAGACTCTTAAAGTTGGCTTCATGCAGAATTTAGTGTAATTAATTTATGTGAAGAGTGTCAAAGGGATGGTTTCAAGTGTTTTGTTTGTTTACTTTTGTCTGGCTGGTCCAAAGTATGATTTTCAATGATATGTTTTTTTAATTATGTTTATTGTGGAATTTGTGGGTGAATACTTGGACTGATATCAGTTCCAATAGTTGACAGAATACAGTCTACGGACACCGGCGGCTTACATAAACATATGCAGGGTGATAATTACAGATGGTTCAAATGTCATTGATAAGTGGTGTTTGCATACATTGCATTTTGATTCTACGGAAGCGTATTTAGGACATGACCACAAAAAAAAATTCTGGCGCACTAATTCGCCCGGACGGATTACTATTTCGCCCGGGCGGATTACTATTCCGCCCGGGCGGATTACTATTCCGCCCGGGCGGATTACTAATTCGCCAGGGCAGATTACTAATTCTCCCCGGCCGGGCAGACTACTACGGAAGTGTATTTAGGACATGACCCCCCAAAAAAATTCCGGGCCTCTATTTCGCCCAGGCGGATTACTATTTCGCCCGGGCGGATGACTATGTTGCCCGGACGATTTAGTAGTCTGCCCGGCCGGGGAGAATTAGCAATCTGCCCTGGCGAATTAGTAGTCTGCCCGGGCGAATTAGTAATCCGCCCGGGCGGAATAGTAATCCGCCCGGGCGAAATAGTAATCCGCCCGGGCGAAATAGTAATTCGTCCGGGCGAATTAGTGGGCCAGAAATTTTTTTTTTGGTCATGTCCTAAATACGCTTCCGTATGATTCTGCTCTGTGGTGCGATCTGAGGCAATTTCTGACCACTTTGACCAATTTTGTTTTTGAGGAAAATATAATGTACGAAGGCCCCCGTTGCCCCCTCCCCCTGGATCTGCCCTTGCATCCATTTTGCTATATTGTCGTCTTCTCTGCATTGATCGTTGTCACTCATTGTCGGTTTTTGTTTTTGGTTTTATCTATCTGCAGGAAATAGTATGCTTGTGTTGGAACGTGGTCCTAGTCTGACCAATAATGGGAAATCTCCAGAGTAGATTCGTGCCAAGAGGTTTGTTGAAGATGGACAATCATCAGCACTATACATGTAGTGCAATTTGAAATCTGGTCTATGTATAAATGCTCAGACAAAATCTTGAAACCTCAACTCCCTCACAGCATCCAGCTATTGTATGTCATCACACAAACCAATTTACTCCCGGGTAGAGCATAAACGCAAAGTATCTCACTTTATAGTTCACCATATATTCAGGGGTGTGATTTGTCCGGATTTTTCCAGATTTCCGGAATTTTGGTCAAACGTCTGCGGAATTGCATGGGGATTCTGGATTTCCAATGTTTTCTGTTTTCGTAATATTGAAAATTCAAATGGTAGTGGTTAAGTTCACATACCTTTGGGAAGAAAAGAGAATTTTCACCTTCAATTCGGGAAACATCCTTGTCACTCACGCCTTGTTGTTAATTTGTCACCTGACCTGTCACAGGGCACTTTGATTGGTCACCAATCCAGGTGACCAAGCAAAGTGCCCTGTGATTGGTCTGTCTAATGCCAGTCAATTTTTCCTGAATTCAAAATGGTAGTGCTCTATTAACTGACCTTTTTAGCCGTTACGTATGTTTGTACTCTCTTAATTTGTAAATGCCTCTTTTCAGTGTTATGTACAGTGTATAAACAAATGTAATTACATTTTATAAAAATGTCTTTTCAGAAACAAACTTGGATGATGAGCACCCCCAAGTTCCAGGTACCGGTAAGTTTATAAAGCCTTTACTATACCTCGTACATATTCACGCCCAAGTTCTGGGTAAGTTTTAGATCCTTATATACATTTACACTTTGTAGTTTTTTTGGACAAATATCATCAATGAATAATTGATGATCAGCGAGTATCTCACTCACTTTGAACCGGAGCAACCCTCACATTGTTCTGAGGTATCTCACTGGAATCGAAGCAAACACCGCATCGTATACATGTACATGTATCATTTCTAGCACGATGCTGCTCTGAGGTAGCCCCCATTGATAGCAAGAGTTTTTTACCTGCTATTTCACAAAGCAAAACCCTTGCCCTGCGTGCCCGCAGCTACCGGTACTTTTCTGCAACCAGGTTTAGTCAGTGACCATAATGTGCATGCCTCAGTTGGTAACTGAATGATTCTTGGACTTCCATTAAAAAATACCCAATGATAATCAAAGTCTACCTGTGTAACAAACGTTATGTCAAAAAAGATTTCAGTATTTCCTCATGTCAAGTTCTTCAGACGATTGAACAGTTGAGCAAAAGAAGGACTTGGGTTAACAGGACCTTTATTTAGTTCTTGTAGTCTGGCTCCCAGACCCCACTTAAGATGAAATGGAGCGATTTATAGACGGGGGGAATTGTAAAGTGAAAGAATCAGTCTAGCTGGCTTGTACCCCTTCACAGATGTGTAATCTATTGCGGAATAACTAAATATGAAAAATTAGGGGCAGTTTTTGAAAAAAGCCAGTTTGTGTTGGAAAAATGGAGTTTTCTTGAAAATGTCAACACACCAGGAACCACGATTGTACAGGATGCTTCAGACTGTCATTCCCTAACAATCCAGTAAGGTATTTTGTGATAATTTGACTATTTCATTTGTTGATGTTTGCAAATGTTGTATCTTCCCTTTAACAAGCATACAGAGCAAAGATATGTGCAAGCAAAAATTTTTTTTAAAATTTGCTGTTGGAAAATCGTGCTCAATGATCAAAGTTGTAACATTTAGTATGGACAGACCGTTTTACATTTTCAGAATCAAATGTGGACGATGGGAAGCCCCAAGTTGCAGGTAAGTTATAGAGCCTAACAGACCTTTTGCATGGTGCGCCATGACAGTGGGCAGGTATTTGTTTCTGGGTGATACACTTGATTAGGTACTTTGTGCTTGTATTGTAACTAAATTTAAATAAAACCTGCTCGCTGTCATGGCACACCTTGCAAACGGTCTTTATAGTGGGTTTTTTTTACAAATATTTTGATGATCAGCCATGCTGATATATTTCAATTCTATCAAAAAACTAACGCTTTTTTATTTTCGTTCATCAATGAACTACTTTTTCTACAACCAGGTTTAGTCAATGATCATAGTGCACATTTGTCAATGATTCTTAGACTCCTCTTTGAAAAATAAAGATTGTAAACAGGTTTTTAAAGTGGACAGTGGCTGGATTGGAGACTAATCTGTTTTACTTTTTTCTTCATAATTTTAGAAGAGACATCTTCACCAGCAGTTGAAGACATTCCTTCTTCCCATCCTAGTGAGTCAGCATATTTCATATTTTGATCTGAGACAGAGGAATCTATCAGAATCAGAGTATTTTCATATTTTTGTTGTCTGCTCGCTGCAAGGCAACACAGACAAGAAAATGTGTATCTCTTTGTCTTTGATTTGTTTTTAAGCAGATTAGTAAAGAATTAGAGTGAGATTTGAACGTTAACCTCTGAATCACCGTTCCAGTGCTCTACTAACTGACCTACATTGTATTCAGCCATATTTTGCGTTCTTCTGATTTGTATGCCTCTTTTCACAGTGCAGTGCTATTTTTACTGTAAAGGCAAATGCAGTACATTGAATATTATTTTCTTTTCAGGAAAAAACTTGGATGATGAGCTCCCCACTGTTCCGGGTAAGTTATAAAGCCTAATACTATACCTCATACATATTCACGCCAAAGTTCTGCATAGATTATGAAGCCTATACTTTACTTTATACATATTCACGCCCAAGTTCTGGGTAAGTTATAGATCCTTACATACATTTACATTGTGTTTAGTATTTTTTGACAAATAAGATCAATGATGTTAATTTTAATTGATGATCAGCGAGTATCTCACTCACTCTGAACCGGAGCAACCATCGTATCGCACCGGTATATACCATTCCGAGGTATCTTACTTGCTCACTTAATTGGAATCGGATCAAACACCGCATCCTATGTACAAGTACATGTATCATTCCGAGCGCAATACGGCTCAGGTAGCCCCCCATTGAGGGCAAGAGTTTTGCACCACCTATTTCTCAAAGCAACTGCCCTTACCCTGCCTGCAGCTACCGGTATTTTTCTGCAACCAGGTTTAGTCGGGGACCATAGTGTGCATGCGTCAGTTGGTAACGGAATGATTCTTCGACTTTCATTAAAAAAAACGCAATGATAATCAAAGTCTGCCTGTGTAACAAACGTTATGTCAAAAAAGATTTCAGTATTTCCTCATGTCAAGTTCTTCAGACGATTGAACAGTTGAGCAAAAGATGGACTGGAGTTTAGGGCCTTTAATTACTATCCTCATTTGTTAGAAAGGATCTTCATCGATTAAAAAAACTGTTTGAAACTCAATGGAACTGTTTCTTTCTGTCCAGTGACAAACATTATGTTCACCAGGCATCCTCCACTCTATAATTTCTTAAGGGTGTGGAAAGTTTGCTTAAAAGATCACTCAATATTAACATTGATGGTATTAAATAATAATTTGAATAAAATTACTGAATTTGTTAATCTTGCCTGGAAATTATGGTTAGGAAAAAAAAATGTCTGTCCACTTGACAAGCGTTACATCTTTACGATGTACCTTTCATAGCTTCTTGAATATTGATCGTAAACTTTCTAGATTAAAGGGAATGTACAACATTTTGCTTTTGCTGCAAAGTTCAGTAATAAATTGATTTGGAGAATTAGTATGTTATAGCAAATATTGTTAAAATGACTTGTTTCACGTTATGGGATCGTAGATGCTGGAAAAACTAAGAAAACCAATCATGTTCTTGTAGTCTGGCTCCCAGACCCCACTTAAGATGAAATGGAGCGATTTATAGACTGGGGGAATTGTAAAGTGAAAGAATCAGTCTAGCTGGCTTGTACCCCTTCACAGATGTGTAATCTATTGCGAAATATGAAAAATTAGGGGCAGTTTTTGAAAAAAAAACAAGTGTTGGAAAAATTGACTTTTTCTTGAAAATGTCAGCACACCAGGAGCCACGATTGTACAGGATGCTTTAGACGGTCATTCCCAAACAATCCAGTAAGGTATTTTGTGATAATTTGACTATTTCGTTTGTTGATGTTTGCAAATGTTGTATTTTCCCTTTAACAAGCATAGAGAGCAAAGATATGTGCAAGCAAAAAAAAATTAAACAAATTTTGCTGTTGGAAAATCGTGCTCAATGATACGCAGTTGTAACATTTAGTATGGACAGACCGTTTTACAGGTACATTTAATATTTCATTTTCAGAATCAAATGTGGACGATGGGAAGCCCCAAGTTGCAGGTAAGTTAAAGAGCCTATTAAACAAACCCTTTGCATGGTGCATCATGACAGTGGGCAGGTATTTGTTTCTGGGTGATACACTTGATTAGGTACTTTGTGCTTGTATTGTAACTAAATTTAAATAAAACCTGCCCGCTGTCCTGGCGCACCTTGCAAACGGTCTATATAGTTTGTTTGTTTTTTTTACAAATATTTTGATGATCAGCCATGCTGATATATTTCAATTCTATCAAAAATCTAACGCCTTTTTATTTTGGTTTATCAGTGAACTACTTTTTCTACAACCAGGTTTAGTCAATGATCATAGTGCACATTTGTCAATGATTCTTAGACTCCTCTTTGAAAAATAAAGATTGTAAACAGGTTTTTAAAGTGGACAGTGGCTGGATTGGAGACTAATCTGTTTTACATTTTTCTTCTTCATAATTTTAGAAGAGACATCTTCACCAGCAGTTGAAGACATTCCTTCTACCCATCCCAGTGAGTCAGCATATTTCATATTTTGATCTGAGACAGAGGAATCAATCAGAATCAGAGTAGTTTCATTTTTTTTGTTGGCTGCTTGCTGCAAGGCAACACAGACAAGAAAATGTGTATCTCTTTGTCTTTGATTTGTTTTTGAGCAGATTAGTAAAGAATTAGAGTGAGATTTGAACGTTAACCTCTGAATCACCGTTCCAGTGCTCTATTAACTGAGCTATTAAGCCATATTTTGCGTTCTTCTGATTTGTATGCCTCTTTTCACAGTGCAGTGCTATTTTTACTGTAAAGGCAAATGCAGTACATTGAATATTATTTTCTTTTCAGAAAAAAACTTGGATGATGAGCTCCCCGCTGTTCCGGGTAAGTTATAAAGCCTAATACCATACCTCATACATATTCACGCCCAAGTTCTGCATAAATTATGAAGCCTATACTTTACCTTATACATATTCACGCCCAAGTTCTGGGTAAGTTATAGATCCTTACATACATTTACATTGTGTTTAGTATTTTTTGACAAATAAGATCAATGATGTTAATTTTAATTGATGATCAGCGAGTATCTCACTCACTTTGAACCGGAGCAACCATCGTATCGCACCGGTATATACCATTCCGAGGTATCTTACTTGCTCACTTAATTGGAATCGGAGCAAACACCGCTTCGTATATACAAGTACAAGTACATGCATCATTCCGAGTGCAGTACTGCTCAGGTAGCCCCCATTGAGTTTTGTACCAGCTATTTCACAAAGCAGCTGCCCTTACCCTGTGTGCCCGCAGCTACCAGTATTTTTCTGCAACCAGGTTTAGTCAGTGACCATAATGTGCATGCGTCAGTTGGTAATGGAATGATTCATGGACTTCCATTAAAAAAAACCAATGATAATCAAAGTTTGCCTGTGTAACAAACGTTATGTCAGAGAAGATTCCAGTATTTCCTCATGTCAATTTTTTTCAGACGATTGAACAGTTGAGCAAAAGATGGACTGGAGTTTAAGGCCTTTAATTACTATCCTCATTTGTTAGAAAGGATCTTCATGGATTAAACAAAAACTGCTTTCTTCTGTCCCAGTGACAGATATTATGTTCATGGCATCCTCCACCCTATAATTGCTTAACGATGTGGAAAGTTTGCTTGAATGATCACTCAATATTAACATTGATTCCAGTATTAAATAATAATTTGAATAAAATTTACTGAATTTGTTCATGTTGCCTTCAATTATGGATAGGAAAACAAGTGTCTGTTTCCTTGACAAGCGTTACTTCTTTGCGATTTACCTTTCACAGCTTCTTTAATATTGATTGTGATCTTTTTGGAATAACAAGCATACAGAGCAAAGATATGTGCAAGCAAAAAATTTAAAAATTTTGCCGTTGGAAAATGGTGCTCAATGATACGCAGTTGTAACATTCAGTATGGACAGATCGTTTTACAGGTACATTTAATATTTCATTTTCAGAATCTAATGTGGACGATGGGAAGCCCCAAGTTGCAGGTAAGTTATAGAGCCTAACAGACCCTTTGCATGGTGTGCCATGACAGTGTGCAAGTCTGGGTAGGCATACACCGTGTTATGGGGAAGTTTTTTATTGTTAAGCAAATATTAGGACCGAGTTATGGGGACTTTCTGCTGTCCCCATAGCATTTTCGGTCCCCACAAATACCTTGTGGCGACGAGTGTACGGAATAAGTAAATGTGTGTTTTTGTGTGATACACTCATTGGTCTTCATTAGGAAGACAGGATAGGACACAGGGCCCTCCATCTTGTGCACGCACGCGTAGTCATTGGTGAGGGTTTGAAAGTTTGAAATGCATTTGTCACACACAGACTATGCAGCACGCCCACGTCACGTATGCGCAGTCGCAAACATTAAACCCGCACAGCACTACCCAGCTGTTTGTATCCATGTTTTCCGAATCTTCACTGCGTGCAAGTGTACGCGTGTTCTATCCAGTCTTACTAATGGAGATCAATGGATACACTTGATTAGGTACTTTGTGCTTGTATTGTAACTAAATTTAAATAAAACCTGCCCGCTGTCATGGCGCACCTTGCAAATGGTCTATATATTTTTTTCTTTTTGTTTAGAAATACAATTAGTAATATTTATTTTGATGATCAGCCATGCTGTTATATTCAATTCCATCAGTTCTTTCAATCAACTACTATTTCTACAACCAGGTTTAGTCAATGGTCACAGTGCACATGTGTCAATGATTCTTAGACTCTTCTTTGCAAAATAAAGACTGTAACTGGTTTCCAAAGTTGACAGTGGCTGGATTGGAGACTAATTATCTGTTTTACTTTTTCCTCTTCATAATTTTTGAAGAGGCATCTTCATTAGCAGTAGTTGAAGACATTCCTGCTACACATTCCAGTGAGTCAGCATATTTCTAAGTTTGATTTGAGACAGAGGAATCAATCAAAATCAGAATTTCTTTTTTGACAGCTTGTTGCCAATCAACAGTGACAAGAAAAGTAGCATCTCTTTGTCTTTGCATTTTTAAGCAGATTAGTAAAGAAATTCACTAGAGTGAGATTTGCACAGACAACCTCTGAATTACCATTCCAGTGCTCTGTTAACTGACCTATTTAGCCATATTTTAAAACCCCATGTGTATTTTCATGTCAAAATATCCGGTAAACTTCCTGACATTTTTATTGGATTTTTGTATTTGCAGTATGATTACGATTGATCGAGCCGTTAGTTGTTGAATGGTACGGTTGGATTTGCTTTGGTCCAAAAGCCACCCAAAAACACACATTGTTTGCAATTAACCGTATTTTCAGATGAACTGTTGCAACTACATCAGACTTTACTGTCTTTTCAACCCTCTGATGCTTGCCCCGGGGAAAATTCACCCCTACTTGTTTAACACTACAGTTTTCGCCCTGGGGAAAGTGTCTCGCCCCGGGGATAAGATTTTTCAACCCTGGTCCCGAGCAGGGGTGAGCTCGCTCCAGGGATGAGCAATCTTGGGGGTGGCGCAGGGGGTGGCGCAGGGATGAAAATTTCAAGTGAGAAACTTGGTTTATTTTAACCTCCATGTCGCCCCGGAGCCACCCCCGAGATTTGGTCTAGTGAGAAAAGGTCTATTGTTCCAATGCCAAACCCCTGTGTGTATGGTCTTGGCCCAAGATGTCAGTGACCAAGAGAGATAGTTGCATTGTTGTGTAGCGCTCTTGCATAATTGATTTTGTACTTTCTCTCACCAATATCTTGGTCATTTCGTAGCAATGGGGCGTGGCCATTTTATGTAAATAAGACTGTCTGTATAAATTTGAACAATCACAGTCATTTGTATAGCTCCATGCTTGATCACTGCACGTATAGCGCGAATGTCCACAACCGTCAGGTGAGCCATGAAACCTTTTTTTCGATCGCTGATTGGTTCCCTATAAAGCGATGGTGCTTGATCACCGCACATAGGCCAGGGCATACATTTACAACCATTGGGCGAGCCATATAACCTTTTCTCAGTCGCTGATTGGTTCCCTAGGAAAGCCTGGGAAAAAAACTAAAGAAAAAGTTAAAACCACTGTAACAAAGTGGCTAAGACATTAGTGCAAGTACATGTATATAGGCCTGCCGGTCTAATTGTTGCGCCATTAGAGGGTATATATGTATCCTCCACTGTCGATCAATAGCGTCTTGGGCCAAGACTACTGTGTGTGCTGTTGTACAGTGTACTGATCGTTAATACAAACTCAGCCGAACTTGACAAAATATTAGTTATGACAGAAAGTGTAATTACTAAAGTGGAGTATTCACTGTATTCACTGTACACAGACATGTAAATGCACAGTCGGGACAAAGGTTTTTGGTTTGCTTTAATGGCAATTTCACCATTATGAAAGGTATATCAGTGACAAAGCCAAAAAATTAACCATTTTACCTAAATAACAATTTAGAAAAATGATCCACAATTCCTAGTCTGTATAGTCTCCTTGACCATGACCAGGGTAATGGCTGTACATGTAGAAGATTTGAAAAATACATTGTCAGTTTTATTCACTGAGCTTTTAAAAGCTCTGTTTAATACTGACATGACATTCAATTGCCCATAACCAGAATTTGTATTAGCATTATTTGTATTAATTCTAACTCCCTAGGCGTTTTTGCTAGGACTAGTGCAGTGCCCGTCTAAAATGTGCATGTTCGGGAAGGGCAAATTGCTTTGTCACTGGTATTGGTTGCATGTTTTCACAGGTTGAATGCACACTCACGTCAAAGTTTGTGCCAAGTTTGAAGTTGTTTAGGTGAGTGGTTTTCGAAAAAGCTGCAAAAAATAGCGCAGATATTTACCCCTACTGGACAATGGTATTGCCCTGCAGTAAGGTTGCTCAGTCGACCACCTAATGCTTTTTCAAGAACCGCTCGTCCAAACAACTTCAAAGTTGGCACTACACATTCTGGTGTCCCGTTCAATACACCCGCCGATTTTCAACTTCATACAATGCCCGGTTCTCGAGATAATTGAAATACAGACAGACAGACACACACACACAGATTCCTGGAATTATAGTATAGATGCAACCTCAGTCCTGCAAAATCCTCCAACTGCCTTCATGTAAAAATTGCATACAGCCTTAATCCTGCAAAATCCTCAATTATTTCTTTATAATGTGGTCCTTGGAGGGGTGACCACTGCCTCAATCCTGCAAAATCTTACAGCAATCACTGTCAATTAGTTAAGGCAGAGCCAGTGACATCCTGGAGCAGTGCGGAGGATTTCAAGTACATGTATGATGTAGGCCTAAATATGTATGGCTGAGCATAAACAACACAAGGTCCAGACCATCCTGCAAAATGAGCCACGCATTTTTGCCATAAAGCCAACATTTTCTGCAAAATGTTCCATTTTGCCAAGAGTATGTGGGGAGGTTAATTAGGCAAAAAAAAAGTCTCCAGGTTCTGGTTTGCGCGTGCGTCGCCATACCATGGGCATCAGCAAAATTTTAAAAAAAATTTTTTAAATGTAAGATGATGTCTCAAAACTGCCAAAGTCACTGGTTTGACTGGAATCCTGCTATTGCACAATTTCAACGTGTTTTTAAATGGAGTTTCCGGTTACGATCAAGTACTAGCTTTATGTGGTCTCTCTGGGCACCCATATATTTTGCACTAAATTTCGTCGGGCACCATTTGCACCAGTGTTGTACATTTGTTATTGTGCGTCTGGAAGCCAGAATGAAGGGAGCGATGGCCGTGTATCTCAGGGAATCTGTCAACGCTTTTTATTAATAGCGCAATATGTAAGCGAGCAGACTGACCAGCCTGGCAGCTCATGCACCATGTCGATGTCGCTGTTTGGTCTGACATTACTGTTTTCCCTGAATTTTGTCTAGACTATCAAAATTTCCCAAGGAATGTTCGTGTCGGTCGAGAGCATAAGTGCGTGCAAATTTCTTAAGCGTTATGGCCTTATACTGAGGTCACCTCAAGCTCCACTCTAAAGGATATTTTTGAGAGTTTTAAAGGGAATTGAAGTGTCATCTGCAACATATCAGCAGACATTTGAAGAAAAAAAGGTGGGGTAAAAAAAAAAACCTGCGTCGTCGCACGACCTTGGGGCAAGCTCCATACCAGAAACAGGAAATTTTTTTTGGGGCCTTAGGGTTAATGGGGAATGATTGTAGTAAACTCTATCCTTTTATGTAATGTTTGATCAACTTTATTTTCAGATAATGTCATGAGAGCCCTGGAAGCAGACGCCAACGAGAGCGCAGAGAAGCGTAAAGCAGAGGCGATGGTTCTGGAAGATCAGGGGAACCAAGCATTCAAGAAGAGCGATTACACACGAGCCGTTGAGCTCTACACACAGGGCCTGGAGCGTCTAAAAGACTTTGTGGTGTTGTACACCAACAGGGCACAGGTAAACAAGTCAAGTCAAGTCTGTTACGAGCCAAGATCTCCGTATTCATGAAATGACTGAGAATATTTCTATTTCCCCTGGATCAGTCCATGGTAGGTTGCTCCCCAACTAATACCCTTACCTATTTACACATGTACTCCTGGGTGGAGAGAGGCAAGTGGAGGTGAAGTGGCTTGCCCAAGGACATATGACCAGCAGCTGGATTGAAACCCCTGACCCTCTGATCATGAGTCACTGTAAACCTAACCACTATGCTACACTCCCCCAAAGGTAGACAAATGAACAATTGTTGACTGCTGTGATGTGGGATATGACACCAGAGGGGGGCATATAGCACCTGCAGGTAAAGCAGAGGGTGCTAAACATGACATATCCCACATCACACCAGTCAACAATTGTTTGGAAAGGTTTTTAACTCGCTCGTGCCAGACCTGATATTGAAAAGCTGCAGTACTCTGTTGCGAGGCACATGTACCCTTCACGCACATGTGATATAGGCATTGTGGTGTATATGAGATAATTTGCAACGCGTTGTATTTATATGCAACGCAGGGTTCATGAAGTAAACAACCATTATTGTAGACTGCACATGCAACCGTTCTCAAGGGGGGGGTCCATAACCATTTGGGGGGGGGGGGGGGGGGGGGCCCAAGAGGGCTCGATTTTCTGAAAAGGGGAAAGGGATTAAGTATATACATGTAGTACTGTGCACTATTTGCACATTGCTGATGGCTTGTGAGAGAGATATGCAACGTTTAAGTTATTTCCTGAACAGTTTTCTTATAAAGAAGGGGAAAAAAGAAAGTAAAACATATCATTTTGGGAGGGGGGCCAACTCATCTTACATGTATGTTTTTGTAGTACTGCACATAAGGCAGACGATTAATCCGAGGCAACACACCTGTTATCCTGTTGAGACACACAGCGCTTCTTTGTGCACTATGTGGCAAATTTGAATCCCCTCTTTTCACTTATTCCCCCCCCCCCCCCAGGCTTACAACAAATTGGAAAAGTTTTCAGAGGCAATGGAGGACTGCCGGACTGCCTTGCAGTTGGAACCAAACAACATCAAGGCATTGGTGCACCTTGGCAAGGCCCAGCAGGGACTGAAGGATTACGAGGCGGCTGTTACAACTTTCCAAGAAATCCTCAAGATTGACGAGAAATACCAGAAAATGGTGGCAGGTGGGTCAGTAGTCTTCAGGCCAAATGCACAAACATGAGATGCGATCGTGCTAAATGAGTCATTTGTCGGCCCCTATCAAATGTTGTGGTTTTTTATTTTTACATTTTTGAATAGAGCTGTATCTCGGTTTATATTTGGTGAAAACCCCATGTGAATACGACCTTCCATACAGAAGTTATGGGACTTAGAACACAGGCAGATTTGAAACAAGAAAACAGAGACTCAAACAGAGAAATCAACAATTCAAAATTGAAGTGTTTATTACACAACAATAAACATGCTTTATTTCAGGTTATTGACATAAACTCGTTACTCCTTAGCAAAAATGTCACGTTTTGAATACTTTATCGTGATATTTTCTCGGGAAAAAAAGTTGACATGAAAGAGGACATATGTAGCCTTCCAATTTTACAAAAAAGTCAATTTTGAAATTTTCACCCTGACTGAACTATTTTGGGCTGTATCTTAAAATCATAATTGCCGACAAACGATTCATTTAGTTTGATCGCATCACACATGTGAATGTGAATGCTAATCTGAAGCTAATTTGAAGTCATTCAGGACACGTATTCAAATGAGTTAAATTGTTTGCAGATCCACAGTGCATTTATTTGCTGATAATTTTTGTGGATGTTTTCATTTTCCAACAATCTCACCCCTGCACTAGGCTACATTGCAGCCGTGAATCTAGCCGAGTCCACAGCCAAGTCTGATATAGAGGCTGAGAGGCTGTTCAGTGAGGGCGACGTCAAAGCAATGGGCGTTCATAAGATCGGACTCAGTGATGGTAAGCAAAAACTCTGCCATAATTTAAGAAAAATAAAAATGTAGGTATGTCAATTGAATGTTTCTTATCCCAAAAATGTTTGTTTTACAGCATTTCATATAATCTTGAATTTTGGTTTAACTATAGACCCTTTGTTGGTTGTGCCATGACAGTGGGCAACAGTCGATTTCATAAAAAAAGTGCGCAGCTTGTGCCATGAGTAAGACTTACGCAACAAATTTGTTGCCCAGCTGCGCAATAAACTTAAGATCGATTTCACAAAGCTTGGTGCAGCTGCACAATGCTTTAAATAATTTAAGCATCTTGGACGAGGATAAAAGCAGCATTTACGACGGCTGTTTGTGTGTGAATTTTTTCGTTCGCAAAACAGACACTCACTGATCACCTCAGACCTCAGCCCGCCATTTTGAAAATTATTTTGTCCGTCTTGTATCAACCTTGATAAGTTGTGCAATAACAAGCTCTGTGACACTCTGATATGCTGGTAAAATATGTCATGTTCAGTCGCTACGCCACAACTTACGCCGCCTAAAATGATGGTGCAAGTTACATCATAATTTATTGCGCAACTTGTAGACTTACGCACTATGTGACTTTAGTGAAATGTGTCATAACTGAAATGTTGCGCAACTTACACAATAAATTTTGGCTCAAGCAGAGTTGCGCCGATACGTAAGATTTTGTGGAATCGGCTGCTGGTCTGTCTTTTCTGCATTATTTTGTATATGGTGTAAGTCAAGGACACGCGCATCATTATCAATGAATCAAGGACAGAAACCGAATCGAGGACTCCTCAGTTGCAAAATGTGTACAAACCAATGAGAGCTGTTGCAAAAACAAAGGAAAAGGGAAGAGGAACAAAAGAAAATCCTCAATTTACACCATAAACAAAACTCCTGTTAACTCTTTAGGCCATCAGCATGGGGGTTTGGTCGGTATCAAATCAGGGCATAAATGATTATACATGTAGTGGGCATGCGCAAGGCATGACGCCCCTAGAGTGGTAACAAGCATTTTGATGGACATTTTGAGAAAAAGGGTGATAACTCCTTAAAAGCTGCCACCGCTGCAATGCTATCACATATTTTCCAACTCTGGAGGTGTGTACCTTGCCAAAAATTATTCCCCTCATTTGATACCGGTTGCCAAAATTTTGGACCGAGGCTGATGGCCTACTTGTTAAGCACGATAACTTGAGAAATACTTTACTTAGGAACTTGACATTTCGTTTGTGGATTGTTCTGGATAATCTTAACAGGCCTATTAATTTTGGGGCCAACAGGTCAAAGGTCAAGGTCACTATTGCTAAAACGAAAGAAATCTTGTCAACGAGTTAATTTGAGAAATACTTTACTTAAAGAACTTGAAATTTGGTTTGTGGGTTGTTCTTGGTAGTCTTAAGAAGCCTATTGCTTTTGGGACCGACAGGTCAAAGGTCAAGGTCACTATTGCTAAAACAATAGAAATCTTGTCAACGCGATAACTTGAGAATAATTACGTAGGAGCTTTAAATTTGGTTTGTGGGTTGTCTGTTGTTCTTGATAGTCTTAAGAGGCCTGTTGCTTTTGGGGCCGACAGCTAGGTCAAGGTCACTAATTGCTGTATTGTCAGCATGAATGCTTGAGAAATACTTTACTTAGGAACTTCAAATTTGGTTTGTGGGTTGCTCTTACCGTAACCACAGTAACAGACAGTCAAGCAGCTCTGACCCAACAACTACCAGGTGATCAACAAACGACTCAGTCTGGCAGTGGACAGCCTTCCCAGCAGGAACCAACAGAACAACTTCCGCCGCAACTGCAGCCAAGACCGGGTGAGACACAAACATTTGTCTGTAAACCCTGCATGTTATAACTCCCCTGGCCCTGATATTGGTTCCCTGACAGCATCCTTCCCCTCCATCCTTTGCATTGACGCTATTATGCACAATATATTGCATTGCAGTGTCCCTAAAACAAGGGGGACCACCATATGGAGAACTATATTAGGGAGCATTTGCTCACTCGCCACTAGTGCAGCTCTGTTTACGTGGGAAGACTGGCTCATCTAGGCGCTCTCAGCAAACTTTCGTTTATACGCGGAAAGTATGTTGGTTAAACTTACTTCCTCGCATCGCATCATAAAATGTAGATTTTCCTCTTTCAAATGAATATAATTTCTTCATGGTTAAAGGCGAATAATTATGTGCACTTTTTCATTGAAAAACGGGTAACTCAGTGAAAATTTCACGTTTCCTATGGAGGTCACGGCACATTTCCCCGATTT
The DNA here is from genome assembly GCA_029964075.1 of Patiria pectinifera. Taxonomy (NCBI): domain Eukaryota; kingdom Metazoa; phylum Echinodermata; class Asteroidea; order Valvatida; family Asterinidae; genus Patiria; species Patiria pectinifera. The sequence goes on from CM057150.1 coordinate 27,108,673, forward strand.
TTGAGGGTGCGGGTTTACTTCTTCGAACAGCACACTTGTGAACTCGGTTGCATACAATTACCTCGCACGGTTTCTGAAAGATAACACAATAAGCTTTCCATTTATGTAACAACCGTTTTGATTGGTTGAGAAGAACAAGGGGCACTTTTCTTGTCAAATCAGACATCGCTTTTGTTGCGAGGATCGACCTGCTGTTTATGTATAGTCCGGTCAACGCAATGGGGCTATGCAGATTGCCGGGTCAATGCACCGTTGTGTGTGACCGCAGAGCATGCAGGGCTTTGATTTTCTGCACATATGGGTGGCAAAGTTCTCCATATGACTGCAGACCAGCCCCTGTCAGCCCAGAGAGGGGGCTCTCGGGATTGAATGGGACATTTCACTTTTCATTGAGATCTGTGAAGTTCCAATGTGCATGGAGGCCTAATTACTCCCCTGTTTTACTGGTAGTTTGATTAAATTACACAAATTTTAAACTTGAACTCAACGTACATGTACATGTTCAAGTGGTTTGTTCTTATTGATATACTGACAATTTAAACTTGAAACAAAACATTAGAAAGCATCCTTGCAACAGTTTACAAACTAAGTCTATACAGTTATTCCTTTTCAAAAGTAAATTGCATGAAAATAATTATGCAGACAAAAATTCATGGTTATCAAGTGAAGAACAGAAGAAACTTAAAAGGCTTGTAAAAGCAACAGTGTGTTTTAAACAACAGAGCATCTAGAATCCAAAAAATTCCCGGTGCCCTTAAGCCGGCCCCGGACCCCACGCCGTAAGACATTTGCCCTCCGCGCTCGCATTAGTCCTCGGGCAGAAGCCTCTATTCGCATCCTTTCAAAAGTTTACAAACAATAAGCCTATCCAATTTCTTTTCATAAATAAAATGCACGAAAATAAATATGCAGACGAAAATACATGGTTATCAAGTGAAGAACAGAAGAAACTTAAAAGGCTATAAATACAAGAGTATGTGTTACATGTTACATGTGTTACCGCAAACCAAAATGAAAATTAAAAAAATCTGAAGTATCTTAAAACATTTTACACTTAACCCAGGGCTATAGGGGAAAAGGGGGCCAGGAATTGCCTCAGATTTGCACCACAGAGAATCTTGAATCCAGAATTTCCCGGGGCCCTTTATTAGCGGGCCCCTGACCCCACACCGTAAGGCATTTGTGCTCCGCGCTCTCATTAGTCCTCGGAGCAAATGCCCCAACGCGTTGTTGCAACAGTTTACAAACTAAGTCAATGCAATTTTTTTCCCAAAATACAATGCAAGAAATATGAATACGAAAATACAGGAATGGCCTCAGATTGCACCACAGAGCATCTAGAATCCCAAATTTTCAGGGGCTTCACGCTCGTATTAGTTCTCGGAGCAAATTCTCAAAGTTGTGCCCCCCATCTAAAAAAATCCTGGATCCGCCTGACGTCTGTGAAGGGCAAAAACACAATATTGATTTACATCACCCCAATGCAAATTCCATCTTATGAATAATATTTTTAAAACCCCTAAATATGGTGTTTTTCACATACATGTACCTGAGAGCCAACAGTAGGATATTATCACAGCACAGTATATTATGATGTTGACAACAAAGAGCAAATATCATGATTTTTTCGAGCACAATTTTTGGCAAACAAACTGTTGGTGCACAAATTAGTGAGAAGGTTCGGTAGTCAAGTTCTCATGGCGTGGATGCATGAGGGCACCAACTCCTGGACATACTGGGTTCATAATATAATGTATTTGGCCTGCAAAACATTATGAATTGAAAGACAAATCCGATAATAACGTCACCCGAATGCAACATCGTTATAGCCGTAACAGTCCTGAATCCTCCGAATTCAATACGATTTTGCACACCCCCTAGGGAGTTAGGGTTAAGGAAAAAAAATATTCTTTGTATTTGTATACAGGCCAAATACCGGTATAAACAAACTGAATTGAACTTGTGGTTCTTAAAAAAAAACCTTTAAAGTAGGTCAACATGGTTTGCGCACATATTTTTAAAGTATTTCTATTTTTAATGTAAGTATTTTAATATTTGGTTTTTAGTAATATTATGTTTTGGTATAATTGTTTTTAAAAAATCATATATTATGTTCACATGTACAAATTTCCGATTTTTAACTGTCAGACATGTTTTTAATCAACCATTAATAAATGCCTTGGAGAGTTGAAAGCTTCTGATTGGTCGAGACTCGATCACGTGGGGGTGTATTAACATGTGATATAAAGACAGGCTTCAAAAACAAGTGAATAAATGGCCCCTGAACCAGCGTTGATCCAGCATCATGTAAGCCATGATTGACCAAATATACAACAGTCCTTCGGTAACTTTTTATAATACATCAGTAAACGTGCTCTCAACCACCATCGTGTGAAGACTTTTGCGCGTGTATGCATTCTATACATGTAGTTGTTATGCGGGGCGTGCGGGCGCGTTATAAGTCTTAACACGACATGTTCATACTAAGGATGTTTACAACGAAAGCATGGATCTGTGATTTATTTTCTGTAAACACGCCTCACAGGGACATATTTACTGTTTCTAAACCGAGCATCTTTGTAATTTTGGCAACAAGGAGTATGTAAACATGAACACACAAAAAGTTTGGAAATATCGCCAAAAGAAAAGTCACACAAAAGTGAATACTGGGTGCTCACACTGTTATTCCCTAATTACGTAATTGAATTGAATTGAAGGATATTTTAATTCTTGCTTTTGATTGTAGATTACCCACAAAGAAGTGAAGCCATCATAGGAAGCATCAGCGGTAGCCAGAACCCTGTCATTGTTGGTTCAAATGAAGTAAATATCATTTACAACAAGCCGTCGGAGGGACCAGGTAAATATAATCTTATTTGATGCAATGAAGTAGATATCTTAAATCAAGTGTTAATGGTTTTTTTGGGGGGGGGGGGCAGGGGGAGGGTGGTATACTGTTTTAGCACATGTATGTAGTGAACATAGTTTCATGACTTATTCTCCAGATATATAGGGCTTTAAAATATGCACCCTTAGGATAACATATTTGGACCCATGATGATGTCATCATGACGTCCCCAAGTTTTTATCTGTTAACATGTGCCGGTACATGTATATGTACATGAACATACGAAGTTCCAACCCAATTGGACTTAAGTTCTCTAGATAAAATATTTTAAAATAGACAACTTTAAGGTGACATCATAAGACCATTGATGACGTCATCATAACATCACTTGTCTAGGGCCAACCTGTACATAGTTTGATGTCAATCTGATTGCATTTTATGTCAAATTTTGCTAGTAGAAGAACATGTGAAAGGTTTCGAAAATTAATTAAAAGAATCAGGTGATGACTTCATCATGACGTCACTTTGGTAATTTGCAATTAATAACACTATCAACAGGTACACGTACCTTCCCACCAAGTTTAAGTGACATTACTTTATTCAAAGACAAAATAAATTAACTCAAAGTGTTCATACGAAACTTGCTTAGCCTACATTTTACTGTAGAATAAAGTCTTTGATAAACAAATTTTAATCTGGTCGTGTTTGGTATTGTTCAGCTTGCATTGCCCTCTTTTTTTTTGGGGGGGGGGAGATGGGGGTGCTGTTGAGAAAGGTACATGTAGGTCCTATATGCATCCTTAAATGTACCCTGGAATTAACAGGCACTGTAGACTAATCAGTGGGTCCACACCCTGAAGACGAAAGTTCTTCCTGCTTTTATCAATATCATGATCTCAGGGACGCACACTTGGAAGCAAACTCTGGATACAATCCTTGCGCAACATTTCCAAGTGTACATTTTACTGCACGTAATTGGAAACTTTAACCAATTGAGTACATTATGGATGAAGTTTTAAAAAATTGCTGCCTGCAGAAAAAAATATGTTGAAAAATGGACATGCACATTGTTCGGATATGTTGAATTGCAGCTTGAGAGAATTGTTATGAATCATGTTCATGTCTACTTAATGAATAGTTTACTCATACGTCATTAGTACAGAGGGTTATTGCAGCTTGACAGAATAATTGTAAGGAATCATGTTGATCAGTTCTCAAATCAGTTACTTATTATAATTTCATGATTCTTTCAGAAACCACCGGACTCCAGGGGTCCGGTACCTTTGAGGATTTGCAACAGGAAATTATTGACAACTATGAGCGAACTGCAACAACTATTCCTGCACACCCTATACTGCAGTCACGTAATGTGGGTATTGAGGAATTCTTTATTCCACTGAATCTCAGAAAGAACATTCCAGGCAAAACGAAATCAGAGAGGTTGGTCACATTACTAAAACAAAACATATTTTTGGATGAAGCACAAAAGATAATTCTCAAATCCGTAGATGATTTGTTCAATCAGAAAATAGTTAAGGAAATCAAGATTCTTCTTTATGGTGGGGCCGGGACGGGTAAAACAACCCTGTTAGTGAAAGTTGTAAACTCCTGCATCACACGCAGTTCAGAGCCCCTTCTCGGTAGATTCGATCTTGTGCTTTGGATTAAGCTGAGGCAAATGCAATCAAACAGTGTCTTGGATGCCATATTTGACCAAATTCTACCACTTGACACAAAACTGGACAAAACAACAGTGCAACGTATCATTGATGGTAAGCAATCACGCATTGCTTTGCTGTTGGATGGATTAGATGAAATTCCGTCTCATGTTTTGCAATCTAAGGAGGGCGTGTACAAGGTTCAAGATATCTTACACAGCAGAGTCCTTACAAAAAGTTTTGTGTTGGTAACTACTCGACCACACATGATGGAATATGTATTGGAGGGTGGCAACCCGTACGCAGTGGTTGAAACATGTGGCTTCAGACCACAAGACAGAGATCAATATATCAGATTAAACCTTTCTGATGATGCTGACAAGGGATCCGGAGAGGCATTGATTTCACATCTAGAAGTCAATGCAAATCTCAAGGAGATGGCTGTAATTCCAATCATTTCCCAGATGTTGTGCCTTGTTTGGAAGAATCAAAAGTCATTGCCTGAGAGAATTACCGAGCTGTACGAAGAGTTTGCGGTTGTTCTTTTCAAGCGCTGCAATAAAGATATGAATGATGATCAGGTGATGTTAAACTTGATGCCCATCATTGATGACTTGGGGCGTGTTGCATTACAAGGGTTACTAGACTCTAGAGGGGAAAGACTCATGTTCAATGAAACTGAATTTCAGGATTGTCAGTCTTGCTTAGCTGAGGGTTGTCGTGTGGGTTTCGTTCTACGTGAAACGTTCACGAGTGGTCTGGGTGTAAAAGTGCTGGTCACTTTCCCCCACAAGTCCATCCAAGAATACTTTGCAGCATGTCACCTGGTGAAATTGCTACAACAAGATGACGAAAACAATTTCCGTGATCAGTTGAAGCAGATTGGAGAAGGCAATGTTCTTGCGATGGAATACCTGCTGAGATTTTGTTGTGGTACATCCATGCAGGCTGCTGGTCTCATTCTGGATCACATACAAGAGATGCATGGTGATGAGAGCAAACTGCAGAGATTGGCTCGGTTGATATTGTGTGAGTCTGGTTCAGAAGAGTTGGCTACCAAACTTGTCAGACCAACTAGGGTAGAGTGTGAGAGTAATGCAGACCTGAAATCACTGAGCTACTACTTAAAGCGTGTCTCTCCACCACTTGAAAATGCAGGTTTTTACATGCATGTAAGAAAGCAGGATCTTAACCTTTTCAGGGAAATTCTTCTGAGTGACAGCATGGAGTCCGCTAAGATGATATTTGTTCACTACATGTTGTCTGAGGAGGAGGAGGAGGATTTCAGTCCCCTAGAGAAAACAATTGGTGTGAGGAAAGAAGAGCGCCGTGCTCAATTACACATTATGTTTTACATTGGGGACAAGTCGTTGTTTGACATGGGGCCTGTATCGCACAGCTTTTTGCGCATGCAAGAAAAAATCATGCCTAGTTTGGCCATGATAAAAGTAAGACCAGAGGAGGTTGTTGATATGTTGCAGGTACTGGAAGAATGCAGGTTTAATTATCTCTACCTGCATAGTATCAACCTGCATGCACAGTTGCGAGATGTCCATATCTTGCCAGCCATTGGCACTTTGCACCTCGAAAAGTGCAGGTTGGTCGATGATGATGTGAAGGACCTGATCAGCATCCTTCATGCTAGGCGTGGTTTAATAGGGCTTACCCTTGAACACAGTACATTCAGTTTGGATGCAGTGAGGGCTCTCATCGGTCATCTCCAAGGTTTCCCAAAGTTATGTCGGTTGGGACTTCATAACATCGGCCTCGATGCTCAGCTCATCAGACAAGTTGTCAGTCAAGGCCTCCCTCACCTGACGGAAACAGCAGAGTGAGATTTCCGAGCCTAAATAATCTCCCACCAAGTCATAACTCTCACCCTGTTCCCTATGAATGCACCACGCTCACAAAGTAGCACGTATCATGGGTCATTTTATGTAAAATCAATGCTCTGCAACCCCTTCCCCCCCCCCAAAAAAAAACCCAATAAGTTAAAACAAAAACAAAAAAAAACAACAACAACAATCAATAACAACAAAAACTTTATTTTCAGAGGGCAATAAGGGGCTCGATAATGAATAGAAAAGTCAACAAAAAGGTTTCAATACAAATAGATGTATTCAGAATCCTCATACATTATGAATACAAATATACCAAGCATAGTTCTTCATTCTACTGAACCCCAACCCCTCCCAAAAAAAATCATTCCATCAATTAATTAATCAATCAAAAGACAATGTGAAAAGACAATCACCAATTCTTGTACAAAATGATTCATTGAAATCTTCAAACATATTAGCACTGTACTAAGCATTCTGTGTGACACTTGAAAGTGATATTAAATTGACCTTGTATCTTGGGTGACCTCTGAATACTATTATAAATCCACAATCTAATCGTCAATTAAACAGGAGAATCCACCTCTCCTTTCCATTTCTTTTGAGAAATTATCTTGTATCGCATCATCTTAGGTGAAAGTTGTGTGAGATGTCTTCAACTTTTGTGACAAAGGCCTCCTACCCTGTTACCTTATCAATGTAGTAATATGGCATTCAAACAAACTAATGTGACCACACGCAATTGGCTGCACGACACCCTTCCATAGACCAGTGCTGTGCAAAATTTAGTGTAAAGAATGATACAAAAAAATTAAACCCTGAAAAAGAGACGTAGTTTTGCTAAAAAGCATTTGCCTCAGCTTTGTACAAATTACAAAATCCTGACAAGTTCACGTGCCCAAACAGACGTTTCTTTTGAGTGATTGTGCTTCATTCATTATCAAATCGTTTGTGTAAATTAATATAAATTATGCATAAAATGGCAAAAATTATGATTCCAGTTTGCTAACTTTTGTATAGATCTTTAACCTTGACTGTGTATGTAATATACCTTTAGAGTGGTGCAGTTGTGTAAGGACAGTATAACGTGGATTTTGTTTACTATTCAACTATAGGCCTATGTCCATATTGAGAGGTACTATACTAAACCAGCGTTCGTACTGTCAAACAATTCATGTATAATATATACATGTAGAATGTTGCATTGCCAAATGACGCATTTTTATCAGAGGAAAGTCATGTTTGCTCATTCAGGACCAATCTTGGAATTGTTGTATACGCGAACATTTTTCTGTGTTTCTGATTATGTTAAAATAGGTACAAGTGAACAATTTGCTTGTTTTTATCATTGCAAGCCTCTTCAAAGTATTGATCGACACTAGATTTGTTTGTTCCAAGTATGATCAACATTCTGTTCAAAAACTGACATTTTTGTTTCGAACAGTTTTGATATTTTTCAGTTGCCCAGGTGATAACAGTCGTTTATAACATGCCCAAATGCAACCGTTCATTTTGGTAAAAGCAGTTCTGCAGGAGAGAAAAGGTAGACTTTGAATCAACATTTTGATTTATTCACATTGGAAATGTAAGCTGAATGTAAATAATGTTTAACTGTTGTTGCTGGCATGACACATGAAAGAAGATTTTGATTAAAATGAGATTTAAACACTGTATTTGCAAAGCCGAACTGATTGCAATTTTAAATGATGGGGATTTTTGTACTCATTGATTTACACATTTCAAGGGATATGGGATGGGATCATTTGCATTTATCCCAAAAGTAACCTACCGAATTGTAATCAGAAAGCTCACTTGGATTAAAGATCGTACTAGTTCTAAACACCCTGTGAAATTATTCCATCTGGCTTGCTGTCATTGAGAAGAAATCGAGAAGCGTAGGTGATTTCCAATGATCAGTCAATTGACTGATTTTAAGATTTCTGTGGACGAAATCAAAAATGTGTGCATGGTTATTTCACTCTTTTTTTAAAAGTGTAATATCCAAAGCTTCAACATGTTAGGTTTAGAGTATTCTTCTGTGGAACTACATGAAATACAAATTTCAACATATTAGGTTTAGAGTATTCTTCTGTGGAACTACGTGAAATACAAATGTTCCTTTATGCCTTTAAGCCATTGTTTACAAACTACATAATTGTGATTTTCATGTTGTGATCATTAATGTGCAACTCTGTAAGATAAGGTCATCACTCAGGCACGGACTCCAAATCAGGATAATCTGCTGACTTCTGGATAGTTTGGTTTCTGTCATAAAAAATAAACCACAAAGGAGAACTGTTTTGATGCATTATAATAACGTGAAAGTTGAACAAAGAAATTGACTGGAGCTGGTTTGACCCTGTGACCTCCGGATTCCTGTTCCAGTACGGTAATCCGGAACGGTAGTACTGCTACAGTCAATTTGTTTATTTAACTTGAAAATAAGATTTGAAGGTTTGAAGACAAGATAAGTTTGCGGTAGCACCATGTGAATAAATCAGTCAACTTGCATCCTTCTCAGCTTCACCGGTTTCGAGCTTCGCCAGTTTGCATCCTTCTCACGTCTCACGGCACCCATCCTTATAATCGCATCATCGTTGGAATCCCTCATTCTCCTGACGACGGGCAGAGCATACTGTTTGAAACGTTGAGTCCCTCTGGTTCTTTTCAGAACCACACATACCCACAAAAGAGATTTATTCACATGGTGCTACCGCAAACTTATCTTGTCTTAACTTGAAAATAAAAATTAAGTATCTGATATTTGCACCGTTTGGCGGAAGTAAGTTTGTTGGTTAATTATGAGTAGAGATATGTTGGATTTTTGTAAGTCATTTGTATTTTTTGTTATTGGTGCACAAACATTTCTGATCTCTTCTTTTGTTTTTCCAGATCATTGGGCAAAGTTTTAGACGTCAGGGATTATTATGTTACATTGTGTACTTGGTATGATTACTATCCTGTGATAAATCATTGCATGCAATGACTTGAGGCAATCAAGGAGAAATCTTTGAGGTTAGATGATTCTTGTGTTATGCCTCCATTCCTCCCTCACTGATGGACCAATCTCCCGCCTCTGAATTCTACAGCTGGGTCACCACTTGGGTTTTGTAATCAGGCATGCAGGCGTCATAATGAAGATATCAAAAGAAATTCCTTAGAAAATATATCAACCAAATCATAAATTTACTTCATTCAATTAAAAATATGATAACACGGCTAAATCACTGATATTTCTAGAAGCATTTATTGTTGGGGGATTAAGAAAGGGGTCACCGACAGGCCAGTCGTTGTCAATTCCTTATGTGGAGGGGCGGGGCTAGATCGCATTTTATGGGAGGGTGCAGTGTTTCTTTTCTTTCTTTGTATTATAAAGTGGCAACGGGGATGAATAGACTACAATTTCTTATTAAAAACAGTCATCTTCACTTGTTCCCTGGTGGATTTATCTTAAAAGACATTTCTGGTGGCCCCCACTTCGGTCTGCAAGATATTACATTGTTTTGTTGTGGACCTGTTGTGTTTTGCTGATGTGGGCTTAGCGACACCACTGTGACTCTTATTTGAAAACAAAAAGCCTTTTTAAATATTTTTCTAGCACCCAATAAACACCAAAAAATATAACTTTACCTATTAACACCCCCTCTTCAATTCATCCCCTTTCATGAATTAATGATACTTGTGTAGGCCCCACTACAATAAACAACTCTACTTTAAAAACAAAACGCACTTTTTGTTTGACTTCCCTTCGAAATTCCCTAAAAAATGTGTTTGTAAAATTAAATTAAGCTGTCTACATTGTTTTGGGGTTGGAGGGGGGGGGGAGGGTTTGGGGGTCAAAACGCCCCCCAGCTCTGTCAAATTTTTTTTTCATAGAAACTCATTTAAATTAATGCTAGCCCCCCCCCCCCCCCTGACACCCCCAAATAAATTTTACTGGTAATAATATACTGGTAAAATTCCTGGATCCGCCCCTGGTGGGGTTATCAGTGATGGACAAGTTAATTTCGCCGCACTAATCGAAAGCCCGCCCTCTTTGGCTACATATATAAAATAGAGGAATATCAAATATTAAATATTAAATATTTAATAGAGGAATATTATTAAAAATAGAGGAATATAGAAGTCGCGGCACTCTAAAAATTTCTAAGTGGGCGTTGCGGGGGGAGGGGCAGTTATCATGATAGGGGCAGCTTGATGAAAAGAAATTGAACCTGTACAAATTTGCATATACATTCCACAAGGGCTATACCAAATTAATGAAGGGAACTCGGTTCAAAATAAAATGTCTTTTTAGCAAACTATTAAATTTGAAGACGATCTTTTCGGAGATACAGGTCTCCAATATTGTTTTATATAAAAATTGTGAGAATTGAAAAAGATGGTACGCAAACATTGTGAATTAGAATAAAAACGACTTTTCCCCAAGCTAAAAAACCTGAAACTACCCCAGCACAAAATGTGCCCGGTAGTTTTCATTGGTGAGTAAGGCGCCGCAGAAATAACTGGTTCGCACTTCCCAATGCTTTTGAAATCATTGCAATAGTACAGGGACCAGGGATTTGTTCACAAACCAATCTCACGTGGTTCGTTGCGTGTTCTTAATCTTAAATTGGCGGGACACGACGTGGAGCTGGAGGACTTTCGAAAAAACGTCACAACTGTGAAAGTAAGTTTGCCAATTTTGGCCTGAAAAGTTAACCATTTGGCCTCGGAAAGCTAGCTGGAAGTGATTGAACTACTGTAGATTCTTCTGAAGTTATAATTTTTTTTTGTGTCACGGGGTTGACTTATTTTTTTAGGAATTTGTAAGACAATTTTTTTGGGGGCAGAGCTGGGGGTTTGACCCCACAATCCCCGGATCCGTGCCTGCATTTGCAATGCATGCTGGGCATGGATAAAAACATGAATTTTAATCAGACTGTCTTTTTTATTGACATTCAAATATGGCACGCAATTGGAGTATATTTAGCCTACTCCTAGAACTATGAGGCTCTAGCTGGAGTTACCCAGCCCTGAGTTTTATCATTGGGTTGTCTATTAGGGCTGGAGCTAGACCCGTGAACGTGGCTATATACATAGCCACGCTTCAGTCTATAGTAAAAACACTCTATTGTGATCAGCAGTTACTAAAATTGAGTGACCGTTCTAGCCGAATTTCGGCTACATTTGACAGAATATTTGCATACAAAAATGAGTTGTACAGAAAATCAGCAGAATATTTTTTTCGGCAGAATTATGAAGATGAAGGAAAATGTAAAAGATTTGAAAGAAATATGGCACATTTGGTTTGAAAACCTTCATTTTTTGAAAGATCCTTAAAACAAACCCTTGCACAATGGAACAGCAATATAAACTGGGTGATTTGGCACACTTTCGAAGTGGATTTAGCAGAATTTTACATGGTATTACGGTCATCCTGCCATGTAAGACGGTTAGTCGGGTACCCACTGGTGATACTTCTTCCGTTTTGTGCATGTGGAACTCGGGGTACCAGAGTGTCATGCTCGTCTTTGATTTTCTGATCATTTTGAAAACATTCGTTGTGACAAAGTTGTGCCGTACTTTACATCAAATTTTCTGGCAATGCCAGATCCAACACTCGCGGAAATTCACAGGAGGCCCAACAAGTAAGTGATTCACCTATTGGCAAAATTATACATGGTTATATGTAGCGGATCAAAAGATAAAATGCCGTCGCTTGTATTTATCCGACGGAAGCGCGTGGAGTTGTATACAACGCCACGTTCACGGGTCTAGGCTGGAGCTAGTTTTTCTCGTAACCGATAGTATAGGCAAAAACTTTTGGAAAATGTTCAATTTTGTCCCCGTCACACACTAATTGCAACTGCAACCCACCCCAAACTTGCCTGGAATAACCATTACACAGGTCCTTGAAGTAAAAAACGATCCACGATGAAGATTCAGCCTACAATTAAAGTGAAAAAAGGAGGAATAACCGCTAACCTGACAACCTTGCAGGCATGGCCGGGACCGCAATTGGTTTGTTGTGCACAAAAAAAATTGTGTACAATGAATGGCGGGCGGTTACCAGGCTGTCAACTAGTCGTTTTTGCCGGCTGGCTGTTGGCTGTTGGCGCATGACGTCACGCAGAAGCGTAACACCCGATGACTGTTTCATGCACTCATATGAGGTTTACCACTCGCATCACAGCAGCGGTACTGGAACCGCAACCGATAGTGCATGAAACAGTCATCGGGTGTTACGCTTCTCCGTGAAGTCATGCGCCAACAGCCATATAGGGTGCACTGAACTAATTCAAGCGAAAATTTCTACACCAGCTGATTAGCATAAAAAGTGCCCCCACAATTTCTTTTGAAAACGGAGACCGTTTGGCTTTGAAAACGGTGGAATTGTTTAAATATACCCAAGGATCAACTCCCTGGTTTTGGGGCTTCCACCTGAGGGCAGGCTTGATAAAATCACGGATGACAAAATGGGTCCTATTTGCCTGTGAAAGTGAAAGGGTGCCACTCTTAAAATGGCTACATGCAGGCTCAGGAACTATCACTTTTCGGGAGGTGATTTTATTTGGGTGTGAATATTTAAAAATGTAATTGGCTAATGTACGTAAAATTGAAAAGAAATGAAAAGATGAAAGACAAGACAATAATTTAATTTTTGTTTCAGAAACCCCAGTGATGTTGGCTTGCATCTTACTTGGCCCTGAACTTTGTTGATTTTACACTGTTTTCAATGGGGCTTGAATTAGTACAGTGGACCCAACAGCCAGCCGGCAAAAACGACTAGTTGACAGCCATTCATTGTACACAATTTTTTTTTGTGCACAACAAACCAATTGCGGTCCCGGCCATGCCTGCAAGGTTGTCAGGTTAGCGGTTATTCCTCCTTTTTTCACTGCAATTGTAGGCTGAATCTTTATCGTGGATCGCTTTTACTTCAAGGACCTGTGTAATGGTTATTCCAGGCAAGTTTGGGTGAGTTGCAGTTGCAATTAGTGTGTAACGGGGACAAAATTGAACATTTTCCAAATGTTTTTGCCTATACCATCGGTTACGAGAAAAACTAGCTCCAGCCCTAATAGACAACCCAATGATAAAACTCAGGGCTGGGTAACTCCAGCTAATGAGGCTCCACGTAGTGAGCCTCATAGATCTAGAAGCCCGCAAAATTGCCTGCAGCACAAAACACTAATTAAGTACAAAAACGTCCATCAAAATGGAGACATTTCACACAGAACCACTGCACAGTTTGCCCCCAAACTCCGTACTACACCTCATGATATACTCACAAAATATGCGCAGAACAAACATCGCTGGATTTTGTCGTTTTTTTGGCTAAAATGATGAAAAATATGCCCTTTCCGCACTGAGCCAACCTGACACTTGAAACATGCACGCATATGATCGAGCGATAATTTTTGGTTCGCTCGGAGCGCGCCGCGGGGGGTACGGTACAAGCGAAATGATAGTATGCGCATGTGTACAAGTGCATGTACCGTACCATCGGCGGCGGAACACTTTTAAAAGTGGGAGGGCAAGGTCCAGTTACTGTTCCCGGAGCAGGATTACAGCAAAATCAAAGCAAATGAGAAAAGTGTGAAGTTGGTCCGAAGTGTGACCCACGTTATGTCTGCTAACCAAGGGCGGATCCAGAACACAATTTTTTGGCGGGCCAAAAAAATTGTTAGTCCCCCAAAAAAAGTGGGGAAAAAATTATGGCTTGGGGTTCGGGGCCCGCTTAAGGGCCCCGAAATTTTTTTTGATTCTAGATGCTCTGTGGTGCGATCTGAGGCAATTTCTGACCACTTTAACCAATGTTTTTTTGAGGAAAAGATGGTGATGTACTCATTGCCCCCCCCCCCCCCTGGATCCGCCCTTGCTGCCAACCTATGCATGTGGACTATTCCTACCGGTATATCCCTATTTTTCGTATCATTTATCTAATTTTGTTTCGCCATACTCACTTAGGTATAAGGCCTATTGTCAAATTGCACCACCAACCAGGGGTGTAAATCGCTTTTCAAAAGTGGGGGGGGGGGGGGCATACCTTGATCAGAACTGATGCGAGCGTGAAGCGCGAAGCCCTTGAGGCGTGGGGTACAGGGCCCACTTAAGGGCCCCGGAAAAAAATTGTATTCTAGATGCTCTGTGGTGCGATCTGAGGCAAAAGTGACCCTTTAACCAATATTTTCTGAGCAAAAGATACATTGTAGTACATAATACTATTAATAGGGCCCGATAAATGAGACACGTGTTCAAAAATCTTTTTTACCTCCAGTATCATTTTAATTAACCTCGTTTTTTTAAATCGCTCCTGGTAAAAAGTGGGGGGGCAAAATAGCTACCTATTCAAAAGTGGGGGGGCAACTGCCCCCTTTTCCCCCCCGGTTCCGCCGCCGGTGTACCGTACCCCCCGCGGCGCGCTCCGAGCGAACCGAAAATCATCGCTCAATCATTACAGCCCCCCCCCATGAAACCCCCCCCCCCCCCACAGATTTTGAGTTTCTAAAAAAATTATCATCGATCTACATGACGCCATGGGCGTCAATCCTGGGGGGACAGGGGGACTGGTCCCCCCCCCCCAACTTTTTGAAGGGTAGGGGACACAATATCAAATGTCCCCCCCCCCTCCAGATTTTTGTACTCGTGTCTCATTTACATGCAGGGCCCTATTATGTACTACAATGTATCTTTTGCTTAGAAAATATTGGTTAAGGTGGTCAGAATTGCCTCAGATAGCACCACAGAACATTAATTTTAGAATCCAAAATTGTTCGGGGCCCTTAAGCGGGCGCCAAACCCCACGCCTATAGCTCAGAATTCTGGTAGCTGATTCAATGACTCCAACCTCGAAAACAATGTTCAAAAATGTTTCTTATGCCTTTAGCTGAGAAAACCTTGAAAATTATGTTTAAATTATTATCTTTTGTGCTAAGATAATTATTGGTTAACCCTATAACCCCCTTAGATTTTTTTTTTTTTTTGCTAGGATCCATCCTCAGTCCTTCAAAATCCTCCTCTTATGTTCAAATGACGGATACCCAGCAGCTCAATCCTTCAAAATAGTCAGACAGTCCTGCCTCTCAAAATGCATTCACCCTCAATCCTCCAAAATCATGTTTCTCAAACACCATTCATCCTGAATCCTCCAAAATCCTCCAAAACTGCCAGGAGGATTGAGGAGGATTGAGGAGGGTTAGGGTTAAAGTGGTAATAAATTGCCTCAGATCACACCACAGAGCATCGAGAATCCACGCCTATAGCTCAGAATACCGAAAGCTGATTCAATGACTCCAACCTCGAAAACGATGTTCAAATAATTATCTTTTGCTAAGAAAATATTAGTTAAAGCATGGAGGAAAGTGGTAAGAAATTCCTTCAGATCACACCACAGAACATCTAGAATCCAATTTTTTTCAGGGGCACTTAAGCGGGCCCCGAACCTCCACACCATAAGGGCTTCGCGCTTTGCGCTCGCATCAGTTCTGATCAAGGTATGCCCCCCCCCCCCACTTTTGAGAAGCGATTGACGCCCCTACATAACGCCCCACATGAAATGTTCCAGCCCCCCAGCGCCCCCCCCCCCTTAAAAATTCCTGCCTACGCCACTGCATTGTATAGATTTGCGTGACCTGTGACATAGAACGCGTCACACAAACTAACTTCCGGTGCCCATCATGCGTAGTGCGCGCTAGCTGCATGTGAAGGTTAGTCCCATAAATGTGACGGTAATACTGGACTTCCTACTCTGATTAATAGGGAGGTAGACCAGTACACCGTCACATTTATGGGACTAACTACAAAGTCTAAATGTGAACAATAGAAACTAGACAAAGTTTTACATTGTCAGGTACATGTACCAAGTGTGGCCTTTATTTACGGAGGTAGTCCAGTTAATTGGCCACATTTATGGGGCCAAACATTTGAACAGCTATGAGGGATGACACCTTCTTGAATGTTTTGTTGATTATTTTGTGGAAAGAGGGCATGATGTCTTTGATTTATTGGGGAAATTATGGAGTCGATGACGAAGACAACCAGAAAACAGGCTCAAAAACCAAGATGGCGACAGTGAAACTCGATGCAATAAAGGAGTGATGCTGATTATGCTGATTGGCTGGATAAATTTTTTTTTTTTTTTAACATGTTGTTATCAGCCAATCAGCATCGGGCTAAGCTTTTATTCTGTCTGGCGTGCACACGTGTTGTAAGAAGTACAACGTGCACTTTGTCTTTGAATGCAAAAAATGGGGAAAGTCACATTTTCTTTGAAAGTGTGTTTCAAAATTCCAACAAATATGAGTTAATCTGAAGACAAAAGACTGCCCTGCAAGAGTCACTTTGGTGCTGAACAGTCATTTTAAATGGAACTTGTTAAAAAAAGGGGTGTCCTGAAGATGACGATTACCCAAGTCTCAGTACATAATGTAAGCCCCATCTGAGTCACAACTGCGCGTGTGCACATCACATGACAACAATGGTCTGTGGATAAACAAAGCGGAAAGACTTCCATATCCCACCTGGACATCACTTGATGCCCTGTGCACAAACCCTTTGAGACTGGTCTGAAAAAAGTCTGTGTTTTTTCAGTAAATACTTTAATATTTTCCCTACAAAATTTGACTTTTTAGGGCATGTTATTGGAAAAATTAATGATGTCCATGCATGTATAATGGAATTCTTTCCTTATAGTAAAAAAGAAGATGGAACTTTTGTTTCCACCCTAGTTGCAGCATACACATATGATCAGTACAAAACAACTTAAACCATGGTGCCATTAAACAATCAACATTTTGCATCTACTTCACAAAAAGAACTTTTCTTTGATTTCGTTGGTACCCCGCTATGATTTTGCATGCCTTTGGTGAACTTTTGATCCACAGACCCTAATCGTCATGTGATGTGCGCACATGCAGTTGTATGAAGGACATTTACTATTAGGTCAGGGAGCCAGACAATGCTGTAACAATTGCCGCAACAGTAGCCCCTGCATTATTTTTAACATTTTAGACATGATCTGGCGATAGTACTTACAAGGTGTTTCAAATAATTAACAACCCAAACATTTGCCAACAAAAACATCAGATTTCACCCTCAAAACGTCCACAGAATTACTACATACGCCACCTGAGATACAATTACAGATTTATGATTTTAAGATCAAGATATTAAACGATACTTACAGTCTAGATGAAAGCGAAATACCGTTTATGAATATCGGCGAGGGCTCCATTGCGAATATTGTGCGGACATCATTTTCCAATTTTTCCTCCTTTCTTTTCCAATTTCAGTAAACTATGGCGACAGGCGTCCAACATGACCTGATGAAGCAGGCACAGTGCTTTTGGTCAATGCTGGATGAGCTTGCAGAGACCAATGAAGATGCATACAGGAAGTTCATGGCCACAAACCTCCAAAGAGGACAGCAAGAATTGACACCGGCCAAGCCATGGATGTGTGTCAAGACCCGTATCATGGTAGGTTCACTTAGGCTGAATATATGTGTGTGTTTACGGTAACATATCCTAACAATTATCCAGGTTGGTAGGTAGGACAATTATTTTTTTTTTAAATTTCTTTATGTTTGTCTGTCAGTCGAAATACTATTACTTTGGTTATTATAGGGTACATACCCTTCACAGGTATTCTGTTAAATTAACCGGTTTAATTGTTTAATTTTAATAACCATCAACACACCACAAGACTCACATAGGGGCAATTCCGTAAAATCCAACGGACCGATCGGACCACATGATGTACATGTACAATGTCGTTAAGGTGGTGGTACGTTTGTTTGGTCTGTAATTGTTTTCTACCCATTAGATGTCACATTATTAGTGATGTATCACATTCACTTTTCCAACAGCAGCTCATAAAAGTGTCTGACATTTATGCCCAAATTTACGGAATCGCCGACAGCGAAGACCTTTTTTCATTTTCAAAATGTACTTTCGTTTCAAAGATTCAAATTCAGCAAATGGTCAGTGAGGGATGCCAAACACAAGCAAGTGAAGGTGACGTCATTACACGGCGCCCTCTTGTGTCACGTCAAAAAAAGTTAATTTTGGTAAACCCTCCTATGCAAACATACATTTTGTGCCAAGTAGTCCTTTCAGTCCAAATCAATCAAGTGGCTGTTTTCAACAGTTAAGAATTCCCAGCCTGCAGGCGCGGATCCAGAGGGGGGGGGGGGGTTTGGGGGGTCAAAAAAAACCCCAGCTCTGTCAAACATTTTTTTTCAATAGAAATTCATGAAAAAAAAATGCGAAAACCCCCCCCCTCCTGCTCCGACACCCAAATTTTGTTTGCTAGTGATAATGTCCGCTTGCAAAAAAAAACGTACAGAGCCAGCTTGGTTATTTTTGAAGTTGCAATCAAAGTTAGGGTGTCATTTGTTTTGGAACACCCTGTACAACACAGTTTCCAAAAGTCTATAGTTTGGTAATCCCCACAAAATGAGAACGAAATTACATATTGGGTGTTTGCTGTACGCTGTCGGCCAATCACTCATTAAAGACAAACAGATTGAGTTTGTCTAATAAAGACTTTGTCACTGAGGTGAGTACATGTACTCCAACAGAAATGAAAAGCACCAGCAATAGTCCCATATCACCATTATTCCTTTCACCTGGTGTGCTAATCCGTAAGCGCAGCGGGGCAGCACCAAATATGGGATTGTTTGTGGCAGCTTTTTCATTGGGTATTGTTGGCAGCATTTGCATCAAGGTCTGTGAGAGTCAATGGTGGATGACCTGAGAATACAAACCCAATAAACGGGGCAGTGACGTTGGAACGAGGAATGCTGAACTTGAATAGATTCTAAGCTCTCTGGCTCGCTGTAGGTAAACTATTGGGGAATACCCCCGGTACCAATTTGTACAATCAACAATATAGTCTGGGTACATGTATTCAGTTTATTTCTCATAGACTGAGTGTACAATTGTACGTGCTCTATGGGGAAGCTTAGGTTGTCAGAATAACCTAGGGGTCAGCCTAATTTAAAGATCTACGTGTGCACCAATAGGGTGGTATATTGAGTGTGACCCATGAGTGTGGGCAGGAGAAATAGGCCAATCAAACTACAGGGTGGCACAGCACAAACGCATGGCAATTGCTTAATTCTTCTGAGTAACTACCCAGCATGACGTCATCGGGACTATAAATAGGGGCTGGGCAGAAGTGGTTTTATCATTTGCGCGCCTTGCCTTTGAGAGTAACTTGGATTCTGTTCTTGTCGATTCTGCACTGCACCTTTGTAGTATTGCAAGCTTAGATTTGGTTTGTGGAAGAGTTTAGCATTGATTGTTTGTGAGGCAAGCCACAGTTGTGTGTTTAGTGCTGCATACAGGGGAGGCGCTTCTGTTGGTGAGTAGCCATTCTTTCTTTTTGTGTATGGAATTATTTAGTGACAATTCATGTTGCTAGTAGGACTGCTGTTTGCAGAGTCAGACATGGGGTACAACTTTTGAGTGCAGTTTACAATTTACCGATCAGCTATTGGACGAGGGTTTGGTTCACCAGTCAATTTGATACCAGTTACCAGTCACTTCAGATGACATCATAGCTAGTCGTATGCTGGTGTCCTACATGTACAATGTACGTGTAGTCACCGTGACAAATTGGCAGAGTCTTTCAGGTTTAAAGTGTGATCGTGTTTGGTACGGCAACTTGTAGATTAACTTGAAGTTGCAATTCAAATGCTAAGATGTTTGTTGTCACATGGGGTTGAACTCCTGTCAGCAGTATTATAGTGTAGTCCACCGAGTTGAGTCCAAGCAGATGGAGTCCAATCGAGTCCAGTCTTTTTTTCCAGAAGTCAAGCTATGAAAGTCAAAGTTTCATGATTGAGTCCAAGCTAAATCCAAGCCTAGGCATGAAAATACATTCAGACCACATCACTTACCATGTGCAGTGTTCAAGGGACAATATACAGAGAACAGTTTGTGTAATTATAACATCCTGCTGCATATAAATATTGCTTCATAATCTGCAGTGAATATCGTGTGATGATCGTTCTATAAGTTTATTTGAGATGCCTACTGATGAGCTTGTCTACAATTATGTGAAAATGTGAAGTTAAATGCGGTCATTTAACAATTAGCAAATACTGTGATGTGGGAATTTTTTTATTGTAATGGATTTTCTACTTGTACCGTAAGTTATAATTTAACGAAAAGTATACATATGTTCTATTTTAAAGCCACAGTCCATCATTTGCAGCTATCCAAAAAGTAACTGGTGAAAAACATACTGATTGAAAGATACAGTAGTAAGGGGACTAAACTCCCTGTGAAATTATTCTTTCTGGCAAGCTGTCATTTTAAAGAAATCAACAAAAGAAGGCCTTTCCAACGTCTTAAGAAGCACCGTTGGAAATTTCTGTTAACTAGTAGTTCGTTTATTCAGCAAAGCGCGTGCAAGCGTTGACACGATGCACACGCGCATGGTTGCTATAATTTGTCTGATCGGTGCTCGACATCACGTAGCTGCAATCGGCTCAGTGAGAACTGTTTCAGACGCTGAATTCAGGCCCGATTCAAAACATGATTTAGCAACTTTTGATTCGAAATCAGTATCATAGAATGTTGTTTTTCTCGAAATATACAGCTGAAGCTGAGCTGAAACTTCATCAGGTCAGTTGTTCAGCACCTTTTTTTAAAGATTTTGAGCACTTTTGTTGCTTCAAATGAACAGAATGGGCAAATTACAAATGATGGACTATATCTTTAACGGTGTGCAAATTAATTTGTGAGATGTACATGTACATGTGCAATGTAGGCTGCTAATGCTGTGAGCCAATCACTCATTACCAAAGAAAAACTTGTTTGAGTTTGCCCACGGACCATTGTGGTCCATGGTTTGCCTTTAAATACAGTATTTTTCGCTTAATATGTGAGTGCTCCCAACGAAATGAAAAGCACAGGCAATAGTTCCATATCGCCATTACACTCATACACTCAACCAGAAAAGAAATCCCCCCCCCAATACTTTTTGTCTCACTCTAAAACTACTGCGCATCTTTTGCTCAAATAATGACAAGTACAGTGAGAGGTGCCTAGAAGTTCTTGAGTTAAAGACAAACAAATTTGAGGGGGGGGGGGGACTTTCTTTTTTGGTTGAGTGTATACAAGTTTTACCTGCAGGGTGTGGCACATGTACATGTATGTTATCCGTAAGGCATACATGTAAGCAGCGGGGCAGCACCAAATATGGGATTGTTTGTGGCAGCATTTTCATTGGGTATTGTTGGCAGAATTTGCATCAAGGTCTGTGAGAGTCAATGGTGGATGACCTGAGAATACAAACCCAATAAACGGGGCAGTGACGTTGGAACGAGGAATGCTGAACTTGAATAGATTCTAAGCACTCTGGCTCGCTGTAGGTAAACTATTGGTGAATATACCATTGTACAATCAACAATATAGTCTGGGTATTCAGTTTATTTCTCATAAACCGATTGTACGTGCTCTGTGGCGAAGCTTACATGTAGATTGTCAGAATAACCTAGGGGTCAACCTAATTTAAGTATCTACGTGTGCACCATCAGGGTGCCATGTTCATTGTGACCCATGAGTGTGTGCAGGAGAAATAGGCCAATCAAACTACAGGGTGGCACAGCACAGATGCATGGCGACCAATGAGATATCAGAAGCATGTGGTTGTTGCCTGTCCTCATACGTGTTTGAGGTCAGGTCTCCAGTCTATCCCTAGGTTTGCTAAAGAAAGTGAACTACAGTCGAGTCTCGTTATAACAAACTCGTTCGGACCTAGCCAAATTGTTTGTTATATCAGAATTTTGTATTAAGAGGAACATAAGTCCCATTCATTGTGCACATAAATGCACAGTCGGGACCAAGGCTTTATGTTTGTTATAACCAGAATTTTGTATTAACAGAGTTTGTACTAACGAGAGTCGACTGTAGTTACAATATTTGTGGGACCCGGGACCCACAGGGGGCCTGACAATTGCCCAATTCTGCCCATCCCTCTGAGTGTGACGTCAGCGGGACTATAAATAGGGGCTGGGCGGAAGTGGTTCTATCATTTGCGCGCCTTCACCTTTGAGAGTAAACTTGGATTTTGTTCTTGTTGAATCCGCACTGCGCCTTTTTAGTATTAGATTTGGTTTCTGGAAGAGTTTAGCATTGATTGTTTTTTGAGGCAAGCCACAGTGCTGAAAACAGGGGAGAAGTTTCTGTAGGTGAGTAGACATTCTTTTTTTTGTGGAATCATTTAGTGACAATTCATTTGGCTAGTAGGACTGCTGTTTACAGGGTCAGAAATGGGGTACAACTTTTGAGTGTAGTTTACAATTTACCGATCAGCTATTGGACGAGGGTTTGATTCGCCAGTCGATTTCTTACCAGTTTCATACCAGTCACTTCAGATGACATCATAGCTAGTCATATGCTGGCATCGTGCTAAATTGACAAAGGGTCTCAGGTTTAAAGCGTGATCGTGTTTGGTACGGGAACTTGTAGATTAACTTCAAGCTTCAATTCAAGTGCTGAAATTTTTGTTATCACATATGGGGTCGAACTCCTCTCAGAGCCGAGTCTACTGGAGTTGCGACCAAAAAGATCAAGTCCAATTCAAGTCTAGTCTTTTTCCAGAAGTCCAGCTACATGTACAGGTATTAAATTCAAACTTAAATGATTGAGTCCAAGCTAAATCCAAGCCTCTAGGCATGAAAACACATCTAGACCACATCACACACCATGAGCAGTGTTCAAGGGACAACATACAGAGAGCAGTTCGTGTAATTATGACGTCCTGCTACATAGTTTCTTGATAATCTGCAGTGAATACTATTGATGATGGTTCTATATAAATTTATTGAAGTTTATTTGAGACGTCTACTGAGCTTGTCTTTAATAATGTGAAAATGTGAAGTTAAATTCGATCATTTAGCAATTGTTGAATACTGTGATGTGGGGAGTTTTTATCAAAATGGATTTTCTAATTAATGAAAAAGTACCGTACATGTTGGCCTTCATGTACATTTTTGTATTTTCTATTTTAACCGTGTGCAAACTAATTTGTGCGATGTATATGGGCATGTAGCTAGGCTGCTGATGCTGTGAGCCAATCACTCATTAAAGAAGAGAAATATGTTGAGTTTGCCTAATAAAGAATTTTTACTGAGGAAGGAACTTCAAGTGAATGAAAGGCACCAGCAATGTAGAACATATCGCGATTATTCCTTTAACCTGGTGTGCTAATCTGTAAACAGCGGGGCAGCACCAAATATGGGATTGTTTGTGGCAGCTTTTTCATTGGGTATTGTCGATAGAATTTGCATCAAGGTCTGTTTGAGTCCATGGTGGATGACCTTAGAATACGAACCCAATGAATGGGGTAGTGACGTTGGAACGAGGAATGCTGAACTTGAATGGGTTCTAAGCTCTCTGGCTCGCTGTAGGTAAACTTTTGTTGAGTACATGTATATCATTGTACATCAACAATTATAGTCTGGGTATTCAATTTGTTTCTCATAAACCGATTGGACATACTCTATTGCTAATACAGGTGTTTTTATTTTGCTGTTATTGAGTTTCAAGAGTAAAGGCTAATTTTGGAGGAGTGGTAATTTCTCTTCGACACAATAAACATGTTTTGTCTTATGAAGGTGTATGTCAGGGCCCTAAGAACAGTTCAAATTACTGAAAAGGCTACCCTGCTGAAATGAAAGTACAGTAGTGTACTTTAAAAGATGTTACTCTGTTCGGGTTGTTTGACAACTTTCAAGTTGTGTTGCTTATGTCCCCGTTGCTCAAAAGGGAGTGAAGCAGTTCCAATTTTTGTGGTATACCGACCCACAGGGGGTCTGACAATTGCCCAGTTCCTCTTAATATCTCTCTGAGCATGACGTCAGTTTCACTATAGATAGGGGCTGGGCGGAAAAGGTTCTTTCATTTGGTAGTAACAGTGGATCTGTTCTTGTCGATTCTGCACTGTACATTTTCAGTATTGCAATAGATTTCAGGCATGCAACTTTTTCTCAGCTGATTTCCTCTTTTTTATTCTCATTTCATTCTGCCTCTCAAAATTGAAAAACACAAAGTTTTCTGAATTTTGGAATTTCCTTTTTTTTAATTTACAGTTGCATGCCAGAGATTTAGTTTTGTGGAAGAGATAAAAGCATGATTTATTAGGCAAGCCACAGTTACACATTACATTTGTGAACTGTATTGACGACTCAATGAAAATCCCTTTTATCATCTCTGTGAGTAGAATAAATTCCACCCATTCAAGTGACATTTAAAACCCACTGGGAAGACAGGTTTTAAACTGGGTGCACATGCATTTTCTTTGATTCCATCCTAATTAAACCACAGCTGGCCCCGCCTTGATGATTCATGTAAGCTATGCCATTTGTGACTGTTGGCAAGGGATGATGGCTTTTTTCCCTTGGCCCCCACTTTTTTTTGTAAACATAATGGAGACATTGAGTCTGCCATGCAATTTTATACGGCGACGACGTCGTATACTAAGAGAGTAGAGTCAAGGCTTGGCAAGTTGGCATGACCAGACGTGGGATACTTCAAGAAAGGTTTCTCTTTGCGGCAATAAATCTTATCAACAGGGATGTTCTCAGCTCTGTTGGAATAAAAAAAATCATTGGATACTCTGTGTATACTCTGTGTATACTATAATGCATACTCGGGGGGGGGGGGGGGAGGCGGGGGGGCATGTGGTTGTCCAAAGTTTAATGTATTGGCATGGTCAATTCCCTTCCAGACAGTTTCTTGTGTTAAACATACCATCAGCAAATAATGAGTATTGACATACAGAGCATGGGGTATGAGAGGGAGAAACCTCTCCCTCAACACTGCTGTTCTTGAGTTTTTAGCACGGTGCACTAGAGCAAAGGTTGCCAAACTATTATTTGAGTTCTTCCTGCAAAAAGTTAACTGTTATGTCTTTCTATCCAAACAGAAATGGATGTGGGAGCTCCTTCACTGCCACAGTCGGCTACAGAGTAACGCCTTTCATGGGTTAAAGGTGAGTGAACTAATTGACCTATGTACATGTATTAGACATAATGACATCACGCTTTGTACAAATGCACGATTTCCTATGGGAGCTTGGTGGCTCTCGTCCACATGTGGCTTCCATAATTAGAAGCGCACATGTAAACAAAGTATGATGTCATTAGGCACATGTTAGGTAAGGCCGGAAAAAAAGTAGTTCCGCTTCCGATTACATGCCTTTCAAAAATAGGGTCGGTCGGTCGGAATTTTTTTGTTTTTGTCAATTTTTTTTATGCAGATTAAATGGGGTATTCAATTATATGCAAAGTTTTAGCCTGAACTATTTTTTTTTGCGCTATGAAAGCTATACAGAAAATGGCCACAAAAAGTGAATAAGACCTACCTTAATTATTGTCAACATCCCAGCAGGCATTTTTGGTCAGTTTAACGTCCAAGCGACGTTTGATTCTGACCAATTCTGACGTTGGATTTTGGTCCTTTTATAATTGATTATGAAAGTCAGTTAGACGTCGAAATCTGACCAAATAATAACGTCTGTTTATGGTCGAGTTGTGACGTCAATCCTACTGGTTTGATTGACGTTAAACTGACGTCAGATTTCATAGTCAGATTTTGGTCATTTAATGATTGATTTTGTAAGTTATTTAGACTCGGAAATCTGACCAAATAATAACGTCTGTTTATGGTCGGGTTGTGACTTCAATCCTACTGGTTTGATTGACGTTAATCTGACATCAGATTTCATGGTCAGATTTTGGTCATTTTATAATTGATTTTGAAAGTTTTTTACACGTTGAAAACATGACCAAAATCTAACATCCGTATATGGTCAAATCATGACGTCAGTCTGACCATGATCACTGTCAGGATAACATTTCAAGACTACTCGATCCCGTCCTTAAAAAGAAATTTCAAATCCCTAACTCGGAAACAATCGCATTAGAAACTTACCGTTTTTCAGACCGGTACATTGCAAAAGCCGACCATGTACATGTAGGCCTGCATACTAATCTTGATAATTGCAGTTCAATCGAAATCTTGTGCTTGTCCCATACATCCTGATGTCGTATCTTGACTTGAAGTTAAGATTAGCAGGAACACAATATCTTGTCAACAAGTGTCATATACTGTAGGACAATATACTGTTACAATGTGCCCACAAAACTTTCACATTTTGACCCACCACGTCTTTTCCCGAAGCTGTTTCGAAGTTGCAAGACTCGTGTAGCATTGGAATGCAAGAGGCCGGTCACACACAGGGCGTAAATAATGCTTACGCACGCGCGGTGCGCACGCGATGTTTTGGTCATTTGGCGCGCGGGGCAGGAATTTTGGCTCGGAGCCAAGACGTACGTTTGGATGTTGTATTTTGGTTTAAACCATGACATAATGACAACATTAAATATTTTAACCATCCATCGACCAGAACTTAACGTCATTATTTGAATCGTCGAAAGGACGTTAAAAAACGGACGTAACTATGGTTGAAAACATGACCTATAATAACGACTTCAAATATTATTACCAGTAGCCGACCATGAAAACCACGACTAATAACAACGTTAAATATTTTAACCATCCCCTGACCAGAACTCAACGTCGTTATTTGATTCGTGGAAACGACGTTAGAAAACGGGCGTAATATCATGGTTAAAAACATAACCTAATAACGACGTCAAATATTATAACCAGCAGCCGACCACAATGCAACTTCGCTTTTGGAGTCGTTGAAAAAACGTCAAACACAGACGTTATATTTTGGTGAAAACCACGACATACATGTAATAACGATGTTAAATATTTTAACCATCTCCTGACCAGAACTCAACGTCGTTATTTGAATCGTGGAAACGACGTTAGAAAACGGGCGTAATATCTTAGATGCAAACATGACCTCATAACGACTTCAAATATTGTAACCAGCAGTCGACCATAATTCAACGTCAATTTTTTAGTAGTTGAAAAAACGTAAAAAACGGACGTTGCATTTTGGTTGAAAGCATGACATATGAACGACTTTAGATATTATAACCAACGGCCAGCCACAATTCAACGTCGTGTTTTGATTTGTTGAAACGACGTTAGAAAGCGAACGTCATATCTTGGTTGAAAACATGACATAATTGTGATCTCTTTGAGGGAACCATAATAATGACAATAATACAACGTTGTTTTTCAGGCCGTTGTAAAGACGTTGACAAAACAACGTTATATCATGGTTGAAACTATGTTACGTATTATTTGTGACCAAATTCCTACTACATTGTGACGTTGTTGTTATGTCAAATTCTGACGTTAAATTGTCGACACTAAAGCAACGTCTGGCAGACGTTATAATGACAACGTTTTCTTTGGTCTACCAAAACAACGTTGTTTTTCGGTTAGGAATGGTTGATCCGACGTTGCGACCATACTACAACCGTTATGCAACGTCAGTCTGACGTTTGGTGCCTGCTGGGATGTTTACGTTCAATAATTCTTAAAAATAATGGAAAATTCAGGCCGTTTGCATCATATGCACAACGCTAGTCAAGACGGGAAGCTGGCCAAAACTCTGAATTGTGTGATATGCACTGTGCATGTGTGGCCCGCAGCCGACAGACCTCGTTTTATGGTCAATAATTTCGGGAAACACGCTGCATGTACATGTATCACTCCAAATATGAGTAGTGCGATCTCAAAATGAACCCCTGAACACGGAAAATACATACACAACAAGATTGCGAAAATGTTCTTTCTCCATCGGTGTTTTCTTTGCATTTTTACGATGTCGAATCTGACCAGTTGAAACTGACAGCGCACGTGCCTAATGCATAGCCATGCTAGCGCTATCGATCGCATAGCCATGACAGACAGGTTCCAGTCGTCACTGCATTGAGCGAGGTTTACGCAGGTGATTATAGTCACCGTGACATTGAATTGCGAGGTACGATGACAGATCGCGAAGCGAATTTTGTTTCTTTTGAAAAAAATAGCGAATGTAAAGAAAACAAATAAATACAAGCATTTTTTTATGCAAATGGGTTATTGAGAGGTATTTTGTGAAGACAGAAAAGACAGGAAGCTTTTATTTTTATTTATTCAATCATTTTTTTATTTTTTTGAATTGCTGATAAAAAATTTAGGGTTACAGCCTAAAAATAGGGTCGGTCGGGTATTAACCGGAAGCAGAAGTATTATTTTTTTTGGCCTAAGGAATGTACACCTTTGTTGATAAGGAATGTACACCTTTTTTGGAACCTTTGTGACTGATTGATGATGTGATTCGTAAAATAAACTGGGTTTCCAATTTCAAGTTTAAAGCTCCAAGATGCTCAAGTTGAAAACGGCTTTGGACTTAATATAAAGGTGGCGGAAAGTTTGCCTACTCCACATAACATACCTGTAGCAAGAAATTGTTCATGGGGTGGGGTGTTTACCCAAAAAATACGGCTCTGTGCAGAGAGCACAATCTGCACATTGATCATTAACCGCGGCTGTATTTTCCTTCCCTTCTTTCCCTCCCTTCCTGCCCCATTTTGTAGGGGAGGGGGGGGGGGTGAACCTCTGACCCCCTGATACATCAGGTACATGTATAAGTTGGAGGGCCATCTTAGTACATGTACAGCCTGTCTCAAAAAAAAAAAATGGTACAATCAGAAAAAAAAAATTGGTTAGATATGAAATTTCAAAATAAGTCATTCTTACTTGGCATAATATTAAAGAACAAAGACTGGGCTTTCCAATAGTGTTTGTTTGATCTTATTTGCTTTTGTCAATTCAGAGATATAATAAATTTAGTGCGATACACCAAAATCGATTTTGTGCCACTTTTATGCATGGGCAGAGTTGTTTCGAGTACTGTGGCACAAACTCGATTTTTGTGTTCCGCAGTAAACTGGAGTTATCTCTGGATTGACAAAAGCAAATGAGATGAAACAAAAAGTATTGGAAAGCCTGGTCTTTTTTCGTTAATGTGATGCTCAAAACGACTTAAATATGTTCAGATTTAATATTGAAAAAAAATTGTTTTCGATTGTACCTTTTTTTTTGAGACAGGCTGTATATTGTTTGTAGCTGACTAACCAACTGACCGACTGACCGAACAACTGACTGACTGACCGACAGAGCAACCATGTAATTGACCGACTAGCTGACACAGAGTCCAACCGATCAACTGACCACCCGATCATCTGACCTACTGACTGACCGCGACTGGCCACCAAGGGACAGAGTGACCAACCAACAGAGTGACCAACCGATCGACCGGCGGACCGACCGACCGACCAACTGACAGAGCAACTGACCGACCTATTGACCAACCTATTGACCGACCTATTGACCAACTAACTGACTGGCTTAGTGACCAACCAATCCATTTTGTGATGTACTTTGCACTCACAGGGTTATACCGGGATGGACTACAGAAGCTGTCTGTAACTGAACTGTGCCCGCGTCAGCAGCAATGAACTGCAGTATGGGGAAAGAGAAGGTGCTCAATCAACATCCAGAAACAATGGCAAAGAGAGTCGACACAGGAAATGGGACACAAACACCGCAGACGCAAACTAGCACTGGTACGAGCACGCACGCTTACATAGGCATAGAAGTGGGGTACTTCCTTTGTTCTTGTGTACTAAAATTTTGCAACGTCGCACACTTATGTCAAAATGCTCTTATTTTAACCATAGTTAATTTCCTGGGCTGAAATTCTGACGGGGAAGTTCACGGTTAAAACTATTTTATGAGACAGAAGCTGGCAAACGTTTCCATATTATGATTCAAACCTCAACTCACTCACATTATCCAGGAATATCATCACAAAAACCAATGCAAAGTATGTTACTCAATGTCGGAAGAACTATCGCAAAGCATAGACCATTGCCAGCATGCTGTCTCTATACAGATTGAGTTCCATTAATATACGGTGAAAGTGCTGTGCTAGTAATTGTAAAAAGCAATAAGCCTCTACTGACGACATCACACTTTGTTTACGTGTGTGCTTTATTTGTATGGGGCTACGAAACCGTTGCAAAGAAATCACACATGTAAACAAAGTGTGATGTCATCAGTGCAGAGGCTAATTGGCCCGTTAACTGAACAGCAACTACAACAATGCTTTCACCTTAAAACTTGGTGTATTTTTTACCCTATTAATTGATTCGTGTCTGTTTGCAGGTATCAGTGACCCCATTCTACGCAAGATCTCTGAGAGGCTTGGCTTTGAATGGCAGAAGCTGGCTACACATCTTGGTTTAAGCGCTGCAGAGATCAAGCACATCGTAGTGGATGACCCAGGCCAGACAGAGAACCAGATCTTCAAAATGCTGGCTGAATGGAGGCGCAAACAGAGGGAAGTGTTATGCACAGCTCTGATGGAGATCAGCAAAATGGACATAGCCGAAAACCTGATAGGTAGGTATCAGAATGAACCACATCAAACGTTAGATGACATTAGTAGCCTCGGTACATATGATTGCATGACGAGGCAAAACACCGGGTTTTTTTGGCCATCAAATAACTAGGTGTGCTTTTCGAAGGAGAGAAACTGTATTATTTTGCATGTGGTAAACCTGAAATTAATGAAAAGCATTACTCTCTGTTTAAGGTTCATGACTCCTTTATTGTTAACTAAATTTCGGTCCTATAACTATATGAAAGGGAAACCCACATAATTCTAAAATTAGAGAAAAAAATTATGATGTCTGTAAATATCAATAGGCGTATGTGAATATCCATATTGACATCAATTTGGAATAACTTTGACTGGAACGTTTCATATTTTAAAAATATTAAATAGTCTTGACCCTACACTTGACCTTGTGCACACCTATTGCTGAGTATCATATGTGTCTAACTATTTTATAATTAGATGCCGTACTCATTACAAAGGTGTTCTTAGTAAGGTTGGAATCTTTTCACTTCCTCAGTGATAGAGGTAATGGTTGGGATGGCATGAGATATATCTTGGATGGTGTAATTCCCATGTTTAGCCTTTCGATGTTAAAAAATCTCCTGTTAATTAAGCTCAATCTTAACGTTATATAGCCAGATCATCTTTTTTTTTTTTGCAAGAAAGATTCTTTTTAAAGATCAGTAATCTTTATTCCTATTTCCATTCTCGCTCAGATCTAATTCTTTATATTTTGTTTGTCGAAGCTCAGACAAAATGTTTGAACCTCAACTCCCTCGTCTCACAGCTTCCAGCTATATCATCACAAACCAAATTACTCCCAGGTGGAGAACAAATGCAAAGTATCTCACTCATTGACAATCTCTGATAAATAAACATCATATCGGAGCAACCACTGCATTGTATTCTGAGCATAATACCACGCACAGAGAGCCCCTTCCATGGCAAAAATTTTTACAAGCTATTTCACATAGCAACCGCCCTGCATGGAACTTCTTTTTTCTGCAACCAGTTTTAGTCAGTGATCAGAGTGTGCATGCGTCAGTTGGTAATGGAGCGATCCTCGGGGAATCGGGAAATCTCGGATTTCCCTTTGAAAAAAATCACTCTACTCAAGTTTTTGAAACTGAACATTTTGCAAAAAGTTTCGTTATCTTATTTCAGATTATTTATGTCATGGAACTTTGTATTGTGTATCAATTATTTCTGTTGTTTGAATGAAGGTCAGACAAACGGCAAGGATTAGCACTTTAGATTGAAAATGTAAACACACAGTCTAAACACAAAAGAGATCTCCTGGTAATAATTGTTTCTACGGTATAAATTGATTTGTGTCTGTTAACAGATTTCAGTGACCCTGTTCTACGCAAGATCTCTGAGAGGCTTGGCTCTGAATGGCAGAAGCTGGCTACACATCTCGGTTTAAGTGCTGTAGAGATCGACAACATCATGATGGATGACCCAGGCCAGACAGAGAACCAGATCTTAAACATGCTGGTCGAATGGAGGCGCAAAAAGAGGGAAGTGTTATGCACAGCTCTGGTGAAGATTGGTAGAACGAACATTGCCGAAGACTTTATAGGTAGGTATCAGAAATAACCACATCAATTTTTTATGTCATGACATGTTACATATGACGAGGCAAAACATTGTGTTTTTTATGGCCATCAAAATAGTAAGGTGTGCTTATTTTATAAGGATCTGTGGATAAACTGTATTACTTTACCTATGGCGTACCTGAAATTAAAGGCGCCATGACATGAATTGTACTTGGGAACACAATTTGTGCACTGTGCTATTCCTCTATTTTTGTATGAAAACTGTTTAACATCCCTTTTGGTTACATTTGGTGAAAAGTGCACTTCTTTAAACATATAATGTTCCATGCTTTTCAGGACAACTTAGGGCGCTGTTGCTGTGATGTCATTTCAGGAAGACACTGTTAAATTGATAGGTTTTTGTTCAAAATGTGAACCCATTACTTGGTCATTAAAAACATTTGTATTAAAACTATGTTCATTGGCCTCCTGTCATGTACTGAAACATCAACGAATCACCAGAGAAAACAAAATTGACAAGAGCAAAATATCCCTAATTCTGGCAAATCATGGTGCTGAAATAGCTGTAACATTGAGGTTTTTGCCTCAATGCAATGACATCACATTTTTGCTCATTAATATGCAAATTTTAATAGCATAATGGGACACAAAGGCCCCTTTTCAAGGATGGCTTTAAAATAATTACATTACATCGGCCCTTTTATAATGAAACACTTTTAATAACATGAACTACTGTCTGTTTAAGGCTCACCACTCATTTATTATTAACCAACTTTCGGTCCTAAGAACATTTAAAGGGAAAACACATATTTGTTCCAAAAAATTTATAAATTTAGGATATATGTACATTTTAATATAATTGTCCTCGGGAGTATATCAATTTTGAATAATTTTGACCAGAACAATTCATGTTTTTAAACATAGTCTTGACCCTACACCTGACCTTGTACACACCTATTGCTGAGTATCAAAAGTGTCTCAATATTCTATGATCAGATGATAGAGTTAATGGTTTGAATAGCATAAGATATATGCAAGATTGTATAAGTTTCATGTTAAGCCCGATCTTAACGATCATAAAATACAAGAAATATACAAGTTTTTTTCAGAAATGTTTTTTACTGTTTTAAATAATTTGTGTCTGTTTGCAGGTATCAGTGATCTTGATCTACGCATGATCTCTAACAAGCTTGGCTCCGAATGGCGGAAGCTGGCTACATATCTCGGTTTACGAGCGGCAACGATCGACCGCATCGTGATGGATGACCCAGGCCAGACAGAGAACCAGATCTTCAGCATGCTGTTTAAATGGAGGCGCCAACAATCCACTAGCATGGATCAGAGGGAAGTGTTATGCACAGCTCTGATGGAGATCTGCAGAACGGACATTGTAGAAGACCTGATAGGTAGGTATCAGAATGAACCACATCAATCGTTATTTTCATGACATTACTAGCCTTGGTACAGATAATTGCATGATGAAGCAAAACACTTTTTTCTGGCCTCAATACTGAAGTTTTACTCAGGGGCGGCGGAACCGGGGGCTGGGGGGAACCCCCCCCCCCCCCCCATTTACCCAAGTGCCCCATTTTGCGGACATAAATGTGCCCCCTTATAATAAATAAGCCCCCTCGAGATGAGAAAAAAAATTGCCCTAAAAGTTTCTGAAAATTTGTTTGAAGTAACCATTTCCCAAAATGGTATTTTTGATATGAACGATGAATATGAACAAGCCCCAAAACCCTTACAATGTGCCCTGAAAATCGGCACATAATGTGTAGTTTGCATAATGGCCGGTTTTGAAAGAGAGCCCCCTATTTTGGAAGATTGTACCAGCTTTGATTTTACGGAGGATGTGTCCGGTGAAAAATACGTGTCAACCTTTCAGCATGGATGTGCAAAAAAAAAAAAATACTGAGCACGTGCCCCTCTTTGGTGATGCCTCCCTAGTTTGAAAACCGTTCCACCGCTGCTGGTTTTACTGTGGAATTGAGTTTCATAATTAAGCTCTTTTCATGTTTGGTTAGTTTTCTCTGCGTGCATTGCCCCATTTTAGGAGGTGTGGAGAAAGGTAACAGAACATGTCTGAAAGTCTGAATGCATCCTTAATTATGCCCAGGAATTTCCTTCAGGGTGTAGACTTTTATATTCAACCAAAACCCATCCGCTTATTAATCCCCAGTAAATTCCTGGGCATAACTAAGGATGCATTCAGACATTCAGACATGTTCAGTTACATGTACCGGTACCTTTCTCAACACCTCCTAAAATGGGGCAATGTACGCAGAGAAAACAAAACCAAACATGAAGAGAGCTAAATTAAAGTACCAAGCACTGTACAAACCAAGCCAGGCCAAACTGGGAAGGTCCTAGCTCTAAAATCCTGTTGGCACCAAGGTTGTCAATCACTTCTTAAACGTAGGGGTTGTTACATACACGTGTATCTTGATCAGAACTAATGCGAGTGCGAAGCCTATTCTAGATGCTCTGTGGTGCGATCTGAGGTACTTTCTAACCACTTTAACCAGTTAATAAAAGCAATAGATCATCATTTAAACATTTTTGAGTGCCATTGAATCAGAGCCATAGAATCAAATATTGGCCACATTCTTTTTTATTCGATGACGAAAATAGTTTTTTTGGGGGAATGACATTTCCCCCCGTCCCCCACCGATCGACCCCATGGTTGGCATCGTACTTCAGAATGACAGACTTTACACGTAAATTTCATAAGTAGGGGCTACATGTATGCCTACATGCTGTACAGCATCAGTTGGTGAAATTGAACATTCTGAGAGAGACCCTAAAACTTTTATAAACTTTTCTCTGCGTGTGGGTGTGTATGGGGGTAGACCTATTTATGTGTTTTATGACGCGCGCACTGCAGTATTTTCCGTAGGCCCCAAAATTTTTCGTAGGCCCTAGGCACAGTGCCTACTGTGCCTATTGGATAATAGGATATCGGATAATGTTCGGCATTGTTGAATATTATTATATTATTTTATTTCAGGAGGAAAATTGGATGATGAGCCTCCCAAAGTTTCAGGTGAGTTATACAGCCTATTTTTGGATGATGTATCAATGTATTTGTTGATAGTTTCGAGATCATAAATGTCTCACTTGGAGGCAATCATTCTAGCTTGCCAATGAAAAATGTTTTTAAAGCAGACAGGGGCTGGATTGGAGACTAAGCTGTATAACTTTCTTTTATAATTTTAGAAGAGACGTGTTCACCAGCAGTTGAAGACATTCCTGCTAACCATCCCCGTGAGTCCGCATATTTCTAATTTGAATCTGAGATAGAGGAATCAAAAAGTATCAGAATGAGTATTTTATTTTTTTGTTGGCTGCTTGCTGCAAGGCGACACTGACGAGAAATATTGTATCGCTTTTTGTCTTTGATTTTTTTTCTAAGCAGAATAGTAAAGTAATTTACTAGAGTGAGATTTGAACAAACAACCGCTGAATCACCGTTCCAGTGCTCTATTAACTGACCTAAAAATGAGCCATATGGTTGTCCTCTCCTTATTTGTAAATACCTTATTTCACAGTGCAGTGATAGTTATTTACTCTGTAAACAAAAATACATGTTTCCCATTTAATTCAAACAAATTATCATCCAAATTAGCTTCAGAGTCATTCATTTTGAAAGGGAATATAGTTTTAAGAAAAAATCAATAAGTTCATCTTGCATGCAATTAAACATTACGCTCAAAGATTAATCAAATCCACCCAAGCCTTGAGGCAAGGAGTTAGGATCAGATGAATTAAATTGGTAAATTTATTTTCAATATTAAAAGGAAGAGTGGAGTCCGTGGACTATTTGCGGCAATCTTAAAAGTATCCTTCCAAATTATTGTTAAAAAGCTTACTTGGTTTAAAGATAGTAATGACACTAAACTCCCTGTGAAATTATTCCTTCTGACATTTTGAAGAAAGTAATAAACAACAGAAAAAGCAGAAAGGAACTACATCATCTGCAGGACAGATGCTGAGTGAAGAAGATGTTGGTCATCGAGACAAATTTCAATCTGATGCTCAAGATGGAGGGGCTAAAGAACAGAGCAAGCCGGAAGGGACTAAATCATCTGAAAGACAGGAACAGGAAGATGTTGGTCATCAAGACATACCTCACCCAGAGGATCAAGAAGGAGGGGCTCAAGAACAGAAGAAGCCGAAAGGGACTACATCATCTGAAGGACAGAGACCAGGACAGGAGGAAGTTGGTCATCAAGACAAACCTCAATTAGAGGTTCAAGAGGAAAGGGCTAAAGAAGCGAGCATGCGAAAAGGCACTACTTCATCTGAGGGACAGAGACAAAACCAGCAAGAGGCATGCAGAACATATCCGAACGTTCAGAAAGAGACAATGCAATCTTCCGAGGAGTATGGACTGAAAGGGTCAACACACACAAAATCAGGTCATGGGCAAGAGGGTGTTACACCAAGTAATCAGTCAGAGATACAAGAGACAGTGGTAAGAGAAATGACATCACAAGACCCACAGCTAATGCAGGGTCCAAAGTCAGTTCAAGACATCGTACCCTTAGGACAAACCTCATCCCGATCACCTGCTGTACTCGGACATGGACCTGTAGTTCACGTTGATTCCATGTGTCTCAGTGGCGAAAGTTGTCCTGTTATCCTTGGACCGGTTATCCAACCAACTTTTAGCTGGAACCTTCAAAATTCAGGTAAGACATGCTCCAAATATCAATGTGTCATTTCTCTCTCACTTACTTCTTTCCAGCCGTTTATTCTTCATCGCTTTCA
The DNA here is from genome assembly GCA_029964075.1 of Patiria pectinifera. Taxonomy (NCBI): domain Eukaryota; kingdom Metazoa; phylum Echinodermata; class Asteroidea; order Valvatida; family Asterinidae; genus Patiria; species Patiria pectinifera. The sequence goes on from CM057150.1 coordinate 27,145,721, forward strand.
TCATACATCAACGGGAAAGCCAGATACTCAGTAGCCAGCCAATCACTCAATAGCGAGATATGCGTAAAAATGAGTATCACCTTAATTTAATAAAACGACCAGATATCCAGATTGTCAAACAATGACAGTGAAAAGAGTAAAATATATGAAATTATACATACTAGCGATAGATAAAATTGAAGAAAAAATATGCGTCAGATAAATATGTATAAAGAACAATTTTTTGTTTATGTAATTAGCACTTCAACCGGCTTCTGGATTTCATTTTGAGGCCTGTTTGTGTTTCTGGTTTGGGTCAAAACCACATTCTGAACCCTCAGTGTATATAGATTACAAGCTCCGCTTAAACTGAGGCTGATGAAAAATCAGAATGCAGTTTAGACACCTCAAAATGAACATGCATATTCATTGCCGAGTGGGCCGACATCATTATTGAAGAATTGAATTATTTATTCATTATTGAAAGAATCGTGAATTCATTTCCAGTTTTCATAAACTGCACTCTGATTTCTTATCTTTTTTCCCTCTACTATATATCAAACTACTTTTGATAATTGAGAAGTGTCACCTGATATTTCCCCCCCCCCCCTTCCACATGTTCCAGGGTCTCCAAAAGTGTCAATTGGAACAGGCGTATTAAGGCAGGGTGGTGAGGACCGTGGCTTGACTGATGCTCTCCGGATAGCCATGACTGCCTTACATGAAATCTCAGCTATCCTGAACTCATGTGACGGAGAGCTTGAGGAAGTAAAATCTGGGTCTGTGACATTTGTTGTTCGCTTCAAGAGTCGGGAGGGCCTGAACAAACTCTGGAGTATGTACACCACTGGAGAACTCGCCAAGAAACTGACAGAGATTCTCATCACCGATGAACTGACAACAGAAGATAAGAGTGACTTGGCTATCCAGGCGACTATACCAGAAAGCGACTACAATCGAGCCTGCAGATTCTTTGACGAATTGGAAAAGGACCAGCAGAAAGGTAGCCTAATGCTGTAACATTAAAACTACAATCTGTCTCCTTTTCTAAATCATGTTTAAAAATGACTCTTTCATTGTCTGAATTACATTTTTTAACAGATAAAGAGGACTCGAGCAGCATGGAAGAGGTACAGCATACACAACTTGGAGAAAGCAGCACAGCAACGACAGCTTTCTGTAGCGATCCAACCGAATACGCTGAAGACAGCTATGGAGAGAAAGTGAAGGCATTGCTTAGGACAACAGGTATAGATAATCACAAATAGGTGAATGGTTAGATACATATAGTCCCAAAATATGATGTTGGTTAAGGCTGGCGATGAGACAGAGGAAAGGGTAATATATGAACATATAATTCTTGAAAACAAGGAAGGGCGATCCCATGAAATTGTTGAGCAACAATCCGTTCTGTTAGGAAACACTGCATATAGTTGGGCAATTAGCTCCAATCCCACGCTCAAAAAAGTTGTTACTGTACTCTGATCTGGGGCACAATCAGTAGGATCAGAAGGAAACTTTATTAGGTTTTTTTCACAAAAGCTTCCTTTACCCTATTAATTGATACGTGTCTGTTTGCAGGTATCAGTGACCTTGATCTGTACAAGATCTCTGTGATGTTTGGCTCTGAATGGCAGAAGCTGGCTTCACATCTCGGTTTAAGCGCTGCAGAGATCAACCGCATCATGATGGATGACCTAGGCCAGACGGAGAACCACATCTTCAACATAGTGGTCAAATGGAGGGGCAAACAGGCGGAAGTGTTGTACAAAGTGCTGATGGAAATGGGTAGAACAGACATTGTCGAAGAGCTGATAGGTAGGTATCATTAGACATTAGTAGGCTTGGTACATATGATTGACTGACAAAGCAAAACACCTTTTTTTCTGGCCGTTAAAATAGCTAGAAATCACATGAAACAATTTGTTAACATGAATTAACTATTTAAGGTTCATGATTTTTGTATTGTAAACTAAATTTTGGTCCTAAGAAAGTTTGAAAGGGGCAAACAAGTAATCGCATTAAAACTAATTTGCATTACTATTTCAAAGACAAATGCCTGTTAACTCATTTGTTGAGGAACATACTGAAGTTTTACTTTCGATTTGAGTTTCATAATTTGTGTCTTTTCATGTTTGGTTTTGTTTTCTTCTGCTTGCATTCCTATTTTTGGGGAAGTGTTGAGAAAGGTAAGGGAACAAGTCTGAATGCATCCTTAAATATGCCCTAGATTTTACTGGGGATTAAACAGCGGGTGGGTTTTGGTTTTTTCCATACATGTATTTCCATTCTCGCTCAGATCTAATGCTTTATATTTTTTATTTGTCAATGCTCAGACAAAATCTTGAAACCTCATCTCCCTCACAGCATCCAGGTATATCTCACTCACTGACAATCTTTGATGAATAAAATCAAATATATACCATTCTGAGCATGATCCCCTTCAATGGCGAAAAAAAATTACCAGTTATTTCACAAAGCAACTGCCCTGCTTGGAACTACTTTTTCTGCAACCACGTTTAGTCAATGACCACAGTGCGCATGCATTAGTTGGTAACGGAATGATCCTTGGGGAATGACGGACTTCCCTTTGAAAACAAAAAACTGGTCCACTTGTGTTTTCAAAACATCTAGTGATGGTATTTTATTTCAGATTATTTATTGCATTGGACGTTGTGTTGTGTGTCAATTATTGTTTCTGTTATCTACTTTAGAACATAAACTAGCAAGAATTGTTGGATCAAAAATGTAAACACACAGTTTAAAATATCTATTGTGGACAATGGTATCACCTCACAGCGTGTGCAGTCAACTGTGACCCACGTGTGCAGCCACACACGTGGTCAAAACTATTATGAGACAGAAGGTGACAAACATTTCCATGTTAAGCTTCAAATCCAGGCATATTATCACGAAAACCAATGCAAGGTATGTTACTCAATGAGACAATGACATTTTCTCTGATAAGTAAAAATTCAAATCGAAAGAACCATTGCAACATACAAGTAAGGTAAACATGGTAAAGGCCATTTCGAGCACGCTATATTATACTCAGTGAGCCCCATTTAATGGCGAATATGCTGCGCTAGCTATTGTACCAAGCAATTGGCCTGTTATCTATATAAGAACCTTTTATTATCTGAAACAGTCACATCAATGCTTTCACCTTTGAAGTGTAATCGGAATCTTGTAATAATTATTGTTACCCCATTAATTGATTCGTGTCTGTTTGCAGGTTTCAGTGACCTTATTCTACACAAGATCTCTGGTATGCTTGGCTCTGAATGGCGGAAGCTGGCTACACATCTCGGTTTAAGCACTGCAGAGATCGACCGCATCGTGATGGATGAACCAGGCCAGACACAGAAACAGATCTTCAATATGCTGGTCAAATGGAGGCACAAACAGTCCGCTAGCGTGGATCAGAGGGACGTGTTATGCACAGCACTGATGAAGATCAAGAGAACAAACACTGTCGACGACGTGATAGGTAGGTATCAGAATGAACCACTTTCATTTGGGTTTTTTCATGACATCAGTAGCCTTGGTACATATATATGATTGAATGACAAAGCAAAACACCATTTCATCTGGCCATTAAAATAGCTGGGTGTGTTTAATTTACTTAACATAATGGTATACAAGAAATCACCTGAAACATTTTGTTAACATGAATAATTGTTTAAAGGGAGTATATCATTTGCAAACATCAAAATAATAAAACTACGAAATTATTATAAATACCTTACTGGACTGTTAGTGAAAGACGGCCTAAAGCAGCCTGTAAAATCATGACACCTGGTGTGTTTACATTGTCAAGAAAAGTGGTATCAATTTCCAACGCTGGTCAGCCGACCGTCGTTGGAGCAAAACTTTTTTTTTCAATACTGCCCCCAATTTACCATATTTAGTTAGTTCGTATTTTGCGATCAATTAAACACCCATGAACGGGTACAAACCAGCTAGACTGCTTCCCTGACCTTGCAATTCCCTGACGCCTATAAATTGTTCCGTTTCATTTTAAGTGGGGTCAGGGAACCAGACTACCAGAACATGATTGTGTTCTTGGTTTTTCCAGCATCTATGAACACAAAACTTCAAACAAGTCAGTGTAACAATATTTGTTATAAAATACTAACTCAACAAATCCATCCATTTCTGCAAATTACAACAAAAGCAAATGTTGTATATACCCTTAAGGATTTAAGATTCCTTTATTATTAGCTAAATTTCGGTCCCAAGAAAGTTTAAAATGGGAAAACAAACTATCACATTAAAAATAATTTTCATATATTAAACAACGAACTGAAGTTTTACTTTAGCTCTTGTCATGTTTGGTTTTGTTTTTTCTGCTTGCATTGCTATTTTGGGGGATCTTCTTGAGAACAAGTCCAAATGCATCCTTCAATGTGCCCAAGAATTTACTGGGCATTAATAAGCGGGTGGGATTTGGTTGATTGGAAAAGTCCACACCCTGAAGAAGAAATTTCTCATGATATTATAGACTTGAAAGTGAACTTGAAACAAGAGTGCATGCAGTATTGTCAATTATATAACTGACATACAGATCCTTGTCATTTGATTGGTGGAACTCACATCACATGTCATTCGTTATTACTCCCATTCACGCCGGGGCTCAAAAAGTACTGTCCCCCATTGGGAATGGGAAATACTATTGAGCAGTTAAGATATTCTTGTTCCATGACGCGGTATATATTTGTGTGCAAATGCATGCTGGTGATCGCGTTCAGCGTTGCGCGTAACGCCTATTGTTCCAAAGAGCCAGCGCTACAGCGTTGGGTTCAAACATTTTTGTGAACGGGTGGTTTGGAAGAGAGAAATACATTTTTACCAATTTTGTACTGAAGTAAAGTTCAAATATATCAAATGACAAGGATCTATATGTCAGTTATATAAAACATATATTGAGTGGCTTTAAATTGTGAAATGGGAGGAATTTTATCGCTCGGTAATCTGGACTTTTCGGTAATCTGGACTTTTCTGGACGAAGCTTCGCCTCGTGAAATGGAAAAGTCCAGATTTTACCTTGCGATAATATCCTCCCATTCCACGCCGATTCACTCAATATTTGTGTTACTTTTTTTTAACGTACCGCCAACTACAGTTCGGCATTTCATCATCCGGTTGGTCCGATTGTGTGATCAAAATGTGCGTGTTGACTTCATCACAGTTGTGTTCAATTGAAGAGTGTTTACAAGAGTCTGGCTATTTGTTTGTTGCATCAACCTCATGCACTTGCTGTTATCAATATTGTGATCTTTGGGACGCTAAATAAAAAAAACCGAAGAATTGTCAATTTCAATCCTAGGCAAAATTTCTCAGTGTATATTTTACTGCACTAAATGGGGACCGAAAACAAATTCAATACTAATATATGGATAAAGGTACACAAATTTACTGTATGCAGAAAAAAAATAACTTGGTAAAGTAGACCTGCAGACTGTTCGGCTTTGTTGCATTACAGCTTAAAGGAATTGTAATGAATCATGCTCATCACTACTCAAATAAATTACTCATTATAATTTTATAATTTTTTTTTCATAAATCTTTCAAATTATGTGATATATTTCAATCACATGATATGTTCACACATGCGCATAAAAGGTAAATGACCTTACTAACACGTAAAAAGAAACAATTGCACCTATTGCCCTGAATAATAGCTGGCACAATGCTTTCCCCCATTGAAGTGGGCCTCTGTGTGTGGTATTGTGCTCAGAATGGTATATGGGTCATTCCACCGGGTTGGGAAGCAGTGCATGTTACATCCATATATTTGGTTATATTATTAAAAGTATCAATGCATTCTAAACAATTGCTCAACATAATATTTGTCTTAGGATGTTTCAATACTTGAGAAAGTTTGAAATCATTTGAAAGTACTTTGACAAAAAATATGAGCAAAAATGTATTAATTCGGACGTAACATTTACACCGTGTCAGTGTTACATCCAAATATTCTCTTTTTTTCAGGTATATAAAATATTACCCAAACTGACATTGCATATTTACAACTGGACACCTAAGCACTGAGAAAAGCTTTTGTTTCGGTATAGTCAGGGTTCAAGTATATAGCAGAAACAATACCTCATACTGTGTAAAAATCACGTAATGGAAGTGTGACATTTGGGTTTTACACCGTGTAAATGTTACGTCCACACAACCAAGCTATCATTTCTGCTCCATTTGATACCTGACTACCGTAGCAAAAGCTTTGCTTATTGTGTTGCATGTATAGTAAGCAGTACGCAAAGTGAACTTTGGTAATATTTTACAGAAATTTAAAAAAAAAGGTACAAATGTCATAATTGGACGTAACACTGACTTGGTGTCAATGTTACGTCCAAAATGACATTTTTTGCTCATATTTTTGGCAAAATACATTGAAATGATTTCGAACTTTCTGCAGTAGTCAGGTAGTGAAACACCCAACAACAAACATTATGTAGAGCAACTGCTAGCAAGGCATTCATGCTTTTCTTAATATGGTCATATGTCACACATTGTTCCCCAACCCGGTGGAATGACCCATATACAATGCGATGGTTGCTTCAATTTGATTTTTGTTCATCAGAGATTGTCAGTGAGATACTTTGCATTTGTTCTCCATTTGACCCGATAGGTATAGACTAGGAGCCCAGAACATTCATTCATGCGAAAAGTGCCGGAACATGAAGTCGACCTCATAGGGTGAAAGTGTGTCATGAGAACATCACAAAAATGCATTGCTGTCGGGTCTAGGGTGTGGCCTAAGGTCCGAAATGACGTAATAAAGCACCGCCATTACCGGAATTCCTTTTTTGGCAATATCTCAAAAACTATACGTGGTAATAGCGCAAATGTGGTCTCTACACCTATGTTTTCATGCATGGTCAATCTATACGATGACTACCATTGTAGTGTCTGGAGATGTGTAGTTTATCATGTATTATCTCAATTCACGACACTATTACTAAAAACCTTATTTTATTTCTTTTACCGTATATCTCGAAAATTGACAATACCACAACAGGGATGTCTACACCAGATATTTTGGTCAAATAGAACATTGACAACAGTTCTCGTGTATAAACTGTTTATTCCATTTCAGAAAACACCTCACCTCTGTTTACCTTCATTTGCATATCAGTGCGCATGCGCAGAAACCTTGCTGAAAAGAATAGCGCCCAAGCCACACTCTCCGTGCCCACCACATGTCCCTTAAATAGCCCTGTAACACAAAGAAGACGGGAAATCACCCTCCAACCAATACCCCAAGTATGATATTTCCGCCACTACGACCGGGGCTAATCCTCGGGTTCGACAGCAGGAAATACCCCGGGAACAGGCACTTCTCTCCAGCGAGAGTCACTGCAAGATTCCCGGAAAATCCCGCACATACGACAGTCTATTTCCGCTACTACGACTGGGTCTAATCCCTGGGTTCGACGGTAGGAAATGCCCCGGGAACAGGCACTTAATTCTCCAGCAGGAGTTGTTGCAAGGGGATTTCCTTGTACTTATTCAAGTCTCCCAGTCCCACATTAGCTAACCCTTCGCCTAATTTTTAGCCCAATTTACGGACACCTCATTCCCCCTTCCCCCCGTTTTCTGTTTTTTCCCCCTAAATACTAAGACATTATCATTTTCCCATGATTTTCCACTTAGTTTTGTTAGGGTATATGTGCCAGTAAGTACGGGTAACTTTGTGAATTTGAAGCTCATCAATACTGACGTTGGCGAGACTACTTGATGATATCAGAGGAAAACAGGCGCGGATCCAGAGGGGGGGGGGTTTGGGGGTCAAAACCCCCCTCCCCCAGGTGTCCACAAAAATTTGTTTTCATACAAAAATTCCTAAAAAATAAGTCAACTCCCCCGTCCCCTCTGCTGTGACACCCCTGTATCGCTGGTGATGTTCGAAGACAATTGTGACGACGATTCTTGAAATCGCATTTTTGGACGAAAGAGGTTATTTTTAACCTCTTAGGGTCATTGTGTTTAAATGGTAAATAATATGGAGTAGTATGTAAGCTCATGCACGATGTCCATGTAGCTGTATGGTCTGACATTACCGTTTTCCCTGATTTTTGTCTTGACTATCAAAATTTGCCAAAGAATGTTCGTGTCGGTCGAGAGCGTAAGTGTGTGCAGACAATTCTCAAGCCTTATGGCCTTACTGAGGCCACCTATCTGAAGGATATTTTTGAGAGTTTGAAGGGGATCGAAGTGTCATCTGCAACATATCAGCTGACATTTGAAGAAGAAAAAAAGTGGGGTAAATAAAAAACACAACTTTTGGGGCAAGCTCCATACCAGAAACCGGAGACTTTTTATTTGGCCTTAGGGTTAACGGGGGATGACTGTAGTAAACCCCATTCTTTTATGTAAGGTGTGATCAACTTTATTTTCAGATAATGTCATGAGAGCCCTGGAAGCAGACGCCAATGAACGCGCAGAGAAACGCAAGATGCGTAAAGCCGAGGCGACGGTTCTGAAAGATCAGGGGAACCAAGCGTTCCATCAGGGCGATTACACACGAGCCGTTGAGCTCTACACGCAGGGCCTGGAACGTCTCAAAGACTTTGTGGTGCTGTACACCAACAGGGCACAGGTAAACAAGTCCAGCCAAGTCTGTTACCAGCCAAGATGGCCCATCATGCCGGCGTTTATCTCCATATTCATGAAATGACTGAGAATATTTATTCCCCCTTGATCAGTCCATTGTAGGTTGCTCCCCAACTAATACCCTTACCCATTTACGTGTGTACTCCTGGGTGGAGAGAGGCAAGTGGAGGTGAAGTAGCCTGCCCAAGGACACACCTTTTGACCAGCAGCTGGAATTGGACCCCAGACCCTCTGATCACGAGTCACTATAATCCTAACCACTGGGCCACAATCCCCCAGAGGTAGACAAATGAACAATTGTTGACTGCTGTGATGTGGGATATGACACCTGAGGGGGGCATAGCACCTGCAGGTAAAGCAGAGGGTGCTAAACATGACATATCCCACATCACAGCAGTCAACAATTGTTTTGAAGGTCAAAAAGAGCAAGGTTTTTAACTCACTCGTGCCAGACATATATTGAAAAGCTGCAGTACTCTCTTGCGAGGCACATGTACCCTTCACGCCCACGTAATATAGGCATTGTGGTGTATATGAGATAATTTGCAACGCGTTATATGCAACGCAGGGTTCATGAAGTAAACAGCCATTTTTAAGTGTAGACTGCACATGCTGCCGTTCTCAAGGGGGGGTCCAGGAACATTTTTTTTTGCTGATGGCTTGTGAGAGAGATATGCAACGTTTTAATTTATTTCCTGAAAAGTGTTCATAAAGGGGGAAAAAAAGAAAGGAAAATATATCATTTTGGGAGGGGGGGGGCGACACACCTGTTATCCTGTTGAACACGCAATGCTTCGTTGTTCACTATGTGGCAAATTTGAATCCCCTCTTTTCACTTTTTCCCCCCCCCCCCCCCCAGGCTTACAACAAATTGGAAAAGTTTACAGAGGCAATGGAGGACTGCCGGACTGCCTTGCAGTTGGAACCAAACAACGTCCAGGCATTGGTGCACCTTGGCAAGGCCCAGCACGGACTGAAGGATTACGAGGTGGCTGTTACGACTAACCAAGATATCACCAAGATTGACAAGAAATACGAGAAAATGGTCGCAGGTGGGTCAGCAGTCTTCAGGCCAAATGTACAAACATGTGATGCAATCAAGCTAAATGAGTCATTTGTCGGCCCTCATCGAATTTTGTGAAATTTTGACAAAATCAATCAACCATTATATAAAATAACAATTTAGAGAAATGATCCAAAACTCCTAGTCTGTATAGTCTCGTTGACCATGACTACATAATGGCTGTACATGTAGAAGATTTGAAAAATAGATTATCAGGTGTGCTGAGGTCTTAAAAGCTCTGTTTCATACTGACATTACATTCAATTGCCCATAACCAGCAATTGTATTGGCAGTATTTGTATTAATCCTAACTCCCCAGGCGTTTTTGCTAAGATGCAACCTCAGTCCTGCAAAATCCTCCAACTGCCTTCATGTTAACAGTTGCATACAGCCTCAATCCTGCAAAATGCTCTGTTATTTATGAGGTCCTTGGAGGGGTGACCACTGCCTCAATCCTGCAAAATCTTCTAGCAATCACTGTCAATTTGTTGAGGCTGAGCCAGTGACATCCTGGAGCAGTGCGGAGGATTAGTACATGTATAATGTAGGCCTAAATATGTGTGGCTGAGCATAAACAACAAAAGGTCCAGTGCATCCTGCAAAAACAGCCACACATTTCTTCCATAAACCCTCAATTTTCTGCAAAATATTCCATTTTGCCAAGAGGATTTGGGGAGGTTAGGCCAAAAAAAGTTTCCAGTTTCTGGTTTGCGCATGCGTCACCGTAGCCATGCGCGCCTGCAAAAAAATTAAAAAAATTTAAATGTAAGATGATGTCTCAAAACTGCCAAACTCACTGGTTTGACTGGAATCCTGCTGCTGCACAATTTTAACATGTTTTAAAGGGGGTTACGATCAAGTGCTAGCTTGATGTGGCCTCTCTGACCCATATATTTTGCTTTAAATTTAGTCGGGCACCATTTGCACACAGTGTTGTAATTTTGTTATTGTGTGTCTGGAAGCCAGATTGAGGGAGCGATGGTCGTGTATCTCAGGGAATCTTTTAAATGCATTTTAATTAGCGCAATATGTAAGGGAGCAGACTAATGACCAGCCTGGCAGCTCATGCACGATGTCGATATCGCTGTATGGTCTGACATTACCGTTTTCTCAGATTTTTGTATCGACTGTCAAAATATCCTGAAGAATGTTCGTGTCGGTCAAGATCGTAAGTGGGTGCAGACTTCTCAAGCCTTATGGCCTTACTGAGTCATCTGAAGCTCTTCTCTAAAGGATATTTTTGAGAGTTTTAAGGGGATCGAAGTGTCATCTGCACCATATCAGCCGACATTTGAAGAAAGAAAAAATGGCGCCAAAAAAAAAAAACCTGTGTCGCCGGACAACTTTTGGGACAAGCTCCATACCAGAAACCGGAGACTTTTTTTACCTTAAGGTTAACTGGGATGACTGTAGTAAACTCTATCCTTTTATGTAACGTGTGATCAACTTTATTTTCAGATAATGTCAAGAGAGCCCAGGAAGCAGACGCCAATGAGCGTGCAGAGAAGCGTAAAGCAGAGGCGATGGTTCTGAAAGATCAGGGGAACCAAGCGTTCAAGAAGAGCGATTACACACGAGCCGTTGAGCTCTACACACAGGGCCTGGAGCGTGTAAAAGACTTTGTGGTGCTGTACACCAACAGGGCACAGGTAAATTAGTCAAGTCTGCTACGAGCCAAGATCTCCGTATTTATGAAATGACTGAGAATATTTCTATTCCCCCTGGATCAGTCCATTGTAGGTTGCTCCCCAACTAATACCCTTACCCATTTACATGTGTACTCCTGGATAGAGAGAGGCAAGTCTAGATGAAGGCTTGTGAGAGAGATACGCAACTTCATGAACGTTGCTGATGGCTAGTGAGAGAGATACGCAACGTTTTAATTTATTTCCTGAAAAGTTTTCATATAAACGGGGAAAAAGAAAGGAAAACATATCATTTTGGGAGGGGGGCAACTCATCTTGCATGTTTGTTTTTGTAGTTCTGCACATTAGGCAGACGATCAATTCAAGGCAACACACATGTTTATTATCCTATTGCGACACACATCACTTCGTTGTTCACTGTGGGGCAAATTTGAATCCCCTCTTTTCATTTATTTCCCCCCCAAGGCTTACAACAAATTGGGAAAGTTTACAGAGGCAATGGAGGACTGCCGGACTGCCTTGCAGTTGGAACCAAATAACATCAAGGCATTGTTGCACCTTGGCAAGGCCCAGCACGGACTGAAGGATTACGAGGCAGCTGTTACGACTTACAAAGAAATCGCCAAGATTGACGAGAAACAAGAGAAAATAGTCGCAGGTGGGTCAGGCCAAATGCATAAACATGTGATGCGATCATGCTAAATGAGTCATTTGTTGACCCTTATCGAATTTTGTTGGGTTTTTTTGTACATTTTTGAATAGAGCTGTATTTCAGTTTGCATTTGGTGAAAACCCCATGTGAATAGGACCTTTCGTTCAGAAGTTATGGGACTTAAAACACAGGCAGATTTGAAACAAATCAAGCAGAGAAATCAACGATTCAAAATAGAAATGTTTATTACACAATAATAAACATGTTTTATTTCAGGTTATTGTTCCTTAGCAAAAATGTCACATTTTAAATACTTTATCGTGAGATTTTCTCGGGGGAAAAAAGTTGACATGAAAGAGGACATATGTAGCCTTCCGATTTAAAAAAAAAAGCCAATTTTGAATTTTTCACCCTGACTGAACTATTTTGGGCTGTATCTTAAAATCATAATTGCCGACAAACGACTCATTTAGTTTGATCACATCACACATGTGAATTGTTATTATTTTTATTATAAACTTTAGACAAAGTCATGGGTTGTGGAAAGGCTGTACAGCCCATTTTCAACCACTTCCCGTGTAAAATACTATAAGAACTTAAAAGTAATCATTTAAAGATAAAAACTTAAAGTAATCATGTAAACTGTAAAAAAAAAAAAAAGGATAATATTTGAAATTTAACGTAAAAGAAAAAAAGAACAAGAAAAAATAACATGATCAATCTATGACCAAATAAAAAAAACCAAAAAACAAAAACAAAGGAGATAAAATAGAGGTCATATCAAACAATTAGGCGCAACGAAAATCATTTACACTAGAAAATATAATTCTGAAAGATAAGAACAAAATAACATTAAGCAATAATGGAAATGCACAAAACCAAATTACACACAACAGAGAAGCATTAACAGAGTTAAAATTTATAATAATAAAAAAAAAAAGAAATTTGAAAATAGATAAATATATCTAATAAAATATGTAAGATATAAAACGAAAAACCTGCTTAATGAAAACACAAAAATAATAAGATGCTATATTAACCTAAAAGGTCAAGAAATCAAACGGGGAACTTTTGAACACATTCACAGATGGACTTTGGATGACGTGTTCAGGCAAGCCTATTCCACTCATTAGTACGTATAAAGACCGAATGTTTGAAACAATCAGTTCAGGCAAAAGGAATACTGAGTTTCAGGCTATTATCATTTTGCCCAATTCTCGAGGCTGGATGAAACTTATGAAGGGCATTAATATCGATGAAGCCCTTAAGAATTTTAAAACACATTACCAAACGAATAAATTTTCTTCTAGTTTGGAGATCACGCCAGCCTAATTGGTCCAAAAGAGTGTCATATAGTTTGTAGTCCAGTCTCTGCAGATAAATCTAACACTGTGGTTTTGAACGCGTTCTACATAAGAAGACCGGTTTTGTCTGTATGGGTCCCAAGCTATGCAACAATAATCTAGACGAGATCGGATAAGAGAGACATAAAGTTTGTTCAAAATGTTAGCTGAACAATTGCTGAAATTTTGTTTCATAAGTCCTAACATTTTGATGGACTTTGTATAAATATCATGACAATGTTCCCTCCCGTTAAGTTTATCATTTATCATGACTCCTAAATATCTCTCACAGTTAGTAGTAGTTAAAATATCATTTCCAATTCGATAAATATGCTGGCAAGTATGTGGCTTTTTAGACATAGTCATGACCTTACATTTGGCGATGTTAAAATTCAACCGCCAATGATCTGACCATTTGCAAAGTGTATTCAAGTCAGCTTGTAATATCTCAATGTCGTTTTCGGTGACAATGTGCCTGTATAAAAACAGTCATCTGCATATAAATGAATAGTAGAATGAATGTTCTCGGAGATGTCATTAATAAAACTTGACTTAATTCCGTGTCTCCTTTGGGAGAATTTCTCAAAGGAGACACGGAATTAAGTCAAGTTTTATTAATGACATTAGACCGGGAGCCAGGGGGGGTCAGCCTAGCTGGAAAGTTAACCAATTTTCATGTATGCAGCAATGATCCACATGCATACCAATGTAAGGAAATGGACGTCTGCCGGGCACACTGTGGTGGGTATGGTCAGGAGGGCCATGAGAAAGGGGCCCAAAAATTGAGCTAGATCAGCTCGTGAGTTAACCTGATAAAACCAATTAAAATATGTTCGGCAGAGTCCCTGGTATCATAAATGGCCATCGCCAGACATTTTCAGTGGTGGGGTGTGCCTGCCAGACGTATATAACCGATACCCCAAAATTGAGCTAGATCAGCTCGTGAGTTAACCTGATGAAACCTACTGGAAAATGTTCAGGATAGTCCCAGGTATCATGAATGGCCACTGCCAGACTTTTTCTGTGGTGGGGTGTGCCCGCCAGACGCCCCCGAATGACCCCACCCCCCAAATTGAGCTAGATCAGCTCGTGAGTTAACCTGATGAAACCTACTGGAAAATGTTCAGCATAGTCCCAGGTATCATGAATGGCCACTGCCAGACTTTTTCTGTGGTGGGGTGTGCCCGCCAGACGCCCCCGAATGACCCCACCCCCCAAATTGAGCTAGATCAGCTGGCGAGTTAACCAGATAAAACCTACTGAAAAATGTTCAGCATAGTCTCAGGTATCGTGAATGGCCACTGCCAGACATTTTTTGAGGTGGGGTAATATCTGCATGGTTCCCTCAAAAACTTGTCAATCCTTCTGAATTATTCTGGATAGATTAAAAACAAGCAAAAATGGAGCGAGGGAATGGGGGAGTGTATGCTGGTTATTGGTTGTGAGAACACAGCCCCGCTGCAGCTAGAAATGAGCCAAGCAACATTAAGCAAAACAAACCCTCTCATTGGCTAAAAGTTGTTCTTTTCATTTGCATATGCAAATCTCTCACTGGCATACTTAAGGATTACCAAATATGGTATTGAAGTCCAGCTGTGCAAGATTAGGCTGGGGGACTGACTGGAGGATCCAGGTAATTAGGTCAGAGAACTTGGCAAAATAAATACATAATTTACTTGCTGCGTTTAAGTAAGTTTTTCATAACACTGGTGATGCAAATGAATAGTACGTCAGTATCATCAAGTCTGTCCAGATGATGTCCGTTCACAGGTCGCTCAAGCCATACGCAGACTTCACATTGATGGAGTAATATCCAAAAAAACATTTGAGTTTCTCAACCATGACAACCACGACATAAAAACTCCTTGCCTCTACCTCTTACCGAAAGTTCACAAAGAAGCACCCAAAGAAACGCGGTTTGTGGGGAGGCCTATTATTAGTGGTTGCGGAGGTCTGACTCAATCAATTTCAAAATACATAGACTATTTTCTGCTTCCGATTGTGAAACAACAAAGCACATATACACGCGATTCCGGGCATGCGCTTGAAAAACTAAACAACGTGACATTGAAGCAGGATAGCCTATTGATCACAATGGATATTGTGTCCATGTACCGATGAGAGAAACGATGGCTCTATCCCATTCAGAGACGCCTCTCTTATAGATTGGCTTGAGAATAAAAAAATGTGCGTAAGAACAACACATTGAATTATTCGATGGTGTGATATTGTGTGGTTTATTCCTTCAATTAAGACACATGAAGGGGTCTTAAAAATTGGGTAGAAATAGGAGGGAGAAATCAATTGAAGTTTTGACCGTAGCCAAGTTTACCCAGGCAGTGGGGTGGGTTAGGTTTTACCTGAGGGCATTAGCGGGAATGCATTTTCGTCCCTTCGGGGACTCATCAGCCGCTGGATTCAAAGAATCCGTACGTATGGGTTAGTGGGTTAAGTGGAACTCACTTTTAGGAAAGGATTCTGTCTAATTTATCCGGTATTTTGTAATTACAACTTCATTCGGATGGGATTTGTTCATCCAATAGTGAAATTAGGATATCAAGTGTGTTATCTTCGTTCTCAGTTGTGGAGGATTGAATGTCTTCCGTATGGCTGAGTTTGGCTCTGACAAGTCTCTTCTTGGTGTTTTCAGCTATCTTATAAGCAACTAAAGGAGGTTTGGGGAAAACTTCCTTCAAAGTTGGGTTGCTTGAGATAAGATGCCAGTGTCTGGAGAGAGCACGCTTGATGTCCATGTGTTTTACATGGGGGTTGTAAGTCGTGGTGAAGACGAGGGGAGGTTCTTTTTTGGTTTTCACTTGTTCTGTGTGAATCATAGATTTCCTTTGTGAGAAATCAATGGATTGCTTGCATTGGTGAATGTCGGCTTGATTGTAGCCTCTTTTCAGTAGTTTTTCTTCGAAACTTTGTACTTTTTTTACGAAGTCATCCTCATTGTTTGTGTTTCTGGCATATCGTAGGATTTCTCCTTTGATAAAACCGTGGAACACATGGTCTGGATGGGATGATGTTCTTTCCAAGTACTGATATGTTTCCGTAGGTTTCGTGAACACACGTGTGTCCAGGGTACCGGTGGATAGGAAACGCGGGCCTTTAAAAATGGTAAGGTCCAGGTATGTGATGGAGGTTTCGGATGCCTCAAATGTGAATTTGAGGGTGGGATGCAATTGATTCAACTGGTGAACAAATTGGGTGAAAGATTCGAGTTGGCCATTGAAGACGATAAGTATATCATCTCTAAATCTTGCCCAGAACAGGATTTTGTCTGTGAGGGCTGAGATTTGTAACTCAAAATCATGTAACGTAATGTTGCAGATTTCTGGACTAGCCACCGATCCCATTGCACATCCTATTTTCTGGCGGAAGAATTTTCCTCCGAATTGAAAATAGTTGCGGCCTAGAACGAGTTCCAGGAGCGTGCGGATGTGTTTTGAAGGGGGTTTGGTTATGGCGTAGTTGTGGTTGGATTTTTCGTAGGCTTTGCATACTGATTCAATTGCTTCCGCCTGGTGAATGTTGGTATACATGGACACTACATCGATACTTGCAAGGAGTGAGTTTTGTGGGAAAGTTTCCTTTTCTAGTTTCCGCAGAATGTCTGTGGTGTCACGGACATATGTGGGTTGGGCGGATACTATGGGAAGGAGAAAGTAATCCACATACTCGGATATCTTGGCTGTTGGACTTGTGCAACCGCTGATGATGGGTCTACCGACAAAGGGTTCACCCGGTGGGGGTGTTTTATGTATTTTCGGAAGAAAATACATGGTCGGGCAGGTCGTGGGTTGTTCAAGTGGGTCAAGATAGGCAAAGGTATGTTTGTCGATGTGCTTGTTTCTGATCATGTCGGTGAGGGCGCTGTGTACCTTGAGGGCGGTTTCGTGAGTCAGATCTCTGTCCACTTTCTCATAGTGGTGGGAGCTGAGGTGTTTGAAACCAACGTTGAGGTAATCCTCACGGTTCATGATGCAGATGCCTCGGCCTTTGTCATAAGGCTTGATAACAACAGAAGGGTTGTTTTTGAGTCTGCGTATTGCTGATAGTTCAGCTTGGGACATGTTTGTTTGAGGTTTTCTCAATCTAACATGGGCGAGTTCCATTTTGATAGCTTCCAAATAGTTCTCAAGTGTGGGGTTTTGAGTGGATTTGGGTTGCCAGGAAGATGGAAGTTTGAAAGGCCTCTTTTTCAGAACTTTTTTGTGCATTAGAAATGCAATTCTCATTCGTCTTTGATATTTGTTTATATCTTGGATAAGTGAGAGACGGGTTGGTTTAGCCGGGGTGGGAACAAAATTTAAACCTTTACCTAAAGCTATTTTCTTGGTAGGGGAGAGTGATAGCTTTAGTAGACAGGTTGGTTATGAATTGTTCATTTTGGTTGGCTAATTCTTTCCGTTGGTTTGCTTGGGACAGCTGTTGGAGATTTGAACAAGAATGGGCAAATCGTTGGGCTTTTTTTCTTAGTTTTCCTTTTTTGTGGAATGAACTAATGTTTCTCCTAGTCATGGTTATTTACTGATAATAATAATGATAATTATTATAATAAATAAAAGGTAAACACATTGACCAATCTCTTTTTGGAAGATGGGGTGGCTCTGAAAAGAGCCGTTTGTGTTTATTGGAGACTGGAGGTGGTCTAGCGGGGCCGCTTGGTAGGCTTCTTGGTCGACCGCTCACGCAGAAAATGGGCGAGCAGTTTCTTGGCTGTGTTGATGTTCCCCTTGGTCAGGAGATGCCCCTTGATCTGGTCCAGGGCCTCGAGGTGCTGTCTGTCGAAAGAACGGTCGTTTTCCCTCTTCCAATCCTGCAGCTGCTGTAGGCTGAGTCTTGCTCGCCCGAGTGCAGCTGTCACGGCTATCTCCTTCCACACGTTCGTCAAATTCGATTGAATTCGATGACCTTTGGGTGGAGTGGGAGATGGTACTTGGCTGATGAGGTACTTCGGTGGGTTCCTATTGTTGACGGCGTTCTCCAGCAGGTTGACTTGCTTGTTCAGGGAGATTCGCTTTTGGACCAGTTGTTGGAGCGGTACCGCTAGTTTTCGGACAAACCTGTAGTCCTCAGGTTCTAGACGGTGGGCTCTACTGGTTTGTTGCTTTTCTCTCGTTCTGGGTGCCGGTTTTTCCTTACTTTTTGTGTCTCTTAGTGAGATCTGACTTATTGAAGTTTTCACTTCATGGGCCAGACGACTGTGGAAGAGTGATTTCTGACTGTTCTCAGACGAGTCCGAGTCAGACGAATCAGTTTCAGGAATGACCTGTGCACACGGGAACGGTGAACTTTCTCATAGTGGTGGGAGCTGACAAAGGCCGAGGCATCTGCATCATGAACCGTGAGGATTACCTCAACGTTGGTTTCAAACACCTCAGCTCCCACCACTATGAGAAAGTGGACAGAGATCTGACTCACGAAACCGCCCTCAAGGTACACAGCGCCCTCACCGACATGATCAGAAACAAGCACATCGACAAACATACCTTTGCCTATCTTGACCCACTTGAACAACCCACGACCTGCCCGACCATGTATTTTCTTCCGAAAATACATAAAACACCCCCACCGGGTGAACCCTTTGTCGGTAGACCCATCATCAGCGGTTGCACAAGTCCAACAGCCAAGATATCCGAGTATGTGGATTACTTTCTCCTTCCCATAGTATCCGCCCAACCCACATATGTCCGTGACACCACAGACATTCTGCGGAAACTAGAAAAGGAAACTTTCCCACAAAACTCACTCCTTGCAAGTATCGATGTAGTGTCCATGTATACCAACATTCACCAGGCGGAAGCAATTGAATCAGTATGCAAAGCCTACGAAAAATCCAACCACAACTACGCCATAACCAAACCCCCTTCAAAACACATCCGCACGCTCCTGGAACTCGTTCTAGGCCGCAACTATTTTCAATTCGGAGGAAAATTCTTCCGCCAGAAAATAGGATGTGCAATGGGATCGGTGGCTAGTCCAGAAATCTGCGACATTACGTTACATGATTTTGAGTTACAAATCTCAGCCCTCACAGACAAAATCCTGTTCTGGGCAAGATTTAGAGATGATATACTTATCGTCTTCAATGGCCAACTCGAATCTTTCACCCAATTTGTTCACCAGTTGAATCAATTGCATCCCACCCTCAAATTCACATTTGAGGCATCCGAAACCTCCATCACATACCTGGACCTTACCATTTTTAAAGGCCCGCGTTTCCTATCCACCGGTACCCTGGACACACGTGTGTTCACGAAACCTACGGAAACATATCAGTACTTGGAAAGAACATCATTCCATCCAGACCATGTGTTCCACGGTTTTATCAAAGGAGAAATCCTACGATATGCCAGAAACACAAACAATGAGGATGACTTCGTAAAAAAAGTACAAAGTTTCGAAGAAAACTACTGAAAAGAGGCTACAATCAAGCCGACATTCACCAATGCAAGCAATCCATTGATTTCTCACAAAGGAAATCTATGATTCACACAGAACAAGTGAAAACCAAAAAAGAACCTCCCCTCGTCTTCACCACGACTTACAACCCCCATGTAAAACACATGGACATCAAGCGTGCTCTCTCCAGACACTGGCATCTTATCTCAAGCAACCCAACTTTGAAGGAAGTTTTCCCCAAACCTCCTTTAGTTGCTTATAAGATAGCTGAAAACACCAAGAAGAGACTTGTCAGAGCCAAACTCAGCCATACGGAAGACATTCAATCCTCCACAACTGAGAACGAAGATAACACACTTGATATCCTAATTTCACTATTGGATGAACAAATCCCATCCGAATGAAGTTGTAATTACAAAATACCGGATAAATTAGACAGAATCCTTTCCTAAAAGTGAGTTCCACTTAACCCATTAACCCATACGTACGGATTCTTTGAATCCAGCGGCTGATGAGTCCCCGAAGGGACGAAAATGCATTCCCGCTAATGCCCTCAGGTAAAACCTAACCCACCCCACTGCCTGGGTAAACTTGGCTACGGTCAAAACTTCAATTGATTTCTCCCTCCTATTTCTACCCAATTTTTAAGACCCCTTCATGTGTCTTAATTGAAGGAATAAACCACACAATATCACACCATCGAATAATTCAATGTGTTGTTCTTACGCACATTTTTTTATTCTCAAGCCAATCTATAAGAGAGGCGTCTCTGAATGGGATAGAGCCATCGTTTCTCTCATCGGTATACGAATTGCCCACAGGATGAGGCAATTGATTCAGTTTGCGATGCATTTGAAGTTGCCGATAACAGTCTGTACGCAATACCCAAACCTACAAGAGAACACGCTCGCTGTCTCCTGGAACTTATCATGCATCGAAACATATTTGAATTCAATGGAAAGTTCTTTAGACAGAAAATCGGCGTGGCTATGGGAAGCGAATGCAGTCAAGAAATATGCGATATAACCCTGTTCAAATATGAACAAGAAATTATTCTCCCACACAATCCTTCAATTGTGAGTTACATGAGATACAGGGACGACGTCTTAATAATATTTAACGGTAACGAAGACCAAGCCGGTGACCTCGTCCAAACTCTAAATCAAATTCATCCCACGCTCAAGTCACCGTCAGAGATTTCAAACAGTCAAGTCACCTTCCTCGACCTCATCATCTACAAAGGCGAACGGTTTTTAAAAAAAGAAGGGAAACTGGATACTCGAGTAGCAACCAAAAAAACTGATACCTTTCAGTATCTTGCTCGAGATTCAGCCCACCCTGAGTCAGTGTTTGGCGGTTTGATTAAGGGAGAAATAATGAGATATGACCGTATATGCACACACTCAAAAGAATTTGAGGAGAAGGTTGAATTCTTCAAAGACAAACTACAAAAACGCGGATACAACCAAGAAGATTTAGCCCTTCTTCCCCAAAAAGGCGAAACTCGCGTGAACTCTAAAAAGCGTGCAAAAACCGAAAAGAATATCCCGCTGGTCTTTGTTTTACCCTACAACCCACAAATTAAACACCCAGCTCTTAAGCAGGCCCTTCTGAAACACGGGAATCTGATCAGCGATAATGATTTTCTCAGTGCACTCTTTACGACCCAACCCATCCTGGCATACAAACGACAGAAAAACATAAAAGATGGCCTGGTCCGATCAAGGATTAACCCATCTCCACCATCCAACCAAGAAAAAAACTTGGATGAGGAGAAGGTTCAAATCCTTTTGGAACTTCTTGAAGAACAAAACTAACATAATGGTCATTTAGGCATGGATTTCGAAATAAAAATAAAAAAATAAGGAATCCACTTAGTCTGATCATTACAAGAAAAGCTAACGCGTAAAAAAATTCTTTACCATCATTAGCGATAAAGTAAATACGTACAAAAGAATTAAACAAAGGGTGACTGATGAAGTGCGTCAAAAGGGCACAGAAAATATGCACTGTTTCCCCCGACACACAAAAAAGAAAAAACAGGTGGGACGGCATATTATCACCGGTATAAATCAAATCACTAAGTGAACTAGAAACAAAAACCACATGTACACAAACCAGTCCCTGCGTCGCCTAAACACCGGATGAGTTTTTTTAAACTCCCGCTCTCCGGTTATCACCAATCTAATGGGCCCGCTGGCGAGGTATGTGTTGACAAGTTGTACCCCACCCATCACCGCGACCCAGCAGTGGAACTGATTTTACTCCCTATATGCGTATTGAATTTCCAAAAATGGAAAAAAAACCTTGACAAATACGCTCTGGGCAGTTTAGTCATATTCTTACACAGGTATCCATACCAGTGCTTCTAAGTCTTAAATAAACGGAAATCTTCCCTTGCTGGTTGCAAATACAATGTTTTTAAAAAGATTCATCAGCTCGCAGAGCCCTCGTACTCCAATGTTATCATACATCCCATAAAAACAAAAGAATGAGGAACGGCCCTGCTGATGCTGATAGCAAATCCCATCCTCCTCCCTTGTTTTAACCCTAATTCACGGCGGCAACTTTCTTGGAATGACTCTGGAACTTTCCAACAAGTTATTAGTATCAACAGATTGTTCCCTGAATTTTGCTTGCACAAAACCGGTTCTTCCTTGCTATTTTCCTAGCCAAAAAACCACTTCTTTTTAAGAAAACACAAGTCTGATAAAAACTTAAATGCATGGTGGCAGCCAAACTCCATTCCATTTAACTTAAAATGTAGTGGCGACATGTATGATTACGCCTCTTTCTATTAAACACACTGAACATTTTCCAGTAGGTTTCATCTGGTTAATTCTTGAGCTGATGAAGCTCGGTATTTAGGGTGGGGTCATACGGGGGCATCTGGCGGGCACACCCCACCACAGAAAATGTCTGGCAGTGGCCATTCATGATACCTGGGACTATGCTGAACATTTTCCAGTAGGTTTCATCTGGTTAATTCTTGAGCTGATGAAGCTCGGTATTTAGGGTGGGGTCATACGGGGGCATCTGGCGGGCACACCCCACCACAGAAAATGTCTGGCAGTGGCCATTTATGATACCTGGGACTATGCTGAACATTTTCCAGTAGGTTTCATCAGGTTAACTCACGAGCTGATCTAGCTCAATTTTGGGGGTGGGGTCATTCGGGGGCGTCTGGCGGGCATACCCCACCACAGAAAAAGTCTGGCAGTGGCCATTCATGATACCTGGGACTATGCTGAACATTTTCCAGTAGGTTTCATCAGGTTAACTCACGAGCTGATCTAGCTCAATTTTTGGGTATCAGTTATATACGTCTGGCAGGCACACCCCACCACTGAAAATGTCTGGCGATGGCCATTTATGATACCAGGGACTATGCCGAACATTTTTTAATTGGTTTTATCAGGTTAACTCACGAGCTGATCTAGCTCAATTTTTGGGCCTCTTTCTCATGGCCCTCCTGACCATACCCACCACAGTGTGCCCGGCAGACGTCCATTTCCTTACATTGGTATGCATGTGGATCATTGCTGCATACATGAAAATTGGTTAACTTTCCAGCTAGGCTGACCCCCCCTGGCTCCCGCTCTACATCTCCGAGAACATTCATTCTACTATTCGTTTATATGCAGATGACTGTTTTTATACAGGCCCATTGTCACCGAAAACGACATTAATAAAACAGAGAAACAAAATTGGTCCAAGTATGGTACCCTGAGGTACACCAGATTTAACCTTTGACCATGACGAGAAATTTCCGCTAACGGACACTCTCTGTTCTCTATCTCTGAGAAAACTCATAATCCATTTAATATTCAAGTCGTTAACACCATAAGTGATAAGTTTATTATGTAGAAGGTCATGGCAAATTCTGTCAAATGCTTTGGCGAAATCTAAGAAGATAATATCTACATTACGCCCTGCGTCCAAGTAGCTGCTCCAGTCGTGAATAGCATTTATTAACTGCGTATCACAAGACTGTTGGGCTCTAAAACCGTGTTGATTTTCATCAAGAAGGTTGTTATTGTGAAGGTGCTTGATAAGCCTGTTACAAACAATTCTTTCAAGGGTTTTACTCACGACAGACGTAAGCGAGATAGGCCTGTAATTACTGGGATCATCCCGTTTACCTTTTTTTAACACGGAACCACATAAGCCCTTCGCCATTCATCGGGTACAATGCCCGTTTCAAAAGAGGCATTAAACAATTTAGCGAGCGAAGGTGCAAGGAACTCTGCTCTCTCCTTAAGAATTCTGGGGGAGATGTTGTCAGGACCATGACTTCAGAATGTGAACGCGAATCTGAAGCTAATTTGAAGTCATTCAGGACACGTATTCATATGAGTTGAAATGTTTGCAGATCCACGGTGCATTTATTTACTGATTATTTTTGTGGATTTTTTCATTTTCCAACAATCTCACCCCTGCACTAGGCTACATTGCAGCAGTGAATCTTGCCGAGTCCACAGCCAAGTTGGATATGGAGGCTGAGAGGCTGTTTAATAAGGGCGACGTCAAAGCAACAGGCGTTCATGAGATCAGACTCAGTGAGGGTAAGCAAAAACTCTGCCATAATTTAAGACAAATACAAATGTAGGTATGTAAATTGAATGTTTCTTATCCCAAAAATGTCAATTTTATAGCATTTCAAATGATCTTGAATTGTGTTCAACTATAGACCCTTTGTTGATTATGCCATGACAGTGGCGGCAGTCGATTTCATAAAAAAAAGTGCGCAGCTTGTGCCATGAGTAAGACTCATGGCACAAAGTTGTTGCCCAGCTGCGCAATAAACTTACGATCGATTTGACAAAGCTTGGCGCAGCTGCACAATGCTTTAAATAATTTCAGCATCTTGGACGAGGATGAAAGCAGCATTTACGACGGCTGTTTGTGTGGGAATTTTTTCGTTCCCAAAACAGTCGTTGGATCACCTCAGCCCGCCATTTTGAAAATTATTTTGTCCGTCTTGTATCAACCTTGATAAGTTGTGCAATAACAAGCTCTGTGACACTCCTGATATGCTGGTAAAATATATCATTTTCAGTCGCTACGCCACAACTTACGCCGCCTAAAATGATGGTGCAAGTTACATCATAATTTATTGCGCAACTTGTGGACTTACGCACTATGTGACTTTTGTGAAATGGGTCATGTTGCACAACTTACACAATAAATTTTGGCTCAAGCAGAGTTGCGCCAATATGTAAGATTTCGTGAAATCGGCTGCTGGTCTGTCTTTTCTGCATTATTTTGTTTATATTGTAAGTCAAGGACACTAACAACATTATCAATGAATCGAGGACAGAGACCGAATCAAGGACTACTCGGTTGGAAAATGTGTACACACCAATGAGAGCTGTTGCAAAAAAGTCAAGGTACAAACAAAGGAAAAGGGAAGAGGAACAAAGAAAATCCTCAATTTACACCATAAACAAAACTCCCGTTAACTCTTTAGGCCATCAGCATGGGGGTTTGGTCAGTATTAAATCAGGGCATAAATGATTATAGTGGGCATGCGCAAGACATGCCGCCCCTAGAGTGGTTACAAGCATTTTGATGGACATTTTGAGAAAAAGGGTGATAACTCCTTAAAAGCTGCCACCGCTGCAATGCTATCACATATTGTCAAACTCTAGAGGTGTATACCTTGCCAAAAATTGCTATGACGATTATTCCCCTCATTTGATACCGGTTGCCAAAATTTTGGATCGAGCCTACTTGTTAAGCACGATAAATTGAGAAATACTTTACTTAGGAACTTGACATTTCGTTTGTGGATTGTTCTGGATAGTCTTAACAGGCCTATTAATTTTGGGACCAACAGGTCAAAGGTCAAGGTCACTATTGCTAAAACAAAAGAAATCTTTTCAACGAGTTAACTTGAGAAATAATTTACTTAAAGAACTTGAAATTTGGTTCGTGGGTTGTTCTTGGTAGTCTTAAGAAGCCTATTGCTTTGGGGACCGACAGGTCAAAGGTCAAGGTCACTATTGCTAAGACAATAGAAATCTTGTCAACGCGATAACTTGAGAATAATTACTAGAAGCTTTTAATTTGGTTTGTGGGTTGTCTGTTGTTCTTGATAGTCTTAAGAAGCCTGTTGCTGTTGGGGCCGACAGCCAGGTCAAGGTCACTAATTGCTGTATTGTCAGCATGAATGCTTGAGAAATACTTTACTTAGGAACTTCAAATTTGGTTTGTGGGTTGCTCTTACCGTAACCACAGTAACAGACAGTCAGGCAGCTCTTGATCAAGGCCTTAAATGTTATTCATCCCGGCCGTGGCGTGTAAACGATATCCTCGCTAGGGCCATGCATTATGCAGTGCATTAAAAATACAGCGCGAACAGCGACCTCATGCGGCCACCATTTCTATGCAAATTAGTTGGACCCAATATCGCGCCTTGGTTCAATCGTCGGCTAAAGCTTATGTTTTTCTTTATTTTGCGCTGGATTTCTAGCGCACGACCTCGTATGTGAATACAGATAAGTGTAGGCGGGGCTAATATGTGGAGTGCCCAATCACACCTTGGTAAATCCGGACGTCATCAAATTGTTTGCAGCTAGCTATTCGCCTTTTGCGGACGTGACAGGAACCACAGTTTTTGTGCGTTGGTGCCGTGTGCAGAAACACATAACGTGTACGTGTACATATATGCATTATGTACAGTGCCACGTTTTACCAAGCAAGTTTCCCCGCAACGATTGACCAATAAGAAAACAACAGTTAAGGTCAGCTAAGGCTATTAACATAATGAGCACCACCCCCAAAACCTCACATGGACGATTGAACCAAGGCCCTATATTGGGTCCAACTGCTTTGCATAAAAATAGTGGCCGCGTGAGGTCGTTCTGTTCGTGCTGTATTTTTAATGCACTGTACTGCATGCATAGCGCATAGACATTATGACTGCATGCATTACCACGCTACGGCCCGATAAAAAACAACTAGCGCATTGACCAAGGCTAATCCAATTCCTTTTCATAAATAAAATGCACGAAAATGAATATGCAGACGAAAATACATGGTTATCAAGTGAAGAACAGAAGAAACTTAAAAGGCTTGTAAATACAAGAGTATTAAAATTAAAAGTCCAAAACCACATGTGTTACCGCTAACCGAAATGAAAATGAAAAAAATCCTTAGTATCTTAAAACATTTTACTCTCAACCCAGGGCTATAGGGGAAAGGGAGCCAGGAATCACCTCAGATTTGCAACACAGAGCATCTCGATTCCAAAATTTCCCGGGGCCCTTTATTAGTGGGCCCCTGACCCCACGCTCTCATTAGTCCTCAGAGCAAATGCCCCAACGCATTGTTGCAACAGTTTACAAACTAAGTCAATATGATTCTTTTTCCAAAATACAATGCAAGAAATATGAATACGAAAATACATGGTTTACTATTTTGAAGTACACAGTAACTTAAATGTTTAAAAGCAGGAGTATATTTAAAAAGAATCCTTATAATCTTAAAAGCTTTTGCTCAAACAATTCAGGGGTAAAGGGGCCAGGAATGGCCTCAGATTGCACCACAGAGCATCTAGAATCCAAATTTTTCAGGGGCTCCGTGCTCGTATTAGTTCTCGGAGCAAATTCTCCAAAGTTGTGCCCCCTGTCTAAAAAAAATTTGGATCCGCGCCTGACGTCTGTGAAGGGCAAAAACACAATATTGATTTACATCACCCAACGCAAATTCCATCTTATGAATAATATTTTAAAAACCCCTAAATATGTTTGTTTTTCCATATACATGTACCTGAGAGCCAACAGTAGGATATTATCAAAGCACACCATATTATGATGTTGACAACAAAGAGCAAATTTCCTGATTTTTTCGAGCACAATTTTTGGCAAATAAACTGTTGGTGCACAAATTAGTGAGAAGGTTCGGTAGTCAAGTTCTCATGGCATGGATGCATGAGGGCACCAACTCCTGGACGTACTGGGTTCATAATATAATGTATGTGGCCTGGAGAACATTTTGAATTGAAAGACACTATTTAATCCGATAATCACGTCACCCGAATGCAACATCATTTTAAGGAGATAAATCTTCTTTGTATCTGTATACAGGCCCAATACCAGTATAAATTAACGGAATTAAACTTGTGGTTCTTTAAAAAAAAAAAGACTTTAAAGTAGGCCTACATATTTTTAAAATATTTTTATTTTAAATGTAAGTGTTTTAATATTTGGTTTTTAGTAATATTATGTTTTGGTATAATTGTTTTTAAAAATCATATATTATGTTCACATGTATAAATTTCCAATTTTTAACTGTGAGATATGTTTTTAATCAACCATTAATAAATGTCTTGGAGAGTTGAAAGCTTCTGATTGGTCGAGACTCGATCATGTGGGGATGTATTAACATGTGAAATAAAGACCAGCTTTACAAGCGAATAAATGGCTCCTTATTAAACCAGCACTGATCTGGCATCATGTAAGCCAATGATTGGCCAAATATGCAACAGTCCTATGGTACCACTGGTTACAATACAGCAGTACACATGCGCTCAGCCTCCATTGTGTGAAGACTTCCGCACGTGTATGCAACACATAAGTTATATTGCTATGTGGGGCGTGCTGGCACGTGATAAGTCTTTACACGACATGTTCGTACCTAGGATGTTTACGACGAAATCATGGATCTGCGATTTATTTTCTGTAAACATGTCTCCCAAGGAAATATTTACTTTTTATAAGCCGAGCATCTTTGTAATTTTGGACACAAGGAGTACATGTATGTAAACAAAATTTCAGCTTCCTCCATCTGGTAAAACTAAAAATATGAAACAAACATTGTTGTAACGTTGTTCGCTATGGCAGCAGAAGTTCATACCCTGGACATCAGTTGTAATGAACTATGTGGTCCAACTTGGGCCGGCAAGGGTGATATTAACAGTGCATATTGAAAAGACAGGGTACCGTGCATAAAATAAACTATGGCCCCTGAACATAAAAAGTCTGGAAATATCGCCGAAAGAAAAACCACACATGGTGAAGCTACAAAAGTGAAGACCGGGTCCTCACACTGTTATTCCCTAATTATTGAATTGAATTGAATTGAATTGAAGGATATTTTAATTCTTGCTTTTAATTGTAGATTACCCACAAAGAAGTGGAGCCAGCATAGGAAGCATTGGTACAATCGGCGGTAGCCACAACCCTATCATTGTTGGTTCAAGTGTTAATTTCCATTCCAACTTTCCGTCGGAGGGACCAGGTAAATATAATATTGTTTGATACAATAAGGTAGTTTGATATCTTAAATCAAATGTTAATTTTTTTGGGGGGGGGCAGGGGGAGGGTGGTATAGGGTTTTAGAATATGTGGTGAACATAGTTCCATGATTATTTAGCTGTTCTTGTAGTTCTCCAGATATAGGACTTTAAATATTTCAGATGACAGTTTGGGACCCATGACGTCATCATGATGTTGCTTTGGTATTAACAGTATCTACCTACCCACCAAGTTTCAGTGATTTTGCCCTATGACGGCAAATAGGCCTTGCATCAGAGCTGCAGGAGTCAAACATGGGAACTGTCTCTGAAAATGCGCAGACTTTACAAGTGCAGTGTATACAAACGTCTTCCGACTGACGAGTTTGGTCGAGAAAATGCTTTGTAATTCAGCACGTTTAGGTCAAAATGAAATATGGAAATAAAGATCAAAGGTCACTTGACTGGGAAATCCCCAGATCCCTAAATTAACATGAATAACTTTGTGTTTAATGTTCAAGATTCCTTTATTATAAAGCAAATCTTTGAAAGAGAGTGGAAAAAATAATGGCTTTAAAAATAATTTCCATTACTATATTCATAGACAAATGCGTGTTAACTCATTTCATACACAACTTACTTAGCCTACGTTTTACTGTAGAATCAAGTCTTTGATCAGCAAATTTAGGTAATGTTTTCTGCTGTGTGATGTACCGCCAGCAACAGTTCTTCATTTTATCATCCCGTTCAACGGTTTGTGGCGTGATCAAAATTTATGCGTTGACTTCTTCACAGGGTGAATAGAGAATGGCTATTGTGCGCAATGTCAACCTTGTGAAATTTTGATAAATCAAATAGCTTCAAAATTTGACATAAGCAGAGTTTTGAGTTAAGCAGGGTTGTATATCATTGTTATATACTTAAGGAATGGATACTTTGCTTGACTAAACAGTTGTTTTGAGTTATCAGATATTTCACTGTATTGTGATCTCGGGGACGCCAAATTAAAAGTAATTTTGTTTTAATGCAATCCTTGGAAATGCACCTTTGTGTCCCATTTGACCTCATTTTCTTATTTGCTGTTTTCAGGGGTATTTTCGTGCATTTTTTTTTTATGCTCATACAAATGTCCATATTCATGAGCAAAACTGGGATGTCGTTCTGGTCAGAAACCTCAATATTACAGCTATTTCAGCATGACAAATTGCTAGAATCTTTTGATATTTTACGGTTGTACATTTTCTTTGGCTTCGTTGTGTTAGTAAATGGCAGTATCAGCCAAAGAGCAAACCTTTCTCAATTTTTGTTATTGACCAATTGACCAAATAATGGGGGCTTGAATCGAACAGAAAACCCTTTTCAGTAGAAAAATGTCCAAAAGTGGGCGTGCAAATTGTTCGTTTTTGATGAATTGCAGCTTAAGAGAATTGTTATGAATCATGTTTATGTATACTTAATAAATAGTTTACTCTTACTAATTTTATGATTTCTTTTAGAAATCACCGGATTCCAGGGGCCGGGTACAGCAGATAACCTGAAAGAACTAGAATTCGAAAACCAATTTCGTCATTGGTTGAAGCAGATTAGAGAAGACAATGTTCTTGAAAAGGAACCCGAACTGAGAAGTTGGTGCCGTAGATCAAGGCAGGCTGCTGGTCTCTGTCTGGATCACATACGAGAGATGCAAGTTGACAAGAAGAAACTGCAGAGATTGGCTAGGTTGCTGCTATTCGAATCTGGTTCAGAAGAGTTGGCAACCAAACTAGTCAGACCAACTGATGTAACCTGCAAGGGTAACGAAGACCTGAAATCACTGAGCTACTTTTTACAGCATGTCACTCCACCACTTGAAGGTACAGCCTTTTACATGTATGTAAGAAAGCAGGAGATTACCCTTCTCAGGGGAATTCTTCTGAGTGACAGTATGAAGTCAGCTAACTCGATAGTTGTTTACTACTACTTGTCTGAGCAGGAGGAGGAGGAGGAGGAGCTTAGCCTCCTAGAGGAAACAATTGGTGTGGTGGATGAACAGCGCCGTGCTCAATCTCTCTCTCTTGCGTTTTACATTGAGGCAAAGTCATGGTTTGACGTGGGGCATGTATCACACAGTCTTATCTGCATGCAGAAACAAATAGGCGGGCTTGGTTTGGTTATGATGCAACGATCACCAGATGAGGTTGTTGATCTATTGAAGGCACTGGAAGGATGCAGGTTGAGTTCCCTCTCACTGCATTACACCGACCTGCATGCACGGATGCAGGATGTATTTAGCCACATCTCGTCATCCCTTATCTACTTGCAGCTCCCTGCATGCAGGTTGGTAGATGATGATGTGAAGGACCTGATCAGCACCCTTCCTGCTGGGCATGGTTTACAAGTGCTTGACCTTGATCACAATGCATTCAGTTTGGATGCAGTGAGGGCTCTCACCCATCACCTCCAAGGTCTCCCTAAGTTACGTCACTTGTTACTTTGTAACATCGGCCTCGATGCTGAGCTCGTCAGACAAGTTGTCAGTCAAGACCTCACTCACCTGAAGGAAACAAACAAGGGAGAATTCGAAGCCTAAATAATCTCCCACCAAGTCATAACTCTCACCCTTTTCCCTATGAATGCAACACACTCATGAGCCCCATTAAACCGAAACAACTAACAATCAATAACAACAAAAACTTTATTTTCAGAGGACAATAAGGTGCTCGATAATGAATAAAAAGTCAACAAAACAGTTTCAATACAAATAGATGTATTTGGAATCCTCTTACATTATGAATACAAATATACCAAGCATAGTTCTTCATTCTACTGAACCTCCATCCCCCCCAACAAATTCAATCCATCAATTACTCAATCAATCAATCAATGTGAAAAGTGAATCAACAATTCCGGTACAAAAAGATTCATTGAAATCTTCAAACATAATAGCACTGTACCAAGCCTTCTGGGTGTCGCTTGAAAGTGATATCAAATTGACCTTGTATCTTTGGTGACCTCTGAGTGCTATTATAAATCTACAATCTAATTGTCAATTTAACAGGAGAATCCACCTCTCCTTTCCATTTCTTTTGAGAATATATCTTGTATCGCATCATCTTTGGTAAAAATTGTGTGAGATAACTTCAACTTTTGTGATAAAGGCCTCCTCCTACCCAGTTATCCGATCAATGTAGTAATATGGCATTCCAACAAACTAATGTGACCACACGCAAATGGCTGCACGACACCCTCCCATAGACCAGTGCTGTGCAAAACTTAGTATACAGAATAATACCCCAAACCTCGGGTACTTTTGATTTTTTTTGCGTTTGCCTTATGTACAAATTCGGAAAATTCTCGCAACTTCACGCCTTTCAAACAGACGTTTTGTTTTGAGTGTTTGTGCTTCATTCTTTATCAATTCGTTTGTGTAAATTAATGTAAATTATGCATAAAATGGCAAAAATTATGATTCCAATTTTTGTATAGATCTTTAACCATGACTGTGTATGTAATATACCTTTAGAGTGGTGCAGTTGTGTCAGTAAGGACAGTATAACGTGGATTGTGTTTACTATTCAACTATAGGCCTATGTCCATATTGAGAGATACTATACTAAACCAGTGTTCGTACTGTCAATTCATGTATAATATATACATGTAGAATGTTGCATTGCCAAATGGCGCATTTTTATCAGAGGAAAGTCATCTTTGCTCATTCAGGACCAATCGTTGGAATTGTTGTATACGCGAACATTTTTCTGTGTTTCTGATTATGTTAAAATAGGTACAAGTGGACAATTTGCTTGTTTTTATCATTGCAAGCCTCTTCAAAGTATTGATCGACACTAGATTTGTTTGTTCCAAGTATGATCAACATTCTGTTCAAAAACTGACATTTTTGTTTCTTTTGATATTTTGTAGTTGCCTAGGTGATAGCAGTCGTTTATAACATGCCCAAATGCAACCATTCAATTTGGTAAAAGAGTTCTGCAGGAGAGAAAAAGTATACTTTAACGTTTTGATTGATTCACATTGGAAATGTAAACTGAATGTAAATAATGTTTAACCGTTGTTGCTGGCATGTCACATGAAAGAAGATTTCGATTAAAATGGGATTTACGCACTGTAACTGCAAAGCCGAACTGATTACAGATGTTAAGAGACAGGATTTTGTTCTCATTGATTTACACATTTCAAGGGATATGGGATGGGATCATTTGCATTTATCCCAAAAGTAACTTACCGAATTGTAATAAAAAAAACTCACTTGGATTAAAGATCGTACTGGTACTAAACACCCTGTGAAATTATTCCATCTGGCTTGCTGTCATTAAGAAGCAATCAAGAAATGTACGATAGGTGATTTCTAATGATAAGTCAATTGACTGATTTTTGGAAATAAAAAAAGTTCAATGGACGAAATCACGTTTATTTATCAAAAGTTTATGTGTGGATATTTTACTCTTTTCTTGAAAAGTAGGGCCTATTATATCCAAAGCTTCAACACGATTCTCAAAAATCCAAACTGCCAGATCCCTCTGATGTGAACTGTTGTACCATTACAAATTCTTAAATAAACAGTGCATCAATTACATTATGTTACTATACAAAGTCTTATATAAACAGTGTATTGACTAGAGTTACTTTTGATTTTGATTGGGGGACAATTTGTTTTAATGTTACATGTATGATGACTGGAATCTGAATTAAATGGTAAATTTGAAAGGAGAGGGGAGTTTAGTGGGTGTTGAGGTGTTTGAATGTAATGACCACCGCCTCCTCAACCCAACACCCCTCCCTCACCCAGTACATGGATTGCCATCAATCTATCCAATACTCACCAACTTTTTGTGGTGTTTATGAAACCCCGGCTTTGTTGTGGCTTCTGCTTCATCTCTGGCACTAGATTCCTAAGAATCCTACCACATTCAAACTCAGTGAAAATGCACCAACCATCCATTGGCCTTGTGTGACAGGATTTGGTGTCTCTAAAGAAAAAAATGGACCAATATTGTACTGGAGTTACATCAGCGTACAAAAATCATGAAGCCCTTAGTTAAAGCCAGGGACAAAGCCAAGATTTCATAAACACAGTTAAGATTCTTAAATTGTTGATGATGGAAGAAGCTGTACATATTCTGTTATCTTTATAACAAAGATTTGAGAAATGTTTAGGATCATTTTGTTCTTGAGATTCAACATTTTTAACACTTTATTTGAATAATTATAACTTTACAAATGCATTACTCAGTTCAATTTACTGTTAGGATTAGTGTTCAAGATAAGCCTTTTTTCACTCAGTTAATGTTTTGTTAATTTTTTTGCTGTTGGCATCTGCCTATTTAATTAATACAACACTAATCTTCTAAGTCAATTGACTTGTCCAAATGTATCCTAAAGATAAATGAAAGCCAATTCTAAATGTGGTTTCAGATCTTCATTCACAGAATGGAGAATTGTGTTGACAGTGTTCATGAGGTTAATATCTTGACCTCATCAGAGGCTATTAAAAGTAGAAGCCAAAGCTGGAGACATTAAGCCAAGATTTCGTTAACTCCCAGAGATTCTGAAATTTGTTCCTAATGGAATCTACATGTAATCCAATATACACTGTACTTTCGGTAATAGAAATGTTGAGACAGTTTTACAAGCACTTCATCCTTGAGATGTAACCATACTTTTTTAGCATACACATCACAACGATAGTACTCAGATTACTGTTCAATAAGCGTTTATTTACTAAGTTTTCATATTAGTATTTGCAGTTTATGATACACTTATATTAAAGATAATTCCTTATTGAAATGTTTGCTAAAGATGAGTGACAATTAATTTGGTTTCCTGTCTTAATTTAAAGACTCATGTTTATAAGAATGTTTTTATCTTGATTTAAAATTTTGTTTACATTTTTTTTCAGACTGTCAAATATTTCCCTTTAGTTTGAATGATTAGAAATCAATTCGACTGAAGCGGAATTTCAGAAAGCTATACGGCCTGAGTTGCCTTGATTTTGGCCTGACTGCCCCCTTGAAAAGGTCCCACACAAATAACAAATTTCTAATTCAATTGTTTTTCTTACAAATTAAAAAGATTTCCTCATCTTTTCAAGAATTTAATTGCACATCTCTGTTTTCATTGTTTGGAATTTTTGGTTGCCGTTTCGGAAAACTGGAAAATGAAAAAAAAAATCATCACTTCAGTTTGGGTTTCCGCAAAAATAAAGAATTATGCATTTGTTTACAAAATATCAATCTTATTGTAAAAATTAAATATTCAAGTAGACTTTTGAGTGTCAATTCACCACTATGTATGTAGATCTTAGTAGTCACAAGACTTTGTAAACTCCCTTTATGTATATTCTTCAATTTGTTCCTAATAGAACATAAATCTACTCATTGTATTCTGTGCTATCTCTACATTACATTTTCTGATAATGGAAATTACAGCCTGTACAATATCAATTATGCTGTATTTCTGTTAACTTCACTTTTTGAAGCCATGTAAGATCATTTGCAATTACCCAGATAAGTACCTACAGATTTAATGACAGAAACCTCAAAGTGAAGATAGGACTGGTAACAAATACCCTGTGAAATAATTCCACCTGAAATGGTATTGTCGGAAAACAAACATTGAAGGTGGTTTCAAAATGGGGTGCTTAATCCAGTAATGAGATCCAAAGACTTGTGCATTATGTTTTCTCTGTTTTTTCCAAAATGTATAGTAGCCACTCAGCTAAGACTTGAACAGAATGCTTGTTATGCACCCTACTTAAAATATTAAGCAGTTTTGTTGCTTCGGAAAAAAAACCCTGCAAAAAGCAAATGATCCTATGCACAATGTACCTTTAAGCATACACAAACAATGAAAGTTAATCAAGATTACTTTAAAAATTACCGATATTTTAATATTCACTCAGTTTCTTAAAAAAAAAAAGGGTTTTGTATAATTTGTTTTCCATTTGTGTAGTTTTACATAGAAATCATGTTTATTGTTATTATTCATAAGCTTTGTACATTTGCATTTATATCAATGAAACACCAATGTGGATGATCATTTAATCATTAAAATGTCTGCTAAAGATGAGCACAAATACTTATCCTATTAATTTGGTTTCCTGTCTGAATTCACAGAATAAAGACTTGTGTAAACTTTACTCACAAGGGATTATCTTTATGGAATTTATTTTTTATTATTTTCTTTGAAAGTAAAAATTCTTCAAGTGTGAAAGGTTGCCAATTATTTCAGCAAATGTTCAAATCGATGGTATTGAATTTCAGGAAGCTATATGGCCTCTGTAGCCTTGATTTTGGCCTGATGACTGCCTCCTTGAAATTTCCTTGCCTTTTCAAGAATTAAATTCCATTCCTCTGTTTTCATTGTTGTACATGTACCTATTTGGTTGCCATTTCACCTTGAAATTAATGAAAACAATTATCCCCGTCCCTGCAGTTTTGAGTTTCAACAAAGAATTATTAATTTTCATGAGACTATTCAAACTCTACTGTAATAAATTCTATTCAAATTTACTTGTAAAATCTGAGGTTTTGAAATGAGCAGAATAAATGCATTCATCCTTTTTTAGTCCCTGGGATAAGGCCATTTATTAGCAAAATTTTATGATTAGCCTTTTAAATATTATTTTGTTGAACTGAACCTTAGGACATCCAAAACTCTGACCTGCACAGCTGGTATTTGTGCCTTCCAGCTCAAACAACTGTAATCTCTGATGCTAAATTTGTGGAAAACAGATAAAATAATGTTTTGGGCCACTGCTCTCACCAACAATGGCTTTATTGTGACCTATTTTCTCTTTTTACCATCTTGATAGGATGGGTAAACAAGGACAAACATGGTTGGTGCCAATTTTATCGGCATTCGTGGTTTCTGAAGGCATATTGCTTTAAGGACATCCTCGAAACTCTGTGACTTTACCATATTTGGGGACACTTGTAATGAGTTCAAAACACATACACATGTAGTTATTCTTTATTCTACATATGCCAGCTAGCTTGGTGAACAAAGTGGATTTTCATGAGTCTTGTGGGAAAGGGGTCCAGAAGTAGGCTTGCGACTATGGTTTCTCTCTATTAAAGTGAAGCCCTTTTCACACTAGATTGATTTCACCACGGGTTGAACTCAATCCTGCTCCAGACCAGGGTTGAGATTTTCAACCCAGGTTGAAATTCTGGCCAGGGTTCAAAACAGTAGTACCTGAGCATGATAAGCTTGATTTGCATGAAACAAGTGTGAAATGATGTGGGGTTGAACACGGGGTTGAAATAAAAAACTCATCCCAGGGCGGCACTGGGTTCACCCAGGGTTGAGTTCAACCCAGGTTGAGAGGCTCTAGTGTGAAAAGGGCTTAAGAGTACACTTGCTGTATTTCCCCTCCCTCCAAAAAAGTCTACCCCTCCCCTCCCCTCCCCATGAATGGGGCAACTTAATAAATGATCACGTTGGGCTTACCAAGAAGTGACTGCTTGTAGTGAAGGCCATCCCACACGATTGCATCCTTTCCACACGACCGCCATACAGGACTGCTTGCTGATTCCCAATTTTCAGGGGTCAAATAACATCATTCAAAGTCTGTTGGTAACAAAATCAGAGACTATAATACTCTGGCACGAAATAGTGCAAGCATGGATGATCAAGTCAAATGGAAAATTTGTCAGTGAAATAAATGTTGTCGATTATTAGCTTCATGAATGACTGCTGCATGGTATTTGGTATGGATTATGGAATTTGGGTTGGGATAATCAGCCTGGAACATTACTAAAAAAAAACTGAAACTACCCCCTTTCAAAAATGTGTTTTCTGGATGTTTCAGATCAAATCCAACATTTTTTAATTTGTCTTATTAAAAAAAAAAAAAAACTCTGAATTCAGGTTAACCTAAAAAGTGGCATCTCTACATTAATAGAGGGAAAATGGACTATTTGGAATACACTGGGGATATACGGTCCTGGATTTCTGGCCTCTTGCGATCTAGATTTTTTAATGTAGTTGTGCCTCCAGCTCTAATTGCAATAAGCATAGGAGCTGGAGTTACTAACAGTGAAATGCTGCTATAACAAACATGGTGGAGTCAACAGACAGTATTCGTTATAGTGGTTGTTCGTTATAGCATGTTTATACGTGTATTGGTTTTGCATTAACTATAATAAAATTTACTATTTTGGGAGCCCATGGGGATTATTTGTTATAGTCAAATAAGGCCAAAGAAAAAAGTTTAGTTCTGCTTCCGGTTACCCGACCGACCCTATTTTTAGGCTGCGACCCTAAAAATTTTATCGACAATTCAAAAAAAAAAATAATACAAATACAAATATAAATACAAATAAAATCTGTCTTTTCTGTCTTCACAAAATACCTCTCAACAACCCTTTTGCATCCAAAAATGCTTGTATTTATTTGTTTTCTTACTTACATTCGCTTTTTTTTCAAAGAAACCTCCGTTATTACAAATTCGCTTCGCGATATAACTACTTCGCAATTCGATGTCACGCACGGTGACTATAATCACGTGGCGACGACTGGTTCCCGCCGCGCCGCGCAGGGGCCAATGTAGAAGACATAATGAAAATGCGGTAACCAGTCCATAGCTAGCTATGTGACCGATAGCGCGCTATCAGTACAGTGCAGGCCACTGTCAACTGGTCGGATTCAACATCGTAAAAATGCCAAGAAAACACCGATGGAGAAAGAACATTTTTGCAAGTTAATTTACAGAATTGATCTAGCTTGTCTGTGTATGTATTTTCTGTGTTCAGGAGTTCATTTTGAGATCGCACTACTCGTATTTGGAGTGATACATGCCGCGTGTTTCCCGAAATTGTTGACGGTAAAAACAGCTCTGACGGCCCATGGTGGGCCGCTCGCCACACACGCACGCATTACACCTCGGAGTTTTGGCCAGCTCCCCGCGTCTTGACTAGCGTTGTGCATATGGTGCGAATTTTCCATTATTTTTTGAAATTATCGAACGTAAATATATTGACAATAATTAAAGGTAGGTTTTACTCACTTTTTGTTGCCATTTCGTGTATAGCTTTCGTAGTGCAATAGAAATAGTTCAGGCTAAAACTTCGCATATAATTGAATACCCCATTCAATCTGCATAAAAAAAATTGGCAAAAAAAAAAAAAATTCCGACCGACCGACCCTATTTTTGAAAGGCATGTAATCGGAAGCAGTTTTTTTTTTTTTTTTGGCCTAATGTTTGTTACAGTGGTGTTCGTTATACAATGCCACGTTCAAGGCTAATACTATACATTTGTTTATAGTGGCGTTTCACTGATGAGATATGGATTAACCCTCCCTTTGCTTAATATAGGTCACCAATGGTCAAAATTTTCTTCCTCACCGCCTGGCCTACTGTGTACAAACCAATGGGGGTCTTGACCAATATTGACCTAAGTAATAAAAATCTTGGTTGGGATAATAGAGGGAAAATGGACCATTTTTGCACGGTCCCGGATTTCGGGGCTTCTTACGATCTAGTTTTTTTTTAACGTAGTTCTGCCTCCAGGTCTAATTTAATGCGATAAATAAGCATCGGAGCTGGAGTTACTCAATTTAACTCAAGCTATATGCGTCGAAATAAAAAAAGATAGTGGATATTTTGCCGGAGGTAATGCCGGCAAACTAACGTTTACTAAAGGTTTGCCGGCGGCAATCATATCAACAGAGGGCGCAGTACTCTTTAGATAGGGCTGAATTATAAAATGTATTAAATTCCCACCAAAAGTTGTGTAGCACACTTGGTGTAGTGGTTAAGCAACGGCCCTTGTGAGCGGGATGACCTGGATTCGATCCCGATCCCTGCCACATTCCTAAGGTTTCTTGGGGGGGGGGGGGTGGCCCCAAATAAATAAGAATATCATTCTTTTGTTATTTAAACATGTCTCAAACATTTTATTGCAGAATTTACATTTTTTCTTTTTCAGACTTGTGGCTCTGGAGGATTTTTTTTTAGAGTGAAATAAAGTCCGAAATTATAAAATGGTCTGATTCCTATCTTGTGAAAACGAAGTTACAACGATAATATTGATGGAGCCAGACTAAAATTTGTCACCGGAAAATGTTTAAGTACCAAAAAACAGTAGGCCTAACTGCACATGTTCAGTGCATATTCCGCAAACTAACGTTTGGCCGTCTCCGGCAAAATATCCACTGCCATTAAAAAATCGTTTTCTGACAAACTGTTAGTCCAAATAACTTGGACCCAACTTATCGCCTTAACATACGGGCATGGTCTAGCGATAGTGGGGTCCAAGCTAATTGGTTTATGCAGAGCAACACAATTCTGTCACTGACCCAAAAACCCAACATTGCCCAACAAAAACATCAGATTTCACCCTCAAAATGGCCTCCAAATTACTAGCCCCATAAATGTGGCCTATTTACTGGACTGCCTCCGTAAACATAGGCCACACATCCACCATGTACAAAAACGTGTATTTTGATTTTCACATTTAGGCTTACTTTGTAGGTTTTTTTTGCTTTAGAAGCATTCTCACCCTCTATATAGGCTAATCAGAAAGTGCTGCCTTTTTCAGATGTCTAATTTTTGTGAAATTTCATGTTGAAATTTTGATACGAAAACGTGTAAAAATGAATCTGGAAATTTCACGAAAAATGGACATCTGAAAAAGGCAACACTTTCTGATTAGCCTATATAGAGGGTGAGAATGCTTCTAAAGCAAAAAAACCTACAAAGTAAGCCCAAATGTGAAAATCAAAATTTGGCTCCGTCGACACGTTTTTGTACATGGTGGATGTGTGGCCTATGTTTACGGAGGCAGTCCAGTAAATAGGCCACATTTATGGGGCTACCAAAAACCCAACATTGCCCAACAAAAACATCAGATTTCACCCTCAAAATGGCCTCCAAATTACTAAATACGCCACCTGACATTTGCCTGAGGTACAGACATCGATGATTAAGATGGTTGTACTGAATTAAGTTTACTTACGATCCAGATGAAAAGTGAAATTTTGCATTGACTTCATTGACTGCAATGAGGCATTGACTTTGGAGTTTTTATAGTTTTGTTTTATTCAAGCACGCCACATTTACTGAACCGATTTTGTGCCCAATTTCCGGACGCCACCGTTTTCAAAGTTGTATTTCGGACTCAATTTAAAGACACTGAAATTGTTCACAAAGGTTCAACAAAAGGCGTAATTAAAGTAACTAATAGTACCAGCATTTTAATGATGAAGTTGAAGTTCGTCAACAAAGAAATTTGGCAACCCTGTACGTATGAAGAAAATCGGGGAAACGTCGTTGTTAACTCCAGCATAACACGTGCTGTACGCCACAGACATGTTTAATAAATGGTGGCGCTCTTCACAATTTAAGGAGTCAAGTCTATCCTCGTTCTCTTCTAGTCAAGCGGTACGCCCTCGCTGCTATAGTACTATTGGAAACAAATTGAAAATAAATCCCTGGGGACTATGGCCTGTGTCGTTCAGTGCAATGGTAAAATCCTTATTAACGGTGGTTGTGAACTCTTTTGAAATAAGTTAACATTTTAGTCGGCAAAATTAAAAGTGTGCCCACGGAAAACGTCTTTTTTCGCACCACTCTACTGCTTGAATTGTTTTAAATACAGTGTTTGATGTTCCCTTTCGCAATTTAATGTGGACTTCCTCATCATGGATGACATCACGACCAAACATTGAGCCAAATTTGAGTTCATAACACATGGCACTTTTGAAAATGTACCTCTTTAAGCCAGTGTGTTGTGTTTTCAACCAAATGAATTGACTTTAATTCGGATGAATTTTTCGCGCTGACACCACTCTACTGCTCCAAGAGTATTGTTCCCTGTTGAAATGTAATGCCCTTGTGACACAAGCCTATTGAAATTAGAGGGTAGCTGTTTAAAATGAATTTAATATGATTAAAATAAATAGTGTGCTCATGAGAAAGCGTTGAACAACACAAATTATATCTGACTGAAACAATGTAGTGTTTAAACGCAAAAAAATACAATCCGAATCAATTTTCATGGAAAAATGGCAACATGATCCTCTTGAAAACTAAGAACATTATGGCCGTTTTACTTTATTGAAAGTCGTTTGTTTCACTAGTTTACAAGGGCATAACCCCATACATTTTACCTTCACACTTTTGTCAACTTAAGATTTCTGTTGAAAAGGGACGCGCCTGACAAAATAGTCTAGCACAAAGACAAATTTATGTGCCTTACTTTAATATAGCCTTACTTTAATACACTTTACCCCCCCCCCCCACCGTTAATTGAGAAGGGCGCCCTCAGAATGTAAGATGTCTACGTCCAACTAGAACTAGAGAGGGCGCCTGTCAAACTGGTCGATCGTAAACGAAAGTCATGCGTGTCATGAAAGTTGTGTACGAAACTCCTAAGTTCAGCAAGAGAGGGAATGTTTTGAGAAAGAACGTTGCAACGTTGACGCACATTTTTTCATATATCATGTCAATAAAGGTCAGTCATTGTAAAAATATTTAAAATATATGAATCTGGGACTGAGAATCATTTCCAATTTGGTTAAATTGAGAATCTTCTTGAGAATCTTCTTGAATTTCCGTAAACTTTGTACACAAACGCTGAAATACTGCATTCTTTCCTTCCTTTTGTTTAGTATTTTGTGGAAAGAAGGGAATGTTTTTGATTTAGGAGGGAAATTTTCGGGTAAAAGAGGAAGACAACCAGAAAACGGGTTCAAAAATACAAGATGTTAACTTTGAAAGCTCAATGAATGCTCGATGCTGATCATGCTGATTGGCTGATAAAAAAATTAATATTTTTTTTAAATTTGTTATCAGCCAATCAGCATCAGGCTTTCATTCTGTCTGGCTTGCGTCTCTGATTGCAAAAAAGAAGAAGATAGGAACGTCACATTTTCTTTGAAAGTGCGTTTCAAAATTACAACAGACATGAGTTAGGCCTAGTCTGAAGAAAAAAGACTGGCCCGCAAAACTCACTTTTGTACTGAATACTCCTAGAACTATGAGGCTCCATGTAGCTTGTGAGCCTCATAGATCAAGAAGCCCGCAAAATTGCCTGCAGCACAAAACACTAATAAAGTACAAAAACGTCCATCAAAATGGAGACATTTCACACAGAACCGCTGCACAGTTTGCCCTTATACTCTGTACTTTATCTCTTGACATACTCACGTATCATGCGCAGAACTAACATAGGTGGATTCTGTCGGTTTTTAGGCCAAAATGATGAAAAATATGCCCTTTCCGCACTGAGCCAACCTGACACTTGAAACGTGCATGCGTATGGTCAAGCGATGATTTTCGGTTCGCTCGGAGCGCGCTGCGGGGGGCACGGTACAAGCGAAATGATAGTACATGTATGTGCATATGC
The DNA here is from genome assembly GCA_029964075.1 of Patiria pectinifera. Taxonomy (NCBI): domain Eukaryota; kingdom Metazoa; phylum Echinodermata; class Asteroidea; order Valvatida; family Asterinidae; genus Patiria; species Patiria pectinifera. The sequence continues at coordinate 27,189,026 of CM057150.1, forward strand.
GTACAAGTGCATGTACCGTACCCCCCGCGGCGCGCTCCGAGCGAACCAAAAATCATCGCTCGATCATATGCGTGCACGTTTCAAGTGTCAGGTTGGCTCAGTGCGGAAAGGGCATATTTTTCATCATTTGGGCCTAAAAACCGACAGAATCCACCTATGTTAGTTCTGCGCATGATACGTGAGTATGTCAAGAGATAAAGTACGGAGTATAGGGGCAAACTGTGCAGCGGTTCTGTGTGAAATGTCTCCATTTTGATGGACGTTTTTGTACTTTATTAGTGTTTTGTGCTGCAGGCAATTTTGCGGGCTTCTTGATCTATGAGGCTCACTACGTGGAGCCTCATAGTTCTAGGAGTAGGTACTGAACTGTCATGTAAAAGTCATTTTTGAACGGAACTTGTAAGAAATAGAGGTGTCCTGAAGATAAGGATAACCCAAGTCTCTGTACATCCACAATGTACATGTAAGCCCCATCGGAGTTACAACTGCGCGTGTGTACCTCACATGACAACAATGGTCTGTGGATAAACAAAGCGGAAAGACTTCCATACCCCACCTGGATATGACTTGACGCCCTTTGCATTAAAAAAACCCTATGAGACTCAGGTCTGAAAAATTGCAAATGTGGCCAATTTACTGGACTACCTCCGTAAATGAAGGCCACACTTGGAACATGTACCCACAGTAAATGCTTCCATATTTCCCCGGCAAAATTGGACTTTTTATAGACATGACATTATCAGAAAAATTAGTGATGTCCATACATGTACAATATAATTCTTTCCTATGGCAAAAAAAAGAAGATGGAACTTTTGTTTGCACAAAAGTTGCAGCATAGACATCATGATCAATACAAAACATCTTAAACCATGCCATGGTGCACAAGCAACATTTTGCATCTGCTTCAAAACAAGAAATTTCTTTGATTTCGTTCATCGGTACCCTGCTATGATTTTGCATGCGTGTGGCGAAATGTCCATCCACAGACCCTAATCGTTGTCATATGATGTGCGCATGCACATGCAGTTGTACGAAGGACATTTACGATGCTGTAACGATAGCGATTGCCGCAACAGTAGCCCCAGCATTGTTTTTAACATTTGGACATGATCTGGCGATAGTACTTACGTGGCATTTCAAATAATTAACAACCAACCATTTGCCAACAAAAACATCAGATTTTACTGTCAAAACGGCCACAGAATTACGACTTATGACACCTGAGATACAATTACAGATTTATGATTTGAAGATCAAGATACTAAGCTTTACTTACAATCTTGATGTAAAGTGAAATTTACCGTTTATCGGTGAGGGCTCTGTTGTGGATACTGTGCAGACGCCATTTTCAAAATTTTCCTCCTTTCACAAATTTCAGGAAACTATGGCGACAGGCGTCCAACATGACCTGATGAAGCAGGCACAGTGCTTTTGGTCAATGCTGGATGAGCTTGCAGAGACCGATGAAGATGCATACAGGAAGTTCATGGCCACAAACCTCCAAAGAGGACAGCAAGAATTGACACCGGCCAAGCCATGGATGTGTGTCAAGACCCGTATCAAGGTAGGTTCAATTAGGCCCAAATATGTGTGGGTTTATGCCATAAACTTTCTAAATCGAGGACACACGTGCAACATCATCGATGAATTGAGGACAGGAACCAAAATCGAGGACGACCTCAATTAGAAAACGTGTACAAAACCAGTGAGAGCTGTTCCAAAAAAGTTAGGGGAATAAACAACGGAAAAGGGAAGAGGAACAATAGAAAATCCTTGATTTACACCATAAACACCAAAAAGTTCAGTGTTCTTTCAGGAAAATGAAAAAAAAATCACCTGTATTTGATAATTGTTTTTGTTAAATTACTGAAAGAACGCACACCTCTTTTGTGATCCATGGACAGAACTTTAAAACGATGGTTGTGTTTAAAATTCTGTTTCTTGAAAAGTACATGAGTGATTTGAATGATTCTTCTACTAAAAGAAAGTTTATGAATTGGGCTTTCATATCCTAGATTTTGAAAGTGCTACATACAAAACCTCACTAAAACAATAGTCCCGACATTTGGGTTTCTTTTTATTTTGCTCACCCTGTATGGAAAATCATTTGAACAATGATAAAATCATGATACAAGTATAGCCTAGAAAACAAAAAGGGGTGGGGGGGGGGAGAATGAGGTGGCTGTAAAGGGTTGCCTAACCTGGGGGACTTCCACAAGTTCAAAGAATCCTCCATTTACCTACATGTACATGTACATGTCGGTAAGAAAACCTTTGACGTTTGCATTTAATTACTATGTATTATCAACAACCATAATCTCGTATATTTTGGGGATTCCTTTCAAATTGTTCTAGTCTCCCATGTTAGACAAGGCTTCTCCTAATTTTTAGCCCAATTTACGGACACATTTTTTTTATTCCCCATTTTTTGTGTTTTCTGGGCTAAATATAATGATACAACTTTTACAAGCTGATTTACCTGATCATAGATCGGGTAGAGGGCGTGGTGTTGGGGGATTTAGTAAGAAGACATGCAGTTATAGGAAAGCAATTTCTGTGGTGTGATCTGAGCAGTGTTGTAGTCGAGGCCACAACCTCCGAGGCCGAGGCCACAACCTCCGAGGCCGAGGCCACAACCGCAAGGCCAAGGCCGGGGCCACCACCTCCGAGGCCAAGGCCGAGGCCGAGGCCAGCTATCAAAACACATAATAAGATATAATCAATAAAACCAGTCTAAGATTATGTTGGAGTTTTAACATCTTTTTAGTTGAATTCACTGAGTTTTGGAGTGCCTGGCTTACATATTTACAGCTTGCAATGGGTTTCCTCTTGTAGGGAGTCCGGCGAATTTTATCTTTTAAAGAAAGAAATCTCAAGTTTTGTATCACTGAAAGCAAATTACACAACAACATCAATGGCGTTTGAATCAGGCTCATAGGTGTTTGCCCTTTGGAGACAACAATTTAAATGGCCAAATTTTGAGTTTCTATTCTGTAAGATTTACATTATTTACTTTTAGCATGTTTTATAAATCTTATTTTCAAAACCTATCAAAATGCTTAATATCATAGGAATCCCCATTAAATAAACAACAACTTGATTTTTCAATCAGGTTTTTACCACTCACAACCAAAAAGTTACGACTCCCCCCCCCCCCCAATCTTCGCACTGTCCAGGCGCGCGCCGAGCAAACACTGCGATGTGACTAGACAATTCCAGACGGCCCGCCGTTACGCACGGGCAAAGCATAGTTCCAATCCCGCTCCACACAACGGTATAAGTGTCCAAGAATTATCACTGTTAATACTGCGATACCAGACAAAGTTTGGCAATGGCCAATCCCGCTCCACACAACACGGCAACACGGAACATGCGTCATGATATCACTCAGTTCATCAAAATGACCATAAATTCTCGGATCATCCGATTTGAATCCAATGGCTTCGAAGAATTTTAAGATCATGGTAAGAGGTAGGGAGTCCAGAGGTTTTGGCCGTATATCTGTAAATATCTGTCAATTTCAAACCGTGCTTATACCTGTAATAAGTATCAACATGGCTCTAAAAATACAAAAAAGTATCCTGGTACAACGAGGAATACTGACTCCTATTATTAAAACATTCACTCAGAACTTTGCATTCATTTGGATGGAAAAACGAATTCTGAAATCGTGCTTTCCATATCGACTAGTTGCGCCAAAAATTACCGTGTTAGCAGGAACTTTCATTTAAATCACTGTGTAAAAATAAAATCTACTTGATAAATCGTAACTGTTTTTATCATATCTTTATGAAAAAAAAATGGTACGGACTAGTACATGTACACTTGATCGTACCCAGAAAGTTCAGACTTTTACTGAAACAGTGGCCTATAAAAAGAAATGATTAAACTTGCTGCACCTTTCCGCAAATCATTTTTAAAGGTCGTGGTACAGAGGCGAAACGAGACAATTTTGTATAACACTGCAACCAGACTAGTCTACTACCACATGTTATTGTACGCAGATGGGATTGGTGCCAGACTTATGTAGTCTGGCACACGGTAACAGTTATAACGCTTGCACGCACGTGGAAAGCTGAAGCGCAGGCTAGGCGAAGATGCTACGTATGTGAGTACGTTGAATGCAACCATTTCCAGTTCATTCATGCGTACATTTTATATGCGTTCGTTTCACGGAACCCACTGCGGCAAAATCTCGAGGGTTTGATACGGTAAAAAAATTAAAATTAATTAGAATAGAAAACACATCAAAATGGGCGGCCTCGAGCCGGCCTCGACCGATTCGCCGAGGCCGGAAGGCTCCGAGGGGCCTTGCACCTCCGAGGCCAAGGCCGAGGCCAAGGCCATGAAAATCGGCCTCGCGCTGGCCTCGAGACCTCCAACACTGGATCTGAGGCAATTTCTGACCACTAAAAACAATTTGAGCAAAATATCATCTGCCAAGCTTCCCGTCCTCTGACTCCCATCGTCGAGACAGTACACCACTCCGCACTTTCAGTTGCTGCCATTGCGCCCAATATGTGTTGTTACGGCAGCTTGCTCTGCTGAGAAAAGTTGGCATTACTGGAATAGACTAAATTTTATTCAAGTTGGTCAACCATCTATATAAGAGCAAGTTTTACTCGGCCTCCGAGAATTGTTCGCTCCTGAAAGGATCCAAGACCGCGGTCTCCCGCGACGCCAAAATGGCTCCACGTCCATAGAAAAATACAGAGAATTTCTTCCGCCAAATCAAGCACTTCAGGTCGTCCTAATTTTTCCGTACGGACCGGCAATCCGTTTTGTCGATTTTTTTGTGACTGCGTTCAAGATCGCGACCGCGACGCCAAAGCGAACTCACAACGCTCAGCCTTGGTGGAAGCATAGAGCTAGTGGAAGCATGGAGCTGTTAACACATTATGGAAGCAACAGCACTCTATCACGCGACGTCACATGCTTGTGCAGTAGCGAGCACCGTAGACCCAACCTCGTTTCCAGGGTGTGGAGCATGCTGCAGTACGCGTTGCCATCGACGGATTTTACGCAGACCCCAGAAGTTCACAGTGTAGACTTTCAATTGGTCAGACCGCGCAAGGCAGACTCAGCGCAGGGGTGGCAAGCAAAGCATGAAAGAATAGGGACACTTGGTGGCCACGCACCATGGACAAACATTTTTTTTACCAAGGTCACCCCATACTACAGTTTGGAGAATACTTTTGCAGAATGGCCAAGTAGAACATGTAAACGAAACCCCTACGTTGACCTCGCTGACCTCGCACAGTCTAGACTCGCAGAAAAGCCAGCACAGGGGGCGGCCAGGCAGTCAACGTGAAAGCGCACACGACGGCAAATTCCTGTGCAAAACGCAGTCACGAAAAATAGACGAAACGGATTGCCAGTCCGTACGGGAAAATTAGGACGACCCGAAGTGTCCGACCCGGCGGAAGACACCCTTCGCATTTTTCCACGGATGTGGAGCGATTTCGGCGCTGCGGGAGCCCTCGGTCTCGGATCCTTTCAGGAGCAAACATCGTCTCGGAGGCCGAGTAAAACTCTCTATGATCATTATGACTACACGGACCTTTGTCAGTGTACCAGAGTGAGGAGGACTCTCAGGATGTCATGATCAAGTCTGAAAGTCATGATGATGCGTCGATTTCAGTGAGAACTAGAACTTTGAATTTCAAGTTCATTGATGCTGTGTGTCAAAGTGAATAATAAATGATTCTGCATGATCCTACATACATGTAGGTTTCTTCTACATGTATACATGTATATGGCATGGATAAGTTTCTTTCTGAAGGCCAGGCAAAGTCATAATTGCTAGAGATCGCGAATTAGGCGCTACTAAAGAACGGCTTCACAATAATAAAAAAGCCATTTGCTCTCGGATCCGAAAATCCCAGGTACTTTGCCCAGAACTGGTGACCTGCTAATCTACTGGGTGAAAACAACTCCAAAGTAGCGACCACAAAAAAGAAAACAGGGCGTACATACGGGGGAAGACCTTAAGTTCCCTGACGTTTTGTTCCCTTTTGTTCCTATTGAAATCTCAAAGTCCATAGTGTTTCCCTTACGGGGCAGATAGATTTCTACAGACTTCCTTATAGGGTCTATTGTTCTATTGTGTTTATCTGCCCCATGTGCATGAACTTCAACACGCACACACACAGCACACGCACACACTTGTTAAGTCAAAATGGCGGTGTTTTTTTGTTTTCATCCACTGTTAGGTATAGTCTTTACTCAGTGACTGGAAGTGATATCATGAAAATATCACCTCGTTGATCACCTTCAGTCTATTCTACCTTTACTAATGGATTGCTTGCACCTGAAAATGCTGGTTTAGTCTTTGAAATGAAGATCGTGCCAGATATTGAAAATCACAATTTTATAGCGGCCTTTTTAAAAAAATCCCAAATGGCCGCCATACATGGTTTGGGGAAAATGTAAACATGGCTAGGTACTGGTACATACAGGCCTACAACTCAGTTTCCAAAAATGTGTACTTTTGCTAATCCCTGCAAAATTTGAAGGAAATTACATTTGGACCTTTTGCTTTGAATGCCGCTCATATTTCCGTGCAATGCAAAATAACATGTTGTCATGGTACATGTAGTAGGAATTGCAAAATCCAACTGTTAACACTATCTGGCTATTAAAAATATATGTTGCAACTCCCAATAACCAAACTTGAAAGAAAGCACATGCATTCATTTTAAACTGTTGCTGCAAAAGTAGACCAGACAGTTTGGTGTGGGATGTGGGCAACTGAAGTGGTCTTCATCACCTGTGATGGACAATGGACAAACACATATGGAGGGTTCGTTCTTATTCCTCCATGAATAGATGAACACACACATGATGCTGGGAACATACCGTACATGTACATGTAAGATGAGAATGCATGACCATGGAATGACCACGATGACCCACTGAAAACAAGGCTTGGTCCACATTCTTGTGATGTCCCTATGAACTTATGGACTTGGCAAACAGTGAGTATACAAATTGGTCACATGTCACAGTGAATAATTTATAATTTTCCCCTATTAACCCACCTAAGGGGAAACAAATTTGCGGGCCGTGCGCAATTTTTTCAAACGACATCTGCATAGGGTGTGTACTCTATGGCGTTTTGGATAAAAAAAAAAAACATGAGAAGAAAATATAAAATTAAAAAACAAAAAATGAATTCGAACGTAATGAAATTCAGACTTTATTTGCCTTTTAAAAAAAAAAACTCCAAAATTAAGCCTCAGATTTATTTCTTTACGGAGACAACACAATAGACTGTTAAAGTCGTAGTTTTGAGGCTTCATGCCGTTTGGCATGCGCGCTTTTTGCAAGAGTGTCCAGGAATAATTTGAAGTGCTTTGTTTGTTTACTTTCGTCTGGCTGGGTCAAAGTATGATTTTGAGGGGTTTGTTTGTTATGTATGTTTATTTTAGGTTTCAATATTTTGTAAACACTGCCCTTTTTCATCAGCGTTTAACACCCCCCCCCAATACTTGTAAAAAGAGCCCTTCTGTTTTGATCGAAGAAGTGCCCTTTTCTGCACAAGTGCCCTGTTTGTCAAAGAAGTTGTGCCCTGTGTATAATCTTTGGTTTTGAACAGCACCCAATCGTCAGATAGTACCAGCCCCTCCCCCCCCCCCCTTATTTAATTTTACGGAGGCAAAAAAACGAAAATGAAATGCACATTAATTATATAAATGAAGAGTGCTGTTGTTTTTACAATGCGATTCAAAATGTTCTGAATTGCAATGTGATGATATCTCAGGCTGTATTTTAATTGTTGTTCTGACTCTTTTTTTTTTTCATAGGGCGTCGGAATTTGGTCAAGTTAAATTTTCCTTTTCAAAGACTGCATGTAATGGTTTCTGGATTAAAACTCAAGTACTTTGTTTTGTAAGTACCATATCCCTGACGCAGGAATGTGGTGGTGGCGTGATGTAGCATTGCAGAATAGGAACCTTTGACCCTGTTAATCAAGCCTTTCATGTATACACCATCAACTTGAACCTAAAACAAAACCAAGTCACGTAATTGTTGACTGATGCAACATTCAGGGAGTGAGGGAATGCGCCGTCCAATTGGAGACCTGGGCCCCTGGGTATCATGCAACTGGCTGAGGGAATGCGCCATCCAATCAGAGACCTGAGCCCCTGGGTATCACTCAACTGGCTGGTGACAACCATCATTATTCAATGATGACCTAAAAATATTCGTCATTTTTTCATTGGTGAATATAGAGTGTATATGTACACAGAGCTAATATAATATTCAAATTTTGATACCCAAGGCCGTCATATATAAGATTTTGCTTGCGAGGGTTTCATCAGAATGACGACGTGGCATTCAGCCTTTGCATGCCTTCATTTCTGAAGTCTGCTTGCTAACATTGAGTTGTACTATAACATTGATTTGTACTGGGAGTTTTGCGTACTTTAGAGTGTACATGTAGCCCTCCATTCTGCTCAAGAAGGTAAGCGTTGTAAATTACTTTAATTATGCAAGTACATGAATGTCTATCGATCAATATCCTGATTGCAAACTGTTAGGAAGACATTCCATATGGTACAAGTTCAAAATCATGTAACTGACGAACCACGGTACTTTTGAATTTCTGATCGAAGAAATGAAAATATCGTGGTTCATTACATGGACACGAGTCTGAACTTATATTTGAAATGTCTTCTTCACAGTGTGGAATCAGGGTGACAGTAGACATTCACTTAGGCCCCCTACTCGTGTATTAAACAACCAGAGAGACTTTGGTGGTACCCTTTTGTTCCCCCTCAACAGCAAAGCAGGAATCTGTATGGGCAGCAAGAATATAACCCTATGCATTACTGCAGAGTAGGCAATGGTTTTGTATCATAGGCATAAGTAAACCTTGTGTGCATTATAGGGAATAAATAGGTGCTTGTCCGGTTTTAAACACTGTGTTTAAGACTGGTTTGGAGTATGGACAAAAATTGCAGTATACAATAATACATTGATTGGATATTACTATCGAAGTCTTTTTTGTGGGAGCAGGTTATTACACTATTCTTCAATGTGCCTGGTTTTGGGCGGAGTGTCATTTTCCCCATAAGAGATATCTCTGTATGTAACAAACTATGCAGTATTGAAACGATAACCAACCCCTCCCCCAACCCCTCACAAAAATTCATGCTTTACAACAAAAAAATGTTATTTCTAGGGTGGAGGCAACCAGCAAATGCTATGGAAAAAAATGTCAGAAATCAGTTGAAGCAATTTTCTGAGTGGGAAAAAATGAAGTAGCCCTCTAAAATCCTGCAATTGTTTTTGGGGTGTTTTTTGAATTATTTTGCTAACATCCCTACTTTATACTTCCATCTTTTTTTGAAATACAATTACAGTTCTTCTTTCAAAAAGCAAATGAATTTGGTGTCACTTTATCAGATCTCTTTTGCAGGTTTCGATTTATATTGACAGACTAGTTCATTTCCGCAATGAAGTAATCGATGTCCCTACAATGTAGCTTACCAAAGTTTGGGGAAAAGAAACATACATGGACTAACTATAGTTTAACGCAACATCGATTTCTTTGAGTGGAATGGTGTGATTTTGTCTCACGCCATGTTGCAATTTTACTTATAAAAATAGTAAAATTTTGTAAAAAATGTGTTTTGTTTTAACACCACACAAATTGCCCCGTATTCGTCCTAATTTTCCTGGTTCTCAAATACGTTTGATTTACTGGCTAGTTGTTAAGCTCAGAGAGACAATTTAAATCTGGCAAAAATAAACTTCAAGAAAGATCAACCAATGGTAGTTGTTTTAGGTTAAGGAGAATACACGAGAAAGTGTTGATTCGTAATTTAAGAATTCATGAGGCGCGAAGCGCCGAGTGAGTTCATAAATTAAGATTGTATTCTTCAACTTAAACCATTGCGTCATCAGAAGTATTGGAAAGAATGTTGCAACCTGACGCCACTTTTTTCTTCATATATATATCATCTCAATGAAGGTCATTCGTTGCAAAAAGGATGATAAGACATGAATCTGGGACTAAGAAATGTTTCCAATTTTGTTAGGAAATACTTGAAATGACCTCTGTAGACTTTGTACACGAGCGCAAAAGTGGCATCAGGTTGCAACATTTTTTCCTGGCGTGTTTAGCATGTGTATCGCCACACCCATACAACCAAGTAATTTTGTGTGTATAGGCTCCTTACGTCAAAATGGATGGTTCAGACGACGATTTCTTTCTGAATAAAAGTATATTTGCAGTGACGGTGGAGAATCTGACAGTGAAGATGCATTGGTAATTTTTGGAAAACAAATTTTCACGCAGACGGTCCTATTCATGCTCATTATGAAGAACAATTGTCCGACTTGTTCAAAGTGTGGATTCGTACATGTAACACTTTGTACAGTGTACATCCACACTTTACTAAAGATTTGTTGTGCCAAATCCACACTTTGTGACCAGTGTAACAGATTCGTAGATCCGAATCCACACTTTTAACAATAGTGTGACGTCATAGCAACGGTTTAAGCTATCATAACAACAGAACCCAGGAATTGAATCCGTAGAGTTATACGTGTACATGTGCATAGAAATAATTTGGGCCTATAAAATTTGGCATGATGTTGGCTTAATAATAGTTTAAGGTCATACTGCTAAAATAAAGAGTGTGTGTAGTGAGGGGGCGGGGCATCACTGCACAGTGCAATTGTCCTTTTTCTTTCGATTTGGTTCAAAGATAAATCTTGAAGTACTTTGTTTATTTCTGTAGTGTATTTATTCTGGGCGTCTTTCGATTTTGAAGAAAAAAACCTGACACATTACACACAAAATTACATATAATGACACTCTACAAAGAATGTACAATCAATGACCCAAATTGTCAGGGTTTGTGATTTCTGTGTGAAATCTGTTTGATTTCCTGTAGTTTTCTCATTTTGAGCTTGCGAGACTGAGAGGTACGAGTCACAGAGGCATGCTGCGAGTGGCTACGTGGGGGAGAAATTAGTCATGGCTAGGCTCTGACTAATATGGTCACATGCTTGCCTTATATGGACTAGTAACTTATCAAACAACTGCCCTGGAATCGGTCCATTATATTTCTTAAAGAGAAGATAAAAAATGATATTTTTATCAACAGACCCTTAAAGTTGGCTTCCTGCAAGTAATTAAGTGTAATTACTCAGGCGTGTATCGGGGGATAAAGAAAACACTCAAGCGCTGTCCCCCAAAAAATTATCATACAAATTCCAAAAATTAAAGTTCAACTTGTCGCTAAAATGGCAACTTAAACCCCCTCGGAGGGAGGGAGGGCTTATCTCTAAACCAGGACATTTTATTTCCTATTTATTATCTGATGATATATTACCTAGGTTATATTTTAATTGTTGTTCTAACTGGTTTTTTTTTCCTATTTGGCTTTGGAACTTTGTCAAGCTAAATTGTCGGTGAATGCTCTATGTTCCGACACCCCTACGTTTTTGTTCCGATACCCTTATGTTCCAACAACGCGCAGATAAGATCATGTTACTCCCGGTTAGGGATAGGTTCAGGGTTAGGAATTGGAATATGTGCAGTCGGAACATAGGTATGTCAGAACATGTAGGTGCGTCTGAACATAGGTGTGTCGGAACATAGGTGTGTCGGAACATAGGTGTGTTGGAACATAGGTGTGTCAGAACATGTAGGTGTGTCGGAACATAGGTGTGTCGGAACATGTAGGTGCGTCGGAACATAGGTGTGTCGGAACATAGGTGTGTCGGAACATATGTAGGTGTGTCGGAACATAGGTGTGTCGGAACATAGGTGTGTAACCAATGGATTAAAAGTTAAACTTGTACTTTGTTGATAGGTACAAATGGACATGTACTATATATCCCTGATGATGTAGGAATCTGGTGGTGGTGTGATGTAGCATTGCAGAATAGGAACCTTTGACCCTGTCAATCAAGCCTTTAATGTATACACCATCAACTTGAACCTAAAACGATCTCAAGTCACGTAATTGTTGAACGATGCAACATCCAGGGAGTGAGTGAATGCTCAGTCCAATTGGAGACCTGGGCCCCTGGGTATCACAGAACTGGCTGATGAATGCGCCGTCCAATTGGAGACCTGGGCCCCTGGGTGTCACACAACTGGCTGAGGGAATGCGCCGTCCAATCAGAGACCTGGGCCCCTGGGTATCTCACAACTGGCTGAGGGAATGCGCCGTCCAATCAGAGACCTGGGCCCCTGGGTATCTCACAACTGGCTGAGGGAATGCGCCGTCCAATCAGAGAGCTGGGCCCCTGGGTATCACGCAACTGGCTGGTGATAACCATCTTTATTTAACGATGACCTAAACAATTCCGTCAGTTTCATTGGTGGATATCGAGTGGGTGCGGCACAAAGAGATCACGTGCACATTCAGCATGCACATTTTGATACCCAAAGCCGTCATATATAAGATTTTTCACGCGAAGACTTCATCAGATTGATGACGTGGCATTCAGCCTTTGCATGCCTTTATTTATGAAGTCTGCTGGCTAACATTGAGTTGTACTAAAACATTGATTTGTACTGGGAGTTTTTGCATACTTGAGACTGTATAGCCCTCCATTTTGCTCAAGAAGGTAAGAGTTGTAAATTGCTTTAATTATGCAATTACATGCATGTCTATCAATACCCTAATTGCAAACTGTGAGGAAGACATTCCATATGGTACAAGTTCAAAATCATGTAGGCCCTAAGTGACAAACCACAGTTGAATTTCTGATCGAAGAAATGAAAATATCGTAGTTCATTAGTTACACGAGTCTGAACAAGTTTGTATTTAAAACGTCTTCTTCACAGTGTGGCATCAGGGTGACAGTAGACATTCACGTACATGTAGGCCCCCTACTCATGTATTAAATAACCAGAGAGACTTTTGGTGGTACCCTTTTGTTCCCCCTCAAGAGCAAAGCAGGAATCTGTATGGGCAGCAAGAATATAACCCTATGTATTACTGCAGAGTAGGCAATGGGTTTGTATCATAGGCATAAGTAAACCTTGTGTGCATTATAGGGAATAAATAGGTGCTTGTCCGGTTTTAAACACTGTGTTTAAGACTGGTTTGGAGTATGGACAAAAATTGCAGTATACAATAATACATTGATTGGATATTACTATCGAAGTCTTTTTTGTGGGAGCAGGTTATTACACTATTCTTCAATGTGCCTGGTTTTGGGCGGAGTGTCATTTTCCCCATAAGAGATATCTCTGTATGTAACAAACTATGCAGTATTGAAACGATAACCAACCCCTCCCCCAACCCCTCACAAAAATTCATGCTTTACAACAAAAAAATGTTATTTCTAGGGTGGAGGCAACCAGCAAATGCTATGGAAAAAAATGTCAGAAATCAGTTGAAGCAATTTTCTGAGTGGGAAAAAATGAAGTAGCCCTCTAAAATCCTGCAATTGTTTTTGGGGTGTTTTTTGAATTATTTTGCTAACATCCCTACTTTATACTTCCATCTTTTTTTGAAATACAATTACAGTTCTTCTTTCAAAAAGCAAATGAATTTGGTGTCACTTTATCCAGATCTCTTTTGCAGGTTTCGATTTATATTGACAGACTAGTTCATTTCCGCAGTAAAGTAATCGATGCCCCTACAATGTAGCTTACCAAAGTTTGGGGAAAAGAAACATACATGGACTAACTATAGTTTACCACAACATCAATTTCTTTGGGTAGAATGGTGTAATTTTGTCGGACTCCATGTTTCAATTTTACTTTTAAAAATAGTAAATTTTGTAATAAATGGGTTTTGTTTTAACACCACACAAATTGCCCCCTATTCGTTCTAATTTTCCTGGTTCTCAAATACGTTTGATTTACTGGCTAGTTGTTAAGCTCAGAGAGACAATCTAAATCTGGCAAAAATAAACTTCAAGAAAGATCAACCAATGGTAGTTGTTTTAGGTTAAGGAGAATACACGAGAAAGTGTTGATTCATAATTTAAGAATTCATGAGGCGCGAAGCGCCGAGTGAGTTCGTAAATTAAGAGTGTATTCTTCAACTTAAACCATTGCGTCAACAGAAGTATTTGAAAGAATGTTGCAACCTGACGCCACTTTTTTCTTCATATACATGTATAACATCTCAATGAAGGTCATTCGTTGCAAAAATGATGATAAGACATGAATCTGGGACTAAGAAATGTTTCCAATTTTGTTAGGAAATACTTGAAATGACCTCTGTAGACTTTGTACACGAGCGCAAAAGTGGCGTCAGGTTGCAACATTTTTTTTCTGGCGCGTTTAGCATGTGTATCGCCACTCCCATACAACCAAGTTATTTTGTGTGTATAGGCTCCTTACGTCAAAATGGATGGTTCAGACGACGATTTCTTTCTGAATAAAAGTATATTTTGCAGTGACGGCGGAGAATTGAAGATGCATTGGTAATTTTCAAAAAAACAAATTTTCATGCACAAGGTCCTTTTCATGCTCATTATGGAGAACAATTGTCTGACGTGTTCAAAGTGTGGAATCGTAATTCCGAATCCACACTTTACTAAAGATTCGTCGTTCTGAATCCACACTTTGTGACCAGTGTAAAAGATTCGTAGATCCGAATCCACACTTTTAACAATAGTGTGACGTCATAGCAACGGTTTAAGCTATCATGACAACAGAACCCAGGAATTGAATCTGTAGAGTTATACATGTACATGTGCATAGAAATAATTTGGGCCTATAAAATTTGGCATGATGTTGGCTTAATAATAGTTTAAGGTCATACTGCTAAAATAAAGAGTGTGTGTAGTGAGGGGGCGGGGCATCACTGCACAGGGCAATTGTCCTTTTTCTTTCGATTTGGTTCAAAGATATATATCATCTCAATGAAGGTCATTCGTTGCAAAAAGGATGATAAGACATGAATCTGGGACTGAGAAATGTTTCCAATTTTGTTAGGAAATACTTGAAATGACCTCTATAGACTTTGTACACAAGCACTAAAGTGGCATCAGGTTGCAACATTTTTTTTTCTGGCGCGTTTAGCATGTGTATCGCCACTCCCATACAACCAAGTCATTTTGTGTGTATAGGCTCCTTACATCAAAATGGATGGTTAAGACGACGATTTCTTTCTGAATAAACGTCCCATTCATGCTCATTATTGAGAACAATTGTCCGACATGTGCACAGTGCGTTTGACCTATTTGTTTCGATTTCGTTCAAAGATAAAATCTTGAAGTACTTTGTTTATTTCTGTAGTGTATTTATTCTGGGCGTCTTTCGATTTTGAAGAAAAAAACCTGACACATTTCACACAAATTACACATAATGACACTCTACAAAGAATATGAAAAAAAAAAAACCCCAGCTCTGTCCAAATAAAAATATTATCATACAAATGCCAAAAAATAATGCAAACCCCCCCCCCCCCTTCCCCCTGCTGTAAAACCCTCAAAATTTTTTTGACGGTATAATGTCCGCCTGTTCAAAATATGGTAGACCATTCTGTAATGTAGTCTTAATAATCGTCGAATTTGAACAGCGCCCCCTATTGAAATATGGTACCAGCCCCCCCCCCCTCCCAGTTTTTTTATTTAATGGAGGCCAAGTGTCCGGAGAAAAAAAACTGTACATTTTCAGATTTTTTTGCTGATGAACCCCCCCCCCCCCCCGCGAAAATTCCTGGATCCGCCCCTGTTACTGTATGTGAAGAGTGTCAAAGGGGTGGTTTGAAGTGTTCTTTTTGTTTACTTTTTGTCTGGCTGGTTCAAATTAAGTATCATTTTCAGTAATATGATTTATGTTTATTGTGGGTGGATACTTGGACCGATATCAGTTCAAATAGTTGACAGAATACGGACCACCTACAACGGCAGCGAGACAGAGGTTGATAATTACAGACGGTTCCAATGTCATTGCTGAGTGGTGTTTGCTTACATTGCGTCAGTGATGTGAATCTCATCACTACACTTACTGCAGGCACTCATTGGTAGTATGACAAGATTGGATATTTGCTCATCACTACATGCATTTGATGGTATTTGTGTCCTCAAAGTCAAAAGATGGAAGTGGGGTAGGGGTGGGGTTGAATTCTTCGACACTCGGGATTTGGGAGATGGATGTGGCTGTCCAAAGTTCATACATGTATTGGCACGATGAGGGTCCCTTCCAGACAGTTTCTTATTAAACGTTCCATCAGCAAATAATGAGTATGGACATTGAGGCTCTGATACGGAGCATGGGGGTAAATGAGGAGAGGGAAAACATGGGCGGGGCATGCCCCTCCCTCCACACACTGGTGTTCTGGATGTTTTTATGCACTAGAATGAAGGTTGCCAAAATGGTGTTAAAGAAGCTTCCCGCACAAAAACTATTTTGTCTTTATATCCAAACAGTAATGGACGTGTGAACTCCTTCACTGCCACGGTCAGCTACAGAGTAACGCCTTTCATCGGTTAAAGGTGAGTGAACTAATTGACCTACATGTATTAGACATAATGACGTCACGCTTTGTTTACATGTGTGCTTTCCTATGGGAGCTTGGTGGCTCTCTCATGCCCACCTGGCTCACCATGCCCACCCGATCCACCGATTGACCGACCAACTGTCTGATGGAGCGACCAACCGATCAACTGACCTACTGACTGACTGACCAACGGAGTGACCAACCAATCGACTGACCTACTGACTGACTCCCCAACTGATGAAGCTACCAACCGATCAATTGACCTACTGACTGACTGACCAACTGATGGAGCTACCAACCGATCGACTGACCTACTGACTGACTGACCAACTGATGGAGCTACCAATTGATCGACTGACTTTAAGTCAGTCGATCGGTTGGTCGCTCCGTACTTACTGACTGACCGACTGACTGGTAAACTAACTGGCCGACTGACTGACCAACCGACAGAGTCACCAACTGATCGATTGGCCGACCAACCAACCTCCCAAGTGACAGAGCAACAACCAACCTTCCGACCAACCGACCGACAGAGCGACCCGACCAACCTACCAACCAACCGACCGCTTGACCGACCGACCAACAGAGCGACCAACTGACCGATGGACTGACTGACCAACCAATCGACCACCCAACTGACCAACCGACAGAGCAACGAACTGATCGACTGAACGACAGATGGACTGACCAACCAACAGACCGACCAACCGACTGACTGACATATATAGCAGGCATGCAACTTTTCCTCAGATCCGCTGATTTCCTTGTGTTTGCTTCTCGTGAATACCGTTACAAATTGCAAAACACTGTGTACACTGTGCCCACATCACCAGTGCTAAATGGCAGAACCACTGGATGAGGGATCCCAAAGACGAAATGAGACACAAACGCTGCGGACACAAAATAACCCTGGTCCAAGCACATCACCAACCAATCAGGAAGCTTTGACCCAACAACTACCGGCTGATGGAGTGAGGGATGCTCAACAAACGACTCAGTCTGGCAGCGGACGGCCTTCCCAGCAGGAACCAATGCCACAACCACCGTCTCAAGTACGGCCAAGACCGGGTGAGACACAAACATTTGTCTGTAACCCTGCATGTTATGACTCCCCTGGCCCTGATATCGGTTCCCTGACAGCATCCTTCCCCTCCATCCTTTGCATTGACGCTATTAGGCACAATATATAGAATAGCATGAGTCCTTGAAACAAGGGGGACCGCACTGGTGACCTGCCCCCCTCACCCCATGGTGAATTACTCGGAGCATCCGTACTACACAATACCACAACCAATTAGTAACTAATTAAAACACTGATAAGGTCACACTATTCCAATCCTGCTAACAGTTAACGCTTAAATCCCTGCCACCTAAAAGAAACAAAGATTCACCCCGTTGAAGTTTGGACCGATACTCAACTGTAATAAATTACAATAACTTGTCTCTTTAATGGTACAAAGTTTGTCTCTTGGCCCCAAAATTAGTTATGATTATTTCAATCATATTATATATTTCATTAAACTCTGCGTTGTGTATCAATTATTTCTCTTTAGAAAAATAAATGGCAAAAAGGAACACTTAAATCGAAAATGAAAACACATTTTATTTATCCATTCTGGACAATGGCAGCACCTTACGCTGAGAGGTGTCCAGTAAAATACGACCTATGTGTGCGGCACACACATGGTCAAAACTATTACGAGACAGCAGCTATCAAACATTTCCTGACCTTGTTAAATTACCATTTTTTATGCTGGTGAAAGCAGGTATATAAAAAAAAAAATCACTCTAGAAAGATGTAAACTGAAGTAAATGAATTATTATGTCCTGTGTCCTTTTTCAATTTGTCAGTACCTCTTTTCACAGTGCAGTAGTATTTACACTGTAAAGGCAAATTCATAAAACATTTCATACTATTTTATTTCAGAAAGAAAATTGGATGATGAGCCTCCCCATGCTTCAGGTGAGTTACACAGCCTTTTTTCAGACAGTGGATTTGTCATAGTTTCCAGATTGTAATGGTCCTGTCTCGCTTCGAGGCATTCATTCCAGCTTGCAGTAATAAAAAGTGTTTAAAGCTGGCAGTGGTTGGGTTGGAGACCAACCTGTTTTCATTTTTTTTCCATTTTAGAAGGGACATATTCACCAGCAGTTGAAGACATTCCTGCTACCCATCCCCTGATGAGTCAGCATATTTCTAAGTTTGATCTGAGACAGAGCAATCAATCGCAATCAGAATGAGTTATTAATTTTATTATTTTTTTCGGTGCTTTCTGCCCAGCAACGTTGACGAAAAAGTCGTCTTCCTTTTTTTTTCTTTGAATTGGTAAAGAAATTCACTAAAATGAAATTCACTAAAATGAGATTTGAACAGAGAACCTCTGAATCACCATTCCAGTGCTCTATTCACTGACCTATTGAGCCATATTTTGCATTCTTCTGATTGGTGCCTCTTCACAGAGCATAATTCACTATACTTACCTACGTATTAGTACTCTTCCATTATTGACTACATTAAGAAAGAAAGGCATAAAACCCTGTGCAACCTCAGTCCTGCAAAATCCTCCAACTGCCTTCATGTAAAAATTGCATACAGCCTCAATCCTGCAAAATCCTCTATTTTTTTTTATGTTGTCCTTGGAGGGGTGACCACTGCCTCAATCCTGCAAAATCCTCCGGCAATCACCGTCAATTGGTTGAGGCAGAGCCAGTGACATCCTGGAGCAGTGCCGAGGATTAGTACATGTATAATGTAGGATTACATATGTGAGGCTGAGCATAAACAACAAAAGGTCCAGTGCATCCTGCAAAATCAGCCACACTTTTCTGCCATAAAGCCTCAATTTTCTGCAAAATTTTCCATTTTGCCGAAAGTATTTGGGGAGATTAGGCCAAAAAAAAGGTTTCCAGTTTCTGGTTTGCGCGTGCGTCGCCGTAGCCATGCGCTTCGGCAAAATTAAAAAGTTTTTTTTTAATGTAAGATGATGTCTTAAAACTGCCAAACTCACTGGTTTGACTGTAATCCTGCTGCTGCACAATTTTAACGTGTTTTAGAGGTGGTTACGATCAAGTATTAGCTTTATGTGGCCTCTCTTGGCACCCATATGTTTTGTACTAAATTTTATAGTCGGGCACCATTTGCACATGGTGTTGTAATTTTGTTATTGTGCGTCTGGAAGCCAGAGTGAAGGAGCGATGGTCGTGTATCTCAGGGAATCTGTAAATGCATTTTAATTAGCGCAGTATGTAAAAGAGCAGACTAATGACCAGCCTGGCAGCTCATGCACAATGTCGATGTCGCTGTGTAGTCTGACATAACTGTTTTCCCTGATTTTTGTCTTGACTATCAAAATTTCAGATCGTAAGTGGGTCAGACTTCTCAAGCCTTATGGCCTTACTGAGTCATCTCAAGCTCCACTCTGAAGGATATTTTTTGAGTGTCATCTACACCATATCAGCAAACATTTGAAGAAAAAAAAGTGGGGCCAAAAAAAAAAAGAAACCTGCGTCGCCGGACAACTTTTTGGGCAAGCTTCGTACCAGAATTCAGAGACTTTGTTTTGGTTTTAGGGTTAACGGGGGATTATACTGTAGAAAACTCTGTCCTTTTATGTTACGTGCGATCATTTTTATTTTCAGATAATGTCATGAAAGCCCTAGAAGCAGATGCCAGCGAGCGCGCAGAGAAGCGTAAAGCAGAGGCGACGGTTCTGAAAGATCAGGGGAACCAAGCGTTCAAGAAGAGCGATTACACACGAGCCGTTGAGCTCTACACGCAGGGCCTGGAATGTCTAAAAGACTTTGTGGTGCTGTACACCAACAGGGCTCAGGTAAACAAGTCAATTCAAGTCTGTTACGAGCCAAGATGACCCATCAGGCCATCGTTTATCTCCGTTTATCTCCATGAAATGACCGAGAATATGAGAATATTTCTATTTCCCTGGATCAGTCCATTGTAGGTTGGTCCCCAACTAATACCCTTACCCATTCACATGTGTACTCCTGGGTGGAGAGAGGCAAGTGGAGGTGAAGGCTTGTGAGAAAGATACGCAACGTTTTAATTTATTTCCTGAAAAGTTTTCTTATAAAGAAGGGAGAAAAAAGAAAGGAAAACATATCATTTTGGGAGGGGGGCCAACTCATCTTACATGTATGATTTTTTAGTACTGCACATAAGGCAGACGATTAATCCCAGGCAACACACCTGTTATCCTGTTGAGAAACACAACGCTTCATTGTTCAATATATGCGGCAAATTTGAATCCCCTCTTTCCACTTATATCTCCCCCCCCCCTCAGGCTTACAACAAATTGGAAAAGTTTACAGAGGCAATGGAGGACTGCCGGACTGCCTTGCAGTTGGAACCAAACAACGTCAAGGCATTGGTGCACCTTGGCAAGGCCCAGCAGGGCCTGAAGGATTACAGGGTGGCTGTTATGACTTTCCAAGAAATCCTCAAGATTGACAAGAAATACGAGAACGTGGTCGCAGGTTGGTCAGCAGTCATCAGGCCAAATGCACAAACATGAGTTCCGATCATGCTAAATGAGTCATTTGTCAGATCTTATCGAATATTGTGGTTGATTTTTATAACATTTTTGAATAAAGTTGTATTTCATTTTATATGTGGTGAAAACCCCATGTGAATACGACCTTCTGCTCAGAAGTGATGGGATTTGGAACACAGGCAGATTTGAAAGAAGAAAACATAGAAATCAAACAGAGTAAGCTATGATACAAAATAAAAGCGTTTTAACACAACAATAAACATGCTTTATTTCAGTCCTTAGAAAAAATGTCACGTTTTAATATTTTATCGTGAGATTTTTTTCAAGAAGAAATAGTTGACATGAAAGAGGACATATGTAGCCTTCCAATTTTACAAAAAAAGTCAATTTTGAAATGTTCACCCTGACTGAACTATTTTGGGCAGCATCTTAAAATCATAATTGCCGACAAACGACTCATTTAGCTTGATCGCATCACACATTTGAATGTAAACGTGAATCTGAAGCTAACTTGAAGTCATTCAGGACATGTATTCAAATGAGTTAAAATGTTTGCAGATCCACAGTGCATTTATTTGCTGATTGTTTTTGTGGATTTTTCATTTTCCAACCATCTCATTCCTGCACTAGACTACATTGCAGCCGTGAATAATGCTGAGTCCACAGCCAAGTCGGATAAGGAGGCTGAGAGGTCGTTCACCGAGGGCGACGACAAGGCAACAGGTGTTCAAAAAATGGGTAAGCAAAACTATGCCATAAATTAAGAAAAACACAAATGTAGGTATGTATTAAATTGAATGCTTCTTATCCCCAAAATGTCCGTTTTTTTAGCATTTCAAATAATCTTGAATTTTGGTTTAACTATAGACCCTTTGTTGGTTGCGCCATGACAGTGGGCAGCAGCGATTTCATGAAAAAGTGCGCAGCTTATGCCATGAGTAAGACTTACGCAACAAATTTGTTGCCTAGCTGCGCAATAAACTTATGATCGATTTTACGAAACTTGGCGTAGCTGCACAACACTTTAAATCATTTAAGCATCTTGGACGAGGATAAAAGCAGCATTTCCGACGGCTGTTTGTGTGTGAAGTTTTTCGTTTGTGAAACAGTCGTTGGATCACCTCAGCCAGACATTTTGAGAATTATTTTGTTCCTGAAACAAGGGGGACCGCACTTCCGACCAGCCCCCTGTCACCCCATGGCAAATTTGACTTACTATCTGGATGAAAGTGAATTTTCCCGTTCAATTCCGAGAACTCCCCTCTCGTTCGCGTACACGTTTATTCATTTGACTGGCAAGGCAGAGAAGAGGAGAGCTCTCGGTATTGAATGGGACAGTTGCACAAGTGTCCAAGGTTGCCGTGCTGAACATATTAAAGTGTAAGATTTGTTTACAATAAACAAGCTGTTGAACTGAGTGATAAACCTCATGAAGATTTTGTACAGAAACATTGGTTACCGTATTAATTGATTTGTGGCTGTTTGCAGGTATCACTGAGCCCGTTCTACGCAAGATCTCTGAGATGATTGGCGCCGAATGGCGGAAGCTGGCTACACATCTCGGTTTCAGCGCTGCAGAGATCGAGCACATCGTGATGGATGACCCAGGCCAGACAGAGAACCAGATCTTCAACATGCTGGTCAAATGGAGGCGCCGACAGTCCACTAGCACGGATCAGAGGGATGTGTTATGCACAGCTCTGATGGAGATCGGCAGAAGGGACATTGTTGAAGACCTGATAGGTAGGTATCAGAATGAACCACATCAATCGTTATTTTCATGACATTTGTAGCCTTGGTACGTATGATTGAATCAGTCCTTCATTTTTAAGGAGCGCGATCGCGCAGGCGCTCCTACTGCGCTCCTCGACTGTCTCGAAGGAGCGCCAAAAATAGCGCTCCTCGGAAATCCAAAAGAGGGCTCGTCAAACAAGGGAAGTTTAAAAATAAGAAGTGATAAAAACGCAAAGGATTTTAAGTCTTAAGCTACACGTATTTTTCGTTGTTATAATGCCCAAACTCACGTTAATATGACGCTGGACATCGCTAAAAATGAACGAACACCGAGCTCGTACGTACTGTATAAGATCGTGTGTGTACAGCGGTTGTATACTGTGCGTGCACAATCTGCATATCGCATATAAACATAGAGCTGCATGAAAACACGTGGGCCCGTACGTGCGAGTGCAGCAATGACTGGTTCCCGCTGCGCCGCGCGCTAAATCCCAATGAAGGCATGATGAAAATGCGGTAACCAGTCAATGTAATAGTCGCGCGCGGTGCAATGCTCTGCCGTACAGTGTTTTGCGTGCAGGCCGGACGGAATAGACATCGTAAAAATGCCAAGAAAACAACGATTGAGAAGGACGATCTTTGCAAGCTTATTCACAAAACTTGATCTCTCTTGTCTGTGTATGTATTTCCCGTGTTCATGAATTTATTTTGAAGAAGTTTTACTGGTATGTGAAGTGAAACGATGCAGCGTGTATCACCGAAATCCTATACCGTAAAACGCGTCTCATTGCCGGCCCATCACACACAGTGCATCACAAACGCTCGTACTAGTGCGAAGTTCAGACGTTGTTAGCCAGTTTCTCGTCGTGACTAGCATTGTGTATATGGCATACTTGACCTGCATTTTCCATTGTTTTTAAGATTATCGACGGCAGATATTTTCGATAAAACTTAAGGCAAGTTTGTGTCATTCTGAGGCCCTTTTTGTATAGCTTTCGTAGAGCAATTGAAATAGTTCAGGCTGAAAATTTCATATAATTTTAACGAATCTGAAAGCAAATATTCAGTTGCTTTATGTGCCGTTTATCAACTCTCCATTTTCCAAGTATAATCAAGTAATGAACCAACTGACAACTGTATTAAAAAATGAAAGCCTAAGCAGTAGTCAAACCTTTTATTAATCTCCATTTAGTTAGTTTTTTAAAATAAATTTTACCTTGTCTTACAGTTACAAAAACGAAAAAAGTAACGCAACTTGAGCATATGTTATTATGCAAAAACTAATAATGGAGCCCCTTAAATAAATCCTTATATGCAAAATAAAACAAAAACAATGGTAACCCGTCGTTTTACCGCTGTTTATCCGTAGATTTTAAGGAGAGCGATTTGCACTCCTCAAATATTTGAGGAGAGCGATTTATAGCTCTCCTGGATTTTCTTTAAATGAAGGACTGTTGAATGATGAATCAAAACTCTTTTTTCTAGCCCTTAAAATAGCTAGGGGCGGGTACGTATAATTTGAATAACTGCTTGTTCAAGGCTCACAACTCCTTTAGTATATAAATGTCTGGGTGTGTTCAGCATTCAAACTGTGGACGAAAAAATACCAGAGAACAATATCACCCGCAATTCCCAGCATACGTCTGCAATTGGAGTCATGTACAAAACATATGGGAGTCTTCCTAAGTTAAAATACAAACAAAAGAGGGACAATAGGACATCCACGATTGATGGAGTGAACACGTTTGTGTGCGCGCGTTTGTTTATGGTGTAAATTGAGTACACACAAGTGCAACATCATCGATGAATTGAGGACAGAAAATGAATCAAGTACTCCTCAGTTGGAAAACGTGTACAAAACCTGTTGCGAAAAAGTTAGTGTACAAACAAAGGAAAGGGGAAGAGGAGCAAAAGAAAATCCTCGATTTACACCATAAACAAATGTGCTAGTGCATGTGTGTGTGTTATGTTTTAGTTAGATTAACTCTTGTCAGCACGATAACTTGAGAAATACTTTACTTAGGAACATGAAATTTGGTTTGTGGATTTTTCTGGATAGTCTTTACAAGCCTATTGCATTTCGGGCCGACAGGTCAAAGGTCAAGGTCAATATATTGTTAAAACAAGAAATCCTGTCAACATGTTAACTTGAGAAACACTTTACTTAGGAACTTGAAATTTGGTTTGTGGGTTGTTGTTGATAGTCTTAAGAGGCCTATTGCTTTTGGGACCAACAGGTCAAAGGTCAAGGTCACTTTTGCTAAAACAATAGAAATCTTCCATTTTGGTTAGGGACACCGACATTATAAAAACTACCAGCATGCCAAAGGGATGGGGTAAGAAAGGTCAGGTCTCATGTCCTCATGCAGCCACTAATACGTCCACGAATGAACAAGTGTTTGGTTCAGTGGGTGTTGGACAGAGGAATTTCTCCTGACAATAACGGAATAAAAACAGCGCATAGTATTGTCCAAAAGTTTCGCCCTTTTTGTTGGAATTTACTGCCAACTACAGTTTGTCCTTTCATGATGCAGTTTATGGTGTGATCAAAATTTTCTCGTTGACTTCATTAAAGTTGTGTATATTGAAGACTGCAAGGGATGGGCTATAGCATCAACCTCAGATAACTGTTTGGTTTATCAATATTGTTATCGTCGGGCGCCTGATTTAAAAAAATATATATAGAGATACTTCAATTTCAGTACTTGCCAAAATTTGCAAATGCACATTTTACTGCAATTAAAGGGAAACTAAAACTAATTAATTGCTTATGTGGATAAAGGTAAAATAAATAACCTGAATGCAGAAAAAACAATAGGCATGATAGGTAGTGCGAGGACTTGGGAAATGAACCAGCAGATTGTTCAGTTTGTTGAATTTAGCTGATGAATCGTGTTCATCTGTCCTCAAAATTACTCATTATAATTGTATGATTTCCTTTAGAAATCACCGAACTCCAGGGGCCGGTTACCTTTGAGGATTTGCAACAGGAAATTATCGACAACTACAAGCAAACTGCAACGACTATTCCTGCACACCCTACACTGGAGACACGTCAAGTGGGTATTGAGGAATTCTTTGTTCCTCTTCATCTAATAAAGAACATTCCAGGCAAAACAAAATCAGTGAGGTCGGTGAGATTACCAGAAGGAAAATTATTCTTGGATGAAGCACTATATGACATTCTCAATTCCTTGGATGATTTGTTCAATCAGGAAATAGTTAAGGAAATCAAGATTCTTCTTGTTGGCGGGGCCGGGACGGGTAAATCAACCCTGTTAGCGAAGGTTGCAAACTCCTCCATCACACTTAGTTCAAAACCTCTTCTTGGTAGATTCGATCTTGTGCTTTGGATAAAGCTGAGACAAATGCAGCAATCTAGCTGTGTCTTGGATGCCATATTTGACCAAATTCTAGCACAAAACACCAAACTTACAAAATCCACAGTGAAAGGTTTCATTGATGGTCATGAATCACGCATTGCTTTGCTGTTGGACGGAGTGGATGAAATCCCATCTCATGTTTTGCAATCTAAGGAGGGCCTGTACAGGGTTCAGGATATCTTACGCAACAGAGTCCTTACTAAAAGTTTTGTGCTGGTCACCACCAGACCACACATGAAGGAATCAGTACTCAGGTTTCACCCAAAATTTGCCCAGGTGGAGACATATGGATTCACTCCACAAGACAGAGATCAGTACATCAGATTAAACCTTCCTGATAATGCTGACATGGGAGAGGCATTGGTTTCATATCTGAAAACCAATCAACATCTCTGGGAAATGTTCAAATTTCCAATCATTTCCCAGATGATGTGCCTTGTTTGGAAGAATCAAAAGTCATTGCCTGAGAGAATGACTGAGCTGTTTGCAAAGTTTGCAGAGGTTCTTTTCATTCGCCGCAATGAAGGTGATCAGTACATGATGTCCAACATGATGTCCATCATTGATGGCTTGGGGCGTGTTGCATTGCAAGGGTTATTAGACTCTAGAGGGGAAAGACTCATGTTCGATAAAACTGAATTTCAGGATTGTCAGTCTTGCTTAGATGAGGGTTGTCGTGTGGGTTTCGTTCAATATGAAACATACACTAGTGGTCTGGTTGTAAAGGTGTTGGTCATTTTCCTCCACAAGACTATCCAAGAATACTTCGCAGCATGTCACCTGGCGAAAATACTAGAAGATGACGAAAATGATTTCCGTCATGAGTTGAAGCAGATTGGAGAAGGCAATGTTCATGCAATGGAATACCTGCTGAGATTTTGTTGCGGTAGATCAAGGCAGGCTGCTGGTCTCATTCTGGATCACATACGAGAGATGCAAGGTGACAAGAAGAAACTGCAGAGATTAGCTGGGTTGCTGCTATTCGAGTCTGGTTCAGAAGAGTTAGCAACCAAACTAGTCAGAATAACTGAAGTAGAATGCAAGAGTAGCGAAGACCTGAAAACACTGAGTAACTACTTACAGAATGTCACTCCGCCACTTGAAGGTACATCCTTTACCCTGAATGATGTAAGACATCATGACCTTACCCTTCTCAAGGAAATTCTTCTGAGTGACAGCGTGAAGTCAGCAAGTAACATACATGTTCACTACTACTTGTCTAAGAAGGAGGAGGAGGAGCTTAGCCTCCTGGAGGAAACCCTTGGTGTGGTGGATGTTGTTGTATTATCGATTGCGGTGTACATTGTGCCGCAGTCATGGTGCGATGTGGGGCGTGTATCGCGCAGCTTTTTCCGCATGCAGGAACAAATGGACAGTCTTCAGTTTTGTATGGTCAGAAGATCACCGGATGAGGTTGTTGATCTTTTGAAGGCACTGGAAGGATGCAGGTTGAGTTGGCTCTCACTGTATGTCATCAACCTGCATGCACGATTGCAAGATATTAACCACATCCCGTCATCCCTTAGAGTCTTGAAATTCTATGGATGCAAGTTGGTCGATGATGATGTGAAGGACCTGATCAGAATCCTTCCTGCTGGGCATGGTTTAAGAGCGCTTGTTCTTAATTCCAATGCATTCAGTTTGGATGCATTGAGGGCTCTCACCCATCATCTCCGAGGTCTCTATAGTTTACGTGCGTTGAGTCTTTCTAACAACGGCCTTGATCCTGACCTCGTCAGACAAGTTGTTTGTCACAATCTCCCTCGCCTGAAGGAAACACAACAGGGATATTTTGAAACGTATTAAATAATCTCCCATCAAGTAATTACTATCAATGCACAACTCTCATGAGGCGCATTCAATCAAAACAAGTAGCACGTATCACTGGTCATTTTATGTGAGGTCATCAATGCTCTGCAGCCCCCCCCCCCAAAAAAAAAGAACAGAAGAAGTAACAAACAATCAAAACAACAACTATCAATAAAAACAAAAACTTTACTTTCAGAGGACAATAGGGGGTCGTTTCGGTTTGCGGTAACACCATGTGGTAATAACTACTGCTTAGAAGATATTAGTTCTGAAAAGAACTTGTCCTGCTTATTATCAACTTTGCTAAGTAGTTTTTTGTTCTGATAAGAACAGTCCTGCTGTAAGTTCTACGAACTTGTCTTTGGTCTCAACGTTTCGACTAGCCTGCTCTAGTCATCGTCAGGAGACTGCTGACGATGACTAGAGCAGGCTAGTCGAAACGTTGAGACCAAAGACAAGTTCGTAGGACTGTTCTTATCAGAACAAAAAACTACTTAGCAAAGTTGATAATAAGCAGGACAAGTTCTTTTCAGAACTAATATCTTCTAAGCAGTAGTTATTACCACATGGTGTTACCGCAAACCGAAACGATACCGATACCCCACCATGCAAAGCCTCAAATCTTATGACAATAGGGGGCTTGATAATGAATGAAAAAGTCAACAAAACTGTTTCAATCCTAATAGATTTATTTTAAATCCTCTTACATTATGAATCATACCCAGCATAGTTCTTCATTCTACTAACCCCCAATCTCCCCCCCCCCCCAAAAAAAAATCAATAAATCATTTGATCAATCAATTTATCAATGTGAAATGTCAATCAGAAATTCCTTAGCCTTGTATACAGAGTAAAACTTCAAACCTCGGCTACTTTAAATTGTTCGGCATTTATACCAACAAAAACACTACATAAAACCGAAAAAAAGAGACCGTTTTTGGCAGGATAGCATTTGCCTCAGCTTGTACAAATTACAAAAATCCTCACAAGTTCACCTGCCCATAGACGTTTCTTTGAGTGGTTGTGCTTCATACATTATTAAATTATCTGTGTAAATTGACGTAATTTAGTATGCATAAAACGGCAAAAATGATTATTCTAGTGTGCTAAGTTTTGTGTAGATCTTTACCTTGACTGTTTTATGTAGTGGTACAGTTGTGTAAGGACAGTATAACGTGGATTTCGTTTACTATTCAACTTTAGGCATATGTCCAAACTGAGAGTTAATAAAGCAGTTTTCATATTGTAAAACAATTTATGTGTAATGCAATGAGTAAAAAAAAAAGCGAAACCCAAAAGTTGGGACTTTTGTTTTAGTGAAGTACTGCATGTAGCACTTTCAACATCTAGGACATGAAAGCCAATTCATAAGCTTTCTTTTAGTACATGTTTCATTCAAATCACTGATGTACTTTTCAAGTTAAAAAGGTTTAAACACAAGCACCGTTTTAAAGTTTTTCCACGGATCCCCCCCCCCCCAAAAAAATGTGCGTTTTTTTTTTCAGCAAAATGAAAAAAATTCACACACATCCATATGTGATTTGTTTTCATTTTGCTGAAAGATTTACCTTCATGTGATCCATTGACAGGACTTTGAAACAGTGGCTGTGTTTAAAATCCGTAACTTGAAAAGTACATCTGTGATTTGAATGATTCTTGTACTAAAAAAGAAAGCTTATGAATTGGGCTTTCATATCCTAGATTTTGAAAGTGCCACATGCAGAAATTCACTAAAAATGGTCCCGACATGTGGGGTTTATTTTTTTTGACTAACCCTGTATATACATGTAGAATGTTGCATTGCCAAATGACGCCTTTTTGTCAGAGGACAGTCATGTTTGCTCATTCAGGACCAATCGTTGCAATTGTTGTATACTCAAAAATGTTTCTGGTTATGATGAAATAGGTGCAAGTGGACAATTTGCTTGTTTTTATCATTGCAAGCCTCTTCAAAGTATTGATTGACACTAGATTTGTTCGTTTCAAGTGTCATCAATATTCTGTACAAAAATTGACGTTTTTGTTTCTAACAGTTTTAATATTTTGCAGTTGCACAGGTGCTAACAGTCGTTTATAACATGCCCAAATGCAACCATTCAATTTGGTAAAAGTCGTTCTGCAGGAGAGAAAAAGTATACTTTGAATCAACGTTTTGATATACCGAAATGTAAACTAATGTAAATAATGTCTAACTGTTGTTGCTGGCATGACATATGAAAGAAGATTTTGATTAAAATGAGATTTACACATTGTAACTTCAAAGCCGAACTGATTGCAATTTTAAATTAATTTACACATTTAAAGGGATATGGGATGGGATCATTTGTAATTATCCCAATAGTAACCTACCGAATTGTAGTAAAAAAGCTCACTTGGATTAAAGATCGTACTGGTACTAAACACCCTGTGAAATTATTCCATCTGGCTTGCTGTCATGAAGAAGAAATCAAGAAATGTAGGTGATTTCCAATGATCAGTCAATTGACTGGTGTTCGGATATAAAGGAGTTCTATGGACAAAATCGCTTTTATTGATGAAAAGTTTGTGCATGGATATTTCACTCTTTTCTTGAAAAGTGTAATATCCAAAGCCTCAACATTTTGAGTATTCTTCTGTGGAACAGTGATGATATTACTTGTATTGGAAACAAACAAAACACATGAAATACAAATGTTCCTGTATGCCTTTAAGCCATGGTTTACAAACTACATGTGATTTTTATCTTGTGATAATTAATGTGCAACTCTGTAAGATAAGGTCATCACTCGGGTACGAACTCCAAGTCAAGATAATCTGCTGACTTCTGGAAAGTTTGGTTTCTGTTTCACGTTTACTAAAATGGAGCGAAATAAAACCTTCACTCTTTATGTAGAACATTGTCATAGTTCCTGACGCTTCTCCAACCAGTGACTGTGCTCCCGTTACACAAACACTGGTTATTGAAATGTCCTCAGTTACTGTGCTTCTGTTTTTCCCAAACGTTATTTCGTTATTATCAAATAGACATTGAAAGTTGACCTGGATCTTTTCGTGCAACTTTAGTTACATGTTGTAATGAAAATAAACCACAAAGAAGAACTGTCTCGGTGCATTATAATACATGTGTAACTTGAAAGTTGAACAAAGACATTGACTGGAGCTGGTTTGACCTGGTGACCTCTGGATTCCTGTTCCGATACGGTAATCTGGAATGGTAATCCTGCTACAGTCAATTTCCTTGTTTAATTTTCAAATAAAAATTAAAAATCTGATTTTTGCACCGTTTGGCGGAAGTAAGTTGATTTGGCTTTGATATGGTTAACTGTGAAAGAAATTTTTGTTGAAATTTGTATGTTATTTGTATTATTTGTTATTGGTGCAGAAACATTTCTGATCTCTTCTTTTCCTTTGTTCCAGAAATTTGGGGAAAAGTTTAAGACGTCAGGGATTATATTTGACATTGTGTACTTTGTATAATTATTACCGTGTAATAAATCATTCCATGCAATGACTTAAGCCAATCAAGGAGAAATCTTTGAGGTTAGATGATTGTTGTGTTGTGCCTCCATTCCTCCCTCGGTGATGGACGAATCTCCCGCCTCTGAATTCTACATTTGGGTCACCACTTGGGTTTTGTAATCAGGCATGCAGGCTTCATAATGAGGATAGCAAAAGAAATTCCTTAAAAAAATATATCAACCCAATCACAAATTTACTTTATGCAATTAAAAATATGATTACACAGCTAAATCGCTGATGGATCCAGAAGCATTTATTGTTGGGGCATTAAGAAAGTGGTAACCGACAGGCCAGTTGTTGCCAATTCCTTATGTGGAGGGGCGGGGCTAGATTGCATTTCATGGGAGGGGTGCAGTGTTCCTTTCTTTGTATTATAAAGTGGCAACGGGGATGAATAGACTACAATTTCGCATTAAAACAGTCGTCTTCACTTGTTCCCCGATGGATTTATCTTAAAAGGCATTTCTGGTGGCCCCAACTTCTGTCTGCAAGAAGACAGCTTCTTTAGACAACTTCAAATAAGTTGAATTAATCATTGTTTGATTACATTGTTTTGTTGTGGACCTGTTATGTTTTGCTGTAGTGGGCTTAGCGACACCAAGGTGACTCTTACATTTGAAAACAAACAACAACTTTAAATATTTTTCTGGCACCCAATGAACACAAAACAAATTGAACTGATAAACTATTTATACATGTATACTTGATTGTTTTGCTACTCTTCACTCGGATTTGTTCTAGGCCTATAGACTGTGATTGCAGATACGCGCGTTTTCCCGGGCCTGTTGACAAATACAATATTTACGGAGAGAACAACAATTTTGTTGCCTAAATATTCTGTGTGCTTTTCGCATTTGTCATGAACAATCTGCTTGCTGAAATTGAATTCAATGCATCAGATAATTCAGGAGTTAGCGTTACGGTCCATTATGGTCGTTTCTGTACTATGGCAAGGACAAAATCCCGGTGGTTGTGAAGCGCGGACTCCTTTGAAATAAAATTGTAGTCGGCAAAATTATAAGTGTAAATGTCCTTTGTATTAATTCGGATTGGTTTTTGGCGCTGACACCACTCTACTGCTCTATAGTGTATTAAATATAGTGTCTGATGTTTCCTGTTGAGATTTAATGCCCTTGTGACACAAGTCTATTAAAATTTGAGGGAAGCTGTCTATGGTTAAAATAAAAGTGTGTTCATGAGAAACCGTCTAACAATACAAATAATATGACCGAAACAATAGCGTTGAATATATATGCGAAAAATACAATCCAATTCAGTTTTCATGGAACATAAGCAACACAATCCTCTTGAATTTGAAAACTAAGAAATTATCCGTTTTACTTTATTGAAAGTCGTTTGTTTCACTTCTAAAAAGTAAGGGCATAGGCCTAGGCCTTACCCCATATATTTGCACATTTTTTTGTCAACTAAACATTTCTGTTGAAAAAGGGTGCGCCTGACAAAATAGTAGTCTTTCAAAAGGTTTACTTTAATTTTCTTTCAACCCGCCCCCCCCCCCCCAAGGGCGCCCTCGGAACGTCAGATTTCTACGTCCAACTAGAGAGGGCGCTTGTCAACTTGGTCGATTAGTAAACAAAAGTTGCGGAAAGTTGAAACTCCTGAAGTACAGCAAGAAAGGGAACGTTTGGGGAAAGAACGTTGCAACCTGACGCCACATTTTCTTCATATATCATCTCAATAAAGGTCAGTCATTGCAAAAATGTTTAAAAGACATAAATCTGGGACTGAGAATCATTTCCAATTTGGTTAGAAAATACTTTGAAAATCTTCTTGACTTTCCATAGACTTTGTACACAAACGCTGAATAATCCTAGAACTAGTATGAGCATGGAGTTTTTATTCCTCCATGGTATGAGGCTCTTTAGTGAGCCTCATAGACACAGAACCCCGCAAAATTGTTGTCAGCACAAAACACTAATTAAGTACAAAAACGTCCATCCCAACCAAGCTTTTTCCCACAGCACAGAACATGCAGAACCGCTGCACAGTTTGCCCCTAAACTCCGTACAATACCTCATGACATAGCTGGAGTTACCCAGCCCTGAGTTTTATCATTGGGTTGTCATCTAGGGCTGGAGCTAGTTTCTCTCGGCAAAAACGACTAGTTGACAGCCTGGTACCGGTAACCGACCGCCATTCATTGTACATGTACACAATTTTTCTTTGTGCACAAACCAATTGCTGTCCTGGCCATGCCTGCAAGGTTGTCAGGTTTAGCGGTTATTCCTCCTTTTTTCACTGCAATTGTAGGCTGAATCTTCATCGTGGATCGTTTTTTACTTCAACTTGGACCTGTGTAATGGTTATTCCAGGCAAGTTTGGGGTGAGTTGCAGTTGCAATTAGTGTGTAACGGGGACAAAATTGAACATTTTCCAAAATGTTTTGCCCATACTATTGGTTACGAGAGAAACTAGCTCCAGCCCTAGATGACAACCCAATGATAAAACTCAGGGCTGGGTAACTCCAGCTACTCATGACATACGTTATGTGCACCCAACAAACATCGGTGGATTCTGTCTGTTTTCGGCAAAAATGATGAAAAATATGCCCTTTCCGCACTGAGCCAACCTAACACTTGAAACGAGCACGCGCGCAGAATGATCGTAGTCATTTTCGGGTTCGATCGCTCGGAGCGCACCGCGGGGGGGTATGTACTTGCACTTGTATGCATGCGCATACTATCTTTCCGCTCCTACACCATACCGAGGGCCGAGAGGAAGGTATACGCTTCATTTTCATGTGAAACACGTGCAGGAGACTTCTAATGTTTGGTCCAAATCGCCGGGAAAAAAAATGAAGACCGTTGCGAGATTTCATGATTTGCAATCACATGTACGCGTGTAAACAAAAGTAAGTACGCTGACGTACGTTGGCTTGAAAACATTGCGAATAGCACGTGCGAACGTGCAATGAATGACATGAATATTAAGCAGGCCATACTCGAACTTGACCATTCAGTGGGCGTATGGGGTCACAAGGTCACACCGTGTTTGGGTTCCTCGCTCTATGCTTTACAATGGCGACGATATTTTGCATTGTGAAAAATAGAAGTTGTTGGAAACATTAGGTGTACATCAAATTCTTAAAATATTGACGACATCACGTTCACGAGATTTTTTGTAGATGAAGGTTCATTCTTTCCTTTGACAACATTTGGGAGACTTTCGTCGTTGTTGAAAAAAACCGAAAATTTCATGACCTAATTTTTAGGTGATTTGTCCATGAAAAAATACCGTCAAAATGCATCGAAATCCTTTTTTTGAGAAAAAAAATACCTTGATGGATGTATGAAGTAGGTCTTTAACTACCGAAAACAACTTTGTTTGTTTGGATGGGCTGTGGTTTGCCATGAAAATAACGAATTTTCGGAAGCCTTTTTTACGGCCATCTTTCGCTGGCCTCGCGTTGCTGTCAGTTGTGTGGACGAGAAAATAGAGCAGCCACGCGTGACACAGCAACTGACTGGGCTCGACGCGGCATGGCACTGAAGCGCGCACCGGATGCCCGTTTGATGCACCACTGCTGCACTAACTATGAGGCTTCATTTGCATCACAGCAGAGGTAGAACGGCAGCCGAAGTTGGCCGACAAACAGTCGTCGGGTGCGCGCTTCAGCGCGCAGTTGGTAAGTGTGGCAAGTGCAGTTGGCAAGTGTGACTGGTGGTTAAAGTATTTTAAGAATTTTTGCACTCCTTAAATTGTGTTTCTTCATCAGATTTGGTACTTTTCAGGTCATGGCCCAGTATGGAACTCTTTCCTAAAAGACATGAATCTGGAACAGAGAATCACGTTTCCAATGTGGTTAGAAAATACTTTGAAAATCTTCTTGACTTTCCATTGACTTTGAACACAAATGCTGAATGCTGCATTCTTTCCGTCTGACATGCCAGAGTAACTTGGTGCCCAACTTCGCCTTTTTATTTTTAGTACATGTACTAGGCCTAGTACATGTAGTAGGCCTAGTCTCGGTAATCGTTATCTTTAGGAACCCGTTCCTATATAAGGTTAATGTAACCGGGGAGAGTGGAATTAGTTAGTTAAAAATGGGGCACTCTCCTTATGTCCGAGTGGTTCCACTAAAAAAATGATTTGGGTAGAGCAAATGTTTCTGTAGTCTCAATAATATGAAATGTTTTATTTATAGTACAAATAGAGACAATATATATACAAAGGATCAGGTACAGTATTTACAAAAAGAATATTAGGAACTTTGGTGAGTATATAAAAACAGAACTTTGTTGGGTCTATAAAAACGACAGTCAAATAGGGAAATAGGCTAATGAAGTAGCTCCAAGGATGGTATCTGAAAATTAGTGAAATGCATAAAAACAATAAATGACTAATGAATTATGGAAATTACTATGGCATAAAATGACTGTTGCCCAAATGGAGAATTATTTAAATGGCAATTATGCAAGAATATGAATATTTTATATACATGTAGTGTAATTTTAAATCCGAAAATAGAAATGAATTATTCACCAAGTTATGTTATAAAATGAAATAAGAATATAATACCATGCTCTAATAACGAATTCCCGAATGATCATAGCAATAGAAAACTGATAGTTTTGGGAAAATGGGAAAGTCTATTTTAAATGATACATGAGAACGTAAATATTATACATGTAGCAACACTAAAATTGAAGTTGAAGTTATTTGCATATTCAGGTGGCTCAGAAGTTCCAATTTATGTTTGTTTCAAAAAGGAAAAATGGAAATTCACAAAATATGAAGTACATGATAACATTGTTTTCCGGAATTGCCGAAAAATATTAAAATAGCAGGAAATTGTATTTAAATAAATCGACCTAGTTTACCCGAAATGTTCAAAGTATAAAATAAAGTCAACAGAAAATCCTTTTTGCCATCTCATGCAAGAGTTAAATAGAGAATCATTTATAGGGAAAAACTAATTCTCAAAAATACTTGCAAATCACGACAACAGATTGATTTCAAAAAGTTAATCAGTCGTGATCGCAAGGCAAATTTCCGGCCGTGTCCGCTTTGACGGCCTTAATTTCTGGCAATAAACCAAGCATACAAACGACCAGAATGTTACATAAATGATGGCATAAAAAGGTTCCGGCATAAAACTGTTTTAGGCATAAAAAGGTTAAATATCAGACAAGGGATTTACTCACCACTTGGGAGGATCTACGCTCATGCCTACTCCGTGTCCGATGTAAAAATCGACGATCAGCAGTGAAAATACAATGAAGATGTAAATATTCTACTGCTATTGGGAGCCTCTCTCAAAATTTCAGTAAAAGTGGAGAGTGTAAGCGCTCGTAAAAGATGGTCTGGATTCAACGATGTGTTGGATCGAAATCAAAGTATTTCGCAGCTAGCCCTTCAAGAAAACTATACCGAAACGCCCGGAATGTCGGCTATTCCTCTTAAACAAAGCACGGTGGAATGCAAAACTCGCATGCTCGCTACGCCCATCACATAGTTGAGTAAAATTCTAGGCGGCGCGCGCTGTTAAAAAAAAGTTTAGTTGGCCGCGAGAGGGCGCTAGGCAAAAAGCATAATCGCAATGGCTGCTCACAGGTGAATCGACACAAACACGAAATTACAAAAGTTATTAAATAAATGCTGGAGTAAGGAACCTGTCGGGTAAAAGTAAGTACTGCAACCCGACCTGGTTACACTCACCCCCTAATTTGAAAGAAAAAAAGAATTTGTAAAAGGGAAATTTAAAGGGAACTAACAGTTTGTGGTGACCACCCCGCGCGAACTCTGACCTTTGTCAGCATTTCGTCATACTTTGACCTGTCAGCACTTTCGCGTGTCGCTGGTACCTGTACATAATACGCGTTTCACATAGACTTTTCGTTGGTTCACAAACACGTGCGGAGGACGTGCCCCTTCGTTCTATCGTCTTATTAACGTCGCGTTCCTGTAAATTTGAAGTGCCAAGTTTTGCCAGTTTATCATCGTTATTCGTCAACAATTCCAAGTTTTATACTAGTTAGTTAATTCTCGTCGTCTTCGTCCGTCCGTCGGTAACCTTGTGAACGTTTGTAAATATATATTCGCGGGACTAGGATCGGTTTCGTCTCGCGGTAGTCGAGGCAATTTCTACCGCTAGCCACCGTGCGGGAGAACAGTGGACAGTACCGCACACACACATCGGAACAGAATTGGGTGAGTGACACTTGACTTTAACGATCTCGCATTCCCCAAAGTGGTGACCCAAAAACGTGCGATGGCTACCAAATCGGAGCCGCAACACCCAGATTCTGGAGAGTCTTCTGGAGCATCACCAGTCAGTGCAGTAGCTTTGAAACTCCCACCGTACTGGCCCAACGACCCGGTGATATGGTTCGCACAAGTTGAGGCGCAGTTTCTCACCCGGGGCATCAAATCGGAGCTCACGAAATACTCGTACGTGATCGCGTCTCTACAACCATCCATTGCGCAGGAAGTAAGGGACTTGTTAGTCAACCCACCGGCTGATAACCCATATTCCAAACTGAAGGAGGAGCTCATCAAACGCACTAGCGAGTCAGAGCGAAAGCGTCTCCAAAAACTGTTGACTACAGAAGAGCTTGGAGATAAAAAGCCCTCGCAGTTACTTCGTACCATGGAACAACTCCTCGGCAATAACACACTGGAACCTGCAATCCTGAAGCAGTTGTTCATGCAACGCCTGCCAACAAACATCCAACTGATCTTGGCCTCGACAAGCGACGTCGACATCGCACAACTCGCTAAGCTTGCGGACAAAATCGTTGAAGTTTCCCCGTCACCAGCTCAGGCCTGTGCTGCCGTTCCAGCACCAGCACTTGTTGCTGCAGTCAAGCCATCTGCTGCATCGGAAATACAGTTGCTTCAAGCTCAAGTCGAAAAGCTCACGGCCCAGATGGAGTTGTTGGTGCGCCAGAACCAGTATCAACACGGTCGGTCGAGGAGCCGCAGTCGCGACCAAAGCCAGCACAGACGCGATCGCAGTTCTTCCGCGTCGGGGGACAACCCTACTGATTCCTGCTGGTACCATTGGAAATACGGGGACAAAGCTCGTAACTGCAAGGAACCATGCAACTACACACGCAACCACAGTTCCAACACGGCCCAGGGAAACCAGCAGGCCAGCGGATAGGGGCGACTTCATCCACTGGCACACCCAATCAATGTCGCCTTTTCCATGTATATGACAAAATCACAGGCTCCAAGTTCCTCGTGGACACTGGTGCTGAGGTCAGCATCCTCCCTCCAACGCCACGAGACAAGCAGTGCTGCAGGAGTGATTTTGTGCTCGAGGCAGTCAACAAGACACGGATTCACACATACGGTGAGCGTTCAATGACAATTGATTTGGGTCTTAGGCGTACATGCAGGTGGATTTTTACAGTTGCTGATGTACCAGTCGCAATTTTGGGAGCAGATTTCCTTCGCCATTTCGGGTTATTGGTTGACATGAAGGACAGGAAACTCATAGATTCTACCACTAGTCTTAGCATTCAAGGCATTGCAACAAGTACCAATGTTCTCAGCCCTGTTTTTGCTGGCCCATCCCCGAACACTCAATACACAGCCATTTTGGGTCAGTTTCCTGCCATTGCCAAACCTTGCTTCAAGGATGCAACACCCAAACATGATGTCACCCATCACATCACTACTAAAGGTCCTCCTGTATCCGCCAGGCCACGACGCCTTGCTCCGGACAAATTGAAAATCGCCAAGGCGGAGTTCGACCACATGCTACAATTGGGCATAATCCGTCCCTCCAATAGTAGTTGGTCATCGCCATTGCATATGGTGCCGAAAGGAACACAGGGTGATTGGAGACCATGCGGGGATTACCGCGCTCTGAACAATGCATCCGTCCCTGATCGCTATCCAATCCCACATGTACATGACATCACTTCGTCTTTGCATGGCCAGACTGTTTTTTCGAAGGTGGATTTAGTCCGAGCATACCATCAAATCCCCGTGGAGCCGAGTGACATTCCGAAGACGGCCATCACCACTCCATTTGGCATGTTCGAATTCTTGCGCATGCCTTTTGGACTGCGAAACGCAGCCCAGACGTTTCAGCGTTTCATCGATAAAGTGTTACACGGGTTGGATTTCGTATACGCCTACATCGACGATTTACTCATCGCCAGCCATAGCGAAGAAGAGCACGAGTCGCATCTTCGGACGCTTTTCGAGCGGCTTGATCAGTACGGTGTTGTGGTGAATCCCGCCAAGTGCGAATTTGGTGTGCCGTCACTGCACTTCCTAGGCCACCAGATCGACCAGGACGGTATTCGGCCACTGGACACAAAGGTTGACGCGATCAAACGGTTCCCAGTCCCCAATTCAACCAAGAAATTGCGCGAATTTCTTGGACTGGTCAACTTCTATCGCCGCTTCATCTCCCACTGTGCTGCCTTGGCACGACCTCTGACCGACCTACTCGCTGGAAAACCCAAGAAGACAATCGAACTGACCAACACGGCAATCGATGCCTTCGAAGCAGTCAAGTCGGCTTTGATCAATGCAACTCGCTTGTCCCATCCTCGATCCGATGCTGAGTTAAGCCTGATGGTCGATGCCTCTGATTTCGCTGTTGGTGGAGTCCTGCAACAGCTGGAACATGACATCTGGCGTCCCATTGCTTTCTTCTCACGAAAGCTGCAACCTGCGGAGACCAAGTACAGCACGTTCGGCCGGGAGCTGTTAGCGGCTTACCTTGCCATCCGCCACTTCCGCCATGTTGTCGAGGGTCGCGCATTCTCCATCTTGACAGATCATAAGCCGCTGACACACGCACTCGCTGCAAGCTCGGATAGATACTCCCCCCGCGAGATCCGACAACTTGACTACGTGTCGCAGTACACAACTGACATCAGACATGTTCAGGGTAAACACAACGATGTCGCTGACGCGTTGTCACGCATTAGCCTGAACACATTCTCTGCCATGTCATCATCTACCATCGATTTTCAGGCCATGGCCGAGCATCAGCGCAATGATGAGGACTTCCTCCAACACAAACAGCAGTCGGTTCTTCAGCTACAGGACATTCCGCTGGTTGCAAGCAAGAACACCCTAGCTTGTGACATGGCTACCGGCACCCCTCGACCCTTCGTCCCCAAGGTGATGCGAAGAGCAGTGTTCGACTCCTTGCATTCCCAGTCGCATCCTGGAATCAGAGCCACTCTCAAGCTAGTCAGCGCACGCTTTGTGTGGCCCAACATGAACCATGATGTTCGTTCGTGGGCTAAAACCTGCATCCGTTGTCAGAAATCCAAGGTGCACAAGCATACCGTCACACCACTAGGAACCTTCATCACCCCTGATGCCCGTTTCGACCACGTGCATATTGACATTGTCGGCCCACTACCACCGTCCAACGGTCAGTCATACCTACTCACGTGCATCGACCGTTTCACAAG
The DNA here is from genome assembly GCA_029964075.1 of Patiria pectinifera. Taxonomy (NCBI): domain Eukaryota; kingdom Metazoa; phylum Echinodermata; class Asteroidea; order Valvatida; family Asterinidae; genus Patiria; species Patiria pectinifera. The sequence goes on from CM057150.1 coordinate 27,229,801, forward strand.
GTGGCCGGAAGCCATTCCGATCCCAGACATAACTGCAGAAACTGTCGCCAGAGCGTTTGTGAGCAATTGGGTAACAAGATATGGCACACCATCGACAATCACCACCGACCGCGGCCGACAATTCGAATCAGCCCTGTTCAACGCCTTGACGACATTACTTGGAAGTCGACGCATCCGCACTACTTCGTACCATCCTATCGCAAACGGACTAGTGGAGCGCTTCCACAGACAGTTGAAAGCTTCACTCAAAGCACAAGACGAGCCCAACAGGTGGACGGAAACACTCCCTCTTGTTCTGCTGGGCATCCGAACAGTCGTCAAACGGGACATTGGGTGTTCGACAGCGGAACTCGTCTTTGGAACTACATTGCGCCTCCCTGGACAGTTTGTCGCACCCGTCACTGATGCTGGATTAGACCCAGGAGATTATGTTCATCGCCTCAAACGCGTCATGCGTCAGTTAGCGCCAGCACCTACACGACCGCACACCCGCACCACACAGCTTCACAAGGACTTGTTGTCTTGCACACACGTTTTCGTCCGATGTGATCATGTGCGCAAACCACTCGAACCTCCGTACAAGGGCCCATATCGTGTACTTGAGCGAGCAGACAAATACTATACACTGGACATCAACGGCAAGAGCGACGCAGTGAGTTTGGATAGATTGAAAGTCGCGTATCTTGAGATGGATCCCTCAACCGCGTTGCCACTACCAACATCGCCAAAACCGCCAGTGCCAACTCCTCAAAACCCGCCGGTGGCACCTCCCCTGCCTGCTCCAGTTGATCAGGACAGTACCACGACCGAGCGAACAACACGCACCGGCCGTCGGGTTCACTGGCCCGCGCACCTCTCCCAGTTCGACTGTGGTTGAACGCTGTAAATATTGTATATGTGTTTTTCTTCGATCACTTCTTCCAGAAGCTCTCTGGAGGGGGCTGATGTGGTGACCACCCCGCGCGAACTCTGACCTTTGTCAGCATTTCGTCATACTTTGACCTGTCAGCACTTTCGCGTGTCGCTGGTACCTGTACATAATACGCGTTTCACATAGACTTTTCGTTGGTTCACAAACACGTGCGGAGGACGTGCCCCTTCGTTCTATCGTCTTATTAACGTCGCGTTCCTGTAAATTTGAAGTGCCAAGTTTTGCCAGTTTATCATCGTTATTCGTCAACAATTCCAAGTTTTATACTAGTTAGTTAATTCTCGTCGTCTTCGTCCGTCCGTCGGTAACCTTGTGAACGTTTGTAAATATATATTCGCGGGACTAGGATCGGTTTCGTCTCGCGGTAGTCGAGGCAATTTCTACCGCTAGCCACCGTGCGGGAGAACAGTGGACAGTACCGCACACACACATCGGAACAGAATTGGGTGAGTGACACTTGACTTTAACGATCTCGCATTCCCCAAAAGTTAAAAGGAATATCCTATTTATAAAAAACTACTACACCAGCTCCTCGAACTAAACTTGGACAATATATAATATGTGCAAATGGTCGAGAGCGCGATAAAAGATTGTCCACCACTAGTATTTGACTAGTGAATTAGAGATTACCTCATTATGGACCTTAAATCTAAAACTCCCAATTTGGCCATAATTAGACATATGAAAGTCCGCGTTAAAAAATGAAGATTTGGCTACGAGTTTCTACAAATAAAAATCCCTAAAAAAACATCCATAATATCAGTATTAATTAAAATGCAAGATAGTGTTTAATGATGGGATAGAGAAAAATGGCAAAAATATGGCCCACCTCTAGCATGTCGCTAGAGAAATAGAGATTATCTCCAATGGACCCAATAACCTAATTCTCAATATATAATCATACTACACTAATCTTACTATAAAAACCCTAGTATCTGGCTACACTTAATGCATTTTAAAAAACAAAATCCTCAACATCTATTTACAGGGCGTCTTTCAACCCCAACCTTAACATGTCTATTTATCCTAGTTGGGTTAGCTAATCCCAACAGCGGTTAAAACGAAATTAGGATAATGAGAGAATAAAATTTACCAAATACTGGCTTTACTATCAATACAGATATAATGGAATCTACATGTACAATGTGAAATAAAAGATAGGGCGTCTGCATTTAAGATTGATCATAGGTTAAAGATGTAAAAAGTTATTCGCCTAAAGCGCTAATTAAATCATTTGCAAAATATTTACTTTCTGCAGCTTAGTACGATCAATATACTGCTACAAAAAGAATCCTATACTGGCAATGGGACGATTAAAAAAAGAAGGTAAAAACATGTACAAAAATGTTAAGGTTTAGCTGAAGACGCGCGTACGCAGTCAAGCAACGACAACCTAATATGCACGCTTTAGCGTTTAGCAGCTGCAGTGCACCTACAATATCCACTATATAATACCCAAGCACGGTCGACTCACGTGCAACTAGATGACACGTGAATTACGGGGTGGAAGAAGGGATGGATGGCATGAACGTAGTCACCCAAGTGGTAGCATGTCCCAAATCTGCAAGCACAGAAAAATATAAATGAAAAGACATCTGCCACAGGGGCATTAAAATGTTCAACAAGAATCATTGTAAGACAGCTCCATTAAAAATGTCAAGAATTCCAAGCACTTCCTCAATGAGCCAAAAAGGTAACGTTGAAGTACATACAACAATTACTATGATAGGAAGAATATTGCGCTATAAAGGAGCATAGTAAAATAACAATTAGAATACTAAAAATGAAAAGCTTTGGATCCGTCCAACTCTACGCTACAGTTTGTGTATAAGCAGGCGCAAAATACATGTGTTTCCGAAGTAAAATTTCGTTGTGTCCTTTGTCATGCTTTTATAAGTTGTCAAAGAACAGTAAAAACATACAATGCATTTCCTTCGGTATGCAAGTTAAATATAGTATAAAACAGGTTTATATTGCATAAAAAAATTGCAGTACATGCATATATAACCAGCACAAAATGAGACAGTTTATGAATACTGTTCAGCAGGGATCAAAGGTCCGTTGGTGACGAAGGAAGTACCAGTTCAATGGTGAAAAATGGCCACACCAAAGTCCCTCGAAGTCCAAATGCTGGAGTTTCTGGCTAGTATAGGAGTTGAAGAAGTCACCAGGTCAGGCCAGGTAGCAGCACCCTGGTCTGGTACCCAACTTCCGCTGGGCCTACCATGCCGATGCCGAGCTTAGCCTGGACACCCAATCGTCATGAGCAGAACGACGCCACAGAGCTCCCAGTCTCATCAGTGCAGGAGGCGAATTCCCTATATATTTGACTGTCGTTTTTATAGACCCAACAAAGTTCTGTTTTTATATACTCACCAAAGTTCCTAATATTCCATAATTCATTAGTCATTTATTGTTTTTATGCATTTCACTAATTTTCAGATACCATCCTTGGAGTGACAGTTCACCACCCTATCTTCCCTATTTGACTGTCGTTTTTATAGACCCAACAAAGTTCTGTTTTTATATACTCACCAAAGTTCCTAATATTCTTTTTGTAAATACTGTACCTGATCCTTTGTATATATATTGTCTCTATTTGTACTATAAATAAAACATTTCATATTTTTGAGACAAACAGAAACTTCGCTCCACCCAAATCATTTTTTTAGTGGAACCACTCGGACATAAGGAGAGTGCCCCATTTTTAACTAGCTAATTCCACTCTCCCCGGTTACATTAAGGCAAAAAGGACTCATCAAAACAGCTGACTAAATGACACTCAATACGTACATCACTTTTTTTTTCAATCATTCAAGGGAGGACACCTTCTTGAATATTTGTTTATTATATTGTGGAAAGTGGGCATGTCTTCGATTTATGAGGGAAATTATGGGGTAAAAGAGTCATTTGAAAAGACGACGACGGCAACCAGAAAATAGGCTCGAATTTATGGCGACAGTGAAAACTTGATGCAATGAAGGCTCGATGCTGGTCATGCTGATTGGCTTATCAAAAAATTAATATTTTTTGAAAAATTTGTTATCAGCCAATCAGCATCAGGCTTTCATTCTGTCTGGCTTGCATCTCTGATTGCAAAAAAAAAGATAAGAAAGTCACATTTTCTTTGAAAGTGCGTTTCAAAATTACAACAAACATGAGTTAATCTGAAGACAAAAGACTGGCCCGCAAAAGTTGTTTTGGTACTGAACAGTCATGCAAAAGTCAGTTTTGAACGGAACGGAACCGGTAAAAAATAGAGGTGTTCTGAAGATAACGATTACCCAAGTCTCATTACACAGTGAAAGCCCCATAGGAGTTACATGTACCACTGCGTGTGTGCACATCACATGACAACAATGGTCTGTGGATAAACAAAGCAGAAAGACTTCCATACCCCACCTGGACATCACTTGCCACCCTGTGCACAAACCCTATTATGAGACTGGTCAGAAAAGTTCCAAGTGTTTTCTCATTAAATTATACTACAATATTTTCCCTGCAAAATTTGGCTTTTTAGGACATGTTATCGGAAAAATTAGTGATGTCCATACATGTATATTTATGGAATTCTTTCCTTAAATTGCACAAAAGTTGGAGCATACACATGATCAATACAAAACGTGCCATTAAACATTCAACATTTTGAATCAAAAATCTACTTCAAAACAAGAACACTTTCTTTGATTTCGTTGGTACCCTGCTATGATTTCGCATGCATGTGGCAAACTGTTCATCCACAGACCCTAATCGTTGTCATGTGATGTGCGCACATGCAGTTGTACGAAGGACATTAGGTCAGGGCGCCAGACGCTGCTGTAACGATAGCAATTGCCACAACAGTAGCCTCTGCATTATTTTTAACATTTGGACATAATCTGGCGATAGTACTTACATGGCGTTTCAAACAATTAACAACCTAACCATTTTCCAACAAAAACATCAGATTTCACCCTCAAAACGGCCGCAGAATTACTTTATGCCACCTGAGATACAATTACAGATTTATGATTTGAAGATCATGATACTAAGCTTTACTTACAATCTGGATGAAAAGTGAAATTTACCGTTTATCGGCGAGGGCTCCATTTGGAATATCGCATGGATTCCATTTTCAAAATTGTCCTCCTTTCTTTTCCAATTTTAGTGAAGTATGGCGACAGGCGTCCAACATGACCTGATGAAGCAGGCACAGTGCTTTTGGTCAATGCTGGATGAGCTTGCAGGGACCGATGAAGATGCATACAGGAAGTTCATGGCCACAAACCTCCAAAGAGGACAGCAAGAATTGACACCGGCCAAGCCATGGATGTGTGTCAAGACCCGTATCATGGTAGGTTCACTTAGGCCCCAAATATGTGTGTGTTTACGCTAACATCCTAACAATTATCCAGGTTGGTAGCGAGACAATTATTTTCGTTTTTAACTTTCTTTTTTTATGTTTGTCTAGCTGTCAGTCTGTTATACTTTTACTTTGTTTATTCTAGGGTACATTGTACCTTCACTGGTATTCTGTTCAATTAACCTGTTGAATTGTTTCATTTAACCATCAACACACCACAAGACTCGCATAGGGGCAGTTCCGTAAAATCCAACGGACCGATCGGACCACATGATGTACATGTACAAGGTCGTTAAGGTGGTGGTACGTTTGTTTGGTCTGTAATTGTTTTCTACTCATTAGATGTCACATTATTAGTGATGTATCACATTCACTTTTCCAACAGCAGCTCATAAAAGTGTCTGACATTTATGCCCAAATTTACAGAATTGCCAACAGCAAAGACCTTCTTTTATTTTCAAAATGTACTTTCGTTTCAAAGATTCAAATTCAGCAAATGGTCAGTGAGGGATGCCAAACACAAGCAAGTGAAGATGACGTCATGACACGGCGCCCTCTTGTGTCACGTCAAAAAAAGGTAATTTTGGTAAACCCTCCTATGCAAATATACATTTTGTGCCAAGTAGTCCTTTCAGTCCAAATCAATCAAGTGGCTGTTTTCAACAGTTGAGAATTTTCAGCCTACATGTACACTGGCGCGGAACCAGGGGGGGGGGGAGGTCCAAAAAAAAAAAAACAGCTCTGTCCCAAATTGTTGTTCCCATAGAAATTCATTAAAAATGCGAACCCCCTCCCTTCGACATCCAATTTTTTTTTGCTAGTGATAATGTCCGTTTGCAAAAAAACTGTACAGAGCCAGCTTGGTTAGGGGGCATATATACACTATTTTGTGATATAGTGAACATTAATAATCGTCGGATTTCAACAGCACCCCCATTGATAGTTTTGTATGACCCCCCCCCCCCCCCCCATCAGGTTTGTCAGGTAGCACTAAACACTTTGTCACTAGGTTCTGTCCATGTGGATGGGCACCTCCAGCTTAACAGGGTTGTGTCGAGATGTTCAAAGTCTTGCAAATGTTTCAGCAGTCGATGCAATTCAGTTAAAGCTAGATCAAGAATCTAGACCTCCAAAACCAGTTTACTTCGTCGGGAGAGTCGGACATCTCAAGTGTGCGTCAACCGAATGCACTGGTACAGTTTGATCCCAAAACAGGATTTTTGTGGTGGACGTTGAAATATCCAAGCAAGATAACTAGCTGGGCTTTGACTCCTGACAGTTTGGATGTGGTGTTTGAGTGTAGCTAGTCATTGTAAGGTTGTATGTAGACTGCAGCTAGGGGTTCTAGGCACTTAGTAAATGGCAAATCCTTCCAGGCAGTAGACAGTAATCACACCTCTGGTTATATTAACAATACGCCCAATGCAGACAGCTTAAGGTGCAGAACAAGCAAAGGCTTTGTATTCAATAGGAGGGTCTCTTCATGAACATTAAAATGCACAATTTGATCGTTACATACGCCATTATTTCAAAATCTTGACCAAAATCCTGTTTTTCCGATGCGTGTGTGATCAAAATACGCACGATGACGTGTTCTGCCGACCACCAGCAGCACCCAGCTAACATACAGCATTGTACACTAATTCCTTTCACCAGCTAACGGAATCAATGCTATGATGAAGGACCGGAATCAGTGACCGGGGGCGTGGGCGACTGCCCCCAGGAAACCTTGTCGCCCACCCAGTCGCCCCCACTGAGATTTTGAGTTTCTAAATGTTAATCTCAAATGCGTATTAACACCCACTGCACTGCTCACTCACACCAAGGATCACGTATTATAGACAGGTGGTCCGTGGGTCACACAGTTTCAGTGGGGGGCGACCGCCCCCCCCCCCCCATGAAACCTTGTCGCCCCCCAGTCGCTCGCCCCCCTCTGAGATTTTGAGTTTCTAAAAGAATTATCATTGATCTAAATCTAAATAGTCGCGAATGATCCACATGATGACCACTGAGAAACGACCCTTCGACCGGCGACCGCGGACCACTAAGCTGACAACCGGCATGACATAGCGCATAATGATAATCTTAAATGCGTATTAACACCCACTGCACTGCTCGCTCACACCACGGAACACGTATTATAGACAGGTGGTCCGTGGGTCACACAGTTTCAGTCAGCGATATCACGCGAATCGGCCACGCACAAACTTGATGCCCCTACATGATTGACGCCCCTACATGACGCCCCCATGAAATGTTCCAGCCCCCAGCGCCCCACTGAAAAATTCCTGGCTACGCCACTGATTAGGTGAGGCAAGTTTTAATCACTTTTATAGCCAGTCTTGATAATTTTTGTGGCGCAAATGAAAATAATCCAGGCACAAAATAAACATGATTCCTTGCTCTATGATTAATACGAATGATGCTCCATTAATCAGCACCCCCGAAAAATTGGCGAAATAATTTTTCGACCTACTGACGCTATTTTGAAAGGCATGTAATCGGAAGCAAAAGTTGTTTTTTTTCTCCACCTTAATTTCTTAATTTGAAACTTTTATGCAATTCATACTTTTCTATTTAGGAAGCAATGAAACACAGGTTGTGAAATGTTAATTTTTTTTAAGTGAGGCCCTAACAATTTTGATTTATTTTCTTTAATTACAAAAATATTTGTGACCTACAAGATCTCCTCTGAATTTCAAGGACAAATCTTAAGATATTTAGACCCCCAGGTTTGCTCTAAAATGCACCAGAGAGCTTCTAAAGTTCAAACATTTTCGGGTTGTTGAATCACAGCAAAGCTTCCCCAAATGTTTGAAAAAATTCCTGGGGAGAACCCTGGCCGACGATACAAATTAATTTGGATTGAAATGTATCAATTGAATATCTTCAATGCTTGAATAGTGGTTTTATACAATTTTTTTGCGAAAGAACACGCGTGGGCATGCAGAACTGAAATGAAAAAAAAATTACAAAATAAAATTATTTCCCTACCTACCTACCTGGATTTTTTTCAGGCCGTTACCATAAACACACCATTTTTTTTTGTTTGGCCTAATAAAGATTTTGTCACTGAGGTGAGTACATGTACTCCAGACGAAATGAAAAGCACCGGCAAAAGTCCCATATCGCCATTATTCCTTTCACCTGGTGTGCTAATCCGTAAGCGCAGCAGGCCTAGGCAGCACCAAATATGGGATTGTTTGTGGCAGCTTTTTCATTGGGTATTGTTGACAGAATTTGCATCAAGGTCTGTGAAAGTCAATGGTGGATGACCTGAGAATACAAACCCGATAAATGGGGTAGTGATGTTGGAATGAGGAATGTTGAACTTGAATAGATTCTAGCATTCTGGCTCGCTGTAGTGTAGGTAAACCTTTGTCGAGTACAGTGTGACCATTATTCAATCAACAATACATGTAGGTTTTGCCCTTTAATGTATAGCGTGGTGCATATTGCATGTGTGTTATAACACAGTATTGAACAAGTCCCTTTAATTGCCTGGTGCTTTATTCATGTAAACAATTTTATGTATTCGCAACACAAAAAGTAGTGCCCGCCTTTGCCATGTTCGGGAAACATGTGTGCTAATTGGATGAGATGTTTTTGTTGATATAATTTATTATTGATCCCTTTTGAACGTTGTAAGGGGTAAATTGTACTTTTCATTATAACTACAACTATTTCATTGAGGAGTGATAATTTTACTCAGTGGGAGTGTTACAGTCGCGCTCTCATTGTTCCCACTGTTGACGTGTACAATAGCCTGAGAGTTACTGGCACTTTATTCCAGAAATTCACCTTTTCCGAATAATGATTGGCATCTTATCTGGATGTTAAAAGTAAGTGTATTGTTTATGCTTTTCAATAAAGGGCTTTAGGCAAAATGATTCAAGCATTTGGGGCATGAAAATGTGTGTTTTTCTGGTTACATTAATTTATGTAAACACGAATTGTGCATGTCGTGCATATGTATGCAACCAACATGTACCCAAATTATTTGTTGCAGCATGTAGTGGCTAAAATAGAGTGAGAGCATGCTGGCTTGAGTTTGTTCATTCCTTTTGTATCTGGATTGTGCAGTGGATCCTGTATCAGTAGAGCACTATGGACAGTCATCACTGTTGCTGTTATCCAGTCACAGCCAGTTAATCTGATCATGAAACGAGCTGATATCAATCCAAGATCAACTAATCCAAGACTGTTGAGAGTTTTATTTCCGAGAGGTACACACCCTCATTCCTGAGGTGGAGTTCACAACTTCACACCCCCTTCTTGGCAGGAGTCAACTCACTCCTATTCCATGACATACATGTACATGTATACATAGTCTGGGTATATCCAATTTACAAATGTATTTCTCATTAACCTGTTTAATTGTTTAATTTAACCAACGACACGCCAACAGTCTCGCATTGGTACAATTCCTTAAAATCCGACGTATGTCGGATCACATGATGTACGTGTACATGGTCGTTAAGGTGGTGGTACCTTAGTTAGTTTGGTCTGTAATTGTTTTCTTAACTCATTAGATGTCACATTATGATGTAGGCTATCACAATCACTTTTCCAACAGCAGCTCATTAAAGTGTCTGACATTTATGTCCAAATTTACGGAATTGCCCATAATGAAGTCTTTTTTTTCTTTCAAAACGTACTTTTGTTACAATGATACACATTCAGCAAATGTTCAGTGAGGGATGCCAAACACAAACAGGTCAAGATGTGCACGCGACCATGTACATTGAAATTTGAATGCACTTGCTGTGTAGTAGCCTCTTCAATGATACCCCTGTAATTCACGTACATATTTCGTTTTGTATTCTTTTAAAAGCATCTTCAAAGGTCTCATCTTTACTCCGTATATCTTGTAAAGAACATCTGTCAGTTCAACATTACTTTTTTGGCCAAATTGATGAACATGATGAAAGACAAAATGGTTCATATCAATGGTATTTTCTGTATACCGATAGGCCTAGATGTATTTAGAAACTAATAATTACAAAAAAAATCTTTTCGCATAAAATATAAGCCTATTATCTCTGCCTTAAAAAGAAAAAACTCACAGTAACACTTGCATTTTTCGTGTAAAAACAAGGTACCGAATGACTACCCACAATCTATAATTTTTGCCACAAAAGCAGGGTTTTTTTTGACAAAAAAACGCGCTTACATGTATTCCATCTGACTGCCAAATAAGTAACTCACACTCAAAAGTTTGCCCCCTTTAATGTGATACCACAGATTAGCTTTTGATGCTTGTAGTTTTGAAGATGTCAATTTGTCATTTTTCGGTCATGTCCGTTTTCTCAAGTAATTAATTATGTCAGTGTTGGATCTGCGGGGGTGGGGGAGGGGGGTTAGTGGGTCTAGACCCCCCCTTTTGGGCTGCACGAAAATGGGAAAAACATGCAGTATGTGGACAGAAGGCCCGTTTATAGTCAGTTGCACGATGTTCGCATGACTGAAAGATTGACGCACAATCAACTTGTCGCTGTACTGTTTTAAGTGTCCCCACTGTAAGTGGATGTTGATGCTGTGGGTTGTGAGGTAGAGACGCAGAAGTGTCTTGGACTTGGGTATTACAACTGGCTCTGTTGTCAATAGACGTAGTAGCTGTGGAAACCAATGCTGTGTTTTCCAGAAGTGGAGGATGAGCACTCCTGTCCATTTTTATCTTCTGTGTCGATTAGAGAAAATGGCGGAAAACAATAAATTAGTCTCATTTTTTTCATGGCACTGAAAAGGCATCGCAAGTTCCTGCCTGTGGATCTGGCAGCTAAGAAATGAAAGATTTGATTTGGCAGTTTTTTCTAGAAACAAACAGATCTATGTTCTACACACCACATCCATATTCTCTCAGTCAACTCTCATATTCTCTTAGTAGTTCTCTTGCTTGGGTAACTTTTGGCAAAATCATTTCATTTGTGATGGTTTCCAACTGAGGACATACATGTAGTGTCCTCTTATGTACAGAGAATTATGTTGTTCATTGTCCTCTGTACACCATTACACCCAAATGACCGTCCTTCAGTAGCACGTACAGTGTATGTATTGTTTTTGTCTTGACAAGTTTAAAACTGAGTTGAAACTTTTTCTAAGTCAAAATTGATAACTTCAAATACCGGTAGATTGAACATTTTGTTATTAGTATTTTTTTATTTAACAAGGGGAAAGAAAACTACAGTTAGTGTGTGATTTTTGAAGACATTGGAGGAAAATATTATTTTTACAATATTAAAGGGCATTTATTTGAGGGTTAAAAAAAAGTGGAATTAAATGGATGCTGAGGTGTACATGTATGGTATTGATATTTAACAAAATGCATCATGTTCCAGTACATGTAGATAGAATGCATGAACTCTAAGGTCCAATACTCAAGTGTCAATTAAATATGCGCACAGATAATACAGACTGTACATGTACATGTGTGATGTAAATGTAAGTAAAATAATGTATGCAGCGGAAAAAAAACCCACGTCACATGACTTGATGACGATTATGTGTTTGCCCAACGCCATTTTTCCTGGATCCCCTTCATCAAAAATTGTTCGTGCAAAGTGGAACAATTTTGTTAAGTGATACTTGTGGGAATTTAAAAGAAGTAAGATAAGATTGTTCGTTAGTTTGAAAGGTTAAAGGCTAGCTTACGAACAAGGAATCATAAGTTGCTGTTTAATATCAGGCATATCCGCAAATACTTAACTCCTGGTTTAAAAAATTATTCATTCTTTTGTGACTAGCAGGTTAGATTATTGTAACAGCTTAATCTTTGGTTTGCCTGACACTCAGATTAACAAATTGCAAATGGTTCAGAATGCTTGTGCTAGATTAATCTGTAATTCCTCCAGATATTCTCGATGCAGTCCATTGTTACATGATTTACACTGGTTACCCATTCGACAGAGAATAGCATTTAAAATTCTGTTAACAACTTATAAAGCCATTAATGGTATAGCACCAATGTACATTCAGGAGCTCATAACCATGAAATCACTGTCTAAAACAACCTACATGTATTGTCTCAGGAGTTCGCAAGACCACACATTGTTCGCTTACCCTTCAAGAACATCAAAGGCTACCCTCGGTGATCGGGCATTTGTGAACGCTGCTCCTACACTATGGAATAATCTGAACCTCCTTGTATCAGACAATCTTCTTCACTTAATGTATTTAAGTCCAGGTTAAAAATACATTTATTTCACAATTAACTATTTCTAGTATTTTGTATTTTTCTGCATTTCGATTACAGAAGAGTATATAGGGTTTGCGCAATATAAATGTCCTTTATTATTATTATTAAGTGTACAATGGGTCATTCCGTGCCAATTCAACGGGCCATATTGCACCATATGTCACAGATTTTGTTCAAACTTGGTCGTAAGGTTGTTTTGGTGGTTCTATAGATGAGGTCGAAAGCAAAAATTCAAATTGCTTTCTGTTGAGGTGTTACGGTAGCACAAAGATAACGAACTTTGCCAAAAAGGGGAAACTGGCTGGCCCATCGAATAAATCGCTGACTTTAAGGACCCATATCTTCAGATTGAAATTGATTTGGACGCTGAATTTGGATACATGGGTACAACTACTGTGGCAGAGCAGGAATATAGAAAAATAATACCCATCATGCCTCACACCTTAATTTTAGGGGGGGGGGGTAAAAATTGATCCGTCATGATGCGTCACATGCATTTTTTTTCAAATTTTGAAGGCTCCTATAATCTTGGAACTTTGCATAAACTTGTTGGTATTTCATTTTTAATGTAATCTCTGACTACTAATATTTACATTTATGTGAAAGAAAGAGCAATTGTAGATGTCTTCCCTGATTTGGGTGACCCCCAATATGGCCCCAGCCAGAATTAAATCCGCCTTAAAATTGGCCAAAAACGAGGGGAAAATCCCCATGTGGTTCAGGTCATATAATTTTCTAGGTTTTTTTTATTAGGAAAGAGTATATATATTATCGAAAACAACTCTTGTGTATCTGGCATTTTCATTAAAAATCAAATCTGCAAAAACACCCCCAATTTGGGCGACAATGTGTGTTTAGACACACATTGTGCATGTGCAGGCAATTTTGACAGACCCCAATTCAGCTCAGAAGCATAAATGGAACTCTTTTTTTTTGGCTTATATGTGTATCTCAGTATGCCTCTCTACCTAATGTTGGTCTAAAAACTGCTGCCAGTGTAGTGTGAATTTAGGACTGTCAAATAGGCCTACTGACTCACTGTACATAGTATTGCATAATTATGTGAGGATTGTGAAAGTTCAACCATTAAAAGGGTAAAACTGGCCACGCGACGGGCTCTTCACCAATAGGAATGGGTAAACTGTCTTAGGTATTTATGAATACTACATGTATATCTAGCAAAGAGCCATTTATTCATTCAAGGGAAGATTTTTTTTCTCACCCATTTACATGTATACTGTGGCGTTATCTTTTTTTAAATTTAATTTAACAATCTGGTTGTACAGAATGCAAGCACGTTGGTTGTCTAAACTGTATAATTGCCAAACTGCATTTTTTTTAAACAGTAAGTACTGTCTGGTGTTCAATTGATGCACTTCTAAAATTAAAATACTTGAGATATTATGGGCAAAACTTGAAGGCTTGAAAAGCTGACTAATAACGTATTTGTAACACAACGGGATGTATAAAGCCCTCCCCCCCCCAACTACAAATTGGACAAAATGTGTGGATGTACATGTAGTTTTCGGACCAACATTAGGTTGAGAGACATGCTGAGATACACATAAGCCAAAAAAAGAGTTCCATTTATGCTTCTGAGATAAATTGGGGTCAGTCAAAATTGCCTGCACATGCACAATGTGTGTCTAACACACATTGTCGCCCAATTTGGGGGTGTTTTTGCAGCTTGGATTTTCCATGAAAATGCCAGATGCACATACATTTTTTTTTATCTTATAGATGCACTCTTTTCTACATCTGCTCTTTCTCTCACATAAATGTCAATATTAGTAGTCAGAGATTACATTGAAGTTGAAATAATAAAAAAAATTATTCAAAGTGCCAAGATTAGGGGCCTTCAAATTTTGAAGAAAAAAAAACGCATGTGATGCATCATGACAGATCAATTTTTACCCCCCCCCCCTAAAATTAAGGTGTGAGGCATGATGGGTATTATTTGCCCATATTCCTGCTCTATTACAGTAGTTGTACCCATGTATCCTAATTCAGCTTCAAAATCAATCTCAATCTCAAGAATCAAGATACATGTATGGGTCCTTAAAGTCAGCGATTTATTCTATGGGCCAGTCAGTTTTCCCTTTTTGGGGGCAAAGTTCATTGAACTTTGTGCCACCGTAACACCTCAACGGAAATTAATTTGAATTTTTGCTTTCGACCTCATCTATAGAACAACAAACAGTTCCTTTTCACCAAGTTTAAACAAAATCTGTGACATTTGGTGTATGGCCCATTGAATTGGCACGGATTGACCCCAATGTACGCGCAAAGTCATGTTCCAACAAAACCTACATGCAGTAATAAGAGTGGGCAGACTACGGTGATCTCAAATACATTTTTGTCTATTTCAATATTTCAGAAGATAATTGAAGATGTGCTGTATAAATAACTCTTCAAAATTTGACCCATAATTCCAAAAATGAAACTAGAGGTCTATGTCTGTTTAAAAACAGAACATATAGGGTTTCTCTGCATTGTACCAGGTATTTTAATGATTTTTTTGTGCAATGCGTAGTTATGTTGATAATTGATTGTATTTAATACATTTACTTATAGTTTTTCTGCTAGTCACAAACAAAAGTTTAAATTTTTATTAGAATTCAGTTAATGACGTCATCTTTACATCATTTTGAATTTTGCATACTACATGTAGTAACATTATTTACCTTCCACCAAGTTTCATGACGATCTGCCCTACCTTTTAGTTTGTTTTAAAACTTCACATGAGGGCATCACACATTTTTATCTAAGACCTAACAAAAATATTACAAAAAGAATTTTGAATTTAGCATGTTGTGCTGGTAACATGATAATCATCAAAATTTCAGAAATCTATATAATATCTCCTGATGACGGCACCAGAACGTCATCTCGATTTTTATCTATAACACATTCCTATTCCTATGTTCCATTGCTACAGGACCTGCACGTTTATGATGAAAAATGTACATTTATGATGACGTCACATGGCCCATGATGACGTCATGATGACGTCATGATGATGACACATGTCAATGCAAATTATTCTCTGTCAATTTAGAGTCATTCTGAGCAAAGACAGAGTCCAATTTTGTGAGAAGAATCTTCCAAATAATCTGCAGGGATTTTCCAATTTTTCAAGATCGTGACCAACTGGTCCAAATCAGGAAACTTGGCAGATTGATTCTTATAGCCCTAGAGAAGATATGATACTTAGAAGGGGTGACACCTAAAATTATCTTGGGAATGGTGCATAATTTGCATAAATCCTAAATAGCTGCCATTTATATACATGTATTTATTCCTGTATTTTGGTATATTTCTATTTTTGTTATTTTTTTTAGGTATATTTTTTACGCGGATACGGAGTGGGATTGAGTTTGGGAGGGGCGTAGGAGCCTATTTTCCCTGTAGAAAAATCCTCTAAGAGGATGAATTAGTACTTACTGTGTAAATTGAATGGGGAAGATGAAAAAAGTCTTAGTCCAAAGTAGGTCCTGTGGAGTGGTTACGCGGATTTGGGGATACAGAGTGGGAAGTGCATGCCTATTGTGGGTGAGCAGTCAAGCGTGACTTTGTATCCGCGTAGCCAACTATGACAAGATGGGATAGATGAGTGGTGGGATATTCTGCAGTTGTGCCAACAGCCACAAAATTACTACATTATACATGTACACCACCTGAGATATAAGTAAAGAACGATGATTAAGATTGAGGTACTTGGTTAACTTACAATCCGGATGAAAAGTGAAATTTCCTGTTCAATTCCAGGAGCTCCACTCATGTTCATTGTTTGAACACATACTTTTGCTGTGGTCATGCCCAGTCATGGTCATGCCCCCTCCCCCACTTTTAAGAGTAAAAAAGGAGACTATCATATTGTTTCTCCCCCCCCCTCCCCTTGTTTCATCCCCGAATAAAAAACGTTGGTCTACATTCGATTCTGTAGCTCAGAATAGCTGATTAAATTACTCCAAACTCAAAAATTAAAGAGGTTTTGCTAAAAAGAAATTTGTTAACGTGGTGAGATATTACCACAGATCACACCATAGCATCAAGAATCCGACGCCGAGTTCACAAATTACACCCAGGTCAGATGTAACAGGAACACAAAAAGTCACACTGTTGGACTCCAAATTTATAGAATGACCCACTTGTCGCTACATTTTTTCGTTTGAAGCAACAAAAGTGCTCAAAATCTAACGAAGGGTTCTTAACAAATATATAGGCCTACCTGATGAAGTTTTCGCTCAGTGAGTGCTATATATTCCATGAAAACAATATTCTAGGATCTCAATTTCAATGCAAAAGTTGCCGAGTCATGTTTTGAATTGCCCCTGAAATCAGCGTCCGCGACATGTTCTCATTCAGCCAATTGCAGCCACGCGATGTTACGCACTTAAAAGACGAATCATCGAGCAACAGCGCGTGCATGTGCGTTGTGTCAACGCCTGTGCGCGTCCATTCACGCCTTCGCCGAATTAAAAGCGAACTACTAATTGAAATTTCCAAAAATGCATATAGACGCATTATTGGAAATGACCTTTTAATGGTTTCTTTAAAATGACGGCATACCTGAAGGAATAATTTCACAGGGAGTTTAGTGCCATTACTATCTTTACACCAAGTATTAAAGCTTTTCAACTATAATTTTATCAGTTACTTTTTGGATAGCTTTCATCATATTTTTTTTGCTGACCTTTAACAGCCTTATCACCCGATAGTCGCAATAATGTGGTTTCAGTGGATTTTCCAGAGGAGAGGATGGGTCATTGCTGCAGTCACCTCATAGTAAGATCAAGGACCTCTCTGAATCAGTGAATTCAAGATTTGCAATATTGAGTAATGACATTATTCAGAGAATGTAAACCAAAAATGAAGACTTTTTTTCTGTTGCGTAAAGAATTAGCATTTGAATTTCAGCGGTAGAGCATAGAGAAAGGATGCGCCCTTGGATTAGAAAAAGGCATTTGTAAGATTGTAGTGTCTAGATGACAAACACCTCTCGCGTGTAGCTCACTTATAATTTTCGCTTAACTTTGTCTTTAAAAAGGAAGTCGACATAAACAGAAATTGCAGACTTTGGGAGCATGAACACAGCTACAAATACGCCATCTGGAAGTGGTGGAAATTACTTGGATGTTATTTACAAGATTGCTGGAATAGTTGCAGGAATTGGTGGCTTTCTGGTGGCCCTGTTGGCACTGTGTTTTGCAATATGTAAGTGATGTTCCTACCGGTACAGGTATAGTAACAGAATTGGATGTTATTGCCTCTCCATATTGTTCACTTGCTTTACAGCATAGGCTCTCCATATAAGTAAGTAGTATTCCTACTGGTATAATCACAGGATTAGAAGCCACTGCCTTTCTATATTGTTCACTTGTTTTACACTCTGTAATTGTATAGGGTTAGAAAAGGAATGGAAATCTTTCAAAACCCTCTTGCCCTGAAACTATATCATCAATATCGACACAAGATATTACAAAAAAGAATATTGACACATGAAATTACATGAAGTGAGCTCTTGATTTCATGCGATTTAGTTCTCTCGTCTGCTGTACATGTATGTTTGTAAATTTATAATAAAACTGAGCTTTTGGTTTTCTTTTAAGAATTAATTATATCATTTAAGACTGTCATACCTGGACAAATGGTCACTTTGATTATAAGAGGTTCACCGACAATGTTTGTCTTGGAGCAAGACATTCTTAATTCATGAAACCTGAGACGGTACAGCCTTTGTACCACACAGCAGCATGCATTTTCCCATCAACAAACCTGACTATAGTAGCAAACTGCTCACAAATATACAAGGACGTCATTTGCGCGGCTAGTGTAGCACCCACTTATTAGGTAAATCACTGCACAGTCCATGCAATAAGCCTTGCACGTTGTAACATCGCACCGCTGAGGATATCCTGGAACCAAGACTATGTCAGTGGTTGTGCCCTGAACAAAAATTGTTTCCCTGTTGTATGAGACTCTTCAAAGTAATTACAATTTAATTTCTTTGTGTTTTTTTTCTTCAGATAAATACATTGTGAAACGCTTTAGTCAACATGAAGGTAAGGTGATAAACGGAAAAAACTGTAATGATGGAAATTGAAATAGTAAAGAAAAATAAATGCGAAATCGATATTAGGAATAAAAAAGATTTTGGATCTCTGGCAAATTTTAATAAAACAATAATGCTTAAAAATAACAATGATTGTATGAAACTGCAAGGTATTGTATTCAATAAACAACAATATTTATAGTCATGCAAGGCCTGAGTTTCACTTAATCCAATAGGGAAATTTAATAATTGGACGTTTACCATGGTTTACCATGCTGTATTATAAAACAATGGTTCATCTGTTGGTACCAGTATATGGTTGACCCAATTTGTTCTCGTTCTTAAATCTGCATCCAGGAAATGGTCAACAGTCACCACTCAAAGAAAATAGAGATGAAGAACGGATCCAAATACAGGTACCAGCTAACCCAGGTAAGCTTTTCTCAGTGTTTCACAATAATGATTATTTTAGGGAGCATTAAAATTCGAGGAACACAGTTCTAGTAACGGTTTGTGCAACGTGTCGTTGCTTATCTTTTTGCTGGTGGTCTACATTTCTGCCAAGTTTGAAGTGGAATGGACTTATGAAAAATGATTAATTAGACAGCAAAGAAAGACTGTAGACTATTCTTAGCACCGTTTATCACAGTCTCTGTAAACTGGGGCAGGTATTGTGCTGGTAGCAATTACTGGCACAGTGCATTTACTATTGACTTTTATAATCCAAACATAACTAAATTTTTTCACAGAAACTTTTTGGGCCATTTGCAAGTGTAATATCAGAGTTGGCTGATTTAACTCACGTTGATTTAAATCACAGATTTAAATCGTGATTTAAAAAAAAATTTTTTTTAAACCACTGATGTAAATCCCTTTTTTTGCAAAAAAAATGTTATTTTAGGCAAAATAAATTTCTTGAGGGTCATTTTAATCATTTAAATCAACTGATTCCACTTATTTTCAAAGATAAGATGTGGCTAACACATTCAAACACCCCTACTTCAGCATCGACTCAACTTATGTAGGATTTGCATAATTACCTAAAAATCATTGTTTTCTATATTCAAGTCAGATCTGACTTTCAAAGTTTTTCTTCGACGTTTGAATGTTCAAGACAGAACACTCACTTTTGCTTTAATCATTCCTTGATCAGTTTACAGTAATATTGATAATCAACTGTGCTGGTGTAGGCTTACTTGAACCATCTATGGCCAGAACTGTATAAACAGGACTAAAGACAATTGGAATTCCCAATTGGAATTCCCATCCAAGTAAAAAAATCAGAAAAAGGGCTGAAAAAAGAACTGTAAAAAGGGATGGGGGGAAAAAAAGGCTGATAAAAATGACAAAACCCTACAAAACGGGCCACAAGTTTTAACAATTACAAATTACAAAATAAACCGGACTAAAATCAATTGGAATTCCCATCCAGGTAAAAAGGGCAGAAAAAAGGAGCTGATAAAAAAGGCTGGAAAAAAGATGGCAGATAAAAATGACAAAACCCTGCAAAACGGGCCACATGTTATAACACAGGGGTGTGAAATCTCCGCTATTTAGCGGATTTCCGCTTTTTTGTTCAGCGTGCCACATTTTGTTTTCCGCTTTTTTTCTTCCGATGGTCCAGATTTCCCCCCGCTTTTTCCCCCGCGCGTAAGCTTTGATTTTATTTCCGTTTATTTTATTTTCCGCCGCACGCGATCCGCTCTCTACAACATACACGTAACTCTGAGATGGGGTACAGTGCGTGCAAGCGAGTATTCAATGTATATGTACATGTACATTTACGTACGTACGTGTGTACTGTACAATACGATTGCCATGTGCATGCATTTTTTAGCTCGAAGCCGCGTGTGTACACAACGTGTAAACAGCATCCGGGGAACCAACAGTCATTGCACTGTGATTGGCTGGAGATAAATATGAATATTCACACATGCGCCATGAAGCGCGTTGGGACTCTTTGCGGCCGTTCCTGTCTCTATGCATGTAGTGACACCCGATGATCTCCACAATAACTCGCTGTAAACATCGTCTTGTTGCAAATATAAAGCCTTGAAATAAGACTAGTAAATTGTCGCCGTGCCGCGCCGGTAGAGTGCATCATGCAGGGCAAAGTTCATGTGTGCATTTCATTGCATGCACGCATCCGGGCCTGCTGCGTATTCCGCTGCATGCTGATACGTACGTTAGGGTGTCGTTTCAAATGTTTCGAACGTATTTTGACATTAATGTTTTGGCATAAATTGCAAAACATTTTTGACCAATAGTTGGTCCGGCATGCCAGGGGGCTTTAAAATGCACCACAGAGCATCTACATTTCAAAAAAATTTCGGGGCCCTTGGGCGGGCCCCGAACCCCACGCCATAAGGGCTTCGCGCTTCGCGCTCGCAGGTTCGGTTATTTACAGGTTCAGCTATTTTCAGCTATTTTTTTGAGACTCCACTCACACCCCTGATAACAATTAAAAATTGCTAAAACTCTCCAACAACCGAGCTCTGAATACTTTAAAAGACTCTTCCACAAGACTATTTCGAATCCCCCCATCAAGCTCGGAAAAAGCCTTAGGAAAACGAACTACCCCACAGTATTTGTACGCGTCAGTACGAGCTTTGTTATGGTGAAACGTTAAAACATCCTCGTGTCTGCAGTTAACTATTAAAAAAATGAATCAATAAAATCATTCATAAAATCAGATCTAGGGGAAACTAACAGCTTGGCTATGAAGGACAAATTCAAATACTCCCTCCTGCTTTCAACAGGTATTAACCCCAAAGATGCCATGGTTGTGCTCTTAATTAAAACTGTTTCCCTGTTGTATGAGACTCTTCAAAGTAATTACAATCTAATTTCTTTGTGGTTTTTTTGGCACTGTATCCAGTAAACAACAACAATCATAGACATTTATTGGTCTGAGTTTCACTTAATCCAATCGGATAATTTGTTCTCGTTCTTAAATCTGCTTCCAGGAAATGGTCAACACTCACCGCACGGGGAAAACGGACATCAAGACCTGAACCCAAATCATGCACCAGCTAACACAGGTAAGCTTTTCTCAGTGTTTCACAATAATGATTACTTTGATCGATGGAAACATTAAAATTCAAGGAACACAGTTCTGGTTACAGTTTCTGCGAAGTATCGTTGCTAATCTTTTCTCATCGTGACAAAAATCTTTGTTGACCACTGTCTGGTGGTTGTCTACATTTCTGCCAAGTTTGAAGTCGAGCAGACTTGTGGAAAGTGTCAAAGTGTATTGGCACCCAAAAAAATGAGTCCTATGAGGGGAGTTTTATGCATCGTTAGACGGTTGACCCAATTTGTTCTCGTTCTTAAATCTGCATCCAGAAAATGGTCAACACTCACCACACCAGGAAAACATAGATCAAGAACCGATCCCAGTACCTGAACCTGTCAATTACACAGGTAAGCTTTTCTCAGTGTTTCACAATAATGATTATTTTAGGAAGCATTGAAATTCGAGGAACACAGTTCTGGTAACGGTTTGTGCAACGTGTCGATGCTAATCTTTTTCCTGGTGGTCTACATTTCTTCCAAGTTTGAAGTGGAGTGGATTTGTGAAAGTGCTGAAGTGTACTGGCCAAAAAAAATAGTCCCATTGGGGGATTTTGCAAAAAAAATCTCAACAAAAACAAGAGCTGTTTTGACAGATGTGCCAAAAGTGTTATTAGTTGCCCAAAATGGACAAAACAACTTGCTTTTCCAGCGAGTTGTTAATCGATCCATCCATTTATGAGGCTTAGCAATTTATTTTATTTTAAAATGATTAATTAGACAGCAAAGAAAGACTATACACTATTCTTAGCACGCTATCACAGTCTCTGTAAACTGGGGTAGGTATTGTGCTAGTAGCAATAACTGGCACAATGCATTCACTATTGACTTTTATAATGCAAACATATAAAGTTTTTCACAGAAACATTTTTGGCCATTTGCAAGTGTAAGAGTTGGCTGATATAACTCACGTTGATTTAAATCACAGATTTCAATCGTGATTTAAATCAAATAATTCTTTTTTAAACCACTGATTTAAATTACTTTTTTGTAAAAATCTTATTTTAGGCAAAATAGAAAATTGCTTGAGGGTCATTTTAATCATTTAAATCAACTGATTCCACCTAATTTCAAAGTGTCAGATGTGGCTAACACATTCAAACACCCCTACTTCA
This sequence comes from Patiria pectinifera, assembly GCA_029964075.1. NCBI lineage: Eukaryota > Metazoa > Echinodermata > Asteroidea > Valvatida > Asterinidae > Patiria > Patiria pectinifera. Next base: position 27,252,511 of record CM057150.1, read on the forward strand.
TCAGCATCGACTCAACTTATGTAGGTTTTGCATAATTACCTAAAATCATTGTTTTCTATATTAAAGTCAAGATCTGACTTTCAAAATTTTTCTTCGCACTTGAATTTTCAAGACAGCACACTCACTTTTGCTTTAGCCCCTAACAGTCCTGAATCCTCCAATTTTGATATGATTTTGCACACCCCCAAGGGAGTTAGGGTTAATCATTCCTTGATCTGTTTACAGTAATATTGTTAATCAACTGTGCTGGTGTAGGCTTACTTGAACCATCAACAGGTGTATTAAAGTCCCAAGATAGTCTTATTCTTAACGTTTCTCCATACAAATTTAGATTTAGATTGATATAATACCTTTTAAAGGTACAATTAAGGCCTGATTTCTGTTCTCCACCTTGTATGAAGAACAATCAATCAAACACTACGTTACACAAGGATAAGTGCTGCCGGTTTTGAAATTAGAAGCATTTTCATGAAATAAACATGCCCATGGAGAACTGTACTCGTATTTATGTATACCATGTACATGTAAAATATACAAATACCATGAATCAAGTTTTTCATTTATATCCATACACAACGCATACGCATCTCAGCTGTATCAATCAAGCAATGCACCTTTTAAGTGTCTTCAGTATTAATGTACCATTGAATCAATGAGGTAGACTACGTGTAGATTAAATCAAGTGTTTTTTTTTTTTAATTACAGATTTAATACACTTTTTTCAAAAGCATTTATCAATTCATTGAGTTTTGTGGGTGATGGGTATTATAGAAACCTGCAAACTCCTTAGTGGCGGGTGTAAAGGTGCATGGGGAGATTTAGACACATTTTTAGACAAACAGTGAATCAATATTTTGAAAGTTAAAAAACAAAAAATCTGACTTAAATAAAAAAATCTGATTGATATCAAAATTGTTTTGATTTTGTTTTAAAAATCAAAAATATCACCAACCCTGATGCATATTAGTAACAGTATCTATACCTACCCACCAAGTTTCAGTGATTTTTCCCTGTCAATTTAATCCTACAATATGTGCAAAGATTTCTTACCACCTCAACGAAATGTCTCTTTTAACTTAAGGCAAAAAAAAGTCTCCAGTTTCTGGTCTGCGCATGTCGCCATAGCCATGCATGTTGGCATAATTAAAACAATTTTTCTTTCATTGTAAAATGATGATTCAAAAGCGCCGAACTCAGTGGTTTGACTGGAATCCTGCTGCTGCACAATTTTAACGGTTTTGTTTAGATGGGGTTACGATCGAGTATAAGCTTTATGTGGCCTCTCTAGGCTCCCATGTATTTGCACTAATAGTCGGGCACCATTTGCTGACAGTTTTGCAATTTCGTAATTGTGCATCTGGAAGCCAGACTGAGGGAGCAATGGTCTTGTATCTGGAACCTTTTTAATTAGCGCAATATGTAATTGAGCAGATTAATGACCAGCCTGGCAGCACATGCACGACGTCTTAGTCGCTGTATGGTCTGACGTTACTGCTTTCTCTGCTTTTTGTCTTGACTAGTATCCAAATTTCCCAAAGAATGTTCGTGTCGATTGAGATCGTACATGTAAGTTGGTGCAGACTTCTCAAGCCTTATGGCCTTATTGAGGTCACCTCAAGCTCCACCCTAAAGGATATTTTTAAGGGTTTTAAGGGGATCGAAGCATCATCTGCAACATCAGCCGACATTTGGAGGAAACAAGTTTGGAAAAAATAACCACTTCGCTGCACCACTTTTGAAGCAAGCTCCATACCAGAAACTGGGGACTTTTGTTTAGTGGCCTAAGATAAACTTAGAAGTACGATCAGTACTAGTGTCGCACAAAACGGTTTGCTAGTGCACTCCCGCAAATTGTTGAAAGTTTTAAGTCTTTGTAAGCAATTTTATTCTGATTCCTTTTAATAGTTTGCCCACTTAACTATTTTTATTTTTGATGTAAGTATGTTAATATTTGGTTTTTGTTTTAGTATTAATTAGCATTTAAAACTGTCGTACCTGGACAAAGGGTCACTTTGATTATAAGAGGTTCATCGACAATGTTTGTCTTGGAGCAAGACATTCTTAATTCATGATACCGAGACGGTACAGCCTTTGTACCACACAGCAGCATGCATCTTCCCATCAACAAACCTGACTATAGCAGCAAACCTGACACAAAGATACAAGGACGTCATTTGCGCGGCTAGTGTAGCACCCACTTCGGTAAATTACTGCACAGTCCATGCAATAAGCCTTGCACGCTGTTCCATTGCACCGCTAAGGACATCTTGGTTGTGCCCTGAACAAAAATTGTTTCCCTGTTGTATGAGACTCTTCAAAGTAATTACAATCCAATTTCTTTGTGTTTTTTGTTGGTACTTTATTATGCCCCGGCGAAGCCGAAGGGCATACTGTTTCTGTCATGTCCTTCCGTGTGTGGGTGGGTGTGAGTTTGTGTTACATACCCTATGTGGACTTGTGAACAAAAGAGGTCCACATAATGCAGGTTGTGTTAACCTTATGTGGACTAAGCCGTGTCCACATAAGGTTTTGCCCTTTCTGGAAAACAGGTTTAGAGGCATTTTTGGGTTAGGTTTATGTGTAGCAGAATGAAGAGAAACACTATAGGGAATCATAGAAAAAAAATTGGGTTAAAAGAGTTTTCACAGTTTAAGTAAAGTTATTTTTTGTACCGAGTTTTCTTAACTACACGAAAACAAAGCAATGTCCACACAAGGTATGTAACACACGTCTGGGTGTGTGTGTGGGTGTGGGTGTGTGTGTATGTCACACTTTTGCTTTCATCACGATAGCTCAAGATAGACTTGATGGATTGTCATGAAACTTGGCATTTAGTTTGATAGTGGATTCCCCAAGAAGCCTATTGAATTTGAGGGCTACATGTACAAGGTCAAGGTCAATATGGCTAAAACAAAAGAAAATGCTTTCACCAAGATAACTCAAGATAAACTTGATGGATTGTCATGAAACTTAGCAGGTAGTTTACTAGTGGGTTCCCAAAGAAGCCTATTGAATTTGGGGGTTACTGGTCAAAGGTCAAGGTCAATATGGCTAAAACAAAAGAAATGCATTATGATAACGTAAACAAAAGAAGTGCTTGTCATCACGATAACTCAAATTAGCGTTGATGTATTGTCATGAAACTTCAAAGATAGCTTGCTAGTGGAACCCCCAAGAAGCCTATTGAATTTGGGGGTTACCAGTCAAAGGTCAAGGTCAATATGGCTAAAACAAAAGAAATGCATTATGATAATGTAAACAAAAGAAGTGCTTGTCATCACGATAACTCAAATTAGCATTGATGTATTGTCAAAGATGGCTTGCTAGTGGAACCCTCGAGAAGCCTATTGAATTTGGGGGTTACAGGTCAAAGGTCAAGGTCAATATGGCTTAAACAAAAGAAATGCTTGTCATCACGATAACTCTAGGAAGACTTGATGGATTGTCATAAAACTTGACAGGTGGCTTGCTAGGGGTACGCCCAAGAAGCCTATTGAATTTGGGGGTTACCAGTCAAAGGTCAAGGTCAATATGGCTAAAACAAAAGAAATGCATTATGATAACGTAAACAAAAGAAATGCTTGTCATCACGATAACTCAAATTAGCATTGATGTATTGTCATGAAACTTTAAAGATGGCTTGCTAGTGGAACCCCCAAGAAGCCTATTGAATTTGGGGGTTACAGGTCAAAGGTCAAGGTCAATATGGCTAAAGCAAAAGAAATGCTTTCATCATGATAACTCAAGATAGACTTGATGGATTGTCATGAAACTTGGCAGGTAGTTTGATAGTGGATTCTCCAAGAAGCCTATTGAATTTCGGGGCTACAGGTACAAGGTCAAGGTCAATATGGCTAAAACAAAAGAAACGCTTGTCATCACGATAACTCAATTTAGACTTGGTGTATTGTCATGAAACTTGTCAGGTAGCTTACAAGTGGTACATCTCTTTCTACTTCATTCTGTAGGATCTTGTTGTTTTTCACTTCACATTTAATTACACAACACCTACCCTGTGAAACCAGTTTTAATTCAGAGGGAGGGGGGTGCCACAGGTCAAGATCAGTGTTAACTAAACAAATCAATGGTTATGTAACTGAAAAGTCCCACAGAACCAGATAGCTCGTATAAATTATCATATCAAGAGGGTGGCAGTGTGTCAAGTTATGGGACGGTTGGGGTGGAGGGGCATTTGTGTTGGAAGACACACTCTTCTTGTTTATTAAACAACAACATTCATAGACATGCAAGGCCTGAGTTTCACTTAATCCAATCGGATAATTTAATTTGGATTAAACGTTTACAATGGAATCCCAAATTAACGTGCTGTATTATGAAACGACGGTTCATCTGTTGGTACCAGTATATGGTTGACCCAATTTGTTCTCGTTCTTAAATCTGCATCCAGGAAATGGTCAACACTCACCGCACAGGGAAAACGGAGATCAAGACCTGAACCCAATACATGCACCAGCTATCACAGGTAAGCTTTTCTCAGTGCTTCACAGTAAGGATTACTTTGATCGACGGAAACATTTAAATTCAAGGAACACAGTTCTGGTAACAGTTTCTGCAAAGTATCGTTGCTAATCTTTTCTCATCGTGACAAAAATCTTTGTTGACCACTGTCTGGTGGTTGTCTACATTTCTGCCAAGTTTGAAGTCGAGCAGACTTGTGGAAAGTGTCAAAGTGTATTGGCACCCAAAAAAATGAGTCCTATGAGGGGAGTTTATGCATCGTTAGACGGTTTACCCAATTTGTTCTCGTTCTTAAATCTGCATCCAGAAAATGGTCAACACTCACCACACCGGGAAAACATAGATCAAGAACCGATCACAATACCTGTACTAGTCAACACAGGTAAGCTTTTCTCAGTGTTTCACTATAACGATTATTTTAGGAAGCATTGAAATTCAAGGAACACAGTTCTGGTAACGGTTTGTGCAACGTGCCGTTGGTAATCTTTTTGCTGGTGGTCTACATTTCTTCCAAGTTTGAAGTGGAGTGGACTTGTGAAAGTGCTGAAGTGTATTGGCAGAAGAAAAATGAGTCCTGGGAGAGTTTGAAAAAAAATTTTCAACGAAAACAAGAGCTGTTTTGACAGATGTGCCAAAATTGTAAGTTGTCCAAAATGGACAAAACAACTTGCTTTTCCAGCGAGTTGTTAATTGATCCATCCATTTATGAGGCTTATCAATTTATTTTATTTTAAAATGATTAATTAGACAGCAAAGAAAGACTATAGCAGGCCTTCATTTTTAGAAATTCGTGGAGCTCAGTTAATCACTCTCCTGGGAAATCCGAGGAGCTCAATTTGAGCACCCAAAATTGCTCTCCTGGGAAGTCCGAGGAGCTCGATTTGCATGTTTTGTGCTCAAAATAAAAAATGAATCCAAATCATTTCCTGAAGCCTTTTATATCATGCACACACACTTGCATCAGAACTGAGAAACAGATGGGACTGTTCACTACAAATTAAGTGCTTTATCCATGTCAATTTAATAGGTTTAAGTTTTACTTGTTTGTGAATCATCCTGATGTGGAAATAAAAATGAAAAACAAATTGGACTTGGAGTTGACTTGTGGTTCTTTAGTGTTTCTATTTTGTTCTATTTTACTTCGTTTTTATTATACTCACTTTATTTTATTTTTATTTTATTTTGTTTTATTTACTGTTTATTTCAGTTTTTATTCATTGATTTTTTTATGTCAAATAGTTTAATATTTTTGGTTTACTAACTTTACTAAAATTAAAACCTGTTTTTGTTTAAATTTGCATAAGTATCATGTGGTGTAACCGTGTTTTTGAGGGGTTCTAAATTTATATCCAAATTGATGAATAGAGCCCCCTCCCCCCCCCCAAAAAAAATCCAATTAATTTAAGTCCGTTCATACATCTGTCAAAAAAAATACTTTTTTTTGTCACATAAATCCTCAAAATTAGTAAAATGGAAAAGGAAAATAATTATATGAATATTTGGTTTTGGGCACAAAAAATAAAAGGATCGAAAGTAAGGTCACAGAAATGTACAACTACAAGTAACGCCATTACAAAATGTCGAATGGTACTATACTACGCACAAACAATGTCACCATGCACGGGTGGCCAGTTGACCGGCCGCACTTGCGGGCATAGCCCGGTAGTCGACACACGGAAAATCGCTCTGCACTCTATCGTTGTGGGACAAATGAGCTTAACCTTTCGTAAGGTATTTCCAAACCAAACTTGTCAAAAATGAACGCTAGTTTCTTGTAGATGTACCGGAGATCATTCAAAATGCCGTTCAAAAAGTCTGGCTCCCTTTGGAATATCACAACTTCCAGAAAAACGGTGTAATTTCACATAGGCCTACCCACTGTTGTCTGGCTGCACAGTGTTAGATCGCGCACAACACAAGTACATGTACATAACATGCATTATGCACCGTATGCGTTATGCGTGGGACGCGTCGACGGGAACCGTTGCCCACACACCACACTCAACACGTGTGCTTGGGCCGCCCATTTGGAAGCACGTCCATTTTATCGAAAACAGGGGTGTTGGTATTACAAAGTAGGTGGTTTTAATTGCTCAGCCTATCCATTTCATAATTGTTTTGTGTTTTCACTTCATCGGAGGTTTATTCATTTAGTTTTACATTATAAATATTTACAAACACTCACCGCACAGGGAAAACGGAGATCAAGACCCGAACCCAAAACATGCACCAGCTTACACAGGTAAGCTTTTCTCAGTGTTTCACAGTAATGATTACTTTGATCGACGGAAACATTTAAATTCAAGGAACACAGTTCTGGTAACAGTTTCTGCAAAGTATCGTTGCTAATCTTTTCTCATCATGACAAAAATCTTTGTTGACCACTGTCTGGTGGTTGTCTACATTTCTGCCAAGTTTGAAGTCGAGCAGACTTGTGGAAAGTGTCAAAGTGTATTGGCACAAAAAAAATGAGTCTTATGAGGGGAGTTTATGCATCGTTAGACTGTTGACCCAATTTGTTCTCGTTCTTAAATCTGCATCTAGAAAATGGTCAACACTCACCACACCGGGAAAACATAGATCAAGAACCGATCCCAGTACCTGTACCAGTCAACACAGGTAAGCTTTTCTCAGTGTTTCACTATAACGATTATTTTAGGAAGCATTGAAATTCGAGGAACACAGTTCTGGTAACGGTTTGTGCAACGTGCCGTTGGTAATCTTTTTGTTGGTGGTCTACATTTCTTCCAAGTTTGAAGTGGAATGGACTTGTGAAAGTGCTGAAGTGTATTGGCAGAAGAAAAATGAGTCCTGGGGGAGTTTGAAAAAAAAATCTCAACGAAAACAAGAGCTGTTTTGACAGATGTGCCAAAATTGTAAGTTGTCCAAAATGGACAAAACAACTTGCTTTTCCAGCGAGTTGTTAATTGATCCATCCATTTATGAGGCTTATCAATTTATTTTATTTTAAAATGATTAATTAGATAGCAAAGAAAGACTATTACTATTCTTAGCACGCTATCACAGTCTCTGTAAACTGGGGCAGGTATTGTGCTAGTAGCAATAACTGGCACAATGCATTCACTATTGACTTTTTTAATCCCAACATAACCAAGTTTTTCTCAGAAACTTTTTTGGCCATTTGCAAGTGTAACATCAAAGTTGGCTGATTTAACTCACGTTGATTTAAATTACTGAATTAAATCGTGATTCATAAATACCTCAGACGGTTTAGCCATTCCTATTGGTCGAGAGCCCGTCACGTGGCCGGTCTTAAACGGATGATAAAAACATGGCTAGCTGGTCTTAAACACTTTTCTAGTGTCACAATAAAATGTGGACTCCAAAACTACAGTGCCTCCTACCATTTCATTGGTTGAATGTTCACAATCCTCACGTAGGCATGCGCAACACTACCAGTGAGTCAGAATTTTATAGTTCTAAATTCAACACGCAACGCCCCAGGTGCGTTCTGCGCGACATCGCGCAGAACATGCTACGCGCGCGTCAATCTCCATATGAGGGTTGTTTACATCTTACTCGCCAGCTGAACACTTCATTATTTTGCTAGAGGGATGTTTAAAAAAGGATGAAGTGAACTTGTTGAACAAAATCAGGATTTTTTGAACGAATTGTTTGATTTTGTTTTACCGTATTTGTGTATACCATGTACATGTACAATGTACACGTACCATAAATCAAGTTTTTCATTTATATCCATACACAACGCATACGCATCTCAGCTGTACCGGTATCAATCAAGCAATGCACCTTTCAAGTGTCTGCAGTATTAATGTACCATTGAACCAATGAGGTAGACTATATGTAGATGAAATCAAGTGATTTGTTGTTTAAATCACAGATTTAATACACTTTTTTCAAAAGCATTTATCAATTTATTGAGTGTTGTGTGTGATGGGTATTATAGGAACCTGCAAACTCAATGGTGGGTGTAAGGGTGCATGGGGAGATTTAGACGCATTTGTAGACAAACAGTGTATCAATATTTTGAAAGTTGAAAAAATGAAAAAAATCTGACTTAGGCCAAAAAAAAAAAGTCTCCGGTTTCTGGTATGCGCACGCGTCGCCGTAGCCATGCGCGTCGGCAAAATGAAAAAGTTTTTTTTTCAATACAAGATGATGTTTCAAAACCGCCAAACTCACTGGTTTGACTGGAATTCTGCTGCTGCACAATTTTAACGTGTTTTTAGAAGGGGTTATGATCGAGAATAAGATTTATGTGGCCTCTCTGAACTCCCATATATTTGCACTAAGTTTAGTCGGGCACCATTTGCAGTCATCAGCCGACATTTGAAGCCAAAAAAAAAAAAAAACAGGTAAAAAAAAAAAAAAAGCCGCGTCGCCGCACCACTTTTGGGGCAAGCTCCATACCAGAAACCGGAGACTTTTTTTTTTTTGGCCTTAAATAAAAAATCTGATTTATATCAAGATTTGTATTTGGGCTTCCATGTATTTTGCACTAGATTTAGTCGGGCACCATTTGCTGACGGTTTTGCAAATTTTGTAATTATGCATCTGGAAGCCAGACTGAGGTAGCAATGGTCGTGTATCTGGAACCTTTTTAATTAGCGCAATATGTAATTGAGCAGATTAATGACCAGCCTGGCAGCACATGCACAATGTCTTAGTCGCTGTATGGTCTGACGTTACTGCTTTCTCTGCTTTTTGTCTTGACTATCCAAATTTCCCAAAGAATGTTCGTGTCGATCGAGATTGTAAGTGGGTGCAAATTTCTCAAGCCTTCCGGCCTTACTGAGGTCACCTCAAGCTCCACCCTGAATGATATTTTTAAGAAGATCGAAGTATCATCTGCAACATCAGCCCACATTTGGAGGAAAACAAGTTTGCAACAACAAAAAAACGCTTTGCTGCACCGCTTTTGGAGCAAGCTCCATACCAGAAACTGGGGACTGTTTTTTGGCCTAAGATAAACTTAGAAGTACGATCAGTACGAGTGTCGCACAAAACGGTTTGCTAACAGTGCACTCCTGCAAATTGTTGACAATTTTTAATTCTTTGTAAGCAATTTTATTCTGATTCCTTTTAATAGTTTGCCCACTTAAGTATTTCTATTTTTGATGTAAGTATGTTAATATTTGGTTGTTGTTTTAGTACCGGGTATATATTAGCATTTAGAACTGTCATACCTGGACTGTAAAGGAGAAAATAAGGACACAAGGGGAGTCCTTAGATTGTGTGTTCTGTGAGCAGGCGGGATTAACCCTGTTTTATTTCAAATTCAAATGTCCCATCATCCTCAGTCGATAACAAGTGGGCAAAATTAGGCCGGTGGAGAGACTGATCATGGTGGAGATCGTTCTGGAAAATACAATAAGGGTAATCATAAAGTGAGGGCAAACTATTCAACATCAAAATCGTCATGGTATTAAACTGGAAGAATAGGAGCCTATTTCCGACACCTCGTGTGGCGTGGCCTATTTTCGCCCATCCCAAACAATTGAAATCTTTACTTAATGTGGATTCAAACAGTGCAATCAATAACTAGGGATCAATAACTGGGAAAATCACAGGCTTTACAGTTAACAATAAACATGAAACTGGGTTTAATCTGGAAATAATCTTGCTCACCATCCGTAACCAGCCCGATGCATTCCGATTCCCGCGGTTGCTATGTAGGTTCGCTGCATTAGTCCGCATGGTGGCGCTATTGAAATGTTAAAGTCGCAACATAGCCGCCCCTAAACTGCGCAATAGTTTACATATCGCTGGCTTTAGCATGGGTGCACAGATGGTGGAAGTTATCAGGTAAAGTTAAGAATCAGTAACTGGTTAGTAAGAAATAGTAACAAGTAACAACAGGCTTGACCAAGAGGCCGCCCCATGAATGGTCACAGGGGGTGTACTCTGTGGTAACAAGGACTAGGTTTCATCAGGCTCAGGCAGAGTGGCAGCTTCAGGATTGTCGCCAAGGGCTGTTTCAGAAGGAAGCCGGATCAGGCGTGCCACTGGCCGAGTGTAGATGCGATCTCCGACCTGCACCCTTACGGTGCGAACTCGATTATCAGTACCAGGTAGTACCTCAGTGACCTTAGCCAGAGGCCAAGAGGGACGTCGCTGCTGCGGATCAGCCATCAGAACCACATCACCGACAGACAGGTTGTCGGTCTCACTGCGCCACTTCTGGCGGGCTTGCATAGCTGACAGATAGGACTGAACAAACTCCTTCCAAAATTTCTGCATCAGGGCTTGGCACTGGCGCCAGCGTCGCCGACTAAGTACGTCGCGCTCCGGGTAGGCAACCTGTGGCGGGGCATGGTCCCGCCGCCCCATGAGAAGCATGAAAGGCGTGATGGGATCTGGATCAGCAATGTCTGATGACACATAAGTCAATGGCTTAGAATTCAGCAAGGCTTCTACCTCAACCAGGCAAGTATAGAGAACGGGAGCGCTAACTGACCGATCACCCAGGGTGGCGTACAAGGCAGTTTTCACTGACCGAATCTCTCTCTCCCAGGTCCCGCCAAAGTGTGGTGCAGAGGGAGGATTGAACCTGAAATTGACTTTGTATTTGGCAAGTCTCTCCTGAAGGTCAGGTGCCATATCGCTGAATGCCTTCCTCAGTTCAGACAGACCTCCCTTGAAGTTAGTCCCATTGTCGCACAACAATTCATGAGGTGCGCCACGTCGTGAACGGAACCGATTGAACGCCAAAAGAAAGGCGTCGGCATCAAGAGACTCAAGCAAATAAGTAGACGGCTCTTGTGGTCATGCACTTCCATATTATACCCCATCTACGTTCACTTCGTCTCCCCATGGTAATGGTGTAGGGGCCAAAGCAGTCTACCCCCGTGGAGTAGAATGCTGGCTTGCCAATTCGCAGACGAGCATGTGGCATATCCGCCATCTTGGGCACTGAAGGTTGACCACGCTGTCTTAGGCATCCGGTGCATCTGCTTTGTAGACCTCTGATGAACTGGCGTTCTCGCAACAACCAGAAGCGTCGACACATATCTGCAAGCACAGTACCAGTTCCAGGATGCCCAAGACGCTCGTCAGCATTTTTGATCAGCAGTTGTACTATCGGGTGCTTGCAGTCAAGGACGACCGGGTGTTTCACATCAATGTCCAACTCCGCTCGACGGAGTCTCCCTCCAACCCGGATCAACTGGGTATCCTTGTCAATTTCGGGAGCAAGTTTCGCCAGGCGACTATTTCTTGGAACAGGCTTGCCAGCTGTGAGAGCTGCAAGATCCTCTGGAAAGCTTTCAGCTTGTACCTTTCCGTAGAGGGCCTGTTCAGTCTCCATCCGTTGGTCAGCGCTGAGGAAATCTGGCTTAGTTTCATCCTCAGCCTCGCACAGAATGCGTCCATATGCCTCAACCAGGTCATCCCAGGAAGCAAACTGAGACGCGTCAATCTCTGGAACCTCTCCTCGATTGCCGAGGGTAAAAGCAGTAAAAAGACTGCCCTTCAGCTCAACTTCGCCATCATCCTGCTGCATGTGCGATGGCAAGCTTGGCCAATCCTCTTTAGGACCAGAGAGGAAGGGTGGAGCAGACCACCGACTCTCCGTGGTCAACTCGCTGAGCATCAATCCACGGGTCAGGTCATCTGCAGGGTTCTTGGCGGTGTCTACATACCGCCAGATGGTGTGGTCGGTGAGTCTTTGAATCTCAGCGATGCGGGCACCGACAAAACGGTTGTACCGACAAGATTCTGAGGTAATCCAGCTCAAAACTGTCGTGCTGTCACTCCAACAAGTGACGGAAAGGTTCAACCTCAACTCATCCTCGAGAAGCTCGGCCAGTTCAGCACCAGAAAGAGCAGCCTGAAGTTCCAATCGGGGAATAGTTTGCACACGCTTTGGTGCCAAACGGGAACGTGCCATGACAAACCTGACACACACCTCTCCTGACTTAGCAATGGCTCGAAGATAAGCAACGGACCCATAGGCCCTTTCGGAAGCGTCGGTGAACACGTGCAGTTGATAGGACACATTTGCCGGATCAAAGTGTGGGGGAAGGTAGCACCGAGGCAGGTATACAAGAGGGAGATCATTGATTTCTTTGCGCCATCTCATGTGTTGGGCACGTAAGCCATCCTTGCCCTCGTCGGGGATCTCGTCATCCCAGCCCCACGGTCTCTTCCAAAGCTCCTGAACAAGCATCTTTCCCCTCACCATATATGGCATGAGGTAACCAAGGGGGTCCTTCCCGGCACATCTCATCACATCACTTAGAACAGCTCTTTGAGTGAGGACCGGCCACTCACGAAGTTCGAGTTTGTAACGGAGTGTATCGTGCTGAAAATTCCAGTGGGGTCCTAAGGCTGCTTCCTCAGGTGAATCACAACTTGAACTCAGCCATCTCTCAGTACTGCAGGAGCGGGCTTCCTGTGGAAGGTCTTTGACCACTTCTTCGTAGTTGCTGGCCCATTTGACAATGGGAAATCCTCCAGCGCCAAGCGCTTGACATAGTTTTTCAACTAGGTCTTTCGCTTCTGGGACACTGGGCTTGCCATCTAGGCAGTTGTCAACGTAGAATGCATTCATAACACTTCTGACAATGTCTGGATCTGGAAACCGGTCCTGCACATGCTTCTGCAGGGCGAAAGTGGCACAGCATGGACTGCATGTGGTACCAAAGGGAAGTACGTTCCACTCCAGTTCCTCCATTTCGGCACCAGGGTCCAAATCCCTCCACAGGAACCGAAGCATGCATCGGTCACACTCTAAAGTGCGCACACAGTGAAACATCGCTTTGATGTCACCGGACACAGCTACTTGATGCTGTCTGAATCGTACTAGCACTCCAACCAGCGGTGAACCCAGGGTAGGCCCAGGAAGCAAGTGGTCGTTCAGAGACTCTCCCGGGTACGGGAACGCACAGTTGAAAACCAGTCTTGTCTTCCCATTTTGCCGAACAACATGGTGGGGTATATACCAATGCCGCTCGGGGTTTCTCTCTCTCCTCAGCAGTGAGCATGCGAACGAGTCCTGCCTCCTTCAGTTCCCGGATTTTCTTGGAGTGCTCATCAGCAAGTGCTGGATCTCTCTGGAGACGTTGCTCATTCCGTTTCAGAGCAGGCGACACTGCACTTGCCGGACAGGTAAGTACCTTGTTGTCACGTCTCCACAGGAGGGGGGTTGCGACACGGTCAATTCCATCTACATTTACATAGGTATATTTTGCCTCAAGGAGATCAACCGCTCGCTGGTCCTGCTTGGATCGAGTGGCTTGTTTTCGATCAAGATACACCTGCGCATCGTGCTGCCACATCTTACAAACATTCTCGTGGAGAACTCTGTCGGCTTCCATGGGTGGTAGTACAGACAAGAAGTTTACTTCATTCTTGCGCCTGGACTTCAGAATGGGGCCCTGGACAGCCCACCCAAGTTTGGTGCGCACAGCCACTGGTGCACCTTCGGGACCAAAATGACTCTCAGTGGGAACAATCAGATCTGGGCGATCACTGCCGATCAGCAATAATGGCCGCGCCTCCTTGACTTCCTGCAGTGGAAGACCCCGCAGATGCGGCCACCTCCTTTGCAAATCTCGTGCAGGAACAGAATGCTCTGAAAGCCTCAACATGGAAGACGAAAAGACATTGGAAATGGTGATGCGTGAATCTTGGTCGTGGATTGGTGCAAGATCGACCGAGACTATCACGCCCTTGCAGGGGGTACATTCCTCCCTGGCGGTTGCAATTGGCATCTTGGTGCTCTCACCCTGGAGGCCAAGTGTCTCGGTAGCTTCGCTAAGCATCAAGGAGAAGTTGGCAGCATCGTCTAACAAGCAGTACGTCTCCATCTGTTGACCGTTGGCATAGAGCGTGACTGGCAAAATCTTCATGCTGACGTCAGGTAGCCAAGGGTTTCCATCCCCATAAAAGACACACAGGTTTGGGTTGAAGGAGGAATAGTACACTCCATACCCTGGTTGCTCTATCAGATCATGGAGAACGGTCAGGTGCATCTTGTCGCATCGGCGACAAGGCTTGCGTAGGTCGCACTCCTTTCCGTTTTTGTGCAGGCGTGCACACTGCCAGCAGCGTTTGTCAGCCTTAATCCACTTCATGCGCTGTTCCATCGTGAGATCGCTGAATTTGTCGCATCGACAGAGCCAGTGTTCTTCCCGGCAGTGGGGACAACTCTTCCGGAAGGGTTTCTTTCCATCACTTCGGGTAGCCTTATAGGCAGATGCGCCCTTTGGCGGATTGCTGGTAGTCTTTCCAGCCAGTTCCATGTGGTAGGCAGCTGCACCTTTTCTGCGGCGGTCCCGGTTGGTTGGGGGGAGTTCAACCTTAATACTCTCGCCGAGCTGCACCTTCTTTCTGGCTATGGCCGCCGTGTCTTGCAGCCACATGTCGATGTCAAGCAGAGAAAAGTTGTTGACATTTCTGGCCTTCATAGCCTTCAAAAAGGCCGTCTGATGGGTATGCGACAGGCGACTGTACAGGATGCAAGCTGTAGAGTTGGCATTCAGTTCCGCCTGGCCTTCCGGTGCACTCTTGAGTTGCGTGACCAACGCTGACACCGCTGCTGCAAACTCTACCATTCCCTTGGAGTCACTGGCTGTCAGTCTCGGCCAGGACGTAATCTGGTCAATCTTGGCACGTATTAGGACACCAATATCACCATAAAGCTTCTTGAGGGTGGACATTGCCTTGGTGAAGGGGCTACAATCATGCTCAAGCCCGAGGACATCCTTCTTGGGTTGACCACTTAACTTTGACCTGACAATGAAGTATTTTTGTAGCTCGCTAAGGTGGACTAAGGGCTTGATGCAGCCATCTATCATTGCCTCAAAACAACGAAACTCTGCTGGGTCGCCTCCCCCGAAGTTGGGAACCTCCATGTTTATACCTCCGGCTGACGTTGCCAACATGGAGCTTAACATCATTTGGCTTGAGGAATTAAAAGTAGGCGGTTCGGAAAAATCAGAAACCCTAGCAGTAGAGGCAGAAACCTGAGTCGGAGTGGGGTTTGTCCCCAAAGTGGGAGAAGTTTCATGGTAAAGATTATGAATACCAGCGTGGTACGATGCCAAATTTGGCTGAAAGGCAGTGAAGTTGTGATCAGGTGCCAAGCTGCCTGGCATCATGCGGCACTGAGCAAGGGGCTCAGACCACGCGAGCGCGGAACTCAGTTTGCGGCAGTTTGCGGCAGTTTGCGTGTGTCCCGCTTTCGCGAGGGGGGTTGCGAGCGGGCGTGCATGGCTCGCGGAAAGGTGCGTTTGCCTCGTGACGGGATGCGCGAAACTCGCGGCCGGTTGCGCGAATTGCGTGAAGCTCGCGGCGGGTTGCGCAAAGCTCGCTACGGATTGAGCGAAGGTCGCGACGGGTTGCACGAGACTTGCGACTGGTTGCGTGAAGCTCGTGGCTGGTTGCGTGATTTGCGCGAAGCTCGCGACGGGTTGCACGAGACTTGCGCCTGGTTGCGCGAAGCTCGCGACGGGTTGCACGAGACTTGTGCCTGGTTGCGCGAAGCTTGTGGCTGGTTGCGTGATTTGCGCGAAGCTCGCGACGGGTTGCGCGAAGCTCGCGGTTTGTTGCGCGAGACTCGCGACTGGTTGCGCGAAGCTCGCGACGGGTTGCACGAAACTTGTGCCTGGTTGCGCGAAGCTCACGGCCGGTTGCGTGATTTGCGCGAAGCTGGCGACGGGTTGCGCGTAGCTCGCGGCTTGTTGCGCGAGACTCGCGACTGGTTGCGCGAAGCTCGCGACAGGTTGCGAGTAGCTCGCGGCTTGGTGCACGCATTTTGGGCTTAACTGTACCAGACTCGCAGCTGATGAGTGTGCAGCAGGTAGGCCTATAGGATTTATGGCCTGGAGCGCCACCAGGTTTTCTGCTACCGGCAAGCTCGGAACACTGGGGGAGGGCGAAATTACAGAATGGCTTACAACACTAGTAATATTTGGCAAAACATGTGATTGTGAATACAAAGGTGTGTCACTCATGCTAGTTTGTACAAATTCGGATTCTACCCTAGCCAGATTAAAACTGAGTTCAGCAGTTTGTAATTGTCTCTCGAGCTCAATCTGTCGAGCAAATTGTTCCTTTTCCTTCAGGATGCGGCTTTCTTCATGTTCGGCGACCAGCCGTGCCTGGGCCAACTCCATTTGTCTTTCACGCAGTGCCAGCTCCTCTCTTGTTCGCTGTGCTGCCAGTAGTCGCTCGTCCAACTCTTTGCTCTGGGCCATCGTGGCTCTCTCCAGCTCGAGTCGTCACTTGGCGGCTTCATACTCCTGCTGCTTTTCCACAGCACGCATGTGAACAGACGAGTGGCTACTACTGCGGCTTCGCTCTGATGCAATTGAGCTGCATGTAGAGTGCTCCGACGGAAGTATTGCAGGCTCAGCTACTGTGGGTAGTTTGTCCGTTGATTCTGAAGGACCCTCGGTGGGTGGTTTTGGAGCTGTTCCTCTAGATCTGAGGACTTGTTTTTCTACGTTGCCGTCCATTCTGCCACTGGTTTTGATTTGTATGCCCTTTTGCGCTCAAGCTATATTCCCATCACGTCTGGGTCACCATTTGTAAAGGAGAAAATACGGACCGTGGGAGTCCTTAGATTGCGTGTTCTGTGAGCACTGGCTGGGCAGGCGGGATTAACCCTGTTTTATTTCAAATTCAAATGTCCCATCATCCTCAGTCGATAACAAGTGGGCAAAATTAGGCCGGTGGAGAGACTGATCATGGTGGAGATCGTTCTGGAAAATACAATAAGGGTAATCATAAAGTGAGGGCAAACTATTCAACATCAAAATCGTCATGGTAATAAACTGGAAGAATAGGAGCCTATTTCCGACACCTCGTGTGGCGTGGCCTATTTTCGCCCATCCCAAACAATTGAAATCTTTACTTAATGTGGATTCAAACAGTGCAATCAATAACTAGGGATCAATAACTGGGAAAATCACAGGCTTTACAGTTAACAATAAACATGAAACTGGGTTTAATCTGGAAATATTCTTGCTCACCATCCGTAACCAGCCCAATGCATTCCGATTCCCGCGGTTGCTATGTAGGTTCGCTGCATTAGTCCGCATGGTGGCGCTATTGAAATGTTAAAGTCGCCACATGGACAAATGGTCACTTTGATTAAATGAGGTTCACCGAAAATGTTGGTCTTGGAGCAAGACGTTCTTCACTCATGATACTGAGACGGTACAGCCTTTGTACCGCGCAGCAGCATGCATCTTCCCATCCACAAACCTGACAAGAGCAGCGAACCGCTCACTAAGATGTCAAAGAGCGTCATTTGCACGGCTTGTGTAGCACTCACTTCGGTAAATCACTGCACAGTCCATGCAATAAGCCTTGCACGCTGTAACATCGCACTGCTGAGGACATCTTGGAACCTAGACCCGTGAACGTTGGGTTGTATACAAGCGAAAGCATTCTATCTTTTGATCCGCTACATATAACCATGTATAATTTTGCATATGAGTAAATCACTTACCGGTACTTGTTGGGCTTCCTGTGAATTTACACATCGCACCACTAAGGACATCTTGGAACCAAGACTGTGTCAGTGGTTGTGCCCTTAACTAAAATTGTTTCCCTGTTGTATGAGACTCTTCAAAGTAATTACAATTCAATTTCTTTGTGGTTTTTTGGTACTGTATTCAGTAAACAACAACATTCATAGATGTGCAAGGCCTGAGTTTCACTTAATCCAATCGGATAATTTAATAAGGGAATAAATGTGTGCTCTGGAGGTTTTTATCACTCTGTTTAAGACCACTTAGAGTCTGGGTGCTGATAATTACCCGAGCCGGAGGCGAGGGTAATTATCAGCACCCAGACTCTAAGTGGTCTTAAACAGAGTGATAAATACCGACGGAGCACATATTTATTCCCATTCATAAATACCTTTTCGGTAAGAAAAAATCATATAATTCGTTCAAAACATCCCGATTTCGTTCAACAAGTTCACTTTATGCTTTTTAAAACATCCCTCTTGCAAAATAATGGAGTGTTCAGCTGGCGAGTAAGATGTAAACAACCCTTTTATGGAGATTGACGCGCGCGTATCATGTTCTGCGCGATGTCGCGCAGAACGCACCTGGCGCGTTGCGTTTTGAATTTAGAACTATAAAATTCTGACCCCCTGGTTGTGTTGCGCATGCCTACGTGAGGATTGTGAACGTTCAACCAATGAAACGATAAGAGGCACTGGATATTTAGGAGTCTACATTTTATTGCGACACTGGAAAAGTGTTTAAGACCAGCTAGCCATGTCTTTATCATCCGTTTAATACCGGCCACGTGACGGGCTCTCGACCAATAGGAATGGCTAAACTGTCTGAGGTATTTATGAATTTGGATTTAATGTTTACAATTGAATCTCAAATTAACACGCTGTATTATGAAACGATGGTTCATTTGTTGGTACTGGTATAGGGTTGACCCAATTTGTTTTCGTTCTTAAATCTGCATCCAGGAAATGGTCAAGAATCTCCACAAGGGGAAAACGGACATCGAGACCCGAACCAAATACATGCACCAGCTATCACAGGTAAGCTTTTCTCAGTGTTTCACAGTAATGATTACTTTGATCGACGGAAACATTACAATTCAAGGAACACAGTTTTGGTAACAGTTTCTGCAAAGTATCGTTGCTTATCTTTTCTCACCGTGACAAAAATCTTTGCTGACCACTGTCCAGTGGTTGTCTACATTTCTGCCAAATTTGAAGTCGAGCAGACTTGTGGAATGTGTCAAAGTGTATTGGCAACAAAAAAATGAGTCCATTGAGGGGAGTTTATGCGTCGTTAGACGGTTGACCCAATTTGTTCTCGTTCTTTAATCTGCATCCAGAAAATGGTCAACACTCACCACACCGGGAAAACATAGATCAAGAACGGATCACAATACCTACACCAGCTAAGACAGGCAAGCTTTTCTCAGTGTTTCACAATAATGATTATTTTAGGAAGCATTGAAATTCGAGGAACAAAGTCGAGCAAACTTGTGAAAGTGCCATGCCTGTTGGCATGGTTGGCATAATTAAAACATTTTTTTTTTCATTGTAAAATGATGTCTCAAAAGCGCCAAACTCACTGGTTTGAGTGGAATCCTGCTGCACAATTTTAACGTGTTTTTAGATGGGTTTACGAGGAGAATAAGCTTTATGTGGCCTCTCTGGGCTCCCATGTATTTTGCCCTAAATTTAGTCGGGCACCATTTGCTGACGGTTTTGCAATTTTGTATCCCGATCACGTTGGGGTGTATTAATGGTGATATAAAGACCGGTTTCAAGAACAAGCCAGTTGATCTACAGAATCATGTAAGCCAATGATTGGCCAAATATGTAACAGTCCTTCGGTAACTTTTTATAATACATCAGTACACATTGTAGGGATATGGAGACGGAATAAGGATAATCGATGGCACAAATGTAGAGTCCTCCGTGTGCTTGTGAGTGCACGTTTATTCAGCCATGGTTAAGAGACTGTTAACTTACTACCGCAAAAAGTAGTATCACAACATCTCCCTCCTTTTGAAATTAACAAACTGACATAATGTTTAGTTTTTGATTAATGGAATAAAATGCGGTAGTGTGTGTATATATGTGGCAAGTCTGGACTCTTCCAACTGGAACAATAGGATTAAACAACCTGAACACTGAATAATAGGAATGAACAACTCAATTGTCAGTGAATCGGGCTGGTCGATGACTAACTCGACCGGACCTGGTGGTGACCATTGGTTTAGCAGGTGTTGGTGTGGGTTGGCCTTGGACTTGCCCGTCACGAGCTGCATTAGGCTCCAAGTGATCTTGTGAGGAGAATGACGCGGCTCGGATTTTTGCGCACGTTTTGCTTGGCAGTCTGGTAATTGCCTTCTTGAACGAATTTGTCTGCAAAACGAACATGCTTCTGTGGCTCATGGAACTGAATGCACTTAGCAGGCATTGCGTCCGTAGTTGGTTGTGCAGTGACGCACTGCTGGCTGGGCATTTCGTGCAAATGTGCTCGGTTGCGGCGCAGTATGGTACCATTAGGTGTGGAAACCTCATAGGACCGCGGTTCCTTACGTATTTTTGTGACCTCTCGGGGGATTCAAATTTGGTCAGCCTGGTTGAGGATCATGAACTTCTGTCCAATGAACAACGGTGGGAGCACTGGTCCTGCGCGTTTGTCATGCTGTTGCTTCATGTTGTGTGTTTTGTCCTGTAGGCGTTGAAAGGTGTCGGAGGATGGCCAAACATAATTTCTGCTGGTGCTGGCAAACCAGTGTCGATGGGTGTGGCTCTCAAGTTGAGTAGAGCGTGGTGGATGTCTTGGCCTGTTTTGCGACATTTTGTCAACACCGTCTTGACAGTGCGGACTGTGCGTTCTGCCAGACCGTTGGAGCGGGGATAGCGCGGTGATGACGTTGTGTGCTTGACAGACCAGTCGTCACACATATCCTGGTATGCCTTTCCTATGTACTGTGGGCCATTGTCGGATACTATCTCAACAGGTGCCCCCAGTAGTCCAAATATTGAGGCAGTGAGTTGGGCAATGGTCGCACTGGTTGTGCTAGTGAGTTGGAATACAATTGGGAACTTGGAGTGGTAGTCAATGATAACGAGGTAGTGTTGTCCATCCAGCTCGAATAAGTGCGTCCCGAGTTTGGTCCATGGGTTTGTCGGAATCTCATGCGGGTCAAGTGGTTCCTTTTGTTGATTGGGTTGGCTTTCTTGGCAAGCTGAGCATCCCTTGACAAGTTGAGCTATGTCCTCGTTGATTTTTGGCCAGTACACAGATTTGCGCGCTAGGCGTCTTGCTTCTCGATCCCCAAGTGCCCAAGGTGCAGTTGCTTGAGGATGTCGTCATGCATACTCTTGGGTATGAGTACCTGTCTACCTTTGAAGACAACTCCGTTGGAAACTCCAAGTTCGTCCCGGTATGGCCAATACGACCGCAGTTGGGTAGGTAGTTCCTTGATCGATTCTGGCCATCCTGTGTAGATGATCTGTTGTAGTGCCCTCATCACAGGGTCACATGCTGTTTCACGCTGAAGCTCTTCATGTTTGCTGCAACCAAAATGGACGAGATCTATGTCCTCGGTGGTTGGGTTGTCACTGAGATCAGTGTCATCCACGTGAAGGTCCAGGGGTATGCTGTCTTGCTTCGCTGGGTTAGGCAAGCGACTATTAAAGAGCATCGGCAAGTACCATAGACTTTCCTTGTTTGTAGGTGATGGTGAAGTTGTAACCCTGAACCTTGATGAGGATTCTTTGGAGACGCGTTGGGGCACTAGTCAGGGGCTTGTTGCTGATCGTCACCAGTGGTTTGTGGTCAGTGTGGACGTGGAACTGTGCCAAACAAGTACATGTATGGGTGAAACCGGGTGATGTCAAATACAACAGCTAAAGTTTCACGCTCGATGTTGGAATATCAAGCTTGGGCAAGTGAGAGGCTTTTTCAGGCAAAAGCGACTGGGTTGCCCTCTTGAAGGAGACATGCCCCAAGCCCTTTCTGTGATGCATCGACTTCCAAGGTGGTTAGTCTATTGGGGTCGTACTACTGCAGACAGGAGTCACTGGTGATCGAGTTATTGATGGAGATGAATGCCACTTGGTGATCCTCATGCCACAGGTACGGGACATCTTTGCGCAATAGATCCCTCAGAGGTGCTGCCTTGGTAGCGAAGTGTGGTATGTAGGAGGAAACATAGTTCATCAGCCCTAGGAACTTCTGCAGGTCCTCTTTGTCCTGTGGAGTCGGGATGGCATGGATGTCCTCGACTCGCCCTGGATCCAGGAAGATGCCTGAGTCGGAATATACTGAACCGAAGAAATTAATCTTGTTCACCTTTATCTTGCACTTGGAGCTCTTGAAGACTAAGCCCTCGTGCTCAGCAGTCTGTATGAGGCGCAGTAGGTTTACATCATGTTCAGCTTCTGTCTGCCCGTATACAGCAACGTCTTCGGCAATGCCCACACAGCCTGGTACCTGGTTGGTGATGTGATCCATACCCTGTTGAAAGATATCCTGGCTCACTGATAACCCAAAAGGAAGCCTTCTGAAGCAGTAACGCCTAAACGGCATTAGTAATGTCGTCAGTTCCTGAGATTCGTCGTCGAGGTGGACTGACCAATATCCTGCCTTAGCGTCTAATTTTGTGAAGAATTTTGCTTTAGCGAATGCTGGGTTGAGCTCTTCCAAAGTTGGAATCTTGTGTGGACACCGCTTAAGGCTGTCATTGAGACGCTTGGGGTCTAAGCAAACTCTCAAGGATCCATCTTTTTTCACACTCGTGGAGATGGACCTGCACCAGTTGGTATGGTGCTCGACGTAACGGATTACGCCATCTCGTTCCATTTTCTCGAGCTCTGCTTTTAGTTTTGGCTTGAGGTGGATGCTGTATTTGCGTGGTGCATCTATGCTTGGGGTGGCATCCTCTTTGAGGTAGGGATGGGCTTTGGCTTTGAAGTTCCCGAGCGTGTCAAATTGCTTCGGAAACCTACTTGTGAGGTCATCTACTGTCTTGATGGGTACATGCAAGTGGGGCCAGTTGTTCTCGGTCGGTAGCTCTGGTCTTGACTGTGTGTCTGTACTGGGCGTACGTAATGGTAGTGCAGGCTGGCTTACGGAATGGATGGTCACGATCCAGAGAGCCTTGCCCCCCAAATTTTTGTCTAGCCCCCCAAAAATAAATTCCGTAAAAAAAAAATGCATTAGCAAAAAAGAAGGATTGTGATGTACATGCGAACGGTCTCCCCCTAAAGAAGAAATAGCCGTGACAAGGGTGCATTAGTTAATATAGTGTGAATGATTTAAGGATTTTTTTGGTGCTCCCCATACGCTACGTTATATAGTACCAATGCACTGAACGCAGGCGCGGTTCTACGGGGGGCTAGGGGGGCTGTAGCCCCCCAACAATTTTGTCTAGCCCCCCCAAAAATAAATTCCGTAAAAAAAAATGCATTAGCAAAAAAGAAGGATTGTGATGTACATGCGAACGGTCTCCCCCTAAAGAAGAAATAGCCGTGACAAGGGTGCATTAGTTAATATAGTGTGAATGATTTTAGGATTTTATTGGCGCTCCCCATTGAAAATATGACAGAAAATATGTAGAGTCCTCCGTGTGCTTGTGAGCGCACGTTTATTCAGCCATGGTTAAGAGACTGTTTACTTACTACCGCATGCGCGCATAAAGTAGTATCTCAACACACATGCGCTCAACTACCATTGTGTGAAGACTTCCGGGCGCGTAATAAGTCTTAACACGATATGTACATACTAAGGGAGGATGTTATAACAAAAGCATGGATCTGCGATTTTATTTTCTGTAAAAACGTCTGCCATGGACATAATTATTTACTGTTTCTAAACCGAGCATCATTGTAATTTTGGACACAAATTTCAGCTTCTTCTGTCAGGTAAAACTAAAAATATGAAACAAACATTGTTGTAATTTTGTTCGATATATGGCAGCAGAAGTTCATACCCGGGACATCAGTTGTAATGCAATGAACTATGTGGTCAAACCTGGGCCGGCAAGGGTGATATTAACAACGTATATTGAAGAGACAGGGTACCATGCATAAAGTAAACTATGGCCCCTGAACATGAACACAAAAAGTCTGGAAATATTGCCAAAAGAAAAGTCACAAATTCAGAGCATTTTAACTTTTTATTTTGGCTCGGTCCATTAACAGCGGCCATCCCCCAACACGGTCATAATCACAGTGTGAAAACCAGGTCCTCACACTGTTATTCCCTAATTATAGAATTGAATTGAATTGAAGGATCATTACAGAACGGAGCCCAATCTGATGCATTTTTTGGGGTTATTAGCACCTCTGCGCTCTTATCTTAGATAAGTAGGTATCCGTTACACTGGGTGGAGCCCAGGACTAACCAACATTATTGTCACTTCACTGCATCTGTCAATCTGTGAGGAGTGGTTATAAGTTACGTAACACATACACCATGGTGTATGTACATGTACTTGTACATGTACTAGCACACTGTACACCGCACACACCCCTGTGGTGAAGCATTATCACCGCGTTCCCACTTGAATTTGGAAAAGGTGGATCAAGATCCGGCATTTTGGTGTGATCGTTATCTTACCGCAACGAAACCGCAAGTCGCGTTCCCACTTATGCTTGATCCACCTTTTCGAACGGAAATGTTGAGTCCGAAAGGTCACTAAGTTCGGAATTACGCGCGCTCTGTGGAGTGCCAGTAGTGTTGCATGCTAGGCCAGGATGGGTCAGTTTTTAACAGCGCTATGAATTCACCGACAAAAATTACGCGAATTCACCGACATAAATCACGGATCTGTACGTAGAGGATCCGTACGTGCATAAATTAACTGGTGAAATCGAACAGCGCCGCTCATTGTGTGACATCACGGCAGAAACCAATGCATCGATAAGGGATTCCCTGTTTCTGAAGCTTCTCATTGGTTAAAAATGGTCACATGATGTGTACTACGACATCATTTTCCAATTTTCTATAATCAATACTACAGATTTGTCACCTCCAGACGCACCGCGTTATCGTCACTATTCTCATTGCGTATTTGTAAGCTTTTCCATGATTCTGTGCCAAATTGAAATGTTTTGGTGAGTGCTGACTCAGAGTCATTTATGGATGGAAAAATAAGTAAAATTTCACGAATTAAAAAGGTTTAGAAATGGAAGAATACGCAACGAAAATTGTAAAAGGCCTAGACAATAGACATGTAGTTTCAGGATATACCACGTGCATGCGCGGTGCTAGCCTGTAGTTCATCGGTTGTTTATTGTGCATGTTGTGTACGTTGGAAATTTTCACATGAGCTACACGCCTGAAACGTGTTTCTTCGTTCTTAAGACCGCAACATTTTCGCGCCACTCGTGCACCGTGCGGATGTTGACAGGTCAAATTGCCGGATCAGATCCACCTTTTGCGTTCCCATCTGATCGTGATCCACCAATTGCCGGATCTGATCCACCAATTGGGGGATCTGTATCCTGGTCCAGAGGTGGATCAGAAAAGGTGGATCTGATCCTGATCCACCTTATAACGGTTAGCGTTCCCACTACACACAATTGCCGGATCTGATCCACCAATTGGGGGATCTGATCCGGCAATTTGGCAAAAGGTGGATCAGATCCCCCAATTGGTGGATCAAGTGGGAACGGGGTCTATGTCCGCCTGAAGCAAGATGTTTATCTCAACTTGAAGGTTCAACAGCAAGCTACTTTGCTACTCGATCAGTCTGCATTAGATGCTTCGTACACAACTTACGATGGGGATTTTATTTATCAGTCCTTAAAACATAATGATAAAACCAAATTGATTTTAAAAAAACCCATTAAACAAAAATTACACGAAAAGTTCATTTCAGCTGCTGTCGTAGATTCTCTTGTATTTTGCACTGAATCACACACTCAATGCATTTTTTTTTTTACAACTTCCTATAAGTAGATTTAATGAGGTACTGATATGCCAATGAACATTGAAAGTGTAAAATACATATATATAAATAAACATTAAAACATAAGAAAAGGTGCGCACGCCTGGGTCTAGTTTACATGTAATTCATCAAGCAATTATTTCGGACCCAGCATTCCCCAGCATGATTAAACTTGTGACACAGACAAGCAAAGTTTTTGATTATTATTATTCAGAGAAGGCAGAAATTAGTCCCTGCTTTCAGAAGGAGCATTAGGCTATGCCCATACAGGTGATTTAGCTTATTATGGAAAACAGCATGGTCAGTAAAAAAAAAAAAAAAATTTGCCAGAGGTTTATTTTTTTACGGTACTCAGCCTGAGTACCTAGATTTTCAGAAGCATGCCAAAGTAAAAGAAAAAAGTGAAGAAAAACCCTTCCTTCATCTAATCCACTGTACCAAAAATTTGAGTTAAAATGATATTTAAAACTACTTTCATTATGTGCACTTTACGAAATACTTAAATCCATAAACGTGCGACTGTTAGGTGAATTATTTAACAAAGTACTGATGCGATAAAAATTTCAATCACGTAACATTTGATTTGCACGTTGACTATGAGTATGACTAATAAACACGTACATCTCATAGATGCAATTTGTATTAAAATATGTTTTCAGTATTAGGTTCGTACCTTTTTGACATTAGGCCCAAAAAAAAAAAATTGGTCACTGGTCAGAGACCGAAGTTCCGGAATTGATGCAGCGACGCGTTTTGGTTTTTTTTGGTGGCTTTTTTTTTTTCAAGCTTCAATTGTACAGACAAGGTGGGTACTATTTTGCTTTTTTGTGTCCTCATTATACATTGGTGTCCTCCATCATTTGCCTTGGTGCCCTTTATCATTTGCCTTGGTGCAATTTCCCCATTCCTTGGTGCTCCTTGGTACAAAAATTTGAGGTGAGGAGGTGCGACAATAGAGGGCGCTGTTGTAGCTTGCGTGTTAATTTGAAGGGGAAAAAAAAGGTTGATGCGCATGGTTAAAATCGACGCGTGCGCTGACCAGAGACCGAGTATTTTTTTGGGGGGGGGGGGGCCTTACATTGCTTTTAATCGGTTTTCTTGCAAAGATTATATATTGTTCAGTTTCTGCGGGAAAAAAATGCATGAACGTTCAATCAACCAACCAAGTGATAATGAACTAACTTGTATGGATTGTAGGTTTTTGTCTTTTACAGAATTGAGTGTAAAAATGAGTATAAAGTCATATTGATTGATAATGATATTTAAAAGCTCACTTTGACTCGCTCTCCCAATTAGGGGGTAACCTTTTTTTTTGCCACTTTAAAGTTCACTGTGATTCGCCCTCCCAATACTGGGGCGGATTTCTGTTGACAATTTAAAGCTCACTTTTTGATTGGCCCGCCCAAAAAAAGGGCTAACTTTCTGTCGATAATTCAAAGCTCACGTTGATTCGCCCTCCCAATAAGGGGGCAGATTTATGTTGCCAAATAAAGTTCACTTTGACTCGCCTTCCCAATAAGGGGGCGAGTTTCTATTAACAATTTAAAGCTCACTTTGTTTCGCCCTGATTTCAAACCCGGGCATGTGGGGCTCCTAAGACATGGAAGGCAACCCACCTAGGAGAAGGAAAACTCTGATTTCAAACCCAGACCACCTATTCTAGGGTGTGGGAACACTCAGCAGGATGAAATATGACCTGTCAAATGGCGGATGAGCTCCTATGGGCCAACAGCCATCCCCCAGAGAGCACACTCTGCAAAAAGCTACGGGATCTTCTTGGTGCAGCTTGGTGCAGCTGTCGGATTCATCCGCTGCTGAGTTCACCGAGTCAGTCCTTAAAGGGGAACATGTGTTCTGGGCAAGCACGTGCTCTCTATGTTGCCCAGGCATCCGCGCCGAAGGTTGCAGTGTGAAGGCCGTCGTCCTGCCAAACGGGGTCTAGGGAGACTTCGTGTCCTGCTGCAGTGACCGAGCAGCCGTATTTACGGGTGGCCTGCCCGCCACAATCCGTGGAGGGCCCGATAAAAGGAGGGTCAAACAGTCAACCCCACCTCTTCCTCCTGACACCACCAATTCTTTTCTTTGGATCGGCTCATGGAATATATGGACACTGAACTGGACTGTACCACGACCGCGGCTTTTGGATAGCGATTTTGAACCTAGGAAGACAATTTTTCTCAACAATAAACTCACTCGGTTGGATATGGACATTGTGGCTCTGTCAGAGACCAGATGGTTGGAGACGGGCAGCATCAAAGAGAAGGACTACACCCTCTTTTGGAATGGCAAGGCTGAAACAGAAGCTCAAGTGCATGGTGTTGGTTTTGCAGTCAAGAACTCCCTGCTGAAGCACATAGATACTCCTGTGGGCTTCTCCCCGCCACGGCTGATGAGGATCCGGATTCACACTGAAGCGGTTACTTGTCCCTGCTCAGTGTATATGCGCCGACTCTGCAGGCGGACGAGGACATGAAGGACAGCTTGTACAGGCTCTTGGAGGATGAGGTTGGCCACGTTCCAGCACGAGACTCGCTGTTGGTACTGGGGGACTTTAATGCCAGAGTTGGGAATGACTATGGGAACTGGCCCGACTGTCTCGGCAATCAGGGTGTCGGTAGAATGAACATCAGTGGTCAGCGTGTCTTGGAGCTGTGTGTGGCCCAGCGTCTGTGCGTTACTAAAACCTACTTTGCCGGAAGGATCTCACACAAGACCACATGGCAGCACCCAAGATCACGGCACTGGCACCAACTAGACCTGGTTCTCTGCAGAAGGAGCCTTCTTAAGGAGGTTCTCCACACGAGAGCGATTCGTTCTGCTGATGGGGATACAGACCATTGCCTTGTCCTCTGCAAGATTCGGACATTTCTGAAAAAGCTGCACAAGTTACAGCAGGCGGGACGTAAACGGATCGACCGGGAGGGGGTGAGGAACCCGAACAAGGTCAACAGCTTCCTCAAGGCAGTTAGCGAATCTGGCAGAGAGGATTGGGAGAACATCAGTTCGATCGTGCATGAGCAGGCCTTGAGGCACTTTGGATCCCAACCACGAAAGGGAATGGACAGGTTTACGAAAGATCTACTGCCGCTCATGGAGGACAAATGAGAGGCCCTGCTCAGGTACCGAGAGGTGTCAACTCGCTCAAATTTTACCAGACTCAAGCATGCCCGACAGAATCTGCAGACGGAAACTCGAAAGTGTGCAAACCAGTACTGGCTGGACCTTTGCCAGAAGATGCAGGTTTCGGCAGACACCGGGAACCTCCGGGAGATGTATGACGGCATCAAGACTGCGATTGGCCCAACCAGAAGGAAGGTAGCACCGCTGAGGGACCTCCAGGGAAATTTCCTCACTGACACAGACCAGCAGCTCCAACAATGGACTGAACACTACAGTGCTCTGTATGGCAGTGAACCCGTCATCGATCTTGAAGCAATAGACCAACCTCCAGACCTGCCATATCTGTCTGAACTGGAATCCGTCCCCACTGTGGAGGAACTCTTGAGGTCCATCAACGATCTCTCCAACAACAAAGCTACGGGTACTGACGACATACTAGCAGAAATCATCAAAGTCCTGGCTGTACTGCACAGCTCTACCCTGCTGCAACTCCATCAGCTACTGGCAACGTGGGCAGGTGCCTCAGTGTCTCAGGGATGCTCAGTTTATACAGTTGTATAAGAACAAAGGGGATAAGTCCGAATGCAACAACTACCGCGGGATCTCCCTGCTGAATGTGTTTGGGAAGGCTGTGGCTAGGCTCGTGCTTAAGAGGCTTCAAGTTTTGGGTGAGTACATCTACCCAGAGAGTCGGTGCGGTTTTAGGTCAAACAGGTCAAAGATCGACATGTCGATCTTTGACCTGTTTGACCTAAAACCGCACTGACTCTCTGGGTAGATATACTCACCCGGTGTTCACCCTACGATAGCTGCAAGAGAAATGCAGGGAGAAACATGTAAACCTATACGTCGCATTCGTGGACCTCACAAAAGCCTTTGATACAGTAAGCCGAGCTGGGTTGTACAGAGTGCTTGTGAAGATTGGCTGTCCACCGACGTTGCTCAAGATTGTCCAGTCATTTCATGATGGGATGGAAGCCTCCATCTCCTTCGACGGCGACGTGTCGGACAGTTTTTCTGTCCGATGCGGAGTGAAGCAGGGCTGTGTGATGGCGCCATGTCTCTTCAACATCTACTTCTCATACCTCCCTCACCATGCATTCGACGACAACACCCTGGGGGTATACTTGCACACTCGCTTCGATGGATGTGCAGCGCTTCCGAGCCAAGACCAAGGTGTCTCACTCCACTGTTATTGACCTCCAGTTCGCTGACGATGCCGCGCTAGTTGCTCATACGGCAGATGATCTTCAGACCCTGTTGGATCGTTTCACTTCGTCCTTTGCAGTCTTTGGACTCAAGATCAGCGAGTCAAAGACGGTCGTCATGTGCCAGGAAGTGGAAGACCAGGCAGCATTGCAGACGTTCCTGGTTAACGGGAAATAGATAGCAGTGGTAGATGAGTTCTTCTACCTCGGGTCCTGCATCTCAAGTATGGCCAGCATGGAGGCGGACCTCAACAGACGCATTGGACGAGCTGCGGGCTGCTTTGGACAACTCAGGAGGCGTGTGTGGGCAAACAAGAAGCTTAGGGTAAAGACAAAGATCGCAGTCTACAAAGCGTGTGTTCTGCCTACACTGCTGTATGGGTCTGAGGCCTGGTCGGCCTATGCTGCGCAGATCACCAGGCTCAACAGCTTCCACCTGCGCAATCTGAGGAGGATTCTAGGTGTCAAGTGGTGGGACCGTGTGTCAAACGCAGAGGTTCTGCAGCGCACTCAAGGTGCAAGCATGCATACCATCCTCACAGAGCGCCGGCTCAGATGGTTTGGACATGTCTGTAGGATGCCGCAAGACCGTCTTCCCAAGAGGACTCTTTTCAGCGAAATCAGCACTGGAGCCCGAGTTCGTGGAAGACCTTTACTCCGTTTCCAAGACCGCGTACGGGACGACCTAAGACACTGCCAGATCAAGGAGAAGCTATGTGCTGGAGTGGAGAAGCTACCCTTCAAACATTAGGTAATTGGCCCAGTACCGACCAGTATCGGGCTTGTACGAGCAGTAATAGGACCACTATTGGGACAGTTACCTAATGTTTGTTGGGTATGTGCTGTGAGGGGAGCGTGGCGGAAAGCAGTCCATGAGGGAGCAGATGCGGCGGAGAAGAAGTGGCGCAAGGAAGGACGGGCGCGCCGAATTCAATCAGCCCAAGGAGCGGTAGCATGATCCCCATTGGATCTTATGTGGCCAACTATTGTCTCGCCCTTCCAATAAGGGCGCAAGTTTCTGTTGATAATTTAAAGCTCACTTTGACTCACCCTCCCAATAAGGGGGCGAGTTATAGATAATTTAAAGCTCACTTTGACTCGCCCTCCCAATAAGGGGGCGATTTTCTGTTGATAATATAAAACTCACTTTGTCTCGCCCTCCCAATAAGGGGGCGAGTTTCTGTTGACAACTTAAAGCTCACTTTGACTCGCTCTCCCAATAAGAGGGCAAGTTTCTATAGATAATTCAAAGCTCACTTTGACTCGCCCTCCCAATAAGGGGGCGAGTTTCTATTGACGATTTGAAGCTCACTTTGTCTCGCCCTCCCAATAAGGGGGTGAGTTTCTGTTGATAATTTAAAGCTGACTTTCACTCGCCCTCCCAATAAGGGGGTGAGTTTCTATAGATAACTTAAAGCTCACTTTGATTCGCCCTCCCAATAAGGGGGCGAGTTTCTGTTGATGATTTAAAGCTCACTTTGACTCGCCCTCCCAATAAGGGGGCGAGTTTCTATAGATAATTTAAAGCTCACTTAGACTCGCCCTCCCAATAAAGGGGGCGAGTTTCTATAGATAATTTAAAACTCACTTTGACTTGCCCTCCCAATAAGGGGGCGAGTTTCTGTTGACAATTTAAAGCTGACTTTGACTCACCCTCCCAATAAGGGGGCAAATTTCTGTTGATAATTTAAAGCTGACTTTGACTCGCCCTCCTAATAAGGCCAAAAAAATGAAGTCTCCGGTTTCTGGTATGGAGCTTGCCCAAAAAGTGGTGCGGCGACGCAGCCTTTTTTTTTTTTACCTGATTTATTTTGCTTCAAATGTCGGCTGATGACTGCAAATGGTGCCCAACTAAACTTAGTGCAAATATATGGGAGTCCAGAGAGGCCACATAAAGCTTATTCTCGACCATAACCCAATCTAAAAACACGTTAAAATTGTGCAGCAGCAGGATTCCAGTCAAACCAGTGAGTTTGCCGGTTTTGAGACGTCATCTTTCATTGAAAAAAAAAACTTTTTCATTTTGCCGACGCGCATGGCTACGGCGACGCGCGCGCATACCAGAAACCGGAGACTTTTTTGGGGGCCTAAGGGGGCGAGTTTCTATTGATAATTTAAAGTTGACTTTGACTCGCCCTCCCAATATGGGGGCGAGTTTCTGTTGACAATTGAAAGCTGACTTTGAATCACCCTCCCAATAAGGGGGCGAGTTTCTGTTGACAATTGAAAGCTGACTTTGAGTCGCCCTCCCAATATTAAGGGGGCGAGTTTCTTTTAATAATTTAAAGCTGACTTTGACTCGCCCTCCCAATAAGAGGGCGGGTTAATGCTGACAATTTAGGGGTGAACACCGGTAAATATCTTTCGAATTAAAGTTATATCCTCAAAATATTCTATATTAGAGTTCTGAGAGTCATAACATTGGGAAATTGAAGAGATATGGCAATGAATCTCTGGCCCGGACTTGAGGCTTCCAATTTTGAGCATTTTGGATGCAATTGGGCTCGAAAGTGGCGCTATTTTGCCATGTTGTGGAGAGATCGTTTTTCAAGATGGTTACCATTCCGCTTTGGGGAAAAAAGGGGTCATCATTTTTCTGTGCACCTTAAAAATCTGTGCGAGTTCTGAGTATTTTTAAAAGAATTTTGAAGTGTGGGCATTTAGCACCAGTGTCTATGGGAATTTTAATGCAGGAGTGCAACCCTAAAGCTCACTTTGATTCCCCCCCCCCCCCCCCAATAAGGGGGCGAGTTTCTGTTGACAACTTAAAGCTAACTTTAACTCGCCCTCCCTATAAGGGGGCAAGTTTCTGTTGATAACTTAAAGCTCACTTTAACTCGCCCTCCCAATAAGGGGGCGAGTTTCTGTTGACAACTTAAAGCTCACTTCAACTCGCCCTCCCAATAAGGGGGAGAGTTTCTGTTGATACTTTAAAACTCACTTTGATTTGCCCTCCAAATGGGATCTTTTTTTTTTAAATAGGCCTATTTGGTAAGCAAAAGTAGCGGTCGAATAAAAATGTTCATCTTGACATGGTATAACTAGTTGTAATAAACCTTACAAGCTCCTTGAAGAATGAATCTACTTTATCGCCGCCCAAGAGCTTTGAGGCTTTATTAGCTTATTAATATAGTTACGAAGTGAGATGGCCGTCCCATTCTTCTTCGTTTTGCCAGCAAATTATGAAGCATCCCTAAATTAGAAACAAATACGCTTTCAGTCCCTCCAAGTTCACACACAAGATGTTATATGCATTTATATTTTGGTTTGTATCTATATTTTGTCATTTTATATTTTGTCATCAATATTTTTATCTTTATATGAAATGCCCCAAGGAAGCCATGTTTAATAATAATGAGCGGCTTGTCACATTTCAATTTCAACAGCACAATATCCGATATTTGCTAGGACCTTTCCGTGCGTGCTGCAGCATGTCATGATGCTGTCTTCCCGACCCATATTTGAAAAAACTATGAACAAAACTTGACCAATGATAGATCTGTAGCCTAATTGCCAGATTTGTTTTTATGCCCCGCGGCGAAGCCGAAGGGGCATACTGTTTCCGCCTTGTCCTTCCGTGGGTGGTTGTGTGGGTGGGTGGGTGTGAGTTTGTCTTACATTCCCTATGTGGACTTGTGAACAAAAGATGTCCACATAATGCAGGTTGTGTTAACATTATGTGGACTAAGCCGTGTCCACATAAAGTTTTGCCCTTTCTGGAAAACAGGTTAAGAGGCATTTTTGGGTTAGGTTTATCCGTAGCAGAATGAAGAGAAACACTATAGGGAATCATAGAAAAAAAATTGGGTTAAAAGAGTTTTCACAGTTTAAGTAAAGTTATTTTTTGTACCGAGTTTTCTTAACTACACGAAAACAAAGGAATGTCCACACAAGGTATGTAACGTAAACCTGGGTGTGTGTGTGTGTGTGTCCGGATAAATCGTGTCAGCGCGATAACTTGAGAAATACTTAACATGTGAACTTCAAATTTGGTTTGTGGATTGTTCTTGATGATCCTAAGAAGCCTTTTGCATTTAGGGCCAAAAGGCCAAAGGTCAAGTTCACAGTGGCTAAAGCAATAGAAATCTTGTCAGCGCGATAACTTGAGTAATACTTAACATATAAACTTCAAATTTGGTTTGTGGATTGTTCTTGGTAATCCTAAGAAGCCTTTTACATTTGGGGCCAAAAGGCCAAAGGTCAAGTTCACAGTGGCTAAAACAATAGAAATCTTGTCAGCGCGATAACTTGAGAAATACTTAACATATGAACTTCAAATTTGGTTTGTGGATTGTTTTTGGCAATCCTAAGAAGCCTTTTGCATTTGGGGCCAAAAGGCCAATGGTCAAGTTCACAGTGGCTAATACAATAGAAATCTTGTCAGCACGATAACTTGAGAAATACTTTACATGTGAACTTCAAATTTGGAATCTCACTCTGGGCTCTCCTTTAATCGATTTTAAAGCGGAACCCAAACCACAAAACATATATTTCATATTTGAAGAAATATGTAGCACCAAAAAAAATGACTGGAAAGCCAATTGGATAAGCTAGTTTAATATGACAAAATATATATACTGAAATTGCTCAATCGGTTTAAAGAATATCAACATTTAAACACAATGACCCTAAAACCTCTTGCGTCTAATTTCAAGAATCGTCATGACAATTGTCTTCAAACATCTCAGTTTAAAGGTTTAAAATATTCAACCAAGTCCTATACCTTTGTAGGCCCGTTTTTAAAAAAACAAAAATGGATGGTAAATCATAATATAATACAATATTATTGTTTGCCTAACCAGGGTTGTTAATAAAGACATAGTATACTACAGTTTGCGACTGTTGTTGAAACAAGTATTCTGTGTCATTAAATTTGTTGTTCCAAACAGTCAGAATACACAATTAATTGCTTCTTTTGTTTTCGGGACGCAACAGGTTTTAGGGTCATTGCGTTGAAATGGTAATATTCTTTGAACGGATTGAGCAAATTCTATATTTTTTTTTCATCTAATGGTATAGCTTGTGAAATTGGTTTTTCCAATCAGTCATTATTATTTTGGCGATACATATTTGTTTTCAATATGAAAGATAACTGTTGGGGTTTGGGTTCCGCTGTTATATTGACTCACCCTGTATTGTGACATTCAGTTGGCCTGTTAAAGTGTTGACACAAGCAGGCGAAAATAATCTCGGAGTTCATGTAACTTGGCGTCAAAGTTGTCTCGATCTTGAATATATTTTTCTAACTGTTCATCGCTATTCTTGAGATGTGCTCCTCCAAGTAAAAGTGTAGTGAAACAGAGTATGGTGATATGCATTCTTGTATTTTCGCCCGGCAGGAATACAATGATTCCATTCTGATAAAAAAGCGAACAAGTGGGACCCAACCTTTCGTTTTCTTTTGAAAGTCACAAAAAAAGTTAAACTTGGCTCTGTCTCAAACCATTTACCGTCTTTAAACAAACAAGTTGCTTAGCCATTGGGTACGCTCATTGTTTTGTAAGTTCTGATGGGAAGCAAAAACGGGAATGTGAGCGGGAACTGATGTATTCTGTATAAAGTTGAGACAACGTCGAGTGTAATATACTCAACGTTGGGACTTCAACAGTGTCCTGCCAAATTTTGCTATAACCTCGTTTCGAGAAAAACGGCTTTGAAAACGCATTGCGCCGCTATAACGGCAATGAAAAACATTTTTCAGCTTTCTACTTTTGAGGGTATTTTTTTCAAACATAATGTATAGTGTGAATCTTGGATGCCGTGGCTACTGAAAAAAATGCAAAACAATCAGTATCGATTTTGACATGATTTTTCTAGTAACTCAGTATAGGTTCACATGTGGAACGTTATTAGAGTGTTCCTTGCTCTACGCCAAAAGCACACTGGATGCATTGCACAGTGTTCATGCTTATACCATACTGGGAAAGTACATGTAGTGCAGACCTCTAGTCCATGCACTTGTAGTTGTACAAGTGATTACATAATAGCATCAAATGGACGGTCACACACGGTCACACACGGGAATGGCCCAGGCATCCTGTAACACCTACTGACCAGGACCTGCAAGTCACTGTGTAGATCAGTTACAGCTGACCACACGTAGGCTCTTATCAGTCTAAAACATCAGGTAATCCCCTGCAAGTGCCACATGCTTCATTAGGCTTGAGCCTCAGAAACTGAGGTTCGAGAAAATGCACTAGATTGGGCTCGGTTCTGTAATGTATTTTAATTCTTTGCCTTTGATTGTAGATTACCCACAAAGAAGTGGAGCCAGCATAGGAAGCACCGGTTCAATCAGCGGTAACCACAACCCTGTCATTGTTGGTTCAAGTCAATTGGTTATCAATTACAACTTGCCGTCGGTGGGAACAGGTAAATATTATCTTATTTGATACAAATCATACGATAAAGTAGTTTGATATCTTAAACCAAGTGTTAATGTTGATTTTGAAAAAAAAATTGGAGGGGGGGGGGGTAGGGGGAGGTTGGTGTACTGTTTGAGCATATTATACAATGTATGTTGAGCATAGTTCCATGACTTATTTAGCCGTTCTTGTAGTTCTCCAGATATAGGACTTTAAAATATGCACCTTTAGGATTTATACGTATCAGGACCCAAGATGAGGTCATCATGAAGTCACCCAGTTTATGTCTTTAACATGTATATGTTCATGTACATGTATACCAAGTTTCAACTCCATCAGACTTACAGTTCTCTAGATAAATAAAATAGTAAAATAGACACCGTTAAAGGAAAAATACAACATTTGCAAACATCAAAAAATAAGACTACCAAATCATTTTGAAATACCTTGCTGGACTGTTAGTGAATGACAGTGTAAAGCATCCTGTAAAATCATGTCATTTTCAAGAAAAGTAGTATTTTTGTATCAATTTCCAATGCTGGTCGGCCGATCAGCGTTGGAAAAAACTGGTTTTTTTTTTCAAATACTGGCCCCATTTGACCATTGCACTTGTTTGGAATCGATTACACACCTATGAACAGGTACAAGCCAGCTAGACACATGGGTTCCCTGACCTTACAATTCCCCAATAATTCCCCAATGTATGTAAACTGCTCTGTTTCTTCTTATATGGAGTCAGGGAACCAAACTACAGGAAAATGATTGTGGTGTTTTTTTGGTTTTTATAGCATTTTCGAACCCAAAACCTCAAAAAAGTCAGTGTAACTATATTTGCTATATATTTCCAACCCCCCAATTCCATCCATTTCTGAAAATTACAGCAAAAGCAAATGATGTATATTCCCTTTAAGGTACCATAAGACCATTGATGACGTCATCATGACATCACTTGTCTTGGGCCAACCTAACCTCGTAGTCTTTGTGCGTAGTTTGAAGTCAATCTGATTGCATTTTGTGTCAAATTTGCTAGTAGAATATAATGTAAAAGGTTTCAAAATTAATACAAAATCAGGTGATGACGACATCATGACGTCGCTTTGGTATTTGCATATTATTAACAGTATCTACCTACCCACCTACACACCTACACTGCCTTCGAGCTGCAGGAGTTAAGCATGGGAACTGTCTCCGAAAACGTGCAAGACAGTTGCAAGTGCAATGTATACAAATGTATACAATGTAAGCAACTATCAGCCCACGAGAGTGTTGTTGAGGAAATGCCTTGTAATTCAGTGCTTGTGGGTCAAAATGATTATCCAAATAAAGATCAACTGTTACTTTACTGGGAAATCCCCAGACCCTTACATAAACATGAATAACTTTCTGTCTAATGTTTACAATTCCTTTATTATAAACCAAAGTTTGAAAGGAGATTGGAAAAATAAATAATGGCTTTAATAATAATTTACCTTACTGTATTCAAAGACAAGATATGCGTGTTAACTCATTTCATACGCAACTTTCTTATTAGGTTGTACTGTACAATCAAGTCGGATAAACAAATTTAAGTCTGGTCATGTTTCGGTATTGTTCAGCTTGCATTGCCCTTTTTTTTGGGGGGGGGGAGTGTTGAGAAAGGTACGGTAGTAAATCATTCTTTATTTCAATAACAAATTACACAAAACCCAGGACACGGTTTTAGAATCTAAAAAACATGAGGGGAACGCACACAACGAGAAAGACAATAAACATACTTGAACTAAACAATAATCAAAAGTTCGTTAAAATGTCACAGGCAAACTTTGTCGATAAAATGGTACAATTCATAAAAATGTCATCAGCAAAAATGTTTGGCAGGTCAGTAAAAAAATGGTAAAATGCAGTAAGAATTTTGTTTCGACTTTGAATAAAAATGGTTACGAATGGCACAATAGGGACACCCTGAAAAGGATTACAGATAAGGGCAATTTTCCCAGATGCCATTGTATCGTGCATTGCAGATTGTATAGCTGGAAAAAAGTAGACTGTAACCGCTTTTCATTGTCTGGTGAAATCAACCCACGACTACCCACTTCAATGCAGTTAAGCTGGGTGTTGTAACCTTCCTTAATAAGGTCATCAATTAGATGATTGTATTTCATTTCCTTACACTCATGAGCTTTACTGATAGTAAGTTCAAAGGAAATAGTGAGTTCAATAACCACAATGGACTTATTGTTATTCTGTAAGACAACCATGTCAGGCTTTAAACTGGTAACCAAGATGTTGGGAGGAATTGTACTGCCGGAAATATCAGAATACACCACAGTAGAATCAAATTTAGATTTATACGAACTAATTATGTGAGACAAGATGGAATTGTGACGCCAAGTATACCGGCCTTGTTCAAGGGACACTGGACACGAATTCGGTACATGATTAAGTGTCTCCCTATTACCACATAACTTACAATTTTGCCAAAATTGAAGCCGATCATCGTAAATGATATTTTTGATATCAGTCTTGAGTTTTGACCTTGACAATTGTTCTAATTTAGAAGAAGCGGTGGAATAAATGTGGTGCCATTGCCTCCACCCAAATTTGGCCATTTTTTTACCCACTGAGACTCATGTTCGAGTTTACACATAAGTGCATGAATGCCCTGCGGAATCTACCTTCACCATTCACCTTGCATACAATGTAGGCCATACAGTGGGATTCTAAATAAATGTCAGAGAGCCTGGGCAAGGCAAGTCTGTCTGGACACAAAGGCAGGAGTAGCACCGTGGATTGCAAGGCCAAGCCAATTTTTGATGGCATTAGTATGAATATGGTCAAGTGATTCAAGATGAGTATCACATAAATCGTGAACTGTAAGCATAAATCTCGGGGAAGGGGCTGCATAATTTATATAAACGCGCAGTTTGCATTCATCTCGTATCATGGAAGCGTTGAATAACACTAGGCCTACTCAGTTTATTTTTCACATTATCAAAAATATCATTGGTTTTACCTTTGAAAGTGATTACCCAGGAACTTCTTTGGTGCATCCTTCAAGGATTGTAGTGTTGTATCACCAATTACAAAAGTACAATCATCGGGACTACCGCTACGAATAGATATGGCTTTACATTTTACTGGTTCAAGTGTCAGATTCACGGAGCATGTTTAATCTAAAACCTCTGTCATCAGTTTTTGGTGTTTCCTTTTGTCAGAATTGACCAAGAGGCTGAAAGCATCAGCGGAGGACGAGAACTAGCGCTTTCCCTCGAGGCTATATCCATGAGTGTCCTCCTTCAGCTTAAGGTGTTGGATGATTGGGTCGAAAACCGTTAAGAATATTATTCATCTATAAATATGCCCAGGAATTTACAGGCACTGATGAGGAGGCACGTGAACTTGTCAGGATTTTTATAATTTGTACAAATTAAGCTGAGGCAAATGCTATTCTGGCAAAAATGCGTCTTTTTTCAGGATTTAAAGTCGTATGTAGTGTTTTTTTTTGGTATAAACGCAAAACAATTCAAAAGCACCCTAGGTTAAATTTGTAGTAAAATTCTGTGTAGTAAGTTGTGCACAGCACTGGCCTATGGAAGGGTGTCGTGCAACCATTCGCGTGTGGTCAAATATGTTTGTTTGAATGCCATATTACTACATTGATCGGATAACAGGGCTTGAGGACGCCTTTGTCATAAAATTGAAGACATCTCACACAACCTCTACCTAAAATGATGCGATACAAGATATTTTCTCAAGGTAAATTCAATGTCACTTTCGACTGACTCCCAGAATGTGTAACTATGTTTAGTACAGTGCTAATAATAAAATGTTTGAAAATTTCAATGAATCATTTTGTACTGAAATTTTGATTGACTTTTCACATTGATTGATTGATTAATTTATTTTGTGAGATGTTAGGGTTAACGTAAATTATGCACAGAATGGCAAAATTAGTGATTCCAGTTTGCTAACTTTTGTATAGATCTTTAACCTTGACTGTTTATGTAATACCTTTAAAGTGGTCCAGTTGTGTAAGGACAGTATAACGTGGATTTGTTAACTATTCAGTAGGCCTATGTCCATATTAAGAGTTACTAAACCAGCGTTTATACTTTAAAACAATTTTTGTACATTTATAATATATGCATGTAGAATGAAGCATTGCCAAATGACGCATTATTTTTGTCAGAGGACAGTCATGTTTACTCATTTAGGACCAATTGTTGCAATTGTTTTATATGCGAAAATGTTTCTGTGTTTCTGATTTTGTTGAAATAGGTACATGTGGACAATTTGCTTGTTTTTATCATTGCAAGCCTCTTCAACGTATTGATTGACACTATTTGTTTGTTCAAAAGTGTGATAATTTTTCTGGTACCAACGTTGACGTTTTTGTTTTTAACAGTTTTGATATTTTGCAGTTGCCCAGGTGATAACAGTCGTTTATAACATGCCCAGATGTAACCATTCGATTTGGTAAAAGTAGTTTTGCAGGAGAGAAAAAGTATAATTTGAATCCACATTTTGATTTATTCACATTGTAAATGTAACCTTAATGATAATGTAGCGGAAAGTGTTTGGCGACTTGTAGCCAGTTTATTTACTACGTCATTCCTATTGCACTAACGTAAAGTCACTATGTGTTGGTGACTGGGCGGAGCGTAAGAGCCCAGTGGCTGAATGCGCGTACGCTATTGGTTGCCTAAGGCCCATAGGTTTAGTACATGCATATGTGTTTGTGCGGCGTATGCATGTTCACGTGAGGGCTATTCACGTGATCGCGCGGAGGAGTTGTGCTGTGGACAGCGGACGGTAAGGTCGTGTATTGCTCGCGCTCTGTGTTTTGGGTAATGCTGACGCGCACTGTGTAAATTGCGCCGGTCCTGGCTGTGCTGAAGTTGCGCTGTGTGATGCTGACGCGCAGCCGCACTAGTGAATGTACTGTACGATGCTGACGCTAGCTTGCATGGGTAAAGCGTAAATCAGGTTAAGGCTGACAGCGTATATTGCTTACATTGGCGTGCATTACTTACATTGGCGTGTGTTATTTACATTGGCGTACACTACTTACATTGGCGTGTGTTATTTACATTGGCGTACGTTACTTACATTGGTGTGTGTGTTGTTTACTTGGTGTACATTGTTTACTTAGGTACATTATTTACGTAGTGTACATCGTTTACTGAGTGTACGTTGCTGACTTAGTGTGCATTATTTACATTAGTGTACATTGGTGACATAGCCGTGCATTATTTACTTAGTGTACATTGTTGACTTAGCCGTGCATTGTTTACATTAGTGTACATTGTTGACTTAGCAGTGCATTGTTTACATTGGGCGCATTGTTCAAGCTGTGCGCGTTGCTGCTTAGTTGAGCTGTCAGTTAACTCCAAGTGTAATTAAGTGACCCTGATAATTAACAACCTCATCAAGACTCAATCACTACTGCATATTTCTTGATTATTGTATAATAAATTACGATTATATTTGTGGTGCCGACATTCCTGTTGTCCATGTGTATTTGTTGTTGGTTTATTGTGCAATTAACAGTGGGTAATCACAATCATCATAATCGGCGGTATATTTCCTCCAAAACGGACCTGCTCCCTAGGCCTTGAGGTCGCTCTGAGTGGTCTCTCGTCTTGGGAAAGCTTGGGTTCGGGAAGATCAGCTACACTCTAATAGGTGTCAGACTTGGTCCCAACGAACTTTGGTTTGGCCCGGGGAGATCCCCGCCACAATAATGTTCAACTATTGTTGTTGGCATGATAAATGAAAAAAACGATTTCGATTAAAATGAGATGTACACACTGTAACTGCAAGCAGAACTTATTGCAGTTCTAAGTGACGGGGATTTTTTACTGATTAATTTACACATTTAAAGGGATATGGTCATATGGGTTGGGATCATTTTCATTTATCCCAAAAGTAACCTACAGAATTGTAATAAAAAAAGCTCACTTGGTTTAAAGATTTTACCGTGAAATTACTCCGTCTGGCTTGCTGTCATCCAGAAGAAATTGAGAAATTTATTATATTTATTAACCATATAAATAATCCGATGCAACGTAGTATAAACGAGTCCTGTTTATTTACGTCACGATTTGCTATGTTTTGTTTGCTGCCCCCAACGACGACTTTTACACAAATTGCACGTTCGGGTCGAAACAGGACCTGAAAAACAGCTCTCAAAAGTGCCTTTTGTACTCATTTCATGACAGATACAAAAGTCGTTTTTATTTCATCACACCTTAGACTACATATACCCGAAAAATGAGATCCCCGCCACAATAATGTTCAACTATTGTTGTTGGCATGATAAATGAAAAAAAAAACGATTTCGATTAAAATGAGATGTACACACTGTAACTGCAAGCAGAACTTATTGCAGTTCTAAGTGACGGGGCTTTTTTTACTGATTAATTTACACATTTAAAGGGATATGGTCATATGGGTTGGGATCATTTTCATTTATCCCAAAAGTAACCTACAAAATTGTAACAAAAAAAAGCTCACTTGGTTTAAAGATTTTACCGTGAAA
Source organism: Patiria pectinifera (assembly GCA_029964075.1). Lineage (NCBI taxonomy): Eukaryota > Metazoa > Echinodermata > Asteroidea > Valvatida > Asterinidae > Patiria > Patiria pectinifera. The sequence goes on from CM057150.1 coordinate 27,295,590, forward strand.
TTACTCCGTCTGGCTTGCTGTCATCCAGAAGAAATTGAGAAATATATTATATTTATTAACCATATAAATAATCCGATGCAACGTAGTATAAACGAGTCTTGTTTATTTACGTCACGATTTACTATGTTTTGTTTGCTGCCCCCAACGACGACTTTTACACAAATTGCACGTTCGGGTCGAAACAGGACCTGAGAAACAGCTCTCAAAAGTACCTTTTGTACTCATTTCATGACAGACACAATAGTCGTTTTTATTTCATCACACCTTAGGCTACATATACCCGAAAAAATGACGGAAATGTCTTCGAGCATTCCACAACCTCATTAAAGGGAAAGTACAACATTTGCAAACATCAAAAAATAAAACTACCAAATCATTTTGAAATACCTTGCTGGACTGTTAGTGAATGACAGTTTAAAGCATCCTGTAAAATCATGACACCTGGTATACTGTCATTTTCAAGAAAAGTGGTACTTTTGTATCAATTTTCAACGCTGATCGGCCGATCAGCGTTGGAAACAACTGGCTTTTTTTTCAAATACTGGCCCCAATTGACCATCGCACTTGTTTGCAATCGATTACAAACCTATGAACGGGTACGAGCCAGCTAGACTGGTTCCCTGACCTTACAATTGCCCAATTTATGTAAACTGCTCTGTTTCTTCTTATATGGAGTCAGGGAACCAGACTACAGGAAAATGATCGTTTTTCTTGGTTTTTATAGCATTTTCGAACCCAAATGCTCAAAAAAGTCAGTGTAATTATATTTGCTATATATTTTCAACCCCCCAATTCCATCCATTTCTGAAACTTACAGCAAAAGCAAATGATGTATATTCCCTTTAAGCCATGGTTTACAAGCTGCATAATTGTGATTTTCATCTTGTGATCAATAATGTGCAACTCTGTAAGATATAAGGTCATCACTCGGGCACGAACTCCAAGTCAAGATAATCTGCTTACTAAGGGATAGTTTAGTTTCTGTTTCACGTTTGCTGAAATTTAGCGAAATAAAACCTTCGCTCTTTATATAGAACATTGTAACAGTTCCTGACACTTCTCCAACCAGTGACTGTGCTCCCGTTACACAAACACTGGTTATTGAAATGTCCTCAGTTACTGTGCTTCTGTTTTTCCCAAACGTTATTTCGTTATTATCAAATAGACATTGAAAGTTGACCTGGATCTTTTCGTGCAACTTAAGTGACATGTTGTAATAAAAATAAACCACAAAGGAGAACTGTCTCGGTACATAATACATGTGTAACTTGAAAGTTGAACAAAGACATTGACTGGAGCTGGTTTGACCTGGTGACCTCTGGATTCCTGTTCCGATACGATAATCTGGAATGGTAATCCTGCTACAGTCAATTTCATTGTTTAATTTTTAAATAAAAATTAAAAATCTGATATTTGCACCGTTTGGCGGAAGTCAGTTGATTTGGCTTTGATATGGTTAACTGTGAAAGAATTTTTTGGTTGAAATTTGAAACACCTTAGACTACATATACCCGAAAAATGAGATCCCCGCCACAATAATGTTCAACTATTGTTGTTGGCATGATAAATGAAAAAAAAAACGATTTCGATTAAAATGAGATGTACACACTGTAACTGCAAGCAGAACTTATTGCAGTTCTAAGTGACGGGGCTTTTTTTACTGATTAATTTACACATTTAAAGGGATATGGTCATATGGGTTGGGATCATTTTCATTTATCCCAAAAGTAACCTACAAAATTGTAACAAAAAAAAGCTCACTTGGTTTAAAGATTTTACCGTGAAATTACTCCGTCTGGCTTGCTGTCATCCAGAAGAAATTGAGAAATATATTATATTTATTAACCATATAAATAATCCGATGCAACGTAGTATAAACGAGTCTTGTTTATTTACGTCACGATTTACTATGTTTTGTTTGCTGCCCCCAACGACGACTTTTACACAAATTGCACGTTCGGGTCGAAACAGGACCTGAGAAACAGCTCTCAAAAGTACCTTTTGTACTCATTTCATGACAGACACAATAGTCGTTTTTATTTCAACCCCTCTTAGGCTACATATACCCGAAAAAATGACGGAAATGTCTTCGAGCATTCCACAACCTCATTAAAGGGAAAGTACAACATTTGCAAACATCAAAAAATAAAACTACCAAATCATTTTGAAATACCTTGCTGGACTGTTAGTGAATGACAGTTTAAAGCATCCTGTAAAATCATGACACCTGGTATACTGTCATTTTCAAGAAAAGTGGTACTTTTGTATCAATTTTCAACGCTGATCGGCCGATCAGCGTTGGAAACAACTGGCTTTTTTTTCAAATACTGGCCCCAATTGACCATCGCACTTGTTTGCAATCGATTACAAACCTATGAACGGGTACGAGCCAGCTAGACTGGTTCCCTGACCTTACAATTGCCCAATTTATGTAAACTGCTCTGTTTCTTCTTATATGGAGTCAGGGAACCAGACTACAGGAAAATGATCGTTTTTCTTGGTTTTTATAGCATTTTCGAACCCAAATGCTCAAAAAAGTCAGTGTAATTATATTTGCTATATATTTTCAACCCCCCAATTCCATCCATTTCTGAAACTTACAGCAAAAGCAAATGATGTATATTCCCTTTAAGCCATGGTTTACAAGCTACATAATGGTGATTTTCATCTTGTGATCAATAATGTGCAACTCTGTAAGATATAAGGTCATCACTCGGGCACGAACTCCAAGTCAAGATAATCTGCTTACTAAGGGATAGTTTAGTTTCTGTTTCACGTTTGCTGAAATTTAGCGAAATAAAACCTTCGCTCTTTATATAGAACATTGTAACAGTTCCTGACACTTCTCCAACCAGTGACTGTGCTCCCGTTACACAAACACTGGTTATTGAAATGTCCTCAGTTACTGTGCTTCTGTTTTTCCCAAACGTTATTTCGTTATTATCAAATAGACATTGAAAGTTGACCTGGATCTTTTCGTGCAACTTAAGTGACATGTTGTAATAAAAATAAACCACAAAGGAGAACTGTCTCGGTACATAATACATGTGTAACTTGAAAGTTGAACAAAGACATTGACTGGAGCTGGTTTGACCTGGTGACCTCTGGATTCCTGTTCCGATACGATAATCTGGAATGGTAATCCTGCTACAGTCAATTTCATTGTTTAATTTTTAAATAAAAATTAAAAATCTGATATTTGCACCGTTTGGCGGAAGTCAGTTGATTTGGCTTTGATATGGTTAACTGTGAAAGAATTTTTTGGTTGAAATTTGTATGTTATTTGTATTATTTGTTATTGGTGCAGAAACATTTCTGATCTCTTCTTTTCCTTTGTTCCAGAAATTTGGGGGAAAGTTTAAGACGTCAGGGATTATATTTGACATTGTGTACTTTGTATGATTATTATCGTGTAATAAATCATTCCATGCAATGACTTAAGTCAATCAAGGAGAAATCTTTGAGGTTAGACGATTGTTGTGTTATGCCTCCATTCCTCCCTCAGTGATGGACGAATCTCCCGCCTCTGAATTCTACAGCTGGGTCACCACTTGGGTTTTGTAATCAGGCATGCAGGCTTCATAATGAGGATAGCAAAAGAAATTCCTTAAAAAAATATATCAACCCAATCACAAATTTACTTCATGCAATTAAAAATATGATTACACAGCTAAATCGCTGATGGATCCAGAAGCATTTATGTTGGGGGATTAAGAAAGTGGTAACCGACAGGCCAGTTGTTGCCAATTCCTTATGTGGAGGGGCGGGGCTAGATCGCATTTTATGGGAGGGGTGCAGTGTTTCCTTTCTTTTCTTTCTTTGTATTATAAAGTGGCAACGAGGATGAATAGACTACAATTTCGCATTAAAACAGTCGTCTTCACTTGTTCCCCGGTGGATTTATCTTAAAAGACATTTCTGGTGGCCACTGGCCCCAACTTCTGTCTGCAAGAAGACAGCTTCTTTAGACAACTTCAAATAAGTTGAATTAATCATTGTTTGATTACATTGTTTTGTTGTGGACCTGTTGTGTTTTGCTGTTGTGGGCTTAGCGACACCAAGGTGACTCTTACATTTGAAAACAAACAACAACTTTAAATATTTTTCTGGCACCCAATGAACACAAAACAAATTGAACTGATAAACTATTTATACATGTATACTTGATTGTTTTGCTACTCTTCACTCGGATTTGTTCTAGGCCTATAGACTGTGATTGCAGATACGCGCGTTTTTCCGGGCCTGTTGACAAATACAATATTTACGGAGAGAACAACAATTTTGTTGCCTAAATATTCTGTGTGCTTTTCGCATTTGTCATGAACAATCTGCTTGCTGAATTTGAACTCAATGCATCAGATAATTCAGGAGTTGGCGTGTCCATAAGGCCTGTGTCGATGTCGTTTCTGTACAATATCGGCAAAGTGTGCTATAGACCGTGATTGCAGATACGCGCGTTTTCCCGGTGTTGACAAAAATAATATTTACGGAAAGAACAACAATTTGTTGTCTAAATGTTCTGTGTGTTTGTTCTATTGTCATGACCAATCTGCTGGCTGAAATTGAATTCAATGCATCAGATAATTCAGGAGTTAGCGTTACGGTCCGTTATGGTCGTTTCTGTACAATGGCAAGGACAAAATCCCGGTGGTTGTGAAGCGCGGACTCCTTTGAAATAAAATTTTAGTCGGCAAAATTATAAGTGTAAATGTCCTTTATATAAATTCGGATTGGTTTTTGGCGCTGACACCACTCTACTGCTCCATAGTGTATTAAATATAGTGTCTGATGTTTCCTGCTGAGATTTAATGCCCTTGTGACACAAGTCTATTAATATTTGAGGGAAGCTGTCTTAAAATAAAAGTGTGTTCATGAGAAACCGTCTAACAATACAAATAATATAACCGAAACAATAGCGTTGGATATATATGCGAAAAATACAATCCAATTCAGTTTTCATGGAACATAAGCAACACAATCCTCTTGAATTTGAAAACTAAGAAATTAACCGTTTTACTTTATTGAAAGTGTTTGTTTCACTTCTAAGTATAAGGGCATAGGCCTTAATTACCCCATATATTTGCACATTTTTTGTAAACTAAACATTTCTGTTGAAAAAGGGCGCGCCTGACAAAATAGTAGTCTCTCGCACACGAAGACAAATTCATTATATGTGCCAAACGGTTTACTTTAATTTTCTTTCAACCCGCCCCCCCCCTCCCCCGAGAAGGGCGCCATCCAACCTCGTCCCCAGGGTGTCGAGCAGTACGCGCCCACCACTACCTGCTCTCTCACCCTGGTATTGGATCATTTGCATGTGCAAGATTTTTGCAGACGTATGCAAATGAGGAACAGTCTGGTGCCTGGATATGCGTTACACATTAGCGTTTGTTTTTGTATGCGGTGTCTGGGGTAAAAACAGAGTCAATTCGTAGCAGCGCGAGCACGGCGTGAGTTACGAAAACACGATTTTTGAAATCAAACTGTTACGATCTTATCAAGACAACGTGCAGTATCATATTTCATATTAATATGAGCAAATTGGAAAGGAAATTAGTATTTTCGAGAAGGCGTGGACGAATGATCGCGAAAACACGTACTGCACGTTGTGAATATAACGCACCAAGTACACGATAAAAATCCATTACTAGCCAATTGCGGTATCCAATCAGGATACAGGAAGAAAGTTTCCTATCCAGGGTTTACTATTGGAAACGCGGTTGGAAATAAAGTAAGCACTGGGGACGAGGTTGGGCGCCATCGGAACGTAAGATTTCTACGTCAAACTAGAGAGGGCGCTTGTCAACTTGGTCGATTATTTAGTAAACAAAAGTTGCGGAAAGTAGAAACTCCTGAAGTTCAGCAAGAAAGGGAACGTTTGGGGAAAGAACGTTGCAACCTGACGCCACATTTTCTTCATATATCATCTCAATAAAGGTCAGTCATTGCAAAAATGTTAACAAGACATGAATCTGGGACTGAGAATCATTTCCAATGTGGTTAGAAAATACTTTGAAAATCTTCTTGACTTTCCATAGACTTTGTACACAAACGCTGACTAGGCCTACTGCATTCTTGGCGATCGTGTAGTGTAGGTTCCGGTTCCTATAAGGGAACAAAATCCACTTTTAAATTATTGGACGTACCAAACTAGTTAAAACAGGTATGTCATAGATAGAGGGCAGGGTTTTGATTTTTTGAGGGAAATTCGGGGGTAAAATGATGATGACAGCGCGGCGCGACAACACGCGACCCGAAAATAAAGATGGCGATCACCGCTCGATGAACCGTGAGCGGGCACGCACGACATGCTGAATTGCAAGGCACAAACCGCGCAGGAAAATCGTGATTTCTAACCAAAGAATCTGTTCAAAATTGCAAAACAGGTGTCATTAGAATTGAGGAAAGTCTGCTTTTGATTGTAAAGGTGATTTTTGAACAATAAAAAAAAAAAAATGATTCTAATTTGATCAAAACAAAACAGGGGCCCTACACTCGTGATCGCCGCATTCTTTCTGCTCGATATGCCCGAGTAACTTGGTGCCCAACTCATCGCCTTTTTATATTTTGTACTACTAGTCTCGGTAATCATTATCTGTAGGACCCAAGGTTTAAGAACTCACCAAAACAGCTGACTTAATGACACTCAAAAGTGACATACATGTAGGGGCCTACACTAGGGTGGTCGGCATTTTGGGTTTTTTTTGTCCAAACACAGTCGTTTTCCTAGCTGGAGTTACCCAGCCCTAAATTTTATCATTGGGTTGTCATTTAGGGCTGGAGGAAGTTTTTCACTTGGACTGCAGCATTGACAGGTCAAAAAAAAATTCGAAAATGTGCAATTTTGTTCCCCTAAACACACCTATTTCAACTGGGTCTTACCCACTTCACCACTTCACAGGTCTTTGAAGAAAAACGATCCACGATGAAGATTCAGCTTACAATTGCAGTGAAAAAAGGAGGCATAACCGACAGCCGTGTGGTCATGATGATGCCCGGAGCTAGATTTGTGCACAAACAACCTGCAAAGCGCTGTCGATTACCATGCACACACAGCGAACCACCAGTCACACTTGCCAACTGCATGGCGCCAGTCAGTGGCCGTGTCTCACACGCACACAGCCCTGTTTGACCTCAGTTTCTTGTCCCGAGGTCGTGCATGCGTGGCCCAAAAGCGTACGCGAGGTTTTACAAGATTTATGCGAGACTAAAGAAAACACAAAAAGTGCCTGGATACATGTACTGTTTGGCCAAGATGGCTAAATATGTGAAAAGTTCAAATCGTGTGCTTTATTTTGGTACCAAAAATAACTGCTTTGTCAAATATAAAGTGTTGTCAGGGCCTGTCGAACAAAATCATATTTTTTATCAACAAACATGACAAAAGCGAGGGCCGATAGTTTTTTAGGTGTACATTGGATTCTTAAAAACGGCCAAAGATTCATAGATAGAGGAAGGTATATGCTTCATTTTCATGTGAAACTCGTGCAGGAGACTTCTAATGTTTGGTCCAAATCGCCGGTTAAAAAAAAGGAAGACCATTGCGAGATTTCATGATTTGCAATCACATACATGTACGCGTGTAAACGAAAGTAAGTACGCTGACGTACGTTGGCTTGAAAACATTGCAAATAGCACGTGCTCGACCAATCAGTAGGCGTATGGGTCACAAGGTCACACCGTGTTTGGGTTCCTCGCTCTATGCGTAACAATGGCGACGATATTTCGCATTGTGAAAAATGGAAATTGTTGGAAACATTAGGTGTACATCATATTCTTAAAATATTGACGACATCACGTTCACGAGATTTTTTGTAGATGAAGGTTCATTCTTTCCTTTGACAACATTTGGGAGACTTTCGTCGTTGTTGAAAAAAACCGAAAATTTCATGACCTAATTTTTAGTTGATTTGTCCGTGAAATAATACCTTGATGGATGTATGAAGTAGGTCTTTAACTACCGAAAACAACTTTGTTTGGATGGGTTGTGGTTTGCCATGAAAATCACGAATTTTCGGAAGCCTTTTTTACGGCCATCATTCGCTGGCCTCGCGTTGCGTCAGTTGTGTGGACGAGAAAATAGAGCAGTTACGCGTGACACAGCAACTGACTGGGCGCGGCACGGCATGGCGCTGAAGCGCGCACCGGATGCCTGTTTGATGCACCACTGAGCACTGCACTCACTATGAGGCTTCACTTGCATCACGGCCGAAGTTGGCCGACAAACAGTCGTCGGGTGCGCGCTTCAGCGCGCACTGGTGGTTAAAGTATTTTAAGAATTTTTGCACTCCTTAAATTGTGTTTCTTCATCAGATTTGGTACTTTTCAGGTCATGGCCCAGTATGGAACTCTTTCCTAAACATGCTAAAAGATATAAATCTGGGACAGAGAATCGCGTTTCCAATTTGGTTAGAAAATACCTTGAAAATCTTCTTGACTTTCCATTGACTTTGAACACAAATGCTGAATGCTGCATTCTTTCCGTCTGACATGCCAGAGTAACTTGGTGCCCAACTTCGCCTTTTTATTTTTAGTACATGTACTAGGCCTAGTACATGTAGTAGGCCTAGTCTCGGTAATCGTTATCTTTAGGAACCCGTTCCTATATAAGGTTAACGGCAGAAAGGACTCATCAATTCAGCTTACTAAATGACACTCAATACGTACATAACTTTTTTTTTCAATCATTCAAGGGAGGACACCTTCTTGAATATTTTGTTGATTATATTGTGGAAAGTGGGCATGTCTTCGATTTATGAGGGAAATTATGGGGTAAAGAGTCATTTGAAAAGATGACGACAACCAGAAAACAGGCTCGAATTTATGGCGACAGTGAAAACTTGATGCAATGAAGGCTCGATGCTGATCATGCTAATTGGCTTATCAAAAAATTAATATTTTTTCAAAAATTTGTTATCAGCCAATCAGCATCAGGCTTTTATTCTGTCTGGCTTGTGTCTCTGATTGCAAAAAAAAAAAAGATAGGAAAGTCACATTTTCTTTGAAAGTGCATTTCAAAATTACAACAAACATGAGTTAATCTGAAGACAAAAGACTGGCCCGCAAAAGTTGTTTTGGTACTGAACAGTCATGCAAAAGTCAGTTTTGAACGGAACGGAACCGGTAAAAAATAGAGGTGTTCTGAAGATAATGATTACCCAAGTCTCAGTACACAGTGTAAGCCCCATCGGAGTTACATGTACCACTGCGTGTGTGCACATCACATGACAACAATGGTCCGTGGATAAACAAAGCAGAAAGACTTCCATACCCCACCTGGACATCACTTGCCACCCTGTGCACAAACCCTATTATATGAGACTGGTCAGAAAAGTTCCAAGTGTTTTCTCAGTAAATTATACTACAATATTTTCCCTGCAAAATTTGGCTTTTTAGGACATGTTATCGGAAAAATTAGTGATGTCCATACATGTATATTTATGGAATTCTTTCCTTAAATTGCACAAAAGTTGGAGTATACACATGATCAATACAAAACGTGCCAATAAACATTCAACATTTTGAATCAAAAATCTACTTCAAAACAAGAACACTTTCTTTGATTTCGTTAGTTCCCTGCTATGATTTTGCATGCATGTGGCAAACTGTTCATCCACAGATCCTTATCGTTGTCATGTGTTGTGATGTGCGCACATGCAGTTGTACGAAGGACATTAACTATTACAAATGTAGGTCAGGGAGCCAGACTCTGCTGTAACGATAGCAATTGCCACAACAGTAACCTCTGCATTATTTTTAACATTTGGACATAATCTATAAACGATAGTACTTACATGGCGTTTCTAACAATTAACAACCCAACCATTTTCCAACAAAAACATCAGATTTCACCTTCAAAACGGCCGCAGAATTACTTTATGCCACCTGAGATACAATTACAGATTTATGATTTGAAGATCATGATACTAAGCTTTACTTACAATCTGGATAAAAAGTGAAATTTACCGTTTATCGGCGAGGGCTCCGTTTGGAATATCGCGTGGATTCCATTTTAAAAATTGTCCTCCTTTCTTTTCCAATTTCAGTAAACTATGGCGACAGGTGTCCAACATGACCTGATGTGGCACAGTGCTTTTGGTCAATACTGGATGAGCTTGCAGAGACTGATGAAGATGCATGTATACAGGAAGTTCATGGCCACAAACCTCCAAAGAGGACAGCAAGAATTGACACCGGCCAAGCCATGGATGTGTGTCAAGACCCGTATCATGGTAGGTTCACTTAGGCTGACAAGATGTGTGTGTTTATGGTAACATCCTTTTTAACTTTCTTTATGTTTGTCTGTCAGTCTGTTTTACTTTTACTGTGGTTATTCTAGGGTACATACCCTTCACTGGTATTCTGTTGAATTAACCTGTTCAAATTGTTTAATTTATCAACCAACAACACACCAACCGACTCGCATAGGGGCAATTCTGTAAAATCCAACATACGTCGGACCACATGACTAACATGTACAAGGTCGTTAAGGTGGTGGTGCCTTAGTTTGGTCTGTAATAGTTTTCCACTCATTTGATGTCACATTCTAGTCTCCCACGTACATGTAAGAACAGGCTTCTCCTAATCTTTAGCCCAGTTTACAGACACATCTTTTTGTCCTTTTTGTTATAGTCTTCTTGGCTATAAAATGTTATCCTTGTTACTACACGGACCTTTGTCAGTGTACCATGGCAATGAGGGCTCTCAGGATGTCGTCATGAAGTCTGAAAGTGATTATGATGCGTCACGTTCAGTGAGAACTAGAACTTTGCATTTCAAGTTCATTGATGCTAAAAGATGAATGATAATGATTCTACATGATCCTAAATGTACACACATGTAGGTTTCTTCTACATGTATACATGTACATGACAGGCGCGGATCCAGGGGTGGGCCGCGGGGGCACGTGCCCCCCGTCAAATTGAGTCCACAAAAAAGTGAATAAAACAGGGGGGGGGGGAGAGGGGGAGGTGAGAGAAATGGAGGGAAGGAGGAGGGCAACCTTCTAACAAAAATGCCTGCGCCGATATTAAACATCAGCGGCCTGCAAACATTGTGTACTGGACGTATGACTCAGGGAACTCGAGAAGCTTTGAAGTAAACCGCGATCCCACCGTACGTATCCATACGTAACCCTGCATGGTATAATTATGGGTTATGAAATGCGATTCATAATTATGAGCGTACGTACCGGTACGAAAAACACCACGTGTGACAGCCGATGTGCTGTGTTTAGCGCGATGAGCGCGACATACACGTTGAACCACGGATCAGATCCGTGGTTGAACGCTGCTCTTTGGACCACACTATTGGTCAAGGGGTGTGTTTTCGTATAACAATTTGCCAGCATTTCTTCCACGCGCTTCCAAGGAGTCCAAAACATGTCTGTTTCAGTAAAAAATGTCCGTAGAAAATCTTATCTTATTGATAAACTGAAAATTTATACTTGATACAAAACATTAGAAAGTATCCTTGCAAAAGTTTACAAACTAAGTCTATACAATTCCGTTTCAAAAATGCACGAAAACAATTATGCAAACGAAAATGGTTATCAAGTGAAAAACAGAAGAAACTTAAAAGGCTTGTTAAAGCAAGAGTATACATGTATATTAAACCAATGAAAAAAATCCTCATTTAACTTAAAACATTTTGCTCAAATAACTCAGGGAAAGAGGGGCCAGATATCGCCTTAGATTGCACCACAGAGCATCCAATTATCAAAAAAAAATCCCGGGGCCCTTAACCGGGCCCCGGACCCCACGCCGAAAGACATTGCGCTCCGCATTATCAGTCCTCGGGGCAGACCTACCGACGCATCCTTAAAACAGTTTACAATCTAAGCCTATCCAATTCCTTTACAAAAATAAAATGCAAGAAATTGATTATGCAGTCGAAAATACTTGGTTATCAAGTGAAGACCAGAAGAAACTTAACTAGGCTTGTATTAAGAAATATAAGAGTACAATTTCAAACCAATGAACAAAAAATTAAAAAAAAACATGGTGTTAACGCAAACCGAAGCGATAATGAAAAAAAAATCCTAATAATCTTCACAACATTTTGCTGAAATGGGGCCAGGAATCGCCTCAGTTTGCACCACAGAACAGTATAGAATCAAAAATTTCCCGGGGCCCTTTAGAGGGCCCCGAACCCAACGCCGTAAGACACTGCTTCCCGTTCGCATTAGTCCTTGGAGCAAATGCCTCAGCGCATCGCCCGTTGCAACAGTTTACAATCTAAGGCAATACAATTCCTTTTTTTTTTTTTTTTAAATACAATGCAAGAAATTATGAAGACAAAAATACATGGTTTGCAACTTTGAAGAACACAGTAGCTTAAAATTTGTAAAAACAAAAGTATATTTTTAAAAAAAATCCTTACAAGATTATCAACTTTTGCACAAATAATTCAGGGGGAAAGGGGCCAGGAATCGCCTCAGATTGCATCACAGATCATCTAGAATCCAAAATTTCCCGGGGCCCTTAAGCGGGCCCCGGACCCCACGCCGAAAGGGTTTCGCGCTCCGCGCTCGCATTAGTCCTATGAAAATGCTCTAGAATGTGCCCCCCGTCAACAAAAATCCTGGATCCGCGCCTGCATGACATGGATAATTTCTTTCTGATCGAAAGCCAGACGAAGTAATTTATTGCTGGAGATCGCCAATTACTAGAGATCGCCTTAAAATAATAAAAAGGGGGGCGGGAGACTGCACACCACATTATACTAGGGGCGCTCTTCAGGGTAAAGAAAAACATATGTCATGTTTATTAATATTTTATACTCGCGCTTACATTCGGAAGGATATTTTGAGAGCATCCAGGCTGGGTTGGGAAGTATGAGGGGCGAGTGAACCAGGAGATCCAGAAGGCGAGGAAACCATGGCTGTCTTGGCCAGAAGGGAGCTATGAGGACTACTCTGGATAGCTCTGACTCTATCTTAGTCAGGCCCTGTTGAATAAGAGAGATTGGGGGAAGGCATAAGCATGCATTCCTGTCCAGTCGAAGCTGAGGGCATTTACCTTCCACGCCAGAGGATGAGTGTGACAGGTTGCCAATCGCCCGACTTCTTTGGCGCAAGGAAAAGGTTGTGTGATGCCAAGAGTGGACCCCGTTGGAAGCAGAATGATGGCGTTCTTGTCTATCAGAGAGAAGATTTCCTTCTCAAAAGCCGCCCGGCGTGCAGGATCTGAGGGAACAGGAGTTGGTCATCTTGGAGGCTGTAGAGGAGGGTTGCTGGTGAATTCCAGACGGTACCCTGTCGAGTTTGAAGAACCCAAGTGTCCTAGGTTACGTGAGACCATCTCTGACTGAACTCCCCAAGACGACCACCTACTGGACCCGAAGCTGGAGGGATGAAGACTGCGTTGTAGTCAAAGGCCCTTGTTACCTCGCGACCCCCGGGACTTGAAGGGCAGCGAATATCTGGGGGGCTGTCTCCTGGTGTAGCTGGGGGAAGGCGAAGAAGACTGACGCCCCTGATTCTTGGACTGGTTGGAGCCCTTGTCAGTAGAAAATGGGGGTTGAAACTTCTTGCTGGGCTGACTGGGGGCAAATGTAGAGGTGCGTTTGGCTGAACGCCGACGAAGATCGAACTTGTCTTCAGCTTTGAGGCGTTGGGCTTCATGTAACATACATGTAGTCTCGTCGAACCTGTTGTCAAAGAGATCACACCCAGCCAGGGGAAGGTCTAGCATGCGATCCTTTGCCCCAAGTGAAGGGAGAAACAACTTGTCTACAACAAGGGAGTGTCGCAGCAACGAAGGGGAAGCAAAACCCAAACTAAATTTCTTGAGGCAAAAACTCAGACAATCATCCAAAAAATGGAACATTTCGGGTATCTTATATGGCTCACACAAGGAAGGATCTCCATAACATCGAGCAAGGGTATCCGATAACAGGATGGAGAAAGAGGCCACTTTGACCCCTTGACGCACATGGCTCTCCAAGTAGGCAATTCTTTTGTCAAGTGTTTTCGTCTTAGCATCAAAAATTTGCTTATGAGATTGCGGATTCTCACGTCTCAGCAAGTCTTTAACCTCAGAAGACAAGGAAGGGGTAGAAAAGAATCCATCAGTGTCCGCTTTATAGGTGTTGAACATGCCTGCAAACCTGCTCGGTCCACAAGAGAGAGATTGCTTGTTTTGCATCTGACTAAGGGACTCATTCATAGAGTCAGCACACATTCTATCAATAGGAAAAGTGGGCTGCGAAGGCTTAGATTTACGAGTACCAGAATCTCTGCGATGTGAAGGTCGAGTAGATTCGACTGGGGAAGGGGGTGGAAACTGAAGGATCTTACCCACTTCCGTCATCGTAAGATTAGCCCGTTGGACATTGGAGAGACTATCTTCATCCTCTGTCTGGCCCGAGCAAAAAGAAGACCTTGAAGGAGATCTAGAATGTGAGTGTCGGCTTCGATGACCAGAATCCGACCGTGAGTAATCACGATCATGACAAGAAGAACGATGTCGGCGCCGATGTCGATCGTCGGAGTCCGAGCGGGACCGCGCACGAGGCCAGGAACGGCGCCGAGAATCGCGGCGTTCTCTCCCTGCCCGGCTGGTGGGTTCACCGAAGCGTTGCGGAGAACGGAGTCTTTGTCCTGTGAAAGGTACGCCATGATCTCGTGGAGAATGTGAAGAATTACCCTGATAAGGTGTGTAATGGTGTGAAAATCCCATCGGAAAAGTCTGGGGATAAACCTGCGGGTACTAGGCTGGAACACTGAGTGGAAACGGAGTGCGAGTATTGTGGTCGTAGTGACGAGGATCATTCGGGAAAAAGGACCACGTGTGAGGCTCTGAATGATGAAGAAAATCTCGCCGAGATTCGCTTGTAAAACTAGGTTGAGAATACGAACCCGTAGTACATTGTACCTGTATGGCTGACTGAAGATGATGGTGGTGGTGGTGCCCCAAGCCTCTGTGACCCGGCGGGGCTGGTCGGATTACTGAGGGACCTTTGGGTTTCGAACGCCAAGCCCCGCCGTCCCGCCTGCACATGCGAGTTGACCTGTTGTTCCGGTGCGTGCATGTGCTCCTGCAGACTGCCGTAGGAATGCGGGATTTGTCGGGGAGTGGCCATAATTCTCATTGGAGAATTCTTGGACCCCGGAGAAATTCCAACTGCCGAACCCAATTGTACGTCTTTACACTACGCGTCGCTGAAAAAACTAGGACGAACTAAACGTTACAGGGTCCTTTGTGGGCTTGGGGCATGCAGTGGACAATGAGGGTGTGGCTTGGGCGCTATTCTTTTCAGCGAATGTTTGTGCGCATGCGCGCTGATATGCAAATGTAGGTAAACAGAGGTGAGGTATTTTCTGTAATGGAATTCTTGTGAACAAAAATAGCGAATGTAAGTTAAAAAACAAATAAATACAAGCATTTTTGACGCAAAAGAGTTTAGAGAGGTATTTTGTGAAGACAGAAAAGACAACAAGATTTTTTTTTTTTATTCAATCATAAATTTTTAATTTTGGGGGGGAATTGCTGATAAATTTTTTAGGGTCGCGGCCTAAAAATAGGGTCGGTCGGGTAACCGGACGCAGAAGTATTTTTTTTTTGGCCTTACCCCTGTGGTGTGTGCTGTAAGTTGTTAACAAGCCAATCACTCATTATCAAAGAAAAACAGTTTCCCTAGTAAAGAATTTTTCACTTAGGACAGGTGTTGATGAGTACGCCAATCGAAATGAAAAGCACCTGCAATAGTCCCATATCGCCAGTACTCCTTTTACCTGGTGTGTACATACCGGTAAACATACATTATCCGTAAGCAGCGGGGCAGCACCAAATATGGGATTGTTTGTGGCAGCTTTTTCAATCTGTATTGTTGACAGAATTTGCATCAAGGTCTGTGAGAGTCAATGGTGGATGACCTGAGAATACAAACCAAATTATAGGTAGCAGACCAGTAAATAAACTTCCATAGACCCCAATGGTAAATGCTCCCACTTCAAAAATTCGGGAAAAATACTCACAACTTTCCAAGGTGTTCGAGACACACATCAAATTAAAGCTTATTTCATCATCTTATATTTTCTTTTCAATTTTTGGGGGGTCAACTGATGAATTTTAGGAGAAATGTCCATCTGAAGATGATCACCCCTGAAAATAGTCCTGAAGCCCATCGCCATTTTGAAAAACGATGCCTACACTCCATTGCAAAATAGAGCGCTTTTAGGGTCCAAATTACATCCAAATTACACAGAACTGCAAGCTCCCAGTCCTGTGCACGGCTTCCACCCATATTTTTTACAAACCCTCAAGTTCATGGCACACAGCATGCTCAAATACTGAAGATTTTGAGGGCATGCAAATCGTGATTTGGCCGGCGTAGGCAATTTCAGATCGATTTACTGTCTGCACCCATAAACGGGGTAGTGACGTTGGAACGAGGAACACTGAACTTGAATGGATTTTTCTCTGGCTCGTTGTAGTGTAGGTAAACATTTGTCGAGCACACCATTGTACAATCAACAATACATACAGGGGAAAGTCCAAGGTTTTGCCCTTTAATATAGCGTTGTGCATCATGTGTGTTATAACGCAGTATTGAACAAGTCCCTTTAACGTCGGGTTTGCTGTAACTGGGCCGACGGCGCTTTATTCATGTAAACAATTTTATATATTCACAACACAAAAAGTAGTGCCCGCCTTTGCCATGTTCGGGAAACATGTGTGCTAATTGGATGAGATGTTTTTGTTGATATAATTTATTATTGATCCCTTTTGAACGTTGTAAGGGGTAAATTGTACTTTTCATTATAACTACAACTATTTCATTGAGGAGTGATAATTTTACTCAGTGGGAGCGTTACATTCGCTCTCTCATTGTTTCCACTGTTGACGTGTACAATAGCCTGAGAGTTACTGGCACTTTATACCAGAAATTCACCTTTTCCGGAGAATGATAGGCATCTTATCTGGATGTTAAAAGTAAGTGTATTTTGTATGCTTTCGGATAAAGGGCTTTAGGCCAAATGATTCAAGCATTTGGGGCATGAAAATGTGTGTTTTTCTGGCTACATTAATTTATGTTAACACAAATTGTGCATGTCGTGCATATGTATGCAACCAACTCGTACCCACATTATTTGTTGCAGCATGTAGTGGCTAAAATAGAGTGAGAGCATGCTGGCTTGAGTTTTTTTTCATTCCTTTTGTATCTGGATTGTGCAGTGCTGTGTATTCCAGAAGGAAAGGATGAGCACTCCTGTGGCCATTTCTATATTCTGGTAGTCTTTGTCAATTAGAGAAAATGGTGGAAAATAATAAATTAGTTCATTTTCCCATGGCACTGAAAAGGCATTGCAAGTTCCTGCCTGTGGATCTGGCAGCTAACAAATGAAAGATTTGATTTAGCAGTTTGTTCTAGAAGCAAACAGACCTACATGTATGTTCTACACACCACAGCCATATTCTCTCGGTCAACTCTCATATTCTCTTAGTAGTTCTGTTGTTTGGGTAAATCATTTGATTTGTGATGGTTTCCAACGGAGGACATAGTGTCCTCTTATGTACAGTCAATTCTGTTGTTCATTGTCCTCAGTGTACCCAAATGACCCTCTCTCAGAAGCACATACGTATTGTTTTTGTCTTGACAAGTTTAAAACTGAGTTGAAACTTTTTGTAAGTCAAAATTGATAACTTCAAATACATGTAGATTGAAAATTCTTGATCAGTATTTTTTTATATAAAAAGGGGAAAGAAAACTGCAGTTAGTGTGTGACCTTTGAAGACATTGGAGGAAAATGTTTTTTTACAATATTAAAGGGCATTTATTTGAGGGTTAAAAAAAGTGGAATTAAATGGATGCTGAGGTGTATGCGATTGAAATTTAACCACTTGTATCATGTACATTGTACATGTAGATAGAATGCATGAACCTATCTAAGGTCCAAAACTCAAGTGTCAAGTAAACATGTACACAGATGAACAGATGCAGACTGTACATGTATGTGTAACTTCTACATGTATGCAGCAAAACAAAAATCCCAAGTTCTATATATAAACCATGTCACGCGACTTGATGACGATGCTGTGTTTGTCCAGCGCCATCTTTACCAAATCCGCCTCATCAAAAACTGTTCGTACTCTTTACATCAAAGTAGAAACATTTGTCGAGTGATTTTTGTGGGAATTATATAGAAGAGGTAAGAAAAAATTGTCAATTTCTTTAAATAAGGTTAAAGGCTGGCTTACAAACGTAGGAATCACACTTTGCTTTAGACTGCAAAATGTGACGTGTACAATGTACGTACACAAAGTAATGCTTCAACAAAACCTACATGCAGTAATAATAGTGGAAAGACTACGGTGATCTAAAATACATTTTGTCTATTTCAATATTTCAGAAGATAATTAAAGATATATGTACTCTTCAAAATTTGAACAAGAATTCCAAAAAAGAAACCAGAGGTCTTTCTATGTCTGTTTAAAAACAGAACATATAGGTTTCTGCTCTCCGCATTGTGATTTTTTTATGAGGTTTTTTGGCAATTTGTAGTCATGTTATTGATAATTTCATGTATTAAATGCATACATACTTTAAAGTTTTGCTTGTAGCCACAACAAAAGTTTAAACATTTATTAAGAATCAGTTGATGAGGTCATCTTTACGTCATTTCGAATTTTGCATACTAGTAATATTATCTGCCTTCCACCAAGTTTCATGATGATAAGATCTAAGAGTGCCCTGATATGTTTTTAAAAAAATAACATTTTAAAATGATATCATGATGGCATCACACATTTTTGTGCAAATATTTATGACAGTACAAACCTATTACAAACAGAATTTTGAATTGTGTTGGTGAGATACATTGTATGGCGATAATCTTCAAAATTTCAGAAATGTATGATGAGCTTAAAAACACTGGCACAGTTTGTCTAACCACAAAAAATATCTCAGTACTCAATTCAATCCAGAAATTATAGTTCAAAGTATTTTTCAACTTTTAATCGCTTGTAATTTGATGCCCGATGACGTCATGATGCTTTTTTCCCACATTCTCGGACGCAAGGGTTCATTTTCTACAAACTTTTATCTTCATCCCTTGACCCGTTTCAAAGAAGGTGATTTTCATTTCATTTTGAGGACTGTCTACATTACAATGTACATGTATGTATATTTTTAAATTCACCTACTGTACATTGTGTATGTTTGAACTTTGCCTTTGCCAATCAAATACGTTTGTCGATGTAAAAGTCTATCAGATAACAAAGTACAAGCATGGATTGTACATTTGGTTCATGCGTTATAAGTAAATGAAAATCAGCATGCTCTTCCTGATGATGTCACAATGGAGTTACTGTAGTAAATATGCAAGGATGTGACTGCAGTGCTTGAGTTTCTATACGGAGAGAATTAGTACGGCAGATAGGTGATGGGATTGCAAGTGCCTTTGATGATACAAGCATGGCATTTGATTGGCACACAGTCAGAGTATGTCTTAAGAAAGATATTTGGCTATATGACCATCGCAGATTTGCCCTTTGAAAAAATATAGGTAGAATTTACAAAGGACAAATCTGCGATGGCCTTATAGCATGTATAGCCAAATATCTTACTGTAGCACTCTGACTGTGTGCCAAATGCCATGCTTGTATCATCAAAGGCACAATTCCCCCAAATAGTTCCCCTATCTGCCCCACTAGATGGGGCGTTGCAGTCAACTCATAATAAGATCAAGGACCTCTCTGGAACAGTGAATTCAAGATTTGCAATATAACATTATTGAGAGAATTGCATAAATTGTGACTTTTGTCGTTACGTAAAGAATTTGCATTTGAAATTCAAGGTGGTTAGCCTCACCAATCAGTTCCTTGGAATCGCCCTTGGGTTAGTAAAAGCCATCTGTAAAAGTGTAGTGTTTAGATAACAAACACCTCTCACATGTAGCTCACTTATAGTTCACGCTTGCAACTTTTTTTGAAAGGAAGTTGACAAGAACAGAAATGGCAGAGTTTGGCTTTGATGATATTTACAAGATCGCTGGAACGGTTGGAGGAATTGGCGGCTCTCTGGTGACCCTGTTGACAATTGGTTTTGTAATATGTAAGTGATGTTCCTACCGGTATGATCACAGAATTGGACCTTATTGCCTTTCCATATTGTTTACTTGTTTTATACTCCCCCCCCCCCCCCGCCCCCTCTTCCGACGTGAATTCATGGTCCATCTCTAATCATATAGGGTTAGAGAAGGAATGGAAATCTTCCCAACCCTTTTGCCTTGAAACCGACATCAAGATATTACAAGAAATAATATTGAAACATGAAATTTCATGATTTCATGCGATTTAGTTTTGTCGTCTGCTGTACATTATGTATTTTTTTTATTTCATAATAAAACCGAGCTTTTATGTTCCTCAATAATTATTTATACCATTTCAAACAGTCATACCTGGCAGACTGGTCACTTTGATTATTAGAGAGTGTAGA
Organism: Patiria pectinifera; assembly: GCA_029964075.1. Lineage (NCBI taxonomy): Eukaryota > Metazoa > Echinodermata > Asteroidea > Valvatida > Asterinidae > Patiria > Patiria pectinifera. The sequence goes on from CM057150.1 coordinate 27,316,032, forward strand.
AGTTCACAGACAGTGATAGCCTAGTTTTGGAGCAAGATGTTCTTAGTTCACGATACTGAGACAGTACAGCCTTTGCACCGCACATCACCAGAAACCTGACTAGGGCAGCGAACCGCTCGTGAAGACGTTAAAGAAAGTCCTTTTGCATGGTTTGTTAGTATTTGCGTAGCCCCCGCTTCGGTGACACACTGCACAGTCCAATAACCCGTGTGCGCAGTATTGCACCGCTAACAATTAAGGACGTCTTGGAACCAAAACTACGACAGTGGTTGTGCCCTTAACAAAAATTGTTTCCCTGAAATATGAGATCCTTGTAAAGTAATGACACTTTTTTGTGTTATTGCAGATCAATACATTGAGAAACGTCGCAGTCAACGTGAAGGTAAGGGGATATTTGGTATTTCAAAACCAAACAAATATTAATGGAAATTGAAACATTAAAGAAAAATAACAGCATTGCTGTTGAAACCTCTCAGCCCGTGTCAAGTTATCATCCAGAAACCATTAACCTTTAACTCACCACGGTGACCTTGAGCTTTGACCGTTTGACCCCAAAACCAATCCCAACTTGCCTGTACCCAAGGGCAACCCCCACCGAAGTTAAACACCAAAATCTCATTTCTAATTCAACTTATCATCTGGAAACCATTAACCTTTAAGGTGACGTCATAGGACCATTGATGACATCATCATGACATCACTTGTCTAGGGTTGGGTTCTTTGTCTATGCGTAGTTTGAAGTCAATCTGAATGCAATTTATGTCAAATGTTGGTAGCAGAAGAAAATATATAAGGTTTAAAAATTAATAAGAAATCAGGTGATGACGTCATCATGATGACTGCAGCATGCACATTAGTAACAGTATCTACCTACCCACCAAGTTTCAGTGATTTTGCCCTGTCAATTTAATCCTACAATATGCGTAAAGATTTCTTACCACCTCAACGAAATGTCTCTTTTAACTGAAGGCAAACACAAAAAATCTCCTGTTTCTGTTCTGCGCGTAGCCATGCGCGTCGGCAAAGTTAAAAAGTTATTTTTCAATGTAAGATATGATGTCTCAAAACTGCCAAGCTCACTGGTTTGACTGGAATCCTGCTGCTGCACAATTTTAACGTGTTTTTAGATGGGGTTACAATTGAGTATAAGCTTTATGTGGCCTCTCTGGGCTACCATGTATTTTGCACTATATTTAGTCGGGCACCATTTGCTGACGGTTTTGCAATTTCGTAATTGTGCGTCTGGAAGCCAGACTGAGGGAGCGATGGTCGTGTATCTGGAACATGTAAACGCTTTTTAATCAGCGCAATATGTTTAAAGGAGCAGACTAAGGACCAGCTTGGCAGCTCATGCATGATGTCGATGTTGCTGTATGGTCTGATGTTGCCGTTTTCCCTGATTTTTGTCTTGACTATCAAAATTTCCTGAAGAATATTCGTATCGTTAGAGATCGTAAGTGGGTGCAGATTTCTCAAGCCTTATGACCTTACTGAGGTCACCTCAAGCTTCACTCTGAAGGATATTTTTGAGAGTTTTTAAGGGGATCGAAGCATCATCTGCAACATATCAGCTGAAATTTGAAGGAAAAAAAGTGGGTCAAAAAAAACCCTGCGTCGCCGCACGACTTTGGGGCAAGCTCCATACCAGAAACCGGAGATTTTTTTTTTGGCCTAAGGGTTAACGGGGGATGACTGTCGTAAACTCTATCCTTTTATGTAACGTGCGGTCAACTTTATTTTCAGATAATGTCATGAGAGCCCTGGAAGCAGAGGCGACGGTTCTGAAAGATCAGGGGAACCAAGCATTTCATAAGGGCGATTACACACAAGCCGTTGAGCTCTACACGCAGGGCCTGGAGCCTCTAAAAGACTTTGAAGTTTTGTACACCAACCGGGCAGAGGTAAACAGGTCAAATCAAGTAATGAGCCAAGATGGCCCATCAGGGTGGCGTTTATCTCCGTATTTATGAAATGGCTGAGAGTGAGAATATTTCTATTCCCCCTGGATCAGTCCATTGTAGGTTGCTCCCCAACTAATACCCTTACCCATTTACATGTGTACTCCTGGGTGGAGAGAGGCAAGTGGAGGTGAAGTGGCTTGCCCAAAGACACTCCATATGACCAGCAGCTGGATTGGAACCCCTGACCCTCTGATCATGAGTCACTATAACCCTAACCACTATGCCACACTCCCCCAAAGGTAGACAAATGAACAATTGTTGACTGCTGTGATGTGGGATATGACACCAGGGGGCATAGCACCTGCAGGTAAAGCAGAGGGTGCTAAACATGACATATCCAACATCACAGCAGTCAACAATTGTTTGGAAAGGTTTTTAACTCGCTCGTGTCAGACATGATATTGAAAAGCTGCAGTACTCTGTTACGAGGCACATGTACCCTTCACGCACACGTAATATAGGCATTGTGGTGTATATGAGATAACTTGCAACGCGTTGTATTTATATGCAACGCAGGGTTCATGAAGTAAACAACCATTATTGTAGACTGCACATGCTGCCATTCTCAGGGGGGGGGGGGGTCCATAACCGTTTTTTAAGTATATAGTATATATATGCACTATTTGCACATTGCTGATGGCTTGTGAGAGAGATATGCAACGTTTTAAGTTATTTCCTGAAAAGTTTTCTTAAAAAGAAGGGGAAAAAAAGAAAGTAAAACATATCATTTTGGGAGGGGGGCGCACTCATCTTACATGTATGTTTTTGTAGTACTGCACATAAGGCAGACGATTAATCCGAAGCAACACACCTGTTATCCTGTTGAGACACACAACGCTTCGTTGTTCACTATGCGGCAAATCTGAATCCCCTCTTTTCACTTTTTCCCCCCCCCCCCCCCAGGCTTACAACAAATTGGAAAAGTTTTCAGAGGCAATGGAGGACTGCCGGACTGCCTTGCAGTTGGAACCAAACAACGTCAAGGCATTGGTGCACCTTGGCAAGGCCCAGCAGGGACTGAAGGATTACGAGGCGGCTGTTACGACTTTCCAAGAAATCCTCAAGATTGACAAGAAATACGAGAAAATGGTGGCAGGTGGGTCAGCAGTCTTCAGGCCAAATGCACAAACATGAGATGCGATCATGCTAAATGAGTCATTTGTCGGCCCTTATCGAATTTTGTAGTTTTTTGGTGTTTTTTTACATTTTTGAATAGAGCTGTATCTCAGTTTATATTTGGTGAAAACCCCATGTGAATAGGACCTTCCGTTCAGAAGTTATGGGACTCAGAACACAGGCAGATTTGAAACAAGAAAACAGAGACTCAAACTGAGAAATCAACGATTCAAAATTGAAGTGTTTATTACACAACAATAAACATGTTTTATTTCAGGTTATTGACATAAACTTGTTACTCCTTAGCAAAAATGTCACATTTTGAATACCTTATCGTGATATTTTCTCGGGAAAAAATGTTGACATGAAAGAGGACATATGTAGCCTTCCGATTTTACAAAAAAGTCAATTTTGAAATTTTCACCCTGACTGAACTATTTTGGGCTGTATCTTAAAAATCATAATTGCCGACAAACGACTCATTTAGTTTGATCGCATCACACATGTGAATGTGAATGCTAATCTGAAGCTAATTTGAAGTCATTCAGGACACGTATTCAAATGAGTTAAAATGTTTGCAGATCCACAGTGCATTTTTTGGCTGATAATTTTTGTGGATTTTTTTCATTTTCCAACAATCTCACCCCTGCACTAGGCTACATTGCAGCTGTGAATCTAGCCGAGTCCACAGCCAAGTCTGATATGGAGGCTGAGAGGCTGTTCAGTGAGGGCGACGTCAAAGCAACGGGCGTTCATGAGATCGGACTCAGTGAGGGTAAGCAAAAACTCTGCCATAATTTAAGAAAAATACAAATGTAGGTATGTAAATTGAATGTTTTTTTTTAATCCCAAAAATGTTGTTTTACAGCATTTCATATAATCTTGAATTTTGTTTTAACTATAGACCCTTTGTTGGTTGTGCCATGACAGTGGGCAGCAGTCGATTTCATAAAAAAAAAGTGCGCAGCTTGTGCCATGAGTAAGACTTACGCAACAAATTTGTTGCGCAGCTGCGCAATAAACTTACGATCAATTTCACAAAACTTGGCGCAGCTGCACAACGCTTTAAATAATTTAAGCATCTTGGACGAGGATAAAAGCAGCATTTACGATGGCTGTTTGTGTGTGAATTTTTTCGTTCGCAAAACAGTCGTTGGATCACCTCAGCCCGCCATTTTGAAAATTATTTTGTCCGTCTGGTATCAACCTAGATAAGTTGTGCAATAACAAGCTCTGTGGCACTCCTGATATGCTGGTAAAATATGTCATTTCAGTCGGTACGCCACAACTTACGCCGCCTAAAATGATGGTGCAAGTTACATCATAATTTATTGCGCAACTTGTGGACTTACGCACTATGTGACTTTAGTGAAATGTGTCATGTTGCACAACTTACACAATAAATTTTGGCTCAAGCAGAGTTGCGCCAATACGTAAGATTTTGTGAAATCAGCTGCTGGTCTGTCTTTTCTGCATTATTTTGTATATGGTGTAAGTCATCATTATCAATGAATCGAGGACAGAAACCGAATCGAGGACTCCTCGGTTGGAAAATGTGTACAAACCAATGAGAGCTGTTGCAAAAAGTTAAGGTACTAACAAAGGAAAAGGGAAGAGAAACAAAAGAAAATCCTCAATTTACACCATAAACAAAACTCTCGTGAACTCTTTAGGCCATCAGCATGGGGTTTGGTCGGTATCAAATCAGGGCATAAATTGATTATAGTGGGCATGCGCAAGGCATACCGCCCCTAGAGTGGTAACAAGCATTTTAATGGACATTTTGAGAAAAAGGGTGATAACTCTTTAAAAGCTGCCACCGCTGCAATGCTATCACATATTTTCCAACTCTGGAGGTGTATACCTTGCCAAAAATTGCCATGACGATTATTCCCCTCATTTGATACCGGTTGCCACAATTTTGGACCGAGGCTGATGGCCTACTTGTTAAGCACGATAACTTGAGAAATACTTTACTTAGGAACTTGACATTTCGTTTGTGGATTGTTCTGGATAGTCTTAACAGGTCTATTAATTTTGGGGCCAACAGGTCAAAGGTCAAGGTCACTATTGTTAAAACAAAAGAAATCTTGTCAACGAGTTAACTTGAGAAATACTTTACTTAGAGAAGTTGAAATTTGGTTCATGGGTTGTTCTTGGTAGTCTTAAGAAGCCTATTGCTTTTGGGACCGACATGTCAAAGGTCAAGGTCACTATTGCTGAAACAATAGGAATCTTGTCAACGCGATATTTTGAGAATAATTACTAGGAGCTTTAAATTTGGTTTGTGGGTTGTCCGTTGTTCTTGATAGTCTTTTGGGGCCGACAGCTAGGTCAAGGTCACTAATTGCTGTTTTGTCAGCATTTATGCTTGAGATACTTTACTTGAGAACTTCAAATTTGGTTTGTGGTTTGCTCTTACCGTAACCACAGTAACAGACAGTCAAGCAGCTCTGACCCAACAACTACCAGATGATCAACAAACGACTCAGTCTGGCAGCAGACAGCCTTCCCAGCAGGAACCAATGCCACAACCACCACCGCAACTACAGCCAAGACCGGGTGAGACACAAACTAACCCTGGTCCAAGCACAGCTCCGACCCAACCACTATCGGCTGATGGAGTGAGGGATGATCAACAAACGACTCAGTCCGGCAGCAGACAGCCTTCCCAGCAGGACCCAACGCAACAACCACTGCCGCAACTACAGCCAAGACCGGGTGAGACACAAACTAACCCTGGTCCAAGCACAGCTCCGACCCAACAACTACAGGCTGATGGAGTGAGGGATGATCAACAAACGACTCAGTCCGGCAGCAGACAGCCTTCCCAGCAGGACCCAACGCAACAACCACCGCCCCAACTACAGCCAAGACCGGCTGAGACACAAACTAACCCTGGTCCAAGCACAGCTCCGACCCAACAACTACCGGCTGATGGAGTGAGGGATGATCAACAAACGACTCAGTCCGGCAGCAGACAGCCTTCCCAGCAGGACCCAACGCAACAACCACCGCCGCAACTACAGCCAAGACTGGGTGAGACACAAACTAACCCTGGTCCAAGCACAGCTCCGACCCAACAACTACCGGCTGATGGAGTGAGGGATGATCAACAAACGACTCAGTCCGGCAGCAGACAGCCTTCCCAGCAGGACCCAACGCAACAACCACCACAACCAAGACCAGGTGAGACACACTGCATGTGATGACTCCCCTGGCCCTGATATCGGTTCCCTGACAGCATCCTTCCCCTCCATCCTTTGCATTGACACTATTAGGCCCAATATATAGTGTAGCAGAGTCCCTGAAACAAGGGGGACCACACTGCAGACTAGCCCCTGAGATCTGTGAAGTTCCAATGTGCATGGAGGCCTAATTACTCCCCTGTTTTACTGGTAGTTTGATTAAATTACACAAATTTTAAACTTGAACTCAACGTTCATGTACATGTTCAAGCGGTTTGTTCTTATTGATATACTGACAATTTAAACTTGAAACAAAACATTAGAAAGCATCCTTGCAACAGTTTACAAACTAAGTCTATACAGTTATTCCTTTTCAAAAGTAAATTGCATGAATATAATTATGCAGACAAAAATCCATGGTTATCATGTGAAGAACAGAAGAAACTTAAAAGGCTTGTAAAAGCAACAGTGTATTTTAAACAACAGAGCATCTAGAATCCAAAAATTTCCCGGTGCCCTTAAGCCGGCCCAGGACCCGACGCCGTAAGACATTTGCCCTTCATGCTCGCATTAGTCCTCGGGCAGAAGCTCCCATTCGCATCCTTTCAAAAGTTTACAAACTATAAGCCTATCCAATTCCTTTTCATAAATAAAATGCAGAAAAATAAATATGCAGACGAAAATACATGGTTATCAAGTGAAGAACAGAAGAAACATAAAAGGCTTGTAAATACAAGAGTATTAAAATTAAAAATCCAAAACCACATGTGTTACTGCACACCGAAATGAAAATGAAAAAAATCTTTAGTATCTTAAAACATTTTACTCTTAACCCAGGGCTATAGGGGAAAGGGGGCCAGGAATCGCCTCAGATTTGCAACACAGAGCATCTCGATTCCAAAATTTCCCGGGGCCCTTTATTAGTGGGCCCCTGACCCCACGCTCTCATTAGTCCTCGGAGCAAATGCCCCAACGCATTGTTGCAACAGTTTACAAACTAAGTCAATATGATTCTTTTTCCAAAATACATGCAAGAAATATGAATACGAAAATACATGTACATGGTATACTTTTTTGAAGTACACAGTAACTTAAATGTTTAAAAGCAGGAATATATTTAAAAAGAATCCTTATAATCGTAAAAGCTTTTGCTCAAACAATTCAGGGGTAAAGGGCCAGGAATGGCCTCATATTGCACCACAGAGCATCTAGAATCCAAAATTGTCAGGGGCTCCACGCTCGTATTAGTTCTTGGAGCAAATTCTCCAAAGTTGTGCCCCCCGTCTAAAAAAATCCTGGATCCGCGCCTGACGTCTGTGAAGGGCAAAAACACAATATTGATTTTCATCACTCTAACGCAAATTCCATCTTATAGATAATATTTAAAAAACCTAAATATAGTGTTATTCACATACATGTACCATACAAGTACGAGTGAAAGTTGGAAAAAAATCACTCGGGTGGGACTCGAACCCACGACCTCCTGCTTTCTAGTGCAGATGTCTTACCACTCGACCACCGAGCTAACGGCATAGTTTATGCTGTACCCACTGCTATGTAAATCAGATTCGAACCAGCCAACCGATCCCGTTAGCTCGGTGGTCGAGTGGTAAGACATCTGCACTAGAAAGCAGGAGGTCGTGGGTTCCAGTCCCACCCGAGTGATTTTTTCCAACTTTCACTCTGGAGGTAACACACTGAGTATACAGTGTTTAAACGTCAGTGAAGGGCCCCATCAAATAGGCCTTGCTTCTGACCTGCAGGAGTCAAGCATGGGAAGTGTCTCAGGAAACTGTCTCCGAAAACGTGCAGACTTTGCAAGTGCATTGTATACAAATGTATACAATGTAAGCGACTTCCGACTGACGAGTGTGGTCGAGAAAATGCTTTGTAATTCAGTACGTGTGGGTCAAAATGAAATATACAAAAAAAGATCAAAGGAAATCCCCAGCTCCCCACATTAACATGAATAACTTTCTGTTCAATGTTCACAATTCCTTTGTTATAAATCAGCAAAGTTTGAAAGGAGATTGGAAAAAAATAATGGCTTTAAAAATATTTTCCACTAATATATTTAAGGTCATTTCATACGCAACTTACTTAGCCTACGTTTTACTGTAGAATCAAGTCTTTAATAAACAAATTTAGCTGGCTGCTTGCATTGCCCTCTTTTGGGGAATGGCGGTGTTGAAAGGTAGGTCCTATGCATCCTTAAATATGCCCAGGAATTTACAGACACTGAGTGGTTCCACACCCTGAAGATAAAAATTTACATGAAAATATACGAGACTTGAAAGTGACCTCGAAACACCGCAAGGTACAGTATTATCAAAGGTTTGCTTTCTGCTGTGTGATGTACCGCCAGCAACAGTTCTTAATTTTATCATCCCGTTTGTGGCGTGATCAATATTTCTAGGTGGACTTCATCACAGAGTGAATAGAGAATGGCTATTGAGCGCAATGTCAACCTTGTGCAACTGCATTTATCAATACAGTGAAATCTTGATAAGTCAAAGGGAACAGTTTCTAAATTTGACTTAGCAGAGTGTTGAGTTGAGCAGGGTTGTATATCATTGTTATACTACTGAAGGCAATGGATTCTTTGTTTGACTTAACAGTTGTTATGAGTTATCAGAGATTGACTTATCGAGATTTCACTGAATTGTGATCTCAGGGATGCCAAATTAAAGGGCCCATGTAATGTAATTTTGTTTTAATGCAATCAGAAAATGGACCTTTGTGTCCCATTTAACCTCATTGTCTTTTTTGCTATTTTCAAGGGTATTTTGGTGCTTTTTGTGTGTTTATGCTAATCCAAATTTCCGTATTCATGAGCAAAACTGTGATGTCATTCTCGTCAGAAACCCCAATGTTACAGTTATTTCAGCACAACAAGTTGCTAGAATTTTGATATTTTGAGGTAGTAAACGTTCTTTTCTTTGGCTAGTCGTTGTTGTGTCAGTACATGACAGTAAGCCAATGAGCAAACCTTTCTTACAAATGTTTTTAATGAGCAAATAATGAGTGCTTGATTTGAACAGAAAACCCTAAACTGAACAGTGTCTTCCTGAAATGACATCACAGCAACAGCGCCCTCGGTTGTCCAGAAAAGCATGGACAACTTTAAGTTTTGAAAGAAATGCACTTTTCAATCAAATTAACCAAAAAGGGATGTCAAATAGTTTTAATACATTTAAGGGAGTAGAAAAGTGCACACATTGTTTGTCTCAGAAAAATTCACTGCAAAGAACCTTTAAACACGAAATCTGGATACATTAATTTAAATCCCAGGCAAAATTTTCAAGTGTACATTTTACGGCATGTAATTGGAAACTTCAACCAATCAAATACGTTACAAAATATAGGTAAAAAAAAATAAACCTGTTTGCAGAAGAAAAATAATAGGTTGCAAAATTAACATGCAGATTGTTCTGTTTTGTTGACTTGCAGCTTGAAAGAACTGTTATGAATCATGTTCGTGTATACATTGTACTCAAATTGTTTACTCATAATGATTTTTACATGTCTGTGAATTGTTTTCGTTTTGCTGAAAGAATGCACACCTTTCTTGTGATCCGTGGACAGAACGTTAACGTGGTGGTTGTGTTTTAAATTCCGTAACTTGAAAAGTATATGAGTGATTTGAATGATTCTTGTACTGAGAGAAAGCTTATGAATTGGGCTTTCATATCTTGATTTTGAAAGCGCTGCATATAGAACTGCACTAAAACAACAGTCCAGACATTTGGGTCTCTTTTTGTTTACCAACCTTGTTCTGTCATCTGCTTCATAGTGGACCAGCCAAAAGTGGAATATTACACTTTTGACGGCATTTTGTGGAAATAGCAGGCAACCATGTCAGATCAATCAGTCAAAGGATGGAGAAGAAAATATAGGTGGATGCCACCCTTAATTTTTACCCTAAATATACCTAATTTGCATAAATTGTTAATCCCTGCAGTGTTATATATTTATTCCCCTATTTTTAATTTTTTTTTGTTTTTTAAAAAGTATATTTTGGTGATTCTGTTTAAGTACACACCCTTACTTAAATAACATATGCTTAAGCATATAAGTGACTGAATAATCATAAGGACATAGTAACGATCCAAAATGGCTACTATTATACCCGAAAATTGCGCACATTTACCTTGTCTTCAGATATCATGAAGTAGTCTTGCCAAACCTCAGTATTGATGAGCTTCAAATTCACCAAGTTGCTTACTGGCACAGTTTCCCTATTAAAACCTTATGGAAAATCATGTGAACAATGATAACATTGTGATATTTAGCTCAGCAAACAAAAACAAGCTGGCTGTCCGTAAACTGGGCTTAAATTCTGCAAAGGGTCGCCTAGCATGGGAAACTTAAAAATAAGTTCAAGGAATCCCCCCCCCCCCCCAAATTGTTTGCAGTAATTATGTCAATGTCAAAATGTTTTCTTCCCCACTAATTTTCTTTCCAATGAGGGAATTTTCTTGAACTTTTTCAAATCTCCCCGTTAGGCAACCCTTTACTAATTAGGCCAATTAACAGACACCTCGTTTTCCCGTTCATGTTGATCACTATTCAATTGTGTGATTTGTTTTGGGAATGTTTCAAATTCAATCATGTGATATGTTCACACATGCGCATAAAGGTAAATGACCTTACTAACACTTAAAAAGAAACAAATTCACCTTTTTCCTTGCCCCATAACAGATGATCAGAACAATAGCTGGCACAATGCCTTTGCCATTGAAGGGGGCCTCTGTGAGTGCAGTGATAGCGTGCAAGAGCTTACATCACATGCCGTGGTCGAAGATTATGTTTTACTTATTGGCTGTTCGATGAGAAAGGTGTATCTCTTTGTGTTTTTAACGTTTTAGAAAAGTATGTTGTTGCCAGGCGACACTTACGAGAAATGTCGTATCTCTTTTTCGTCTTTGCTTTTTAAAGCAGTTTAGTAAAGTAATTTACTAGAGTGAGATTTCAAGTGAACAGACAACCTCTGAATCACCGTTGCACTTTTAACTGACTTATTGAGCCATATGGTTGTGCTCTCCTAATTTTTACGTGCCTTGTTTCACAGTGCAGTGATAAGTATTTACACTGTAAACGAAAAGGCGGGTGCATTTAATACATGTTTTCCTTTTAATTCAAACAAATTATCATCCAAATTAGCTTCAGAGTAATTCATTTTGTAGCGCTAAATGGAATATAGTTGTAAGAAAAATCAATAAGTTTATCTTGCACGCAATCAAACATTACGCTGATTCAAATTGAAATCAGCGAAGATTAATCGCTTAATCTTAATTAATTAATTAATTCACCAAAAGCCTTGAGGCAAGGATTTGAGGTCATATGGCTTAATTGGCAAATATTTTCGACATTTAAAGGTAGAGAAGACAATTGGCGGCAATCCATAAGAATCATACCAAATTATTGTAAAAAAGCTTACTTGGTTTAAAGATAGTCATGACACTAAACTCCCTGTGAAATTGTTCCTTCTGACATGCCGGCATTTCGAAGAAAATAATAAAATTATGTCATTTCCAAAGATGTGTCAAGGGACACTTTTTTGGAAATTTTTATTTTCATTTGTTGGTTTGTAATTTGGCGAATCCGTTAACACAATGCGTATATGCGCACGTGGTTGCCATTATTTGCTGGTTCAGTGTGTGACATACAATTCATTTCTTCAGTCACCCTCGGTTTATTAAAAATGATGCATAGCAGCCCAAAGGCCAAATTAGGGACATCTTTACAAAAATAAGAGTACAGCAACAGAAGTGACCTAACTACAGTTTGTAGGAACCATGTTCCGTTTGATGGCAAGCAAGAAGCTGATAAAATATGGATTATCAAAGATTAAATCTAGAAATCTTTGATTGCTTGTCATCCGATACTTGATGGCGTCACGATCATCGTGACGTAATTACCAAAAAACTCAATGGCTATGTTAATTGTTGTGCTATTTAATGCAAAATGTGGATTATATCTCTTGCAGTTGATTTTCCGGACGTCATCAATCTTTCTCCCCCCAAACTTGTTGGTAGCATGAAGCTGATTATACACAACAATTATAAGGTAATTTTAGCAAACCTCTCCACGCGCAACAACTGATTCTTAATTTTAAATATTTTTAAACCAGCTGCTAGAGGATGCTCTAACATTTTATGACGTCATCGGTAATATTCTTGTAAAGTACAACCTAGCCAGAGACAAGTATCGTTGAAAACAAGTTCACATCTTTTGCACTTTCAAATTACAAGGTACTTCGGTTTGGACCGGATAGTAGTATATACTGCGTATTTGACCCCGTTTTCTCGAGGAGGATCATGATCCTCATCGAGGATCATATCGGTAACCCCGACGAGGATCATAAAACGGGGCGTGTCTGTGGCGGATATGGCGCGCGTTAGCACTGCGCATGCGCGGACAAGTGCGGGCAAGCGCGCGGTAGTGTCGCGCGTGCACGCGCGCGCGTGCTCACGCGGACACTTTCAGACAAGTCCAGACAAGACGTAGACTTTACAACCAATCAAATAAGGCGCGCGGTTGCTAAACAACCATCCGTCCAATCACTGCTTTAGCTATTAAAAACAATGATGTCATCGTTGAGACATGTCCTGAGACACGGTAGAGTGGTTAAGGGTGGGTAATTTGAATAGGGAGTGGCACAGGAATGTGTGCTTGGTTGGATTGAAGGTAGATCACTTCACGCTTGCGAGCAGCAACAACAACACACAATTTTTAACACAGTTGTTAAGTCTGGTTGTAATTTCATAGTTGTTCAATGTTTCAAACAGTATTTATAAGAGACGAACATTGCTACCCTTGCCTGAAGGAGTTGTCTTGCATAGTTCAGGTGTACGTTTCCATTTTTCCAAATATGGTTTTGGTTTTTCGTATCTGGCAGTCAACACAGCAATGTTAGATGGGGTACAAATCCAGAAACAGCCATAATGTAATAAACGAGTGGTATCTTTCGATTATTCAATTAAGTGTAGCTAAAGGCTCTGAAGCCTAAAGGAAAGTTTTGTAAAGCTTAAAGGTTGAAATGAAATCCACAAATGGCAATCAAGGAACGGTCGGAGTAGTTTCTGACGGATGTATAAAACGAGATTTGCAGGTTGGCAGTAAGATCAGATCTACTAGATGAGATGCTGGAATTGTTCTAGCGATCTAATGCGTTCAGAACGCAAACAAGTCTAAATAGACTTGCACCATATTATGCGTGATTTATCCTCAGCGGAAGGTATTTGGTATTGTACAAAACCAAAAAAAAAGATAGTTCTGAAAAGCTTGCCTTAATATACTATCAAATGTGGTAAGAATATTCAGAAATAACCATAACAATTGTAAAGAGGAGGGAAGTCTCAAGGTTAATTATATTATTGATTACGCAAATATTCTAAATGAAAGGCTCTTACGCCTAAATGATAGACCCTAGTTCTGTAAACATTGTCTCCATCAAGACGTCTTTAAGGTTCAAATTATTGAATGACCGTAATTAAAACACTGTCGTACCTGGTAGTCATCACAGCGATGACACTAAACATAATATCAAATGGGGTACGAATAATTAGAAATAATCATAACAATTGTAAAAACGAGTGTTGTCTCGGGTATAATTCTGTATAATTAATTGATTACTTAAATGTGTCTATAATGAAAGGCTCTTACGCCTAGATAACAGATGATAGTTCTGTAAATACTATCAAGTCTTTAAAGGTTTGAATTATTGAAAGATGTAATTAAAACATTGGGTCGGCGTACCCGGTTGCTGCTGCAAGCACAAATACCAAAATCAGGATGATTTGATTGTTTATTGTGTAGAATGGTGTTGAAATGATAAATGTACATGTACATGCACGTACGTTGTAGATAGGCACATACATCGTATGTCAGTCAGCCTGCAGCGCACGTGTCGCTGAGGTTAAATCCCGTCCACAGTGACCGTTTTAGCAGATTTTCGGCTAACTTTGACAGATTTTATGTTCATGCATGCGCATAGACAGGGACGTATTATAGCACTTTTGGCATTAATCTTTGTCAGACATCACTGACAGTTGGCATAAGCATAGTCCCTATAGCCAAGATGTGTCTCGAAGAGTGACGTCATGGTGACGTCATCAAGTGATTTATTATGGATTTATGAATAATTAATTTTTCTCATAGACTTTGTACACAGCTTTCTCCACAAGTCTTTCCATATACATAACTATAACTTCGGCCGAGAATTACTATGAGAAGGAAAAAGAAATCGTATTTTTTTTACGGCTGTCATTTCATTGAAAATATTCCCAAGAGTTAGAATAGCAAGTAACGTTTTATAAAAATGTTTCAGTTTAAAGGCAAATCACGTATTTAATGGTGCAGTTTTTCTGCTGTGGGATTTTTTAACTTATTGACTTGTACACGTTTTCAAGCCACCATTTTTATAACTTGGCGATCTGGAATCGTCATCAAAGTTGCAGCCAAGGAAGACCCTCATACAAAAATTATGCCAAGACTATGACATCATGATGACGTCATCATCAAATGATTTATTATGGATTCATGAATAATTATTTTTTCTCATAGACTTTGTACACAGCTTTCTCCACAAGTCTTTCCCTATACAACACTGATATATCTTACTGAGTGTTTCTGAACTTCGGCCGAGAATTACTGTGAGAAGGAAAAAGAAATCGTATTTTTTTACGTTTGCCATTTCATTGAAAATATTCCCAAGAGTCAGAATATCAAGTAATATTTTATAAAAATAATTCAGTTTAAAGGCAAATCACGTATTTAAAGGTGCAGTTATTCTGCTGTCGGATTTTTAACCCATTGACTTTGTACACTTTTCAATTCACCATTTTTATAACTTGGCGATCTGGAATCGTCATCAAAGTTACAGCCAAGGAAGACCCTCATACAAAAATTATGCCAAGACTATGACGTCACGATGACGTCATCACCTAATTTTTATTGATTTTTGAAAATTTACGTGCATATTGTGAAGTTTTATATCTACAGAAATGTAAGTCCGATTGGGTTGAAACTTGGTACATGTATGTGGCTATACCAGGATGTGTTATAGATTAAAAATGAGGTGACATCATGATGACGTCATCCTGAGATTTTATATGAATATTTGATTTTTTGGACCTTTTAGCCATATCTCCCGAACGCAACACGCAAAATGCAAAATTCTTTTTTGCATTTGGTCTGTTAGGTAATAGGTATTCGCACAAAACATGAAAAATGTGTGACGTCATTATGACGTCATCAAAATGCGATTTTTCAAAACTCATATAAGGAAAGGTCCAATTGTCATGACACTTGGTGGGTAGGTAGATAATCGTACTAGTTTGCAAAGTCCGAAGTGACGTCACGATGATTTCATCAAAAATTAAAAAAAAAAAAAAATTGTCGATTTTCAAAGTGCATTTTCGACTCTTTGCCAGTAATTCATTTAGATCACTCTTTGTCCAAGCAAAGACCATATACACACGCACATACATCGTATTGCCGAGGTCAAATCCTGTCCACAGTGACCGTTTTAGCCGATTTTCGGCTAACTTTGACAGATTTTATGTTCATACATATTCAGGGCATATTATTGATTAAAAAAAAAAACATAATGCGGAAAAGCCCTATGATCTGTTGCAAACAGACATAGACCTCTAGTTATTACTATTATTATTATTAGCCTTACGATAATGACAAACAGCTGAGGATGGAGACGCTCTTAATTAGGGGCGTAAGTATTGCGGATATTCTACAGTCATTTAGTAAGAGGAAGATTTGGTCACCTTGCTGCAGCTGTAAAGGGAAGGCCAAACGTAGCATCCCTCTGCAAAAACATTTGGTTGAGAGGCTCTGCAAAACATGTGCTCGCTGCCTGAAACAGATCAGACATGTTAGAAGCAAGTCCAATATATATCTGTGCTTGATATTGAGATATGTTATGTTATGCGCATGTTCAAGTAACCTACAAGATGAGCGAGCACGAGTATAATGATGTCCTTTTGAAGTAATCTGCCTCGAGTCAATCTTAAAGTCACAACTTGTTGTGAGAAACTTACAAAATGCAGTATTCTGCTGACTCCAGTCAATTTTTTGTGTGAACGAGTCACAAGTCACGAGTGAGGTCCCGAGTCACACGTTATCTAGTTGGAGTCAGAGTCACGGATGCAAGTCACTTGAATCGATCCTGGGCTAATTCACGAATCTCCTGTAGCGAGTCAGTCTCCCAGTCACGAGTACGTTCCCGAGTCACACGTTATCTAGCAGAGTCAGAGCCACAGATACGAGTCACTTGAATCGATCCCTGGACAAATTCATGAACCACCTGGATCGAGTCAGGCTCCAAATCACGAGTAAGTTCCCGAGTCAAACGTCATCTAGTTGGAGTCAAAGTAACAGATACGAGTCACTTGGATTAATCCCTAGGTCAAGTCACGAATCATGTAGATCGAGTCGGGCTCCAAGTCCTCTCTTTCTAAACAAAGAAAAGTGGACCTCTTATAATTCATGGAAAGCGGATCGTAACGCATTCTTTTCTCTCCTTTGTATTTGGGTCAAATATGTTGTACCCGCCTCACAGATTCGATAGTAGTGGATATCCAACGAAAATCGACATTGTGACTCTTTATTATCAATATTATTTGAGAGTTAAGCCTAATACATGCTCAGTGTAAATGGAATGTAATAGAATCGAGGACAGCTTAATATCGGCTTTGTTGCTTGCCAGAAATGTGAATCGAAAGATATAACTAAAGTTTTCTTCAAATAAATTACAAAGATTGTAGATTTAAGACTTGATTTCATACACTGTCTTGAAAAACGTACAATTAAGCGTTTAACATCAAATCTATTAGGAGGAAATATAAAGGGATTAAATTCAACAACATTCAGAAACACTGTCTCTCAAATGTGTACACGTGTGGAGACATTTCTTTGTTCTCGTGTAGTAAAGTTTTCAATTTTGAAAGTGAAAAAGTATTTAAAATGCTCTTTTTTTAACCAGAATTAATTTCCTTGGCTGAAATTCGGACTTAATATCCCTTTTCTAAAACTCTTCCATTTGCGACGGATGAACCCACCTTGGAAATTCTTTGTTTTTGAGTCAAATCCATATATATATATATTTCGTGAAAACCTTGTGGAGACCTATTCATCTATAGAAATTGCCTTGTGGAGACCTTTACAATGTTTTGTTCCCTATTGTGTGCGTGTCTCCACAAGGATACAAATTTAAGCACAGTGAAACGAGACTGCGGCTGTTTGAATGAGTATTGTTAGAGAACAGCCTCACATAAATACTTTCAGCTGAATAAATGTGTACATGTGTGTCTAATCACCGGGTCATGTCGCCGCTGACTTTTTGCAACTCTGGTAACTATTTAACTCAGTATGGAATATATTAGAATATTCATCCGTGGCACGATGAGAGTTTGGCATGGAATCAGAAAGAAAACTCAAGATTTACTGAAAATGGTTTATGATGTTTATAACTGGTTAAAAATTTTCTGGTTAAAAATAAAATTCGTCATCGTCAAGTCCGGGTGTCCAACCATTATTGCAGCACGAATACAGTGGAAACACTAGCAATGCGTAATGACGTCATAGGATGACGTCACAGGATGTGGGCGTGACTGGATGACGTCATAGGATGACGTCACGAGTTGATGCTGCGCATGCACAATTCACTCCCTCCACAATTCCCTCCACCTCCACCACACAAAACGGGGTGTGATTTACGCCACACATTTTTTCTGTTTCTTTTTATTGTTTATGTTTTGGATGTGTATATGGCGCGCGTTAGCACTGCGCATGCGCGGACAAGTGCGGGCAAGTCCGGGCAAGTCTGGACAAGTCTGGACATGTCTCAACGATGACATCATTGTTTTTAATAGCTAAAGCAGTGATTGGACGGATGGTTGTTTAGCAACCGCGCGCCTTATTTGATTGGTTGTAGGAGGGGTGGATCAAAACAAAACTACACCATTTCAAACCGTATTCATCATTTCGTCGTAAAGCGTTGAAGAGAGCACACTTTATTTTAGAAAGTCTACTGCTATTGCTAGTGTTTCCACTGTATTCGTGCTGCAATAATGGTTGGACACCCGGACTTGACGATGACGAATTTTATTTTTAACCAGAAATCAACACAACAAATACTTTCTTACACAAGGTTCAAACAGCCCCACTTTCATCAACCAAATACTGTATAAATTAGCATGATAACAAGAGTGGATACAAAATATTTATTACAATTTTATTTCGTACCTCAAACATATGTCCATCAACTGATTAAAAGATAATTAAACTGTTGTTACAATAACTCCTGCACTGACAATCACTCTCGGGAGATTGCTATCAAATTAAAATCAACTGTATTTAATGATTTTCAGTATTAAACTGGATTGATCCTTTTTACACTTTGCTATTCGTGTCCGATATAAGGGGAAAATGAACAAATATTTCCCACAATTAAAATCGATTACAACAATTAATCAGACCTGTCAAAAATACTCGTCTCTAATGTTTCTCGGCAATACATGTTACCGGAATTTAAACTCAATAATCCCAGTATTTCGTAGTTAAAACACTAAGTGCAAATATTCTCCATGCATCACACAGCATCTAACCTTGCTGAGCCATGTTGGATGATCTACAGACTCATCAATCATGACTCAACTTTCACTTGGATTGTGCTTCTTATTTAGTTATCATCATCATTCGTCCCCTTAATAACTTTGAATATGGATCGAGTTAAGCGATTGATAAAACAAATATTAAAACTTGTGTGAATGAAAAAAATGATCACTATCAGACAAGTCATGATATATGATAAATATAATATCATGTTCAATACGTGTAAGTAGCAAGGCTTACAGAATATTGCGATATATATAGACACAGTGTTTTTGTTTTAATCAGCTTCCAAGAAAGAATAACTTTGAACCCTGACACAGCTCCCTTGAAATCTTTGTAGAAAGTTCTTATATTGTTATAGCTTTAATAATCAATGCCACCTTTTCTTCATTATCGATTTCTAACAAAACCTGGTGTTAACCCAACAAAATATGACTTGTTCTGAAGTAAAAATGAGACAATCCAGTGACACAAGATGCAATTAGACAACTCAATTGGTTATTTTCACAGTAAGTGTGGAACTTTAACAGTAAATGTTTCAGAAAACAAATTTGGAATCATCAATATTAAATATCTGATATAAGTATTATATTATATAACTTATGAAGTGAAGCCACAGGTAAACATGATATGCGCAGTTATCGCACCAAAAGGACTGGCTTCAATTTTGGTGTACTGTCCAAAGGAGTTTAATACATTTAATGCCGACTTTAATTAATCAGGTGGCCTCTGTCCAATAAAAAAAAAAAAAAAAATGTGTACACTTCAAACTTGCAGTTCGATTTCTCATAAAAAGTTGGGTAACACAAAGATATGTACAAGTTATAAACATCATAAACCATTTTCAGTAAATCTTGAGTTTTCTTTCTGATTCCATGCCAAACTCTCATCGTGCCGCGGATGAATATTCTAATATATTCCATACTGAGTTAAATAGTTACCAGAGTTGCAAAAAGTCAGCGGCGACATGACCCGGTGATTAGACACACATGTACACATTTATTCAGCTGAAAGTATTTATGTGAGGTTGTTCTCTAACAATACTCATTCAAACAGCCGCAGTCTCGTTTCACTGTGCTTAAATTTGTATCCTTGTGGAGACACGCACACAATAGGGAACAAAACATTGTAAAGGTCTCCACAAGGCAATTTCTATAGATGAATAGGTCTCCACAAGGTTTTCACGAAATATATATATATATGGATTTGACTCAAAAACAAAGAATTTCCAAGGTGGGTTCATCCGTCGCAAATGGAAGAGTTTTAGAAAAGGGATATTAAGTCCGAATTTCAGCCAAGGAAATTAATTCTGGTTAAAAAAAGAGCATTTTAAAAACTTTTTCACTTTCAAAATTGAAAACTTTACTACACGAGAACAAAGAAATGTCTCCACACGTGTACACATTTGAGAGACAGTGTTTCTGAATGTTGTTGAATTTAATCCCTTTATATTTCCTCCTAATAGATTTGATGTTAAACGCTTAATTGTACGTTTTCAAGACAGTGTATGAAATCAAGTCTTAAATCTACAATCTTTGTAATTTATTTGAAGAAAACTTTAGTTATATCTTTCGATTCACATTTCTGGCAAGCAACAAAGCCGATATTAAGCTGTCCTCGATTCTATCACATTCCATTTACACTGAGCATGTATTAGGCTTAACTCTCAAATAATATTGATAATAAAGAGTCACAATGTCGATTTTCGTTGGATATCCACTACTATCGAATCTGTGAGGCGGGTACAACATATTTGACCCAAATACAAAGGAGAGAAAAGAATGCGTTACGATCCGCTTTCCATGAATTATAAGAGGTCCACTTTTCTTTGTTTAGAAAGAGAGGACTTGGAGCCCGACTCGATCTACATGATTCGTGACTTGACCCAGGGATTAATCCAAGTGACTCGTATCTGTTACTTTGACTCCAACTAGATGACGTTTGACTCGGGAACTTACTCGTGATTTGGAGCCTGACTCGATCCAGGTGGTTCATGAATTTGTCCAGGGATCGATTCAAGTGACTCGTATCTGTGGCTCTGACTCTGCTAGATAACGTGTGACTCGGGAACGTACTCGTGACTGGGAGACTGACTCGCTACAGGTGATTCGTGAATTAGCCCAGGGATCGATTCAAGTGACTTGCATCCGTGACTCTGACTCCAACTAGATAACGTGTGACTCGGGACCTCACTCGTGACTTGTGACTCGTTCACACAAAAAATTGACTGGAGTCAGCAGAATACTGCATTTTGTAAGTTTCTCACAACAAGTTGTGACTTTAAGATTGACTCGAGGCAGATTACTTCAAAAGGACATCATTATACTCGTGCTCGCTCATCTTGTAGGTTACTTGAACATGCGCATAACATAACATATCTCAATATCAAGCACAGATATATATTGGACTTGCTTCTAACATGTCTGATCTGTTTCAGGCAGCGAGCACATGTTTTGCAGAGCCTCTCAACCAAATGTTTTTGCAGAGGGATGCTACGTTTGGCCTTCCCTTTACAGCTGCAGCAAGGTGACCAAATCTTCCTCTTACTAAATGACTGTAGAATATCCGCAATACTTACGCCCCTAATTAAGAGCGTCTCCATCCTCAGCTGTTTGTCATTATCGTAAGGCTAATAATAATAATAATAGTAATAACTAGAGGTCTATGTCTGTTTGCAACAGATCATAGGGCTTTTCCGCATTATGTTTTTTTTTTTTTTTAAATCAATAATATGCCCTGAATATGTATGAACATAAAATCTGTCAAAGTTAGCCGAAAATCGGCTAAAACGGTCACTGTGGACAGGATTTGACCTCGGCAATACGATGTATGTGCGTGTGTATATGGTCTTTGCTTGGACAAAGAGTGATCTAAATGAATTACTGGCAAAGAGTCGAAAATGCACTTTGAAAATCGACAATTTTTTTTTTTAATTTTTGATGAAATCATCGTGACGTCACTTCGGACTTTGCAAACTAGTACGATTATCTACCTACCCACCAAGTGTCATGACAATTGGACCTTTCCTTATATGAGTTTTGAAAAATCGCATTTTGATGACGTCATAATGACGTCACACATTTTTCAAGTTTTGTGCGAATACCTATTACCTAACAGACCAAATGCAAAAAAGAATTTTGCATTTTGCGTGTTGCGTTCGGGAGATATGGCTAAAAGGTCCAAAAAATCAAATATTCATATAAAATCTCAGGATGACGTCATCATGATGTCACCTCATTTTTAATCTATAACACATCCTGGTATAGCCACATACATGTACCAAGTTTCAACCCAATCGGACTTACATTTCTGTAGATATAAAACTTCACAATATGCACGTAAATTTTCAAAAATCAATAAAAAATTAGGTGATGACGTCATCGTGACGTCATAGTCTTGGCATAATTTTTGTATGAGGGTCTTCCTTGGCTGTAACTTTGATGACGATTCCAGATCGCCAAGTTATAAAAATGGTGAATTGAAAAGTGTACAAAGTCAATGGGTTAAAAATCCGACAGCAGAATAACTGCACCTTTAAATACGTGATTTGCCTTTAAACTGAATTATTTTTATAAAATATTACTTGATATTCTGACTCTTGGGAATATTTTCAATGAAATGGCAAACGTAAAAAAATACGATTTCTTTTTCCTTCTCACAGTAATTCTCGGCCGAAGTTCAGAAACACTCAGTAAGATATATCAGTGTTGTATAGGGAAAGACTTGTGGAGAAAGCTGTGTACAAAGTCTATGAAAAAAATAATTATTCATGAATCCATAATAAATCATTTGATGATGACGTCATCATGATGTCATAGTCTTGGCATAATTTTTGTATAAGGGTCTTCCTTGGCTGCAACTTTGATGACGATTCCAGATCGCCAAGTTATAAAAATGGTGGCTTGAAAACGTGTACAAGTCAATAAGTTAAAAAATCCCACAGCAGAAAAACTGCACCATTAAATACGTGATTTGCCTTTAAACTGAAACATTTTTATAAAATGTTACTTGCTATTCTAACTCTTGGGAATATTTTCAATGAAATGACAGCCGTAAAAAAATACGATTTCTTTTTCCTTCTCATAGTAATTCTCGGCCGAAGTTATAGTTATGTATATGGAAAGACTTGTGGAGAAAGCTGTGTACAAAGTCTATGAGAAAAATTAATTATTCATAAATCCATAATAAATCACTTGATGACGTCACCATGACGTCACTCTTCGAGACACATCTTGGCTATAGGGACTATGCTTATGCCAACTGTCAGTGATGTCTGACAAAGATTAATGCCAAAAGTGCTATAATACGTCCCTGTCTATGCGCATGCATGAACATAAAATCTGTCAAAGTTAGCCGAAAATCTGCTAAAACGGTCACTGTGGACGGGATTTAACCTCAGCGACACGTGCGCTGCAGGCTGACTGACATACGATGTATGTGCCTATCTACAACGTACGTGCATGTACATGTACATTTATCATTTCAACACCATTCTACACAATAAACAATCAAATCATCCTGATTTTGGTATTTGTGCTTGCAGCAGCAACCGGGTACGCCGACCCAATGTTTTAATTACATCTTTCAATAATTCAAACCTTTAAAGACTTGATAGTATTTACAGAACTATCATCTGTTATCTAGGCGTAAGAGCCTTTCATTATAGACACATTTAAGTAATCAATTAATTATACAGAATTATACCCGAGACAACACTCGTTTTTACAATTGTTATGATTATTTCTAATTATTCGTACCCCATTTGATATTATGTTTAGTGTCATCGCTGTGATGACTACCAGGTACGACAGTGTTTTAATTACGGTCATTCAATAATTTGAACCTTAAAGACGTCTTGATGGAGACAATGTTTACAGAACTAGGGTCTATCATTTAGGCGTAAGAGCCTTTCATTTAGAATATTTGCGTAATCAATAATATAATTAACCTTGAGACTTCCCTCCTCTTTACAATTGTTATGGTTATTTCTGAATATTCTTACCACATTTGATAGTATATTAAGGCAAGCTTTTCAGAACTATCTTTTTTTTTTGGTTTTGTACAATACCAAATACCTTCCGCTGAGGATAAATCACGCATAATATGGTGCAAGTCTATTTAGACTTGTTTGCGTTCTGAACGCATTAGATCACTAGAACAATTCCAGCATCTCATCTAGTAGATCTGATCTTTATGAATCTTACTGCCAACCTGCAAATCTCGTTTTATACCTCCGTCAGAAACTACTCCGACCGTTCCTTGATTGCCATTTGTGGATTTCATTTCAACCTTTAAGCTTTACAAAACTTTCCTTTAGGCTTCAGAGCCTTTAGCTACACTTAATTGAATAATCGAAAGATACCACTCGTTTATTACATTATGGCTGTTTCTGGATTTGTACCCCATCTAACATTGCTGTGTTGACTGCCAGATACGAAAAACCAAAACCATATTTGGAAAAATGGAAACGTACACCTGAACTATGCAAGACAACTCCTTCAGGCAAGGGTAGCAATGTTCGTCTCTTATAAATACTGTTTGAAACATTGAACAACTATGAAATTACAACCAGACTTAACAACTGTGTTAAAAATTGTGTGTTGTTGTTGCTGCTCGCAAGCGTGAAGTGATCTACCTTCAATCCAACCACGCACACATTCCTGTGCCACTCCCTATTCAAATTACCCACCCTTAACCACTCTACCGTGTCTCAGGACATGTCTCAACGATGACATCATTGTTTTTAATAGCTAAAGCAGTGATTGGACGGATGGTTGTTTAGCAACCGCGCGCCTTATTTGATTGGTTGTAAAGTCTACGTCTTGTCTGGACTTGTCTGAAAGTGTCCGCGTGAGCACGCGCGCGCGTGCACGCGCGACACTACCGCGCGCTTGCCCGCACTTGTCCGCGCATGCGCAGTGCTAACGCGCGCCATATCCGCCACAGACACGCCCCGTTTTATGATCCTCGTCGGGGTTACCGATATGATCCTCGATGAGGATCATGATCCTCCTCGAGAAAACGCACTTGTCCGCGCATGCGCAGTGCTAACGCGCGCCATATCCGCCACAGACACGCCCCGTTTTATGATCCTCGTCGGGGTTACCGATATGATCCTCGATGAGGATCATGATCCTCCTCGAGAAAACGGGGTCAAATACACAGTATATACTACTCCGGATGGAACGGTCATGTGATTTTGCACGTAATATAAAAAAATGAAGACCCCACATTATTCTATCAATTCCCGTAAACAGCAAAATGAGATCTCTCACAGTAGATTTTATATTGATTTTCAAAGATTATATCCAGAAATCTTGTGCTGCTTGTTGTCACCACCAAACTCAGATTTGTAATTTTCGTATTTTATTGCTTGAGATTTCTAGGAAGTGGACCCAGTTTAAATTAAATACTTCAAACACAAGCAAGAATGTCAATCGTTTCTGAAAAGTGCGGGGGGGGGGGGGACATACCTTGATCGGAACTGGGCGCAAAGCATGAAGCCCTTACAGCGTTGGGTTCGGGGCCCACTTTATAAAGGGCCCCCAAAAAAATTGGATTCCAAATGCTCTGTGGTGTGATCTGTGGCAATTTCTTACCACTTTCCTCCATGCTTTAACTAATATTTTCTTAGCAAAGAACATTGTTTTCAAGGCTGGATTCATTGAATCAGCTACTGGTATTTTGAGCTATAGGCGTGTGGTTGGAAGCCCGCTTAAGGGCCCCAGAAAAATGGATTCTAGATGCTCTGTGGTGCGATTTGGGGCAATTTCTGACCACTTTAACCAATATTTCCTTGGTGAAAGATAACAATTTAAACAATTTTCTCGGGTTTTCTCTCGGGTTTTCTGAGCTAAAGGCATAGGGTTTGGGGCCCTCTTAAGGGCCCCGACACATTTTGGATTCTAAATGCTTTGTGATATGATCTAGTGAGGCAATTTCTGACCACTTTAACCAATATTTCCTTAGTGAAAGATACATTGTAGTACATAATAGGGCCCTGTAAATGAGACACGAGTCCAAAAATCGGGGGAGGGGACATTTGATATTGTGTCCCCTAGCCTTCAAAAAGTTGGGGGGGGGGGGCAATGTCCCCCTGTTCCCCCCTCCCCCCCCCCCAGGATTGACGCCCATGTGTACGTGTATGCTTTGTTGGTGTGTCAAATTTAATTGCATTTGAAGAAGAATAATTCCTTTACCCATGTCACTTTCATTTTGACTCACCCTGTAAATACATATATAAAACTGGATTGAGAATAAGATGATGAAAGTTGAACGCAAACATAAGACAAAAGGAAGACTGTGTTAAAACAACTGAATGAGCATACAACTTGAATTAGAACAAACATAAACTAGAGATTAGCGTTTGTTGCCACAAATGCAGAGTTGTCGGGTAGACAACTATTTTATAAAACACTGTCCAGTTAAGTTATGAATATCTTTATGTAAGAACAAAGGATCGGAAAATTAAATCCTTTCCAGGACAATCAATTAAATTTCAGTTAACATTCCATGTACACATACAAGTTATTTCTGGCTTGATAACGGAAGTGAATACTGATTTAGTTCGGAGTGGATGTTCATTGTGAAGTTAAAATACGTATGAAAATTTGGTAAAGTATCAGTGTATGTATTCATAACACCGAACTTCCGGTTTGATGCCGTCACCGTATTTGGAAGCAAAAGGTGAACATTGTTATGGTATCGTTATTTGGGCTAAGATATACATGGATCAAATAATAGAATTAAATTTAAAATATGATCGATGCCAAATTCTCATAAAAGTAACTTCCGGTCTGATGACGTCATGAATATGAAACCTTGCCAAGTTATCTGTAGTTAATCAAAAAATATTGATATATTCAGTTTTAATTGCAGTTCTGGTAACACCGAAAGTAAAGGTCAAGTGAACACGATACTCTATTTAGTTCAAAAGATATAACGCAAACTATTTGTCAAAATGTGCCCTTAAATTGCTTGTGATTTGATACCTGATGATGTCATGATGACGTTATAAAATTTATAATATTTTCGTATCATGGAACAAGTTCACACAAGGTTTTGTGATCATACCATAAACCATTCGGAGGAAATGTTGCTTTGTTTTGATTTCAAGCTTAAACATGTTAAACATCTTCATATTGAATTCACCTAATTTTGACCTTCCGGTAGACCCGGAAGTAAAGGTCAAGCGAGTTAACGAACACGACAAAAAAAATGTTAAGCGATTCAAGGTCTATCTGATTACAGAATACAAACATCATTGACAATTTAGTTCAAGAGTTATAGGTGAAAGTTATTGGTCACTTTTTTTCAGATAAAATCACTTGTAATTTGACACCTGATGACGTAATCATGACGTCAGGGTAATATGCACCACTTCGGATGAGGGTTGATATATTTTGAAAGTTACAAGTTCATACCATATACCGTTAAAGAGAAAACCCGCGGAGAAGTATTGTCCGGAAAAGAGAAGAAAGAAAGAAAGATTAATCACAACAAATCCAAAGAGTGGTCGGGTTGTGCCCGACCACTCAAAAATATTGACAATACACACTGTTAAAAATGTCCGTAAATTTACGGACTCCGTAAAATGAAATATTCCGTATTTTTTGCCGTAATTTTACGGACTTTCCGTAAATGCAAATATTAATTATGCTAATTAGCGTTATTACAATGAACTAAATTTGCCCAAACACCTACACAAAATAAAGAACATCTAAGTACATATTATTATTTCACCCACAACCGTGTACATCCATCCAAACTCATGTTAAGGGTCTCTTTATTTCACGGAAAGAAAAAACTTTTCCGGAAATTTTGCTGCAGGAATACGGAACGTTATTTTTTTTGCTGGCAGCAAAATTTCCGGAAAAGTTTTTTCGTTCCGTAAAATAAACAGACCCTTAAGATGAGTTTGGACATGAGTACACGGTTGTGGGTGAAATAACAATATGTACTTAGAAGTACTTTACTTTGTGTAGGTGTTTGGGCAAATTTGGTTGATTGTAATCACGTTAATTAGCTTAATTAATATTTGCATTTACGGAAAGTCCGTAAAATTACGGCAAAAATAACGGAAAATTTCACTTTACGGAGTCCGTAAATTTACGGACATTTTTAACAGTGCACGTACATGAAAAGAACAATGAATCTCACCACCTATTTTCTTTTTTGTTTAAGAACAAAAAATTCAAGCAGGAGATTCACCTATGTCTATTGGGAGCACTTCTTCATTGATGGCGTCACAAACCACTCTAAAGGTATTTTTGTTTTTATACGAAATCACGATTCTGTACGATATGTCTGTGTTATGCCCTTAACCCAAAACGGGTTGGTTGGGGGTGGAATCTGCCCCCCCCCCCACTCAACCTTTTTTTCGCGATTACCTTGATTTTTTTTCGCAACCCGAGCTGTTATGATTTGTTAGCCTTGACTTGCTCATCTTTTTATACCCAAAACATAAAAATCGGACCGCCGCTACGCGCCGTGAAACAGAACTTTCCCATATATGTCGTGTACACAGAGCACAATTACCATTTGTACATATGGATAATTAATTAGCCATAATTCCAGAACTCTTTGACGAATCGTCATGAAATTTCTTGGGTATGTTCATGATGAGTTGCTCTATGCATGTACCGAGGTTAACAATTTTTCGTCACTTGATGGCCGAGATCTTAAGGGGGGGGGGGGAATCTGCTCGGTTTTTATGTTTTTGGTATCAAAAGATGCCCAAGGCTCGGGCTAAAATGTCCTAACAGCTGGGGTCGCGGAAAAACAAATTTCAAGGCTATCACGGAAAAAGTTGAGGGGGGAATCCCCCCGGCTGAGAGATGGTCAAAATAACCCGGCCATTTTAGGGTTAAATAACCCTTTTAAATAACGACTATGGCCAATCATTTCATTTTTCTGTTGTAACACTAAAGATTTTGTTGTTCGTTATAAACTTGTTTTAGACCAGCCAGGACACCAAGGTGCAGAGGTCACATAGGCCGAACCATCTCCAACTGGTATTAGATGAAGTCAACAAGCTGACGGAGAAGCTGCCTGAAAGCAAGCAGTTGGATAGCAGACTCAAGTTACCCTACATCGCCGTGGGTTTCTTCGACGAGAAGGGTGGAAACTTGTCCCTGGATGAGTATGGCGTGCACCTCACCATCCCGCGTGGTGCAATAGCTCCAGGCTCTCCACAGCAAGTCTACATCTATGTAGACCCTACCGCACCACCGAATGATGCAGTTGAGCTGACAGAGGTCGCACTTTCGTCAATTGTCAAGTGTGGCCCTAAAGGGTTGAGATTTAAAGAAAGCGTGGTGCTTTCCTTCCCTCACCACGCTGTTTTTATAGGTCAAAGATGTGACAAGCTCGTTGTCAGGAAGCGTCATGACGACTCACAAGACGGTCAATGGGAGGACGGAAATCCTGCATTAGTAACTGAGAAAATGGTAACTGTCCTGATCGATCATTTCCTGGAAAATTTTCTGGTTGGCAAACTTACTCCCGGTAGCGGTAAGCGGCTGAAGGTCGGTGCCTTTGGACGCCCCCTTGACCCTGGATGTCGTCAGTATGCATTTCGAGTACATGTTTGGAACGACAACAAAGACGTTGAAAAGGTACGTATATTCTTCAAATAAAAAACAATTTAGAAAACTTTCCACCAACTTTGTATTTTTGCTTACATGAGAATCAATGCTTCATTTGATATTTGGTCGAAATTGCAAATCATAAAGTTTGTCCTTTTTTTCCTTGAAAATTCCATGACTTAAAAACCCACTCATTCATGGACCACCTGCACGAAATAACCTCAAGGGTGAAACATCGTTTCAAATATAGAACAACTTACGATTCATGATTATTAAAGTTGAGACATAAAAATGCGAACAATTACTTGTCCAACTTTGTTTAATATACGGCTTCTGGCTCCTCTAAACTGTTCTACGCGGCGCGTCTATCTTATCTAGCGATGTCACCAAACTACATGAAGGAAGGCAGATCTGACTACTGTTACCAATTGGTTTTCGTCGCATTTGTAATTCACCATGTAACTGTCATTTTTGCAAAGAATGTCGTCCAACAGGAGGGCCAAGTGGGAACAAGGAAATTGGCCTACTTCGGAAACTTGCCGTTTTTCTGGGATAGTGGGAACTTGGCTGTCAGGGTGTTGGATCTTGAAGGTGATTGGGCAATTCTAGGAGCGACTGAACAGGTTGGTCTAGTGCAATAAATTCCATTTTTCTTTTATTATTGTTATGATGCTTGCAAGGTTTTGATTTTGGGTAACTCTTCGTGGTTACAGTTGCTTTCTAGAAGTCGTATTTTTAAGTATAAAAAAGTATCTCAATATTTTTTTAAAGAAAGACATCGTATGACAGTTGAACATTAATAGTCATTTTGTGATTAGAGTTGTTCTTTTCGTATATGTCCCATGCATGCATTTTAAAGTATTGTAAAACTAATATTCTGTCCATAGTTCTCTCACAGATATGTCACTCTTTTGCGCTTAGCTAGTATTGTTTGATTTTTCTACTTCAAATAAATTTTCATTAGATAATAATTGACGAACAAATACGACTCTATCCTGAGAACTCCGTAACGATCCACCTGAAACTGCAGGCGGGGGATTCAGAAGAGGAAGGGTTGTACTGCGTTGTTCGTACGTCCCAGTGTTCTCCAACTCAAGATTTGAGGAACCAAACTGAAGTTCCTCTGTTGATCCGTCCAATTCAAGTAAGTCAGTGGCTAATTTTAGTTGCTTCCCAACATATTTACAAATGATGAAGGACGACGAGTCAGAAATTGTTAATGTGGACAATATATTTGCTTTCTAAATTTGGTCATTTTGCTAGCCCATCCTGATTGACTTACTGACACCTATCAATTGTGACTTAGATTTGCTGTTATCTCTCGCTGACTTACTGTCACCTTTGAATTTGACTTGTTCCCTATTTCACTGACTGACTGTAATTTGTGAATTAGAGTGGTTACAATGTTATGCGAACCAGCTCTATTGGGTATAGTCTTTCCTCGACAGTCTCAAAGGACCTATGCAACTACGAATTTTGGGAAACAGCTTATTGGTTAAAAACTCTGTAGTTCCCTACACCATACGTCCAGTAAATAGTTTTATATGAGACATATGGTGGTAACCATGCATATGAGCATCGACAGGTAGTTTGTAGGTTTGGGGACTGCATGAAATTTAACTATACATTGGAACGACACAGATTTTTGCACAACTGACACAAAAATAATTCTTTTGTCCGATATTTCAAACGTTGGAAGCTAATTGTTTTCTAATAAGCACAAGCAGCCATGTGGTTGCGAAGGCCGATTTCTAAAGCTTACGTAATACTTTATTTCGAATGAAACAACATGCACACAGACATGTCAATGTTCGCAGGCAAAATCTTTCTCTCCCGTTTGGAAGACCATATCATAATGATCGAACAATGTGCCAGAAATCGGGTTTTTTGGTCGTCAGAAAATCCTAGTTCAGCAAAATTTGCCTTGGAGATATTTCAAAGTGTAACACTAGCATTTGCAAAAACAGATTGAGCTAACAAGAGGACCTGCAAAAATAATCCTCTGTTCCCACCCTTAATCACATTTGATCACCCAACCTACCATAGTCACTCAATCTCTTATGTCCGCCCACTCTAAATTTTAATCAGACATAACCGGCAAAGACAAATTCATGCTTAAAATTCATATTAAGCCATACAAGTCACCAGAGAAGAAGTGTCACTGAATGGA
Source organism: Patiria pectinifera (assembly GCA_029964075.1). Classification (NCBI taxonomy): domain Eukaryota; kingdom Metazoa; phylum Echinodermata; class Asteroidea; order Valvatida; family Asterinidae; genus Patiria; species Patiria pectinifera. Next base: position 27,347,686 of record CM057150.1, read on the forward strand.
ATGTGCCATCCCTTTTTCAAAAATTTGCCTTGGAGAAAGTTCAAGGTGTAACATTAGCTTTTGCAGAACAGATTGAGCTGAAATTTGGGATATTCCGAGATATTAGTGTTCAACTGCTCGTGAAATAACAACTTGGGAGGATTCCTAGAAATTGAGATAAGTAAAAAGATTTGGGGACATTTTCGAACGATTTTTCTACGATTTTTAGGTTAGCTTTGACGTTTCGGCAAAAATAATTGCAATTTTTTCACTGACACAAAGTTTAGAATTTCTTCTGTTATAATTTTACTTTCCAATCATACTGAGCATGTTTTCTTTAAAAAGGAGAACGTTAAAAAGCCATGTTTTTGGGTGCATTGATTTCACTGCTCTGTTTTAGCGTCACTGTACATAATTGGATTAAATTTGCCTAACAACGGCAGATGCAAATCCTAAGCAGCAGTGGCGGCGGAACCTTGGTGGGGGGGGGGGGGCAGGTGACTGGGGGCACTCCCCCCCCCCCAAATTTACCCAAGTGCCCCTCTTGTTGACGTTAATGTGCCCCCTTGAGCATTAATGTGCCCACTTGCGATGAAAACAAAACTGCCCTTAAAATTTCGGATAATTTTTTTTCAGTAACAATTTCCCAAAATGGTATAGAGAGTTCTTATTTGAACCAGGAATAACCAAGCCCCAAAACCCTTACAATTCGCAAAATGGCAAATGTATAGTTTGCATAATGGCTGGTTTTGAATAGCGCCCCCTATTTTGAAAGAGGGTACCAGGCCCACCCCCCCCCCCCCCCCCCCTCACCACTATTTGATTTTATGGAGGCCAAGTGTCCAGTGAAAAAACATTGATTTTGTGAACACCAAAATTAGAGTGCATTTTGTTGATGCTCATATAGCACACGTTTAACTTGTGCGGTGGCTGTCATACTAATCGAATGGTTTCCGTTATGGCTTAATCATCAAAAGATTGTAATGTTCTTATCATTAAAAAAACATTAAGTAATATTGAGCTGGAATCATCATGTGAGGGACACAAATACCAAGCGAAACCGAAATGGAAATCACCCCAAATTTTGGAATACACCTAGGTAACCATCATGCTCGCCCCTCGTACGATCCGAAAGAAATTAGTTGAATCGTCACTCAGTTTCAAGGTTTTTTTTTTAAATGCAAACTATGAATATTGATTATCAACTCATTTTTAATTTGTTTGGATAAGCCTGGCTGGTAAATAAAACCTGTTTTATACACGGAAATACCTGGGCGATATACGAAAATATTCTCAGACAACTCACATAAAGCAATTTGGACATTTTTGTTTGGATTTCTAGGACAGCTTATAATTAACAACTGCGTTTATTACATGAGTTGCCAATAGAATGTTGGACCAACGACCCTACCCTGTTGTACCCTGTCAAGTCGTTCTTTCCCAAATTGATCCTGGGTATAAACGTACCTCACTTCCCTTGTTGACACGTTTATGTTTCTTTAATTCAACTTAAGGTCCATCAAGGCAGTTGCCACAAACATCCTATCTACCACTTAATACCCCTGGAACTAGAAAACTACAAATCTATAAACTCAAATCCCCGTACCAATGATGGCGTTTGGGTGGCTGGTGGGCTGAAAAACAATGTTGGATCTGTGGTCAGCTGAACCAAAATGAAGGTTTGCCGTCCATCGTACGATACTTGGAATCTCAGTTATGCGCCGGCGTTGTCCCATTGGTCAGAAGATCGGAATGCACGTACTTTAAGTCCAGTGAAATCAAGGGAGCCGGGCCTTTGGCTGGATCCCATTTGTGTGGTTACAGAGAATAATGTATTTTATTGTGCATGCAATAAAATGAAATGTCGACGAAATGCATTCGGTAAACTTCGGACATTTTCGAAAACGGGAGACAGTCCTCCCGTGTTGGTCACGTGCTGTGGCGGCTGCTAACTATAGATTTATCTATAAGTCAGAATCTTTTGGTGATTGTTTTATCGATACTTCAAATTTTCAAATAGCGACAGAATAACAGAACATTCTAAATTAATATAATAAAATCAGGTGACACAAAAAAAATAAGTACGTTATCCGGGAAAAAGTCTTCGTTATGTTTCAAAACGGGCACAATTCTAGTTTGATTTGTGTTTTGTTTTTGTGTTTGTTTCCTTTGTTTTTCTTTCCTTGTTTGTACTTAATAACTCCTCCGGGATTTAAAAAGTTTATACTTTAATTTGATGTGGTTTTCTTTGAACCACAAAACTTTAAGGGCGGTTTGAAAATGAGTCTAAAAATCAAAGTACTGCAGAATGTAGAACTATGTCTGCTTTGAATTGACTGGAGAAACTAATTGAATTCAATATCTTGATATTTAAATCTATTTTAGGCTAAACCAGAAGAGGAGAAAATGGCTCACAGGAAAGGTAATAAATTGTGGAGTATGCAAAAGGGAATTAAAAATCTGGAATGATGTTGCTGCTGCTGCTGTTCAACAATTAAACAAGTACAAAGACAAAGCAAATAAGCATCATAAGTAAACAAAAGTAAACTAAAACTGAAATTAGAAAAGGAACCAATAATGTTACAAAGGTATGACTAGACAAGACTGACGTCTATGCAAACGTCTTACGGCTTAGCTTCTTTGAACTTTCCATGATGATGATGAAACTGCTCTATAGACCTTAACAAGGTTACAATGAGGGTTCACTCATGCATATTCCAGCAAATCAAAGGCATTGCACTCGTAGATAGCTGCTACGCATAAGGACTCTATATTATCAAATCACTCATCCACGGTTTGCATCTGGTGACTCCAAATGGAACTTGACTAAATACAAATTGCCAATTTTGTTTTTCTTCCTATCAAAATTTAATACACTTACGCGTGTTAAAATATTTGTCAAAGTTTGCGCTCACTTAATATTATTTGGACGGAAATGCTGTAACCAATCAATGCTTCGTTGATGAAACTCCTATTGAATTTTGATGACAAGAAGCTGACGAATTGTCTTTCGACTGAAAACTGTGTTCAAGAAGTAGCACCGATATCAAATCAAAATAAGGTTTTTTTCTCCTCTTTCACATGAAATGCATTTTAGAAGTCAAACAATTTTCGGTGACTTTCTGAATAGTCCAAGTGTCATTTACGATAATGCATGCTGGCAATCCCATTTGAAAGTTGTTGACGTAAACACCAATTTGAATTCTTGTAAGGGCTAATCATCTTAGTGTCAACTCTTTTAAGATATTGATAGTTGTAAACATTTACTCGAGCACTTAATGAAGTGCTTGAAGAACAGGTACTTGGTGAGTCCCGAAGAGGAAACAATTCCCAAACCGCTCATTGCTCCCGCTGGTGAACAACCATTTCTTTTCAATTAGCTACGTTTCAGTGTCACATTTGAATGTTGTCAGGCGTTTGTATTTTGTGCTAGATTACCTTCGAATTCATATTACATACTTTGAAACAACTTCCATGTTGGTGCGCCAGTTTTTATTCTTTGCACTGATATTCGGTGTAATTCGTCATGCTTCTACTCAACTAGCTGAGCTTCCTGCGAGTACAGTTTACGAACGGCCATTGCCCATTGTGTATACACGGGAGACATTGTTAAAACTGAGACCAAGCAGTTGCCCAAGCAGTTGCCCAGGCATTACAGGGTGAGTCAGAAAGAAACGAAAGTTATCGAGTTATAAAAATATTCTATAACTAATGTGACATGCTCCATAAAAAAATAACATAAAGTACATGTGTTAGTGACGAGTAAGCATGAACATTTCATATAATTTAAATTTTCATGTTATTTGCTCACTCTAATCACAATAAGATATCTCTGTTTCGAACAAATACCACAAAAAACATTGTCATTTCAAGAAGACATTTTTTCCCTCCTACATGTGTACACAAATCTGACCAAAAATAATGCTTCGGTCTTGACTCGAATTATTATTCTCGTTTGTATTCGAATATATGTACCTGTGTGTAATCTCTGCTTGTCATCACTGATAACTTCGGCATTTAACATTCCGCCTTCGGCTGTTCCGATTTGGGTTCTTATATAAAAGTATGCGTAACTTCTGATAGTATGTATCAAATTCAGTAATGTGACATGTGGAAAATAATGCTCATTTAAAACATGATTCATTTGTGTATCACATGTAATTCCTTTTTACTGAAAAAAACCTTGTCTCTTTTGACTTTCCCTGCAGAGATAAAGGACATGCCAGCTGAGGTATGTGACACTGAATTGCAACCGCCCCCATCGCTGCCACCATTATCACCATCCACATCAAGCCCACCACGGACAGAGACCAAGAAAAAGAAGACCAAGAAATATCAGCCAGCAGGCTCAGACAATGATCCTGATCCCCCTTCTGCTTACCAACAAGACTATCGTCATGATGAGGATGGCTGGACTCGCACATTAAGCGATATCCGAGTGAGAAGTTTCAAAGGCAAGGCACCCCCTGCCCCGCATTTTGCAAGAAGGCATCTCCACTAGAGTTTTTCTACAATTTATTTCCCCTAACACTTCCCCTTTCTATTGTCAAGTGGACGAACCGTAAATTGGCTTCTCACTGTCTGAAGGTGACAACTATCCATGAAATCAAGGCCTTGTTTGGCATTCGTATATCCTGATGGGACTTGTAAAACTGTCAAGCTACAAAAACTACTGGTAGACTCATTCTGGCCTAAGAAATTATCTGATCTCAAGAACAATGACCCGAAATACCAACACAAAAATTGCAATGACCCCAAAAAAGACCCTAGCCTAATACGTGACAAAGCCCAACGTTACCAGGCAAAACAGAACAATGCCCTGTTTCCTCTCCAGCCTCTGTGGAAGAAAGTCACCAAGCGTTGTTGGCAGAATACAAACCACGCACCCTTCCAATTGACAAGGCGATGATCAGGTATCGTGGATTTAAAGCGGGGGTGAGGAAGCTCGTCATGCCCTTGAAACCAATTCGCACTGATTTCAAAATCTACGCGCTGGCTGAGTCGGCGACAGGTGCCATCTTGAACTTCATCATGCACCCAGTCGGGGAGGCAGTGAAAATGGTCGACATTGCAGTGAGGGTTGCCAAGCATCATCTCAATGTTTACCACCCCTTCCTCAGCAGCCTTTACACGTAAGTTCCTCTTGCTCGCACACTACTCTGTAAGCAGACTTACTTCACTGGGGCCATCAAAAAGGGGAAGCAAGGGACTACCTCGCGACTTCTCCACCGCAGAAAACCACCCTTACTGTCACAATATAAAGCAGATGAATCGCACTAAGCATGGTACCTTCTACACACGCCAGAACGGGCATCTCACCGCTTTCATGCGAAAGGAAAGTCGCGTCATGATGCTCCTCTCGACGGCCCACCAAGGATGGCACGATCCCTTAGCACGTACATGTACTCTGAAACGCAAGATCCCCAGCAGCAAGACTGGCAGACTTAAGTCAAAGTGCATCCCAGCTCCCACAGCGGCAATTGACTACACAAGGAACATGGGCGGATTAGATATGGGTGACCAGTTAAGAGCCTAACACCTGCTCTCACAAGTTTCAGCTATGGTGGAAAGGTATTGTGCACTTCTTGATTGATGTGGCCAGAGTGAACACTTGGATCTGCTACAAGCATCACCACCTAACTGATGGGGAAAAAGACACAAGCAGCAGTGACAGTGCAATTGACCCCACCAACATCAAAGACGACAAAGTTGGCAACCAGCCAACTCACCTTGGCCATTGCCAGCCCCCTTATTAAAGGGTACGCAAGAGGAACTGTTCCACGCCAATGTACAGACTATCATCCTGTCCCCCTTGTCAATAGTGCCGGCCACTACAATGTCCAGATGCCTGGGAGGAATGCACGATGGTGCCAGCTGAACAACATCGCCACCAGAATTGGTTTGCCCAAAGCACCCCCCGAGGTTGCCCGATGTGTGGAGTGAACCTCTGTTCCGGCGAATGTTTCCTGAGATTTCACACTGCAGCTGCACCGCTACAAGATGACTCCACCTCAAGTACAGAGTAAAGGAAGAGAATTTCTCCGATATGAACTCTAAGCTAATACGAACTCTGCCCAATATGACTTCTCCCCAGTGCAACCCTACTCAGTATAAACATCCTACTTAAACTATTACTAATTCTCCCTGATGAATTCTCTATGCAGTCTTCTCAACTAGTACAAAGAGTACAAACTAGTACGTTTTTGGTGAATGAAACTTGAGCGTTACTTCGTGAAAACGAAAAATGTCACTTTCGCGCAAAAGTTGCCATGGATAATTAGCGTAATTAATTAAAGTAAAGCTCTTGGAGCTTTGAAACTTTGTGCAATGGTAGGCCTTGATGAATAAGGTTTAAAAATGTAAAAAAAAACTTTAAAAAACCTGAAAATCGAAAAAAATATGCTTTAACACGTGGAGTGTCACTTCGTGGCGTCGGTGACGAATTGTATTTTTTCTTAATACAAAGGACCTTACAAGTTCAGAGAGTACTGAAGACCATCATTAGCTTCGACAGTATTATGCCCCACAGCTGCTGCTACATGACCACAAGACCCGTGGTAAACAAAATGAGTCCTACACACTAAAAAACCCAAAATGAATGTGCTTGAAACCATAGGTGAACTCTCCTATCAAAAAAATGCCTGTGAACACCCCCCAATCCCGGACACATATGTACATTACATTGACAAAAGAAATCCGTTGCCTTCTGGAAAGGAAACACAAAGCTTTCCGTGACGGAGATCTCACTTAAAAGCGGAGAATGCAGAGGAAGATAACCAAATATATTTGTCTAAGCAAGAAGAAATATGGAAAAACCACCGAGGACAATTTCAGACAGCACGATTAAAAAAAAGTTTGGGCAGGGCTAAAGTCCAACACATTGTTAAGAGAGCTAACTCCTATATTCCAACCAGCGACCCTGGCACCTTCGACAATGATCTTAATCGGTTCTAGGCCTGCACCCGTTTTGATGACTCTGACTTAAGTCTAGTCAACAACCAGCTTTGCGACAATTTGCGGAGCCAAGTAGACGACTCCAATAGGATTGAGCTCAGCGTTCCTGTGATTGAGAAATCCTCCAAGCATATCAAGGGCAACAAGGCATTAGGCCCTAATGGTGTTTCTGGGAGAATCTTGAGGTCCTGTCATAAAAAGCTGTCTTATGTATTTTATAGACTATTTCAGTGGTCTCTGGACTTCAACAAAATTCCCAAAATTTGGAAAACCTCTACTGTCATACCGATTCCAAAAATACCAAACCCACAGCTATGAATGACTTTAGACCTATTGCTCTCACATCGTCAGTTATAAAATGTTTTAAAAGTGTAATTAAGGATATTAACCCTGTCCAGTTTGCCTATCGTTCGGGAAGTGTGAGCGATGCCATCTTAACACTTGTGCATTACATTATTAACATTTGGATAAAACTCATAACTATGTCAGAACCTTGTTTGTAGACTTCTCATCGGCTTTCAATACAATTCAGCCTCTTTTACTGACTGACGAATTGAATAGAATATGTGTCAATCCCCATATCTGTTTGTGGATTAACAGTTTTTAACTGATCGAATTCAAAGGGTTTTATATATGAACTCAGTTTCTAATGACATCCATATTAGTACTGGAGCTCCTCAAGGCTGTGTGTTGTCCCCCGTGTTATTTTCACTTTATTCCAGTGACCACAGAACCGGTGATACATCATGCCCTATAATTAAATATGCTGCTGACACCTCTCTGACGGGATTGATTTCTATGAGTGATGAATCTGTTTATCGCATAGAAGTTGCTAATTTTGTTAAATGGTGTTATCTTAATTATTTATCACTGAATGTGTCTGAAACTAAAGAAACTGTGCTCGACTTCCGTAAAACCAAGACTGGTATTGAACCTATTTACATTAATGGCACTAGGGTTGAAATGGTCGATAACCTTAAATATCCTGGTACCTCCATTGAAAACAACTTGAATTGGAAGATCAATTTTCAGAAACGTGAGACGAGCTCTGAACGACATGCGCCGTCACTGTCAATGTGCTTGAAGAGGGGAGGCGGACATGTGGAGGGTCTAGGCCATCGAGAGAAAATCAGAAACTTCTGCTGTTAAGTGTGTTACTCATGATCGTGAATAAAATCCACGAATAAAATGGTGTTATCTTAATTATTTATCACTGAATGTGTCTGAAACTAAAGAAACTGTGCTCGACTTCCGTAAAACCAAGACTGGTATTGAACCTATTTACATTAATGGCACTAGGGTTGAAATGGTCGATAACCTTAAATATCCTGGTACCTCCATTGAAAACAACTTGAATTGGAAGATCAATTTTCAGAAACTTGTAGCTAAGGCCAACCAGAGGATGTTTTTGTCCGGTATAATAAATTGAATTCAATTAAGTTGAATATTTATTTAATTAAAAAATTGAAACATCTCTTGCTGTTTTAGACTAGTAAGAACACCGAAATGCAGAAGTCAGACCAGCTGAACCATTTCCACCTGGTGTTAGATGACGTCAAAGAGCTGTCAGAGAAACTAACTGAAAGTGAGCGGTTGGATAGCAGATTCCTGTTACCCTACTTCGCCATGGGCTATTTCAACGAGGAGGGTGGAAGCTTGTCCCTGGATGAGTATGGCGTGCACCTCACCATCCCGTGTGGTGCAATAGCTCCAGGCTCTCCTCAGCAAGTCTACATCTATGTAGACCCTACTGCACCACCACCGAATGATGCGGTTGAACTGACAGAGGTCGCACTTTCGTCAATTGTCAAGTGTGGCCCTAAAGGGTTGAGATTTGAAGAAAGCGTGGTGCTTTCCTTTCCTCATCACGCTGATTTGAAAGATCAAAGATATGACAAGCTCGTTGTCAGGAAGCGTCATGGCGACTCACAAGACGGTCAATGGGAGGACGGAAATCCTGCATTAGTAACTGAGCAAATGGTAACCGTCCTGATCGATCATTTCTGCGAATTTTATCTGGTTGGCAAACTTTCCGGTAGGCGGCTGAAGGTCGGTGCCTTTGGACGCCCCCTTGACCCAGGATGTCGTCGGTATGCATTTCGAGTACATGTTTGGAACGACAACAAAGACGTTGAAAAGGTACGTAGGCCTATATTCTACAAAAAACAACACACACAAAACGTTCCACCTATGTTGTATTTGTGCTTATGTGAGCATCAGTGCTTCATTGGACGTTGCGACAAAATTGCAAAGGACACATTTGAACTTTTTCATAAACAGTCCGTGGACCCGACACACTTTGATCAAGACTCATTGGAAATCATTCATGATCATGTTGTGACAAAGAATCATTGGAAATGATTCATGATCAAGTTGTGACATAAAAACGCGAACCATTCCCTGTTCAACTATACAAATACATGGCTCCTGGTCCCTGTTCTTAACTGCTATACGCGCGTCTAACCGTAACCTGTGATGTCACATACAAACCTGTAGGCGAAGCCGGTGTCGCATGAAAATCCGACTCCTATGAAAATCGGACCCATATTTCCCTATTATTGGTTGATCCCTCGCACGTGACAGGTCACTCTCCCGAAACGATCCTAAAATAGAATAGTATCGCACTCACGCGTGCGCAGTACTACCAATGAGTCTACATTTCAGGGAGTCGGATATTCACGCCACACCTGTCCAGAGTATCAGGATGGATATTCTAGCAATTCTACTGACGTGCAGGAAGGCATATCTGACTACTGTACGAACAGCTTTTCGTCGAATTTGTGTTTCACCATGTAATTGTATTTTTTGCAAAGATTGTCGTCCAACAGGAGGGGGAGTTGGAAACAAGGAAATTGGCCTACTTCGGAAACTTGCCGTTTTTCTGGGATAGTGGGAACTTGGCTGTCAGGGTGTCGGATCTTGAAGGTGATTGGGCAATTGGAGAAGGAAAGACTGAGCAGGTTGGTGTAGTGCAATGATTTCCGTTCTTCTTTAATTGTTGTGATCATGCTTGAATGTTTTTTTAATTATTATTTTGGGTAAGTCATCATGGTTAAGTTTCGTACCTCTAAACACAAAGAAGTATCTCAATACGTTCTTTTTTTTCAAGAAGGGCATCATAATTATGAAGGTTGAATATTTATAGTAATTTTGTAATTAGAGTTGCTCTTGTCGTATTTGTCCCATGCATACATTTTTAAGTATTGTACAATGTAAATTCTGACTATAGTTCTCTAAGATATTTACGCTTTGCCAGTGATGTACCAATGATGGTTGACTTTTGTACTTCAAATATATCTTCATTAGATCATACATAAGGAAAACATACGACTCTACGATGAGAACCATGTAGAATTCAACCTGAAACTGAAAGCGGGGGACTCCGAAGACAAAGGGTTGTTTTGCGTAGCTCATACTTACCAGTGTTCTGTAGATGGAAATGCGATGAACCAAAGTGAGGTTCGTCTGTCCATCAGTCTGAAGCAAGTAAGTCAAGGTGTTCTAACGATACAAACTGAATTCGCATCATAATGACGTCATCATATGATTTTCAATTGATTTTTAAATGTTTTCATCAAACAAAACATACATGTACTAAATTCCAAAAAAAAAGTGGAAGGGCATAGATATGTACCCAACATTAGGAGAAAAGTGTGCCGTCGTCGTGACGTTATCAAAAATGTGATTCTTCAAACACATATTATGGAATATTCACTTGTCATAAAACTTGGTGGGTAGTTAGATTATGTGAGTATGTATAATACTGCTGGAATGACATCACGATGACGTTATCCATTTCTTTAAATTTTAATTGCACGTTTTATGTTTCGATTTGGATTTTCTTTACAGTATTTTAACAATTCAGGAATGAGAGAAATGATATAAATTGATAAGTCTTACTTCAAAAATTAACTGTCGATAACCTCAAAAACACGCTAGTAGTATATTGTCAACTGTGGGTAATGAACAATATTCTAGTGTTTATAGGTATTGTACACGTTTTTATTCTACAAGTCATATTCTTACAATGTGCCGTCTGGAAAGTTAAGTTTGTGTGACCCTTATCTCCGGTACAACCGGAAGTGTTGATTTGAGACACTACATGTATTTACCATATTTCACGAGTTATCAATCTGATGGAGTTGATACGTTATATTAGCCTAAGGCAACATCTGGTGATAATTATGTTGCATTATTATTATCGTGCAGTTTATTGTTCTCATATTCTTACGCTATAAATATTTAGTTGTATAATGGTAAGACATGATACATGTACCATTGTTTTAGCACACAGCATCATACGTGTAGTGTACCGAAGATGTGCCTACTGGAATGTCAAAAACAAATCATGTGGCACTTATAATAGTTAAAGATAACAATTTCAAGTTACAATTTTTGCAAAAAAAATCATTGAATTATATATACTCTCCAATATACAATTAAAAACATTTTGGGAACAGCTTTGTGGTTGTTCGGCCGTTACAACCACAATATCAAGTTTTAGCTGCTTTCTAACATTATTTTGTATTAAACGTTTTATTAATTACAGGAAAACTGTACTGGTGGTCTTCAGCAAAGGGTGAGTTTCCTCATTTACAGCAAGGCTGTTTAGTAAAATCGCTGATAAGATAAAGCAGAAAACTATTGGACGAGATTGTGTGTGGAGTTTGGAGGCATTTGTTGCCAAATTTGTTGTTACCGTCCGAATTTTTCCTTAGTGTTTCCTTAACCCTTCGATTTAAAACACTGAGAATTTTGCATGCGCTTCATTGTTGAGGTTGGTGCTCGTATTGCTTGAAGACTAAAAAGTAACACTTTTTTATTTTCAGCCTGCGGTCCAGTCTACGGAAGGTAAAAGTCTCTGTACGTGCAAAGTAAGTTTGTTTACGATATGCACTTGTCATTTTAGCGATCCTACTATCTGAAGAGAGAACATTTTCTTTTTCTTCACCCGCTCAGGTTTGCCCACGGCAACAATCGAACTTCAATACGATGACATTTTAAATATGAATTAATTGTATAAAGTAAATCTATGACTCGTTCTGCAGTCGTGCCAACATTCAGTTGAAAACAAAATATAATAAAGGCTTCTAAGTGCAATTTAATAACTTTCGTAGATTAAATACAGTACCCTTTCTCTTACCCATGGTCCACGAACTGATACTTTTACAAGTTGATATTCATACAACCGTCTTTTGTCATTGTTTGTGCACGAAGATGGAATTGGGTGTCGTTTGATTTTAAAATGTTGACGTCATGCGAAAAGTTCATTGCACAACCGTCAATTTAATGTCTTGGTTGACAGTTTTCAGTTCACAACAAATCCGTTCCAAATTCATGCACAAGTAAAGCACGAGTCCATTCACAAAATTTGCAAATCCAGCCACAAGTAAAATGGTATGACAAATAAAAAGGGAATTCCTTTGTCACAGTTCATAAAGTTGTGACTTTGTGATGGACTTTGTGATGGACTTGTATGCAAAGGGCATGTATGCAAAGTATATCTCCCTTAATTCTTACTAGGCACTTGCAATACATGTAATACATTTGCAATTCGCAAGGAGCCAAGATTTACTATGGAAGCTCAATGTGTTTAATGTTTTCTTTTTCTCAGCCAGGGGCAGCTGCTCTCTGTGCCTATTGCAAGGTAAGTTGATACGACCAATTCCCGCACCACAGTAGGTTTCTTTAGAATATTGACACTTCTGATTTGAGTGACTCATCTATTCTGCGACAAAGAACTGGAAGTCACGACATATATCTACCCCGAAAAATTAAAGTAAGAATGGACATGCGTAGCAGCCATCTTAGAGAATAATGCATGAGTGAACCTTTCGTGCGTTTTTTGCTACTGAATTAAAACAAAAGATACCCTATAAGATGGCTGCCACGCATAATGTAAATTACTGGAGATCCCAGCCGCTTAATGTACCTTTTACATGCCTTGGAATCTGCTCAAACTCAGGCTACCGTAGTCTGTAAAAAGAATTTTAATCGAGAAAGCTTTTTCTGCTATTGTTTCAGAAGTTAAAAAGGAACGGTACCATGGAGAGGAGGCTAGGTATCTCACTTTTTTTTGTTGGAAACAAATCCCTGGTCGTTTCATTTGAGATAAATATGCCGTCTACCGATTCCATCAAAACAAACGAAAGTCAACCCATGAAGCAAACAGTAAAGCACCGTTCTTCATACAGCACAGCGTACAGACATCACCGACCAAAATGTAGCGTATGGGGAAATTGTCCCCTAAAATGTTTTCCTGGATTATCGTTTAGATGATTTATAAATGGTATGCGTAAGAGAAGCTGCTCAGGAATGCGCGCCAAACATTATACAAAGGCAAAGTCCCGACACATTTAAGCGCATTTCAGCCAATTAAAAAGAAAAGAAGGTTGACTTGATGAAGATAGCAATACGACAACGTTTATGTTAGCACCACGTGGTCAATTTCTTTTGTGAACTAGTAAGACAGTATGCATTGTCCGTCATCAGGAGACTCATCCTGTTGATGGGCAGAGCATACTGTAAGAAACGTTGAGTTTTCCTCTATTCTTTTGAGAACCTTATTACCAGCCTTTCTTAAATTTACAAACTGTACAGGGTGTCTCAAAAAGGTAATCCTACTTCAAAGAGTTATTATGGCCAGACTATATGTTTACCAGCAAAAAGCATGGTATCATCTTAAAGCCAAAGCTTTGTGCTTTTCAATGATACCTTGGGTTACATTCCAGGGTCACGCACTATGGAGCACCATAGTCTTGATGTTGCTGTGCAAAAATGCAGTTGGTTCACTTTTGAACCGACGTCATTCGTAAGGTGGACAGTTTGCGACAAGATCCACGTACCGTGAGACGAGCTCTGAACGACATGCGCCGTCACTGTCAATGTGCTTGAAGAGGGGAGGCGGACATGTGGAGGGTCTAGGCCATCGAGAGAAAATCAGAAACTTCTGCTGTTAAGTGTGTTACTCATGATCGTGAATAAAATCCACGAATAAAATCCACGAATAAAAACATGAATCTGTGTCGATTTTGTTCGGCAGGAAAGTGAACCAACTACATATTTGCACCGCAACTTCATAGACAATGGTGCTCCATGATGCGTGACTCTGGAATGTAACCCAAGGTATCATTGAAAAGCAGAAAGCTTCGGTTTTAAGATGATACCATGCTTTTTGCTGGTAAACAATAGTCTAGACATAATAACTCTTCAAAATAGGATTACCTCTTTTTTAGACACCCTGAATAACCACACATATACAGCCCTGTGGTTGTGTAGGCCTTCGCCGTCATCGATGCCGAAACGTCAATAGTAGTTACAGATAAAGCTGACCTTAAAGTGGGGAAGAAATCGTTCAAAAACGTCCCAAATCTATGTATATATCTCAATTTCTCCTGAAATTGTTATTTCACGAATATCATCCAAGTATATTCCGAATTGTAGCTTTATCTATTGTTGCAAACGCTTGTGTTACACTATCTCCAAGCAAAATTTTGACGAGGAGTTTTGCCGACCAAACTCGCGTGCATGGTTTTCAGGTTGCTGGCTCGCATGTTTGGCCGATTTTGAGGCAACAATGACGAAGTGCATATTAGCATATTCACTAGCGTCACTAGGCGTGACTTCGCGTGGGTCTCTGTATCGACCAATGGAAGCCGGCAAAAAGGGTGATATTTATTTAATTAATAACTCATAAAGGAGGCTATTTTACTGCTCACCATAATGGACATAGGAACTTTTTGTGAGGCTTGAACAGATTGACAGAAATTGCAAACACCAGTGTTACAACTTTCAAATATGCACGTAACCAGGCCTTTTTTCCAATTTTAACGAAAAGTACTGAACATATCAAAACGATTTTTAGAACATAGTTGGATCACTTTAAGGGAAATAAACCCTGAAATTTGCATGAAAATACGGTCTTCCAAAGAGAAATTAATTTTCGAAGATTTCACCCGCCAAACATCCACATGTCTGTGTGCATGTTGTTTCATTCAAAATAAAGTATTACGTAACTTTAGAAATCTGCCTTCGCAACCACACGGCTGTATATAGCCGCAAAACAACTCATTACATCAGCGATAAACAATACAAAATGTTGTCGATTTTGCCTTTTGGCCACAATGTTGGCTTAAGTCACAAAAAACGAAATTCAATGTCTTTTCAAATTACCCAGGAACAGTTTTGCAAAGGATTCTTTATCAAGGTTCACGGAGAGGTTAAACCCACTTGTTTCGGCGGATTGTCAGAGAGAGCCGTGCGGTCCTTGTGTGATGATCTCGACACCGATAACAGATGGACGAGACTCATGTACCCAGTGGCCGACTTGCCAGGCATATCTGTCAGAGTTGCCATTGAGGCAAACAATTTCCACGCGTACGATTTCCTTAAACTCTTCTTTGGCGTTCCCGGAAACAATACAACAAACAAGGGAATAAGGTTATTGGTACAGTATCTACATGAGTTAAAATTTGAAAACGCTGTAAAGTTTATACAAGATGATGTCAACGACAAAGATCGTGATGAGTAAGTAGGTAACTGGACGAATCGGTCCAACCAGGAGCACATTGATTCGTTTGATTAAAAACTTGAAAATGCTTGGAAGTTCAAGGAAACAGCAAAAACATTTACTTTAACGAATAATAGCATTCAGGGAAAGCGAATATTTCATACTGTTACTGTTCATCATTCACTATACAGCATGATGGTAGCAAGTGGTTTTTACTGTTAGACTGATTGCAGATGAATGCCTTTCAATAATCAGGGCCTCTTTTGTGCATACGACCTTGCACACACGAGGGTGTATCTGAAACCACGTTCTCGTGTTGAATGAACACGAGAACAGGGTTTCGAATAATGAGTGCGTTCGATTCATAGACATATAATAAAAACTAGACACGACATTATCAATAATAAATGTGTGGACGGTAATACGTTTTCGTATTTCCGTACTGAATAGCCATTTAGCATCGTTTACGTGTACATTACGGCCAGGGGTTAGTGAAGGAACGCGCACGCGCCCATGGAGTCCAGGCTGTGTCTCCGCACGCAAGAATGAGGAGTTAGCCGAGCCGGTTACTTGGGTACCCCATAAGGCCTTGCAATAAACATGGCTGCCAACGTGATGTCCGGCGACGGGCACTATAGGATGCATACCTGCAAATAAACTCCCAAAGACACTAGTGCTAGATGCCCATACTTCAAAATTCTTTTAAAAATACTCTAAACTCTCACAGGTATTCAAGCTGCACAGAAAAATGATAATCAACATATCATCTTTCGTTTTCTTTTCAAGTTTTGGTGGGTTGACCATTGACTTTTCGAGATATTTTCACCCAAAGAAGACGACCCCTATTGTCCCCAAAGCGGAAAAGTAGCCATCTTGAAAAACGATCCCTCCACAACATGGCAAAATAGCGCCACTTTCGAGCCCAATAGCATCCAAAATGCTCAGAATTGGAAGCCCCAAGTCCGGGCCAGAGGTTCATTACCATATCTCTTCAATTTCCCAAATTTACGGCGCTCAGAACTCTCTAATATAGAATATTTTGAGGGTATAACCTTTATTCGTGAGCTTGGCGGATCGATTTACCGGTGTGCACCCCTCAGACCGTGTCCGATACGGGCTTCCAAAGCTAAGGCTATGTCTATTGTCAGCGCGTCCCCGCCGCTATTTTCAATGGGCGCGGCTCTAGACAGTTGATTCGGATGGAGCCTCAGTGTCATGTCAAAGTGCAACTGTCCAGCTCCGAGTTGCACGAAACTTTACCCGAAACAGTTCGTTTATTTAGCTCCCCGGCGCTTGTCTGTCATCACTTGAGGAGCCAGGCACGAGTAAGCTGAGGGAAGTAATCGAACGCACTCAATGAGAACAAGCACGAGTACGGTGTTCACGAACAGGCTTTTCACTCCCCACTTATTGGGGAGTAGATGAAGAAAGATGGCGGACCTAGGCCACTACCGCAACTTGCGTTAATTTTGTTTGTGAACTTGGCAGCATTTATTCAGTGCAGGAGCACTGAATGATTGCAGTAATGAGGAAAAGTGGAATTGTACGTGATTTTGTATATAGCTGTTCCGGGATTTACATATTTTTCAAAGATCATTAGTTTTTCCCTCTTTTCATACGGCTTTTTAACTTCATAAGAAATGCTTATAGTATAGCAAAAGCGAAAGAAGTAAGTTCTTTTAGTTTTTAGCAAATGCTTTCCAGTAAAAGCGTTTGTGTCATTTTATTCATACAGATTTGAGTAAATGGTTTTAAAACAATTTAAAAATTGGTAGTAAAAGCAAATGCTAGTTTTTATTTATACGACCAATTATTTTTGCCTGAGAAATGTTCAGCATTATGCAAAGAGTATGGAATATAATGTCAAGACATACAATACCATGTTACGCAAGGAAAGGAAGTATATGCATAATGGAATTTTGTAAGATTCTTTGAGGATAATAGGTTGTAAAATCTGTCGAGCAGGTACATTTTACTTGAAATATTGTCCAGTTGACATAGCAGGATTACAGATGTAGGTCAGAATTGTTTCTCCAAACAGTCTCCATTTTAATCGGATGGTAGTTGTAAAGAATGAATTCATATCATGACACTGATAATGAATTAGAAAAGAGTTAAATATTCGTTGTGCTTTAAAATTCTTTAAACATGAGAGAAAATGGCAGATAAGACACATGTCTTTATGCTTTTCTTATTAGTGGGTCAGTATGCAATCAATTTGTACTCCAAAAAGGCCCCTTCATTTAAAATAGATATGAGCAACATCCTCAGAAAGATCCTGAACAGAAACAATTTATATAAAAGATAATAGTTAACTAAACAAGCCATAAATGAAGGTTGATGCTATTTGTTGTATATTTTACTAATAAAATTGACAGTGCCTTGTTAGTCTAAGAGCATAATTTTAAGACGTGGATTTCTTGCATTTTTTCCAATGTCAAACTCCAAGGTAGGCCTAGCACCGAGAAATTGTAGTTTGTACACTGAATAAATGAAATGCATTATGCTATAGAACATTGAACAACTTCCTTTCGAGTAGCAATAACTATGTTCTTGTAACAAGGACTCATCAGATGATTAGGTGATATTTCCCTGATTTTTTGCAAAGCTTGATTAGGTTGTCATGCATCTGGTGATAGAAAGCGTGGTACTCGGCAACGTTCGTGAACTCGTTTCGCGCAGCTGCTAGATTTGATTGAAAAGATTGTTGAGTGCTTCTGATGTCTTCAAAAAACGTTTACAGTGTAGAGCAGACAAAATATATTACACAATGCCACAGTGCTATTTCTGTTGTACCAGCTTAAAAATGTTAAAGTGAGACAATCTCTCAGTCTAAAATACAGGTGAGATCTGATTTCTTGTATTTTTCCAATGTCAAAATTCAAGGTGGGCATGGCACCGGGAATTTAGTGTTTATACTGAATAGCTGAGACTAATTATATGGTTCCGAGCTTTAAAAAACTACATATTAGGGTAGCAGCAAACTATTTTCTTAACAATTTTTTACCATTGAAATGTTGCAGGCGTTTACTCAGACTTTAAAAATAAAAACCTTGATTATGAAGGTGTGCATTGAGTAAGACATCGATTTCTTTTATAAATACATAAATGCATGATCAAAAACATTTCATTACTCAGCAATGTTCGTGCAACTGTTTCATGCAACTGTCGGATTTAATTGAAAAAGGTTAATGACTGCATCTGATATTGTTCAAGAAATATTTACATTGTAGACTCGACAAATATATTACACAATGCACAGTAGTACTGTTTTTGTAATAGATGTATATGCTCAAATATTTAAATGTAAATGATATATGATTTGTCGGACAACGTTTGTATTGAGATTGCTATAAAAAGTGTGTCTTATAACAAAGCTTGATCAGAAGTTAACTGAATTTGATGAGAAGCAACATGCTATGCAATCGCTGTATTTAGCTATATGCATGATGCTACGTTGGAACTTGAGTATAGTCATTACGTTTATATATTCATTTAAAATTTAACTCGATTTTTTCTTTATGAAGTATAAAGTATCTCATTTTGAAATCACAGTTTAGGGTAAAATTCGGTTTGTATCTCAAAATTAATAACAATTTTCAGTGCATAATGTGAAAACACACTCGAACTGTGTAGCGTTTCAACATCAGGCAAAAGAGAGTTCCTACCAATTTTAGAGGGATCGGTGCGTTTATTCGGGGAAAAAAGCCTCGGCTACAAGAAAAATATGTCTTGTATATAGTTTCGGCTGCTTTAAAATAAGATGCTGATAGGAATTATGTTTCCTTGAATGTTCACAGATGAGCGAGTCCTTTTTATTACGTCAAAGATATCATTTTATTTCTTAAACTCATATTCCTCACATTAATAGAAATGGCTGGCTTGTCCAAAAGTGAGTATACTTTATTTTACAGGTAGTTAAAAATCAATTGGTGTACATATACGACAACAGTTGTTATTAATCATATACAGGATCATTGCTTGTGGAGATATATTGTTCATTTAATTCTGCTGAAATCGCTTATATTACCACCTAAAAAACCCTGTTTTTAGATTGGTGGAAGTATTTTAAAGGCGTAATAAGGCAAATCAAAATACTAAGGCTTTTCAAATGTGTCTTTATTGAAACAAACTTAAATGTGGCTACGCGTTTTCTTACATTTTAACCTTTTGTTCAAGATTTGCTTTTTTAACTTTGTGCCTCATGTGGATTTACTGTTTATGCAAAAAAATACGATTGTTGAAAGATGACTGTTTTGTTAAAGACATAGTCCATCATTTGTAATTTGTGCATTTTGTTCGTTTGAAGCAACAAAAGTGTTCAAAATCTAATGAAGGATACTGAACAACTAACCTGATTAAGTTTCAGCTCAGCTTCAGCTGTATATTCCGAGAATATGATCTCAATTTCAAAACAAAAGTTGCTATTCATGTTTTGAATTGTATTGGAAATACGTACATTTCAGTTGCTGTAAATTTCCATTTTCCCCACAGCTTTTCTCTAATTTTCTCTGGAATTGAGGAGTTTATTTGCAAAAACAGTTATAAAGGCAATCCAGACAAAACTGGTATTGGCCTAACTTTTGCATTTAAAGTTCAGGTGTTTCAAATACCTTTTTTTAGACTTTTATATTTTGTTAAGTGTGAAATAACCCAATAAACACGCCTGTGTTCAATTACATGTATACTGCTGTTTATACTCAGAAACGTGAAAGGTGGCGATTGAAGTTTGACGTAGTGCCGGTTTTCTCCTCTATTTTCCTCTTGCAGAACGTGCATTTTGCACTTGATCTTCCATTGGCATTTCTCTTGAAGATAAGATACCCAAAATTGACAATTTTTGGATTGGATGCCATCATGATCTACGTTGCAACTTGCATGTAACGTTACCGAAACGGGCAGATCAGCAGACTATTCATATCGCGTTATCGCGATGCGACAGCGATACACGTGTGAACGACAGGACGTCTGACAAAAAAGTATGTTACCTTACCCTATCAATCTTGCACCAATGCAGTATTTTGGCGGACGACGGAGTACAAGTTTCGGTACATTGATTTCTTTTAGGCCAAAAAAAAAAGTCTCCGGTTTCTGGTATGGAGCTTGCCCCAAAAGTGGTGCGGCGACGCGGCTTTTTTTTTTTGCCTGTTTTTTTTTGGCTTCAAATGTCGGCTGATGACTGCAAATGGTGCCCGACTAAACTTAGTGCAAATATATGGGAGTCCAGAGAGGCGACATAAAGCTTATTCTCGATCATAACCCCATCTAAAAAAAAAACACGTCAAAATTGTGCAGCAGCAGGATTCCAGTCAAATCAGTGAGTTTGGAGGTTTTGAGACAGCATCTTTCATTGAAAAAAAACGACACTTTTTCATATTGCCGACGCGCACGGCTACGGCGACGCGCGCGCATACCAGAAACCGGAGACTTTTTTTGGCCTAATTAATATCGGTAACCGGCCACGGCCACGCACGCACCGCATCAAGCGCCCTGTACATGTATATTGCACAGTAAAGAAAACGGTCGACTTACGTAAGTTACGTATGTGCGCGTGTGCAGTGCGGTAATTTCCGTCGAGTCACAAGTCAGTTCGAGTCCAAGCCCGAGTCCGTAGCCCCGAGTCCGAGTCCAAGTCGGAAGTCAAAGTGACTCGAGTCTGAATCCGAGTCATTAAGTTAAAAATGTGACTCGAGTCGGACTCGAGTCCGAGTCACGAGTCATACAAGGCTGGAAAACATTACATTTGTACTTACATGACTGATTATCTAAGAACCCAGTAAAAGAAAAAAAAAACCACGAATTTTGAGGCGTCAAAAAAAAAGTATTTTTTATCTGAAACAATGACCAAACCGTTTGTATGCCCCCAAATGAGACCCGTAGAGACCTCCCCTCTCCCTGCCAATAGGACCCAGTTACGGTACTCTTGGCTGTTGAGATGTCGGTTTGAAGGGTTCCTTTCCGGAATTAAAATTTATCAGCGTGATTGCATGATCGCTAAATCACATTTCTATAATCTAGAAAACAGTCATGAATCTGCCGTCGTGTGACCGGTAGGCGTACAGTGCAAAGCATGATGAGCTCTTACTCGGGTTTGTCCGAAGAAATATGCAAATAGCTATTGTCATATTATTTCCATATATGGGCATGTGACGTGCCATATGCAAAGTTTGTATTTTGGCCAATCCCAGCCAATCCCAGACATTCCTGTTGCCTTGCGACCAATCAGAACCGCCCTTACACTTTTTCAGCAATCATCGATACTAGTGCGTGTATAGTCGGGGGATGAAGAAAAATAGGACCCCATTTTCTGATTAAAAATGGTTTGTGAAAAAAAGGAAGACTGCTGCAAACTGCTTACTGACTGGATGGACCTGAAATAAATTATAAATCTAAAAATTAATGTGACCTGACGTTGCGAACTTAGCAAGTTCTTCTTTAGAGGCTAAAACAGAAATGACAGAGATACATACATTAACATGGGGGTGCACACAAACATGCAGGGCTGAAAGAAGATACACAAAGGGAGGATTGGGTGGGAAAGGTGTGGAAAGATGCAGGGGAGTGTGGATGAGAGAACAAAGAAACGAAGGGAGATGGCAAACCACAAGGGATCTGGTGTCAGGGGAGGAACCAGAAAGGGGAAGGATCAAAGGTCACAGGGAGTGGGAACGGACAAAAGAGTGTGAGAGTGAAGGGGGATGATGCGGGGGGGGGGGGAACAGTATAGAGGTGGAAAGGGATGAAAGATGGGGGAAGATGGGTAAACACAAACAAGGAAGACCAGGTGGATTATCTGTAACAGAAGACAATGGAGGAAGAAAAGGATTAATCATTTCCAAGTTGGATGTTGAGACCATGTGGTTGAATAGTTCGAAGACGATTCATCCACACTTTCTCTCTGCTGAGGCGAACTGAGTCCTTGCGATGGCCAAGAGATTCAATGCCCTGCAAAATCATATCAGAAATGGAGTGGTTAGGCAGGTTGAAGTGATGACCAACAGGGGTGTCTAGCTTCTTGGTGTTGACCGTTGACCGGTGGGCATAGAAACGCTTCTTGAGCGTATTCTTAGTCTCACCTACATACTGCACTCCACAGACCCTGCAAGAAACGAGATATATGACATTAGAGGTGTTACAAGTGATGTTACCATCTGGAACTGCACTTGAAAGTACCATGCTGGGTGGGAGGGGATGCATCTAAGGATGGGACTACAGCTCGAAAAATCAAGTCCCGTAGATTTCGAGGACGCCTGTAAGTCAATGTGGGGCCGTTGGGGATGGCGCGGACAAGGCGATCTGAAGTATGGAGGATATGATGATTGTCATTAGTGATTTTGCGAAGGGGAGGGAGATTGGGGTGAAACGTGGTAACCAAGGGAATCATGGGTTTGGCCATGGCATAAGGGGCCTTTCCCGTGAGAGCTAGATTTCTGGGGATAGCTTTAGCTCTCGCAATGGCACGATGAACTTGGCGAGAGCTGTGACCCCTGGCCACCAAGTTGTTCCTCAGTATCTGTGCATGGTGGGAGAAATCGGAATCATTGGCTTAGGCCAAAAAAAGTCTCCGGTTTCTGGTATGAAGCTTGCCCAAAAAGTGGTGCGGCGACGCGGGTTTTTTTTTTTTTTTACCTGATTTTTTTTGCTTTAAATATCGGCTGATGGCTGCAAATGGTACCCGAATAAACTTAGTGCAAATATATGGGAGTCCAGAAAGACCACATGAAGCTTATTCTCGACCATAACCCAATCTAAAAACACGTTAAAATTGTGCAGCAGCAGGATTCCAGTAAAACCAGTGAGTTTGGTGGTTTTGAGAGATCATCTTTCATTGAAAAAAAAAACTTTTTTATATTGCCGACGCGCATGGCTACGGCGACTCGCGCGCATACCAGAAACCGGAGACTTTTGTTTTGCCTTATGATAGTTTCCGTTTCAGCAGCATGAAGCACTTTATCGTTGTAATAAACAAAAACAAGTCCTGACGCTACACAGAAAAAAAAACATAATGGAAAAATTGGTGATTTTGTGTTGTGCGGGGAAATAAAAAAGTGATAGGGTTTTTGAACCGCATTACGCCTTAAACCTGTCGTCTGACTTTCACCCGCTCTACTTGCATTTCAAGATGAATGCCGTACATTACACCTAGCCGTGAGTATTTTAGTTTTAAAATTCCTTTCTTTTTTTGCGATAACATATTTCCAAAATTGATGCCCATGAGAACAGTGACGATGTTAAATAATTCTAGGTAACCAAGAAGAACCTTTTCAGCTGTCGCCGTGTTCGTTTTTCTCCCTAATTCACGGCAACATTGGAGGTGAAATGAACTGACACGTACGATATTTGCGAAATGAAACGCTCAGTAGGGGCCTTAACTCTTTACCGGACTGTCGCTTGGCCTACCGTGTTCTAATGTAAAGAATTCAACCTCCACTAATTTTCGCGCAATAGGCAAACCTACACAAACACTGGTCAGTACCGTTTTTAAGACCTGTCAATGCGGATCACAATCTGCCAATTAAGCAAAAATACAACACTCATTGTGGAGACGATAACTCAAGAACAGCATATTGCATCGGATTAAAATTGCGTCCGATTATTGACCCTAAAATTTGACACAACCAGTTTGAAAATTGACGTGAACCGTGGAAGAATAAATTGGATATATGATTTAAAGAAAATAGGACTATAAAGCGTTTTAATCACGAAAAATTTATTCCGAAGATTACTTTCTTTTGACACTCTTTGAGATGATATTTCAAGAACAACATATTGCATTTGATTGAAATTGCGTCCAATAATTGGCCACGATATTTGACACAAGATGTTAGAAAATCGACTGGAAGGTTTGAAGAAAAAAAGTATACACGACGACAATAACCAACGGCCAACAGTGTGCCAGGACGCTCCGTTCTTTTTGCTACTCTCTATTTCTTCCTGAAGAGGGCGCCCTACACAAACACTGGTCAGTACCGTTATTAAGGGGGTTTTCGAACTGTGCGAGGGAGGTATCAAAGACTCAAACAACAGGTTGCGCAGGCTCTATCTTCACATCAATATTAATAATGGGTCAAGTCTGTCCTCGTTCTCATCGTATCAAGCAGTACGCTCTCACCACTACTTACTATGGGAAACCAAATCGGAAATAACGTGCGGCCCTGGGCTGGGGGAAGATTGTGAAGATAAATCTGATTTTCCCATTTTCGTTTTCCGTGCTATAGCTAGCCGAAGGCACAAAACGTTTGGCTTTGATATTCTGAAGAAAACATATGCAAATATCTTTAAAAAAAAAACAATGACCAAACCTTTTGTGTGCCTCCAATGAGACCCACAGAACCCTCCCGTCTCCCTCATGGGACCCCGGTTACTTACT
The DNA here is from genome assembly GCA_029964075.1 of Patiria pectinifera. Classification (NCBI taxonomy): domain Eukaryota; kingdom Metazoa; phylum Echinodermata; class Asteroidea; order Valvatida; family Asterinidae; genus Patiria; species Patiria pectinifera. The sequence goes on from CM057150.1 coordinate 27,372,498, forward strand.
GTTGGCTGTTGAGATGTCGGCTAGTCCTTTCCGAATTAAAATTTACCAGCACGATCGATTGCAGGAAACATAGGGTCGTCTTCAGTTCTTTGGGTGAGAATTTCTCGAAAAGTCAATGGTCAACCCACCAAAAATTGAAAATAAAATAAAAGATGACATATTGATTGCCATTTCTCTGTGCAGCTTAAATACATGTGAGAGTTCTGAGTTTTTTTTTAAAGAATTTAGAAGTATGGGCATTAAGCACTAATGTCCATGTGAATTTTAACACACTGTAAGGACATTCCGAATTTTCTTGTCATGGAACATTCATTTTTTTCAAAAAGCGGGCGCGCTATATACACAAACACTGCTCACCACGCTCCGACGTCTGGCCATTCGAGATGTAAACACAGTTATTATGAAAACGGGAACTCAAGATAAACACGTTGTATTGCAAAGAAATTTTCCTGTAATATTTTGCCATGGTATTTGACACGAAACTCTAGAAAATTGACAGGAACCGCCGAAGAAAATTGCAGTAGGAATGACACTCCATATTTTATCGTCATGCAACAATTTCTCACAAAAGAGGGCGCGCTACACAAACACTGCTCACCGTGTTCGCTCGTAACCCCCCCCCCTCCCCCCCCACCCCTGCACTGCAAACAGGACGCTGGTCAGGGCTGATGAACTTCACCAACCTCGTCCCGAGGGTGTCGAGCAGTATACGCGCCCACCACTACCTGCTCTCTCACCCTGGTATTGGATCATTTGCATGTGCAAGATTTTTGAACACGTATGCAAATTAGGAGTAGTCTGGTACCTGCCTGTGCGTTACATTTACGTTTGTTTTTGTATGCGGTGTCTGTTTCTGTTTCTGTTTCTGTTCCATAAACGTACAAACACCTAGAAGGTTGTCGACGTACGTTGGTCAGGGTCAGGTGTGCAGCAACTAAATTCTTGATTGGGTTTTGGAAGCCAGGTCTTGAATGTTGATGTTGTCCAGTGCCAGTTTGAAAGTCTTAATGTCAGGTGAAGAGCGGATGTTAGGGTAAAGTTGATTCCATTCTAGGATGGTCTTTGGGTACATTGAGTAACGAAAGCAGTCCTTATTTGTGGTGATGACTCTATATGAGAAAGGTCCGGTCTGTCTAGTAGAAACCCCCCTTGATGAGTTGACGATGTTCAGATAATCTTCCAAATTACTCGGTGTAATCCCATGTTTTTTTTGTAGAGTGTGACTAATCGAACTTTGGTCCGTCGATCTTGAAGAGTGTCCCATTTGGGTGTATTCATCATTGCTGAGATGCTTGACTCCCTGCTGTAGTCTTGCATAACAAATCTAGCTGCTCTGTGTTGAATGCTTTCTAATTTCTTTTTATCCGACGCATGATGAGGATCCCAAATGGCAGAACAATATTCTAGCCTTGGTCTGACTAGTGTCTGATACGCAATGGACTTGGTATTACTGTTGCAGTGGTGGATGTTTCTCTTGAGTAGCCCGAGCATACGATTGGCTTTAGAGATGATCTGATCAATGTGAGTGGACCACTTGAGATCATTACTGAGTTCAACCCCCAGGTAGGGATGGTGTTTAACCTCTAGTAGTTTGGTATTACCCATGTGATAACTGGAGTCGACTGAGTTCTTCTTGTGGGTGATCTTCATGGTGTGACACTTGGAGGCATTGAATGACATGTGCCAATCTTTTCCCCATTTTTCAAGTATGTTGATGTCCTGTTGAAGAATGCAAGGGTCTGCTGCAGTTTTTATTTCCCGGTACATGACACAGTCATCTGCAAAGAGTCTCACATGTGATTTGATGTTCTGTGGCAGATCGTTAATGTATACTAAAAACAGGAGAGGACCCAGCACTGTCCCCTGTGGAACCCCAGAAATGACCTTCGACTTGTTTGAAGAAGTACCCTCCAAAACAACTTGCTGGTGACGTTGAGTGAGAAATGAGTCAATCCATTTCAGAGCATTGTTCCTGATGCCGATGTTGTGGAGTTTCCTCAAAAGACACTGGTGAGGCACTAAGTCAAATGCTTTCTTAAAGTCCATTACAATTAAGTCAGCTTGACTCTTATTGTTAAGAATTCCAGCCAAGTCGTGGGTCACAGCAGCTAACTGGGTGTCACAAGAGCGACCTCTGCGAAAACCATGTTGGGCATCCGTCAGTACTTGATGTTTGTCGAGATGAATCATTATGTGATGATATAAAATATGTTCTAATATCTTACATGGAATAGACGTCAACGATACAGGTCTGTAATTACCAGGATTTTTCCTATCACCTTTCTTGTAAAGTGGCGTGACGTTTGCTTCAAGCCAAGCTTTAGGTAAACATTCAGTATCCAATGATTTTTGGAAGATCTTTGAATAAACTGGTGCAAAAGCAGAGGCGCACTCTTTCAAGATTCTAGGAGGTATGGCATCAGGTCCTGGTGCTTTGCTTGGTTTCAGATCTTTCAGTAATTTCTCCACCCCAATTGGATGTGTTTGAATTTCTGGCATGTCGGGTATGTCCAAGTCTGGTAATGTAGGGAAACTGACCAGCTTTTCGTTTGTGAAAACTGAACTAAACTGTTCATTCAGCACATTAGCCTTGTCAATCGGAGAGATCACAGTGGCACCGGATGAATCAGTCAATGTGGAGATTTCAAACATCTGCTGCCTTTGGGCTTTGATGAAATTCCATAATGGTTTTGTGTTGTTGCTTTGGAGACTACAGCCGATGACATCATGGATGTATTCTTTCTTGGCTTTCCGAATTTTGCGGTCAGTCGTTTTACGGTGTTTTTTGAAGGCGTCCCATGCAGCTGGTGCATCACGCTGTCTAGCTTTCTTGTACAGGCGCTTCTTCTTACATATGTCCCTTTTGATAGAACAGTTTATCCAAGGCAGTTTCCACTTGGTTGATGTAATTTTGGATGGAATAAATTTGCTGATGGAATCTTGAATGACATGGTCAAGTTCATTCACAAGTTGATTAACATCCTTCTGAGCAACGTAGTCGGGTGTCATTTTTTGTCGAGATCCTTAATACAGTCGGCAAAAGCAGCATAATTGGCCTAGGCATACAGCAGTATCTTCCTTCTTGCTGGGCGAACTAATTTTGGTTTAACTAGTATGTTAACCACAACCGCTTCATGGTCGCTTACTCCTGGGATGACATTGGTACTCTCCACAAAGGAAGTTTGGAAGGGCAAAGGAAGGGCAGTTAGTGAAGCACCCTCATACATCAAGGAACTCATCACACCCAAACTGCAAACCTCTTCCATCCATCTCCGCTCATCACCCACAGCACACTTACAACTTGCTCCTGGTCCTCGTACCCATACTTGATACGGCGATCGAGCCTTCTCCGTCTCTGCTCCCAAACTTTGGAACAATCTCCCCATCGTCATACGGGATTCCCAAACTCTGGACATTTTCAAAACCAGATTGAAAACACATCTAGGCCTATTTAACTCCGAGTCAACTTAGACACATTTGACACTTCTTTAGTTGTTACTACATTGAATTACATGTTTTGTTAATACCTGTATATTTTGGTACTTTATACTTACGTATGTTTACTTTTTGTAAAGCGCTTCGAAACACTGCGTATTAAGCGCTATATAAATGTTAATTATTATTATTATTATTATGTTATGAAGTCTGGTAGTTTGTTTTACTTGTTGACTCAAGTTGTTGTCAAGGGCAATTTCAATCATGGTCTTACTCTGTCCAGCGTAAGACCCTCCAGGGTTGAATTTATACTGATCCCAGTTCACATCAGGGAGATTAAAATCCCACGGTAACCAAATTGATGCATTACGAGGGATTTTTCTGAGGGCAGAATCCAGATTTTTAATGTACTCCACATCCAATGTAGGGGGACGATAGAAAGCACCTACATACAGTGGCGAGACACCATGAACACGTATGCTAGCCCATATTCCTTCGCAGTCATTTTGGAGATCAATCTCTTCATTAGCAATCAGTATATTTTTGATAGTGAGGAAGACGCCACCGTGAGAATCCCCTGTCTGCCTATCCTTTCTGAATATCTGGTAAGACGATGGGAAAATTTCTCCATTAGTAATGGTGCTGTTTAACCATGATTCGGTACCGGTAACTATATCTGGATCTTCAGTCTCAAGAAGTACATGGAACCTGTCAAGTTTTGATCTCACACTTTGGCAATTTACATTGAGAATCTTGAAGGATTTTGTCTTGGGTTTACATGTCTTCCTCTGTCTGACATTAGCAGAACGAGGGTTGGGGCTAGATCTATGGGTGGGATTGCCCACACCACGACCGTAGTTCACAGTATCAGAAATCTCCATACTCAAGTCACCACCATCACTACCCGCTAAGGCCTCAAACGAGTTTGACAGATCAAATTGTTCGGTACAGTCAAAAAGGGACGAGGCAAAGTTTGGCAAACCACAAGTGGAACACACCCATGCGTAGGACTCATGGTTGTTTAAAACTTCATACGTAGCACTGTTTATGGACAAACAATCAAAGTGAAACCATATGCTACATTCTTCGCATTCTATTGCCCGTTGTTTCCACTTGACAGCTTTGTTGCAAATCCCACATGGATACTTAGGTTGATAGGGGCCGGGATTTGTATTGACGTCCCCAGACAAGAGTAGCAAAAGGAGGCTCATGTGTGCAGTTAAATTAAAGTTTTTGACGGCAAAGTTGTACTTGTAGTAATTTGATGATAACCTTGCAACATGGAACAAACTCACCGGCGTGTCCTTGGTGACCCCAGGGTGATACGGGTGGAAGGTAGATGACCAGTGGGATCGATCAAATGAGTTGATGATGGCTGTGTCATTGAACTCCATAGGCGAAAACAGCTTCAGAATCACACACAAAAATGTTCCGAAAATAATGAAGAATGGCACTTTGAAGTTACCCATGGTAAAAATATCATCGAAGAAAAGTTAAAAAGTTAAAAAGTGCAAAGTGCACATAGGTAAAAAAGGGTCCACTCCACTTGCTACGAGAACGAGTTCGATGACGCAACAGGGTGCATGTACATGTAACATCAAAAAAGAATCCAGGTGGTCACATCAAAAACAGCGAAAATATCATCGAAGAAAAGTTAAAAGTGCAAAATGCACGGCCCAGTCGAAACTTGGAGCAGTTAAGAATACATTCATGAACAAAAGAAACTAAGATGGCAAACGAAAAAAAGCTAAAAAAGCAGATTTAAAAAGATAGCACGGAGCTATCTGAGAACGTTGCTGACACACCGATGACCCTTGACCCTTTCAGGGTAAAAACAGAATCAATTCGTCGACGCAGCGCGAGCATGGTGTGGGTTACGAAAACATGATATTATTTTAATTTAACTGTTACGATCTTAACGAGACAACATGCAGTATCACATTTCATATTAATATTAACAAACTGGAAAGGAAATGAATATTTTCGAGAAGGCGTGGACGACTGATCGCGAAAACACGTACTGCCCGTTGTGAATAACAACACCAAGTACACGATATAAATCCATTTCTATAATGAAGTTTCCCATAATAAAGTAAGCACTGGGGACGAGGTTGGAGCTTCACAGAATCTTGTAAAGGAAGTACAGATTAACCTTCGCATGCAGCTAGCGCGCGCTACGCATGATGGGTACCGGAAGCTAGTCTGTGTGACGCGTTCTACGTCACAGGTCACGCAAAATCTATCCAATGAGAGCTCAGATGATGTCAGCCCTGACCAGCGTCCTGTTTGCAGGGCGGGGGTACGAGCGAACTCACCGCACTCCGACGTCTGGCCATTCGTCATGTCAACACTGTGAAATTAGGAACTCAAGATTGATACATTTCATGCAATGAAATTTCTTGTAATATTTTGTCATGGTATTTGACACGAAAATCCAGAAACTTGACAGGAACCGCCGAAGAATGACTGCAATATAATTTATTTAAGGAAATATCAATATGAAGGACACTCCGTATTATCTCGTCATGTCAACACAGTTATTGTGAAATTCGGAACTCAGTTAGAAAACACATTGTATTGCAATGAAATTTCTTGTAATATTTTGTCATGGTATTTTTCACGAAAATCTAGAAACTTGACAGGAACCGCCGAAGAATGAATGTAATATAATTTATATTGTGAAATTGGGAACTCAAGATAAACACATTGTATTGCAATGAAATTTCTTGTAATATATTGTCATGGTATTTGACACGAAAATCTAGAAACTTGACAGGAACCGCCGAAGAATGAATGTAATTTTTTTTTATTAATTCATGTCTTTTATTCCTTAATCATAAATCAACAACAACAATTACCAAAAGACATGGAGGAAACTTAGACCATCATGAACATGAAAGACGAATTGAGACGAAACAGTCTAAACGTCATAACAGATTTCCAGATTTACAGATTTAAGGAAATTGCAGTACGAAGGACACTCCGTATTTTATCGTCATGCAACAATTTCTTACAAAGAGGGAGCACTTCACAAACACTGCTCACCGCGCTGATCCGACGTCCGCCTGGCTGTACGACATGTAAACACAGTTATTGAAAATTGACAGGAACCGCCAAATAATAAATTTAAGGCCAAAAAAAAAATCGGTCTCTTGTCATCGCGCGCGTCTATTTAAATTATGCGTCAACCTTTTTTTCTTCAAATTAACACGGAAGCTACAACAGCGCCCTCTATTGCCGCACCTCCTCAAATTTTTGAACCAAGGAGCACCAAGGAATGGGGAAATTGCAACAAGGCAAATGATAAAGGGCACCAAGGCAAATTATGGAGGACACCAATGTATAATGAGGACACAAAAAAAGCAAAATAGTACCCACCTTGTCTGTACAATTCAAGCTTGAAAAAAACCCAAAAAAAACGCCTCGCCGCATCAATTCCGAAACTTACGGTCTGACCAAGGATCGACTATTTTTTTTTTTTTTTTGGCCTAATATAATGAAGGAAATTGACGTGCAGGGGTGCACACCTGTGATTAGGCCTTAACCCATCTGCCGAGCTCATGAATAAAAGTTATGCCCTCAAAACATTCTATATGAGAGAGTTGTGAGAGCCATCAAATTCAGGGAATTGAAAAAAAATAATATGGCAATGAACCTCTGGCCCAAACTTAGGACTTCCAATTCTGAGCATTTTTAGATGCAATTGAGATCGAAAGTGCGCCACTTAAGCGGCGCCATTTTTATTTTATGTTGTTGAGGGATCGTTTTTCAATTTGGCTACTTTTCCGCTTTGGGAAATATAGGGGTCGTCTTTTTTTGGGTGAGAATTTCTCGAAAAGTCAATGGTCAACCCACCAAAAATTGAAAATAAAATAAAATATTACATATTGATCGCCATGCAGCTTAGATACATGTGATAGTTCTGAGTATTTTAAAAAGAATTCAGCCGGATATGGGCATTTAGCACAAGTGTCGTTATTATATGTCTATGGTTGCACCCGTAACCTAATCTGGTTTCCAGACCAAAAGATTCTGACTATTCCTGATGAATCTTAGGTCAGGCAGCCTCCGTGGCTAAAAAATAAACATGACGACATTGATGGCCCTTATTCAAAGCTCGGCGTCGTTTCCGATTTCGCTGTATTGCTTGTAGCATTTAATGTTCTGATCAAATTTTTAAATAAATCACTTGCTTCGTAATATCATACAGTTATGATAATACATTTTCATGTTTCTGTAAGATAACGGTGACTTATGTTGATCTGGAATCTTCCAAATTAGGCACCCAAATAGGACTGTTAGAGAAGGCAGAGCCGAATGAAGACCGAATTTTGGAAAATCTCGGTAACGGTCGTCAAATTCAAAATTGTACACGACGCAGCAAAAAGTTCGCCCATACGATCCGAGTATATTTGATGCACAAAATCGTTGTTGAATTTCAAGTTTTCTAAATGAAAGCAATGAATATTAATTATCAATTCACAGTTTAAATAAAATTAACAAGCATTTAGCAGTTAATTAAACCTATATTATATACTCGTAAATACTCGGGCGCTATCCGATTGTCGACGAAACGACTTCGGCAAACTTCGGATATTTTCGGGAAAAGGAGGAATTCCTCCCGTTTTAGTCACGTGACGTAAATTGTAATACAATGTATTACCGGAGGCTACCAGACCTAATACAGTGTTTTCGAAACGACTGGCTTTGGCTTCGTCTTCGGCTTAATGACATTTTAGGCCCCGACTTCGGGGACTCCTGCTACATTTTGGTGCATGTTACGCTTCAGGAAGATTCAATCGGTTGATGTGAAGACAGAAGTTGGAATAATTTGTTAAGTTTGCTTCTCTCAACAATCATTGTTCTCAGTGCTTCAGAGGTAGGAGGCGAAGCCGAAGCCGAAGCCGAAGCCGAAGCCGAAGCCGAAGCCGAAGCCGAAGCCGAAGCCGAAGCCGAAGCCGAAGCCGAAGCCGAAGCCGAAGCCGAAGCCGAAGCCGAAGCCGAAGCCGAAGCCGAAGCCGAAGCCGAAGCCGAAGCCGAAGCCGAAGCCGAAGCCGAAGCAAAGGTTTCGAAATTCATAGTCAGAATCTTTTGGTCTGGGAACCAGACTAATGCCGGTAACCCACCGTAAATTCGTCCAACTAGAGAGGGCGCCTGTCAACTTGGTCGATTCGTAAACAAAATTTATTTGCAGGTGAAACTATAAATCCAGTGCAGTGGTGAAACTCCAGATATGAAAGTTCAGCAAGAAAAGGAACGTTTTTGGAGAGACGTTGCAACTTGACTCCACTTTCTTCATATATCATCTCAATAAAGGTCAGTCATTGCAAAAATGTTAAAAAGACATGAATCTCGGACTGAGAATCATTTCCAATTTGGTGAAAAAATACTTTGAAAATCTTCTTGACTTTCCAAAGACTTTGTACACAAACGCTGAATACTGCATTCTTTCCGCCCGACATGCCCGAATAAGTTGGTGCCCAACTTATCGCCTTTTTACTTAGTAGTCTCGGTAATCGTTATCTTAAGGACCCCGTATTAAAATTAGTGATGTCCATACATGTATAATAGGGCCTAGTATAAAAGATTGAACTTTTGTTTGCACAAAAGTTGGAGCATATACACAGAAACACATGATCAATACAAACCATCTTAACCCTAAAGGGGCCGGGGGGGGGGGGGGCGGAATCCGCCCCCCCCCTCAACATCTTCCGCGATAGCTTCTAAAAAAAATTTTTTCGCGACCCGAGCTGTTATGACTTTTTAGCCTCGAGCTTTGCGCATCTTTTGATACCAAAAACATTAAAAATCGGACCACGGGTTGGCACGTAGCGAAAAATTTTCCGGCGCTACGAGCCATGAAAACTGAATTTTCCCATATACGTCGTGTACACCGAGCTGAATTGCCATTCATACATATGAATAATTAATTAGCCATAATTCCAAAACCCTTTGACCTATAGTCATGAAATTTCTTGGGCATGTTTAGGAAGAGTTGCTCTATGCATGTGCTGAGTTTCAAAATTTTTCATCACTCGATGGCCGAGATCTTAGGGGGGGGGGGGCCGAATCCCAACCTCCAAAGAGGACAGCAAGAATTGACACCGGCCAAGCCATGGAAGTGTGTCAAGACACAAAGCTTGGTAGGTTCACTTAGGCTGAAAATATGTGTGTGTTTATGGTAACATCCTAACAATTATCCAGGTTGGTAGCGAGACAATTATTTTTGTTTTTAATTTTCTTTTTTATGTTTGTCTGTCAGTCTGTTATACTTTGACTTTGTTTATTCTAGGGTGCATTGTACCTTCACCACAGACACACAATCAAGGTATCATTGGAAAGAGGACACATTGGCGTTTCACATGATCTTTAACTTATTTCAAATATTTTTTAGATTTTTTATAATTTACATTTACATCTGGGTTTCCTTGTTTTGATACACCCTGTATTGAGCAGAGCACCACGAACAGCATCAAAGTTTCAGCTATCAATTCTGAGACAATGGGAGTTGTCCCATCCAATAATGTATACTGTGGTGACTAGCAAGCTCAGACTCTCAGGCCGTTGGATTGATTTGGTTAGACTTACATGTAGCAGGCGTGGCACATTGACAAGCACCTGTTGTGTGTTGTTTAATTGAGCAATTGAGCAGGGTGTTAGCCAAAGTACTGGAACTGGTCATAAGGTTAAGGTGTTACACCAAGAATTGACTAATATCCCATGTCTGGTTTCGCCGTACTGAATAATCCAGTACTGTACAGCCAAGCCACTACTTCAATAGACCTCATGCTGAGCGGCCATCTTAGAGGACAATGCAAATGTACTGCTTGGATAGGCATGACAACTAGACCTCTTTATGTGGCCAATCTGCCTGTACACCATTCAACAACATCTGTAGGCCTCTGTAGGTTTTGTTTTTTAAAATGAACTTTTTTTTGTATAGGAAGAATTGACTCTTCTAGTCACAGACACTACGAGTTACGTCTGCCACTACCAGAGATTATACAAGAAGACGTATCCACAGCCAATTCAACAGACAACGTCATCACTCACTGTTGCCATGCCAACCAGGATGGTAAGTTAATACTTTCACACTTTGTATATCTGAATGCTGCAGATGAAGTTGCACAGCCTTGGGCAAGTTGAATCAAGGACCAATGGTTAACTAGTGGTTTGTTCGTGATGTACTGGTACCTAGCGCATGCGCACTGAAGACAAAAGTGCCAACGACTCTAGTCAAACTGTTATCATGTCAATGACCGTGAGAAAATGGTGGTTTCACAGTTTTTTAAACACTTGACGTTTCTGATTATTTACAAAAATAATAGTGGTTGTGTAGCTTAGGACACTTTACATAATCGCCATTATTATTGTACAATGGTGACAAAAGTGAGGCCACATGAACGATCCAATGGATATAATCCATGTTGTTCGATTTTCGAAGGTTTTAGATACAAAAATGCAATGCTTTAACCCTAACAGAGCCAGGTGGAGAGGGGGGGGGGGGAATCCCTGTACTTTGTACGCGAAATTTTTGCGGACAATTTTTCCACTCCCCAAGCTTTCATGACTTTGTAGCCTATTAAAAGTCTTTCGCATCTTTTGATACCAAATTCATAAAATTCCAACCCAGGGTTACTGAGCAGCGCTTCTTTTTTTTGCACTGTGCTTGGCAAAAATGGCATTTCCCCATACATACATAAGCATGATTATCATGGGTGCATGTGGTGTAACACATTAGGCAATAATTCCAAAACCCTTGATATTAATCAAATTTCTTGGGTATATTCATATTCAGTGGATCTAATTGACCTACATGTATCGCGGTAGAATTACGTTAGAATGGCGTCAACGCAGCTTGTGAAATATTGTCCAATTACATGATATTGTAGCGTAGAACGATTCTGGGGTTCCTCACACGCACTCAAAAAGGACTCCAACACAGGTATACTCGTTTCTGCTGGCTCTAGGCTGTTTATTCCTCACAAAAAAGTACACCGCAAAACACAACTATTCTCTTCAGCAACGAGGCAACAACAATACTACTGCGCATGCGCCGCCCGGAAGAACGGGCCTCCCCTGCTGGCCACCAGGGGCTCCACTGCGCGGCTCCACCGTGGAACTGCGCTGGTGCCCTCTGGCGGCCGACCGGCATGGATGCCACACCGCCCCCTTCGAGGACCTTGTTTGTCCCAAAACGGGGCGCAGGCATCCGCAACCGGACAACCAGGAAGACCCGGCCCGAAGGCACATGACACAACAAAATTACTAAAGCATTCAAAGCAACAACAAACAAAAAAATGCAAGGAAAGAACAAGAAATCAAAGAAAAAGTCTAAGGTTTAGTTGGTGGGTGGCGGCCGGCGCTGGAACTCCGTTTGCCGAAACAGCTGCTCCCAGAACTCTTGGGGGACGCCATCGGGGTAGCGCGGGGGCGGAGGCGCTCCAGGGGGCAGCATTCCTCCCAGTGAAGGTTGAGCGGACACGGAGGGATCTACGAAGTGCTGGCCGTACTGCTGTCCCTGGTACGTCTGCAGGAGACGCCCAGGCACTTTATAGGTGGCCGACCTCGTCTGCTCCATGGACTGTCCTTTCTAGCCGCCATTCGTCCCGCGCATGCTCGCACAGGGGTTCCAGCATGTGCGTGGCGGCCTCCCTGGTTGTGTTGTCTGGGTGGAGGGCGCCGGCCGTCTCCAGTCGCAGCGAGGTCCCGTCCGGAAGACTCACCCGAAACCCGCCCGGCAGAACCCTCCGCTGGCCATGCCACGGTTGGACCGGAACCTCGGGGGACATCGGGGGTTCCGTCTGCGTTCCGCCCGCCCTCCGCCCGTGTCGGCTGGGGGCGACCAGGGCTTGCTTCCGCTGCCCTGCTGAAGCGAGGAACTTGCCCCGAGCACGGCTCCAGGGGAACCGCCGGTCAGGACTCCGCAGGGTCGGTGGCTGGCAGGGTCGCTCGGCCCAGTCCTGGCTCCGCCGACCGGGCAACCTGTCCTGTTCAGGGCGGGAAGGCCGGAAGGACCGCCCCGGGTAGTCGCGGCCCCCCGGCTCCCCCTGACGACACTGGACTTACCTGTCTTCTTAGTGGCGGCGGTGAAGCCGGACCACACCGTCCGAATGGAGGTGGGTCCGGGTCCCCTGCTGGGAGAGATGAGGCGGGGACGGGGCCTGTCCCATGTCATTGTCACTGGCGTGCACCTCCAGCGCATCGGCCTCCGCCATCACCACAGCCACGCTGTCCCCTTGGCAGAAACGGTGGTGTCTGGTGCGGACATCGGCCCTAAAAAAACGGACTCCACACCCTCTCTGGCAGGGGTATGGGCGCTCCGGGTGGAGCGCCACACACGGGGTGTTTAGGTGCCTCTGCAAGTTCCCCCTCCTCCCGAGCCTCTTTTTTCACAGTGCGGGCAATGAATCGGGGCCGGGGACATCCTGCAGGGGGAAGAAAGAGCAGAGCATTTGGTTATTTGTTGGCAATAACGGCTTGGTAGGATTATCTTCCGGCCACCCCGGGTGACTCTCCCAGGAGCCAGCGCCGATGGTGGTGAAGAGGGCTGTCCCTCTTCGGGCTCGGGCAATTCCGCATCGGATCCGGCGTCCTCGCTGCCCGGTCCTTCTGGGGCAGAAGTCCCCTTCCCCGTCTGAACTGGTAGTGGTCCCTCCTTGGCTAACTGACCACCCACCCCGACCGGTGGGTCCTCCCGGGTATTGTCAGTCGACAGACTCGGTGGTAGCGTCACCTCCTGGTCTTGGGTTGGTGGTGGTCCCCCTTTTGGCAGGTTCTGCGCTACGTGCCTCCACCAGTCCACTTCGGCGTCGCCCAGATACGGCTTAAGCCGGTTGGAATGAAACACATTGGCTTTTGCTCGAGGGGATTTTTGCACGCGGAACGTGACATCATCAATCTTCTGTGTCACCACGAAGGGCCCGTCCCACCAGCACTGCAACTTGGGCGTGCGACCTACTTTATTGGAGGGGTTATACAGCCACACAGGTTGGCCAGGCTTGTAGCTGGCACTTTCTGTTCGACAATCGTAATGTCGCTTTTGATATGTTTGGCTCTTCTTCAGATGATGACGGGCAAACTCGTGGGCGCCCTCTATCTTTGTCGTCAACCCCTCCACATATACATGCTCTGCTGCGCCTGCCTTAGGTTTCTCCGGCTGGCCCACCACCAGGTCCAACGAAAGTCGGCCGAACCTCTCGGCCGAACATCAGCATGTTTGGCGTGAACTTTGCGCTGTCATGCTGGGAGGAGCGTTACGCCATCATCATGTACAGTAGGTGTTCGTCCCAATCGTCCTGGTTCTCGTGGACAAACAGGCTCAGCATCGTCTTGACTGTGTGGTTGAACCGCTCCACCACCCCGTCGGACTGTGGGGATGGAATGGCATGGTGCAGGTCTTTTGGACGCCGAGCAGCTTACAGGTGCCCTGGATGAGCTCGGCTTCGAACTCCCTCCCCTGATCCGTGTGGATCTCAAGGGGAGCACCAAACCGAGTGATGACCTGTTCGACGAGGACTCTGGCGACCGTCTGAGCCGTCTGGTCCGGGACCGGAAATGCCTCCACCCACTCCGTAAAGTAGTCGGCCACCACCATGATGCTATAATTCCCTGTCCTCGTCCTCGGAAATCGACCCGTGAGGTCGATTGCAAGGCACTCCATCGGAGCCCCTACCAGGTACTGTTGAAGTGGGGCCTTGAGGGGTCGAGGAGGTGACTTCTTTGCTCCGCACTTGTGCCACTTTTGACACCACTCTTCTGCCTGGCGTCGCATCCCCCTCCAGAACACCGGAGCCTGTCTCAGCCGCACGACGGTCCAGATAATCCCCAAATGTCTTGAAGTCCTATTGTCATGCGCCAGTCGCAAGACGTCGTCGACTTTCACCCGTGTTACCACGACCTTCCATACTGGCGGTTTGCCATTGGGCTGCTCCCACTTCACCTGCAATACGCCCTGGGACAGCCGCAGCATATCCCGCTTAGCCCACCAGTACTTCAGGCCTTCACCCAGCACCGAGACGGCCTGCCAGCTGGGTTTGGGGACCCCGTCTTCCAGCCACCGCACGATCTTGTCCAGCTCTGGGTCACTACGTTGTTCCTGTTTGAGTTCTTCCTGGTCCCAGGCTTCCAGGAGCCCTTCCGTGGTGGTGGCTTCTTCCTGCCCAGCCCCCGTAACGGCTCCCACCTGCACCTCCCCTGGTTGCGTCTTCCTGGCATCGCGCGACTTGCTCGGCTGCAAGTCAGCGTCCCGCTGAGCAAGGGGGCTTTCTTTAGTAAAGCATTCTTGACTTGCTTCTTTTGATCGCCCACACTGGCCACACGGGATTCTAGAGACGGCGTCGGCGTTCGTGTGCTTCCTACCCGCCCGATGTTCCACATCGAACTCGTAGCACTCGAGGCTGGCCTCTGAATCCACCTGGCCATCTGCCCCTTGGGTTCGCGGAAGTTGAACAGCCATCGCAGCGATCCGTGATCTGTTCGGAGCAGGAACTGTTTACCAAGAAGGTAGTGTTTGAAATAGTGAACGAAATGGACTAGGCCAGCAACTCTCTCCGAGTGGTACAGTAGTTGCGTTCGGCCTTAGACAGGGTACGGCTGCCATAGGCGACCACTCGTTCACCATCGTCCCCCTCCTGCGACAGCACTGCTCCGATGGTGCAGTAGCTGGCATCTGTGTCCAGGACGTAGCGGCGCTCCGTATTCGGGTTGCACAACACGGGTGCGGTGGTCAATGCGTCCTTGAGGTGCTCCGATGCTGACTGGCAAGCACTCGACCAGGAGAACGCCCTTTGGCTCTTGGTGGTAAGGGCATGGAGGGGGTGAGCAATCTCGGCGAAGTTCGCAATGAAGCGCCTGTAGTAGGACGCGACGCCCAGGAAACTCCGTACTTAAGTCAGGTTTGCTGGTTGCGGCCAGTTCCTGATAAGTACAGGCCGTTCTGCATCCCAAACGCCGTCTTCTCCCGGTTGTCCTCGATTCTGGGGATGGGGTAGGCGTCCTTCATCGTCACCTCATTGACTTTCCGGTAGTCGACGCAGAGCCGGACAGACCCATCCTTCTTCCGGACCAGCACCACCGGGGATGACCAAGGGCTGTGGGCTGTTTTACCTGCCGGTTGGCCTCTTGCCGTTTATGTATCGGCATTCTCCTTGGCGGTTGACGTATAGGCGTTGCTGTCCCTGTATTTATTGTGTGTCGGGTCAGTTCGGTCTGACCAAGTTTGCCGTCCGGGCCGGTGAATGCTCCAGCGAATTCCATCAGCAATTCAGCCAGTCGGGAACGTTCAACAAGATCAAGGTTCGCAGCTCCTCGCTCCAGGAGGTCTTGCAGATGGGGCGGTACCTCTCTCTAGGCATCCGTCCTCTGTCCGGTGTCACCCAAAGGGAGGTGGTTGACGGCAGATCCTTGTTGCCCGTCCTCCAGCTCAATCACATCCAGACCCTCCATCGGTGAGAAGAGAGCCAAGCGGCTGCCTTTGTAGACCGTTACAAGGTCGGTCGTCGAGTTGAAAACCCGAACCGGCACGGTTCCATTGTTTGTGTCAACCAGGCCGGTAGGGACCGCGACCCAGCAATTGTCCGTAGCCTCCAAGCTGGGGTAAACCATCCCTACTCCCATCTGTGGTTCAGTCTTTATCTCCCCCGTGAGCATCGCCTCGTGACCAGCTGGGATTATCATGTTCTCTGTCACCTGCACTCTCGCCACCATGGGTTTGTGCGTAACATCTCCCAAGGGGACCGCCTTCCCGTTAATGATGACAGCGTTGTCTCCCCATCGCCATTCGCAGTGATACTTTGACAAGAAATCAATTCCGAGTATCACGTCTAGCTCAATATCGGCCACGGTAAAGGTGTGGTTTACACGCAAATCCCCCACTTGTACGTCGAAGTTGCCCCCCTCTTGTCGGCATGAGGCTGCCTCGGAGCTGGAGATGACAGAAGGAGGTTCGGTCTCTCGGCACCGGGCCAGGCGTTGTAGATTCGCTCCGAGATCAGACTCACTGTTGCTCCGGTGTCTAGGAGGCAACGCACTGGTTTCCCCGCAATCCTCTCCGGCACGTAATTCGCCTTAGACGTCCCACCCGAGGCCGGTCTGGCCCAAACAGCCGACTCCGGCACAGGAAGTTTCGGTGTTTCCTCTTTCTGTGGTCGTGGCTGGAAGGAGGCAGACTGCCGTTTCTGACGGGGGCAGTACCGTCTGATGTGTTCAAATTCGTGGCACCCATAGCACTCCACCTGGGCACGCGCACCTGGTGTATACACAACCCAGGGGTCCGATTTGGGTTCCTCGGCAGGGGTTGGAGGAGGCTGGGCTACCGACCTCACGTCCCTAGCCATTAGTTTCCTTTTTCTGTTCTGCGCTTGCGACTCCAGAAATGCTTCTATTTCGGTCGCGAGAGTGACTGCCTTGATCAAAGTCGTCGCTTTCCTGGAGAAGATGTGACGCTGCAGCTTTTCTTCTCCCAGGGCATTGCGGAAAGCCTCAACCGCCAAATCCTCACGGGCCTGCGTGGGCAACTTCGGGTAGCTCTTCAAGACCAATCGTCGGATTGATTGTCCTAAGCTACCAAGTGACTCGTCCCGGCCCCTCGTACGCATAGACAGCTGTGCCCGGTGTAGCGGAATATGTGCTGTCACGCCAAACCGTTGCTCAAAGTTTTCCAAGATGGAGGAATATTCCTTCCGTGCCTCCGGTGTCATATCCGCCAATGCCTCCTGAGCTGCACCCTTTAGGTGAGATGCAAGGAACATCACCTTCTCTGCCTCACTCCACTGATTGACTGCTGCCACACTCTCGAAATGGATCAAGTAGTCCGACCACGACGAGATCCCGTCAAACCTGTCGGGGAGCATCAGTGGTCTCCGACCCCCTGGCCCGAGGTGATCCGGCGTCGCAGTTCCCCACTTGACTGGCACTGGGGTATTGTCTCCCCCGTCTGTTTAGGGGCCGCCCAAACATCGCCTACAGCCTGCCGTCCCGTAACGGCAGAAACTGGGTCGGTCCCCCCTAAGAGCACCGGGTGGTGACATCCCATGGGATCCCCCAATTGCAGGGGTGTACGGCCGAGCAGCCGGGTTGGTTCCGCTCCGTTGGCTTGTGTGCGGAGCAACTCGGTTCCATTGACTCCCGTGCGGAGTAATCTTGTCCCATTGGTTTGTGCGCGGAGCAACCTTGCCAGCTCCACCCCATTGGCTTGTGTGCGGAGCAGCTCTGCCCCATTGACTCCCGTGCGGAGCAGCTCTATCGGCTCCGTGCCATAGACGTCCGTGTGGAGCAACCTTGCCGGCTCCGCCCCATTGGCTTGCGTGCGGAGCAGCTCTGCCCCATTGACTCCCATGTGGAGCAACCCTGCCGGCTCCGCGCCATAGACTCCCGTGCGGAGCCGCTCTATCGGCTCCGCGCCATAGACGTCTGCGCGGAGCAACCTTGCGGGCTCCGCCCCATTGACTTGTGTGCGGAGCAGCTCTGCCCCATTGACTTGTGTGCGGAGCAACTCTGCCGGCTCCCCCCTATTGACTCGTGTGCGGAGCAACTCCACTGGCTCCGTGCCATAGACTCCCGTGCGGAGCAGCTCTGTTGGCTCCGTGCCATAGACTTCCGTGCGGAGCACCCCTGCCGGCTCCGCTCCATTGATCCGTGCGCGGAGCAACTCTACGGGCTCCCGTCCATGGACTTGTGTGCGGAGCAACTCTGCGGGCTCCCGTCCATTGACTCATGTGCGAAGCAACTCCACGGGCTCCACTCCATTGACCCGTTCGCGGAGCAACTCTGTCGGCTCTGCCCCATAGATTCCCGTGCGGAGCAACTCTGTCGGCTCCGCCTCATTGAATCGTGTGTGGAGCAACTCTACTGGCTCCCGTCCATTGACTCGTGTGCGGAGCAACTCCACGGGCTCCACCCCCATTGACTCGTGCACGGAGCAAGTCCACTGGTCCTGTCCCTTAGAGTCGTGCAGTGCGAGCCTGCTCCGAGTGGAGATCAGGACTTGCCATACTGCGATAGTGAGGACAAACGTACTGCTGGGGGAGATCCACTCCCGTTCGTGCCGCCTGAGGCGCGCTCGGACGGTTTCCCGCCCCGGGATATGGGCAAATCCAGCCTGGGGGCGCCCCGAATGGGAGGCCGCACCAGTCGTATCCATGTAAGCACCAAGTGGTGCTTCCATGTGGGGCCTAGCACTATTTTCATGAGCGTAGGGGTTGTGGGTTGCCCCAGGACAAAAACCCGCCCCCGCTGCATCAACCAGCACAGCTCAGAATCGCTCCGAATGGAACGAGACGTCTGCTGCGCCAGCGTCTACAGCACGGGGCGACCCCTCGCGGGACCTGGCATATGCCGCTTTATTACCAAGAGACTGGGGTATGTCCCGACGAAGCCCCGCCCCCGCTGCATGGGACAGCACAAATCGGGATCGCTCCGAATGGAACGAACCGTCTGCTGCGCCGCCGTCTACAGCACGGGGCGGCTCCTCGTGGGACAGGGTACCAGTCATTGATAATTTATGGTAATGAGCATGCCCACCCCCTGCAGGGGCAGACGTACTGCAATGACTTAACCCCCTGCCAAAGTCCCAAAATTCCACGTTACCATTCCCCACATCCTCCCTCACCAGCAAATCCTGTCCCAGAAACCCCTTTGTTTCCCCTTCCTTCCCACCAAAACTCCCCAGACTACCCCGCAAGAAGAATTCCAACTCGTCCACCGAGACGAAAGCACTACCAGCCGCTCCACTAGACGGGCTCCCACTCCGTGAGCCCGCACTCCAGCCTGCCTCCTCGCCGTGTGGCGAGTTGGGTGCCAGACTTCCGTGATCTCCTGATTTCATTGCAGAAAATCTCTGAAAAAATACCTGTTTTTTCGCCTTCTGCGTGCTGCCGCTGCCACCAATGTATTGTAGAACAATTCTGGGGTTCCTCACACGCACTCAAAAAGGACTCCAACACAGGTATACTCGTTTCTGCTGGCTCTAGGCTGTTTATTCCTCACAAAAAAAGTACACCGCAAAACATAACTGTTCTCTTCAGCAACGAGGCAACAACAATACTACTGCGGAAGAACGGGCCTCCCCGGCTGGCCACCAGGGGCTCCACTGCGCGGCTCCACCGTGGAACCACGCTGGTGCCCTCTAGCGGCCGACCGGCACGAACGCCACAATATTCAAATGGATGCAGAATGTGCAAAATCTGAGACAAACAAAAAAAGTGTACAAAAACTCCTTAGGGTTGAAGGAGCGTAGCTAACTCGCAAACGGTGATAGGTCAATTATGTGCCAAATTTCATAAATTTCATAGCAAATACACTCTTTGGGCTTCATCTACTCATGCAGTGGCATCCTTCCAGACCCAGACAGGGTTTCAGACATTCACTCCATGCCCACACCACAGCACAACAAGCACCTTCAATCATTCAATGGTTCCTGGACATGTAGTGACGTCATTGCAACTGCAGATCAGCTTATTGCTTTAATGCCATTGATTACATCATTCTTCAATTCCCTGACCCTCAAAATATCAAATTAATGACCTGGAATCTCATCACAACCTTATTTTCTACATGTACATTTACTTGCTCTATGAGCTCGGTAGTAGATTTTGTAAAAAAAATAAAAAAATATTTGATTATTGACAAAGTGCTACAGTGTGGACTTGACTGTGTTTTCTAATGCAAATTGATGGAAATAAACTGTCTTTCTTGAAGTTGTGTGACTCCTTTCATTTGGTCTTTACCGCATCTAATACTTTGTGAAACTACACAATAACAAACATGTGGCAGGGCTAGTGCACTTTTACATGTATGAAGAGTGTCCAGGGATAATTTGAAGTGTTTTGTTTGTTTACCATACTTTTGTCTGGGCGGTTCAAAGTATAAATTGTATGAATTTTTTTTTGTTATAATGCATGTTTATTTCAGGTGTCATGGTGCTGATATCTGTTCAAATAAGTGTAGATTACAGACAAGCGACAACAGTGGCCTGTAAAGAGATGCAGGGTGATTGACAATGCTGACGGTTCAAATGTCATTGCTGAGTGTTTTTTTGGCACGCTGTGGGGTCTTGGATCTTGCATACGTTCTCCTTCAAAAACTCCTTGAAGAAGTTGTAGCGTTTTAACTCGATGTGTCGGCCTTGCACTTAGTACATGTATAGGCCCTAATGTCCTCAATTGAGACTTTCATTCCAAACCCACTGAGCAAGCTTAGTCTTGTTGCAGTGACTTGTACGTGGTACAGGTATCCATTGGACTGGTTCAGGAGTTACATATCAAATAGAGGGCAGTTTATTTCTTACAATTCTTACAATCCCCTGAGCAGCTAATGAAAGTGTTCTTCTTGGTCACCCGTTGTCAATTTAATGAAGCATGCTGTTGTTTTACAATGGTCTCAGTAGGGATTGGTAATGTTCTGAATTACTGTGTGATGATATCTTAGGATATATTTTAATTGTCATGATTGTTGTTGTTAATTTCTTTTTCCTGTTCGGCTTTTGAACTTTGTCAAGTTAACTTTTCCTATTCAAAGACTGCTGTGATGGTTTCTGAATTGAAAGTCAAAATCATTGTTTATAGGCATACCCCTGACGCAGGAATCATCGTATTTTGACTGTAAATGGATTAGGAACCAATCCCATGGCTGCCCTGGAAATGCTGCACCTTATTTCTTTATGAAATCTAGCAAACATAAAGGGTTTAAGTTGTATAGTTTTGAGGCTTCATGCAGCTAGGCTAGTGCCTTTTTTGGAAGAGTGTCCAGGGACAATTTGAAGTGATTTGTTTGTTCACTTTCGTCTGGCTGGTTCAAAGTGTGATTTGTAGGGATTTGTTTGTTATGTGTGTTTATTTTGGGTTTCCTAGGGGCTGATATCAGTTCGTATAGATTACAGACCAGTGTTGGAGCAAAGGCTTTGACCCTTAAGGCCAAGGCCAAGGCCAGGGCCAAGGCTTTGACCCTCAAGGCCAAGGCCAAGGCCAAGGCTTTGACCCCCAAGCCTCGAGGCCAAGGCCAAGGCTTTGACCCCCAAGCCTCGAGGCCAAGGCCAAGGCTTAACCCTCAAGGCCAAGGCCAAGGCCAAGGCCCTGTTTTATGAAATGACCACTGATATAGAACTAATTATAGTCACATGAGTGACACATCATCACGCAAGGGCGGATCCAGAACACAATTGGGGGGGGGCAAAGAAATTTTGATCCCCCCCAAAAAAAGTGGATCAAAAAATGACGGCTTTGGCTTTGGCTTTGGGGCCCGCTTAAGGGCCCCAAAAAGTTTTGGATTCGAGATGCTCTGTGGTGCGATTTGAGGCAATTTCTGACCATTTTAACCGATGTTTTTTGAGGAAAAGATGGTGGTGTACTCATTGCCTGCCTTTTTTACGACGTCACATAACAAAAATGTTTTTTTGGGGGGGGGGGGGGGGGGAGCATGGTCCCTTTTGGCCCCCCTGGATCCGCCCTTATCATCACGAATTGCTCGTTACGAAGAACAACATTTCTTTAATTGCAATCAACATGCTCCCATAGGCCTACACCATTTTATGACTGCACTGTATCTATTAAAGTATAAGTTCAGGTCTTCAATATGGTTTAACTAAACAAAATAATGATTTACTTCTATATTGACACACAATTCTCCCAACTGTAACAAAAGGGGGATCCAAGAAACTGATTTGGGAATTTTTTATTTGCTGGCCCAACATGGTCAGAAATATCAGCATTATCTAAAACAGATACATGCAAATCTTTAGCACTTATCAGGGAGACATATACAACCAATCAGATCTATTCCATAGTTATATGCAATTAAAGTGATCATCTCATTAGCCCCACAAGTGTACGGAATATTTTTGCAGCAAATCTACTACAATGGTAACAAATTGTGATGCTACAAAAGTGGAAGTGTGCCCAGCACACAAATCTACAGGGTGCTTCCCTCCTCCATGGTAATACAAAATGGTTACAGCAAAATTTCGAACAGATTTATCTGGAAAATGCAAAAATCTATGGGCCTTGAAGAGCCTTGACTCAAAATTGCAAGGCCCTGAACCCTCAAGGCCAAGGCCAAGGCCAAGGCTTTTGCCCTCAAGCCTCGAGGCCAAGGCCAAGGCCCTAAAATCCAGCCTTAAGGCAGCCTTAAGGCCAAGGCCCAGCATCAAGGCACTACATCACTGTTACAGACTACAGACAACGGCGGCCTATAAAGAGATGCAGGATGATTGATAATGCAGACGGTCCAAACGTCATTGCTGAGTGTTTTTTTGACACACTATGGGGTCTTGCTGGGATCTTGGATGATACGTTAACACCAAAATACTCCATGACAAAGTTTTAGCTGTTTTAACTTGAGATGTTGGCCTTGCACTGAGTACATGTACATGTATAATGTCCTCAACTGAGACTTTCAGGTCCAACCCAACTTGACAAGCCTAGTCAAGATGCAATAACTTGCGCGTAGTACAGGCATTCATGGACTGGTTCAAATAGAAAGCAGTTTATTAGTTCTTACAACCCCCTGAGCAGCTAATGACAGTGTACATGTGGAGCCTGTTATGTCTTTTTGTTACATTGAAACAGCAAAGTGACTTTAGTGAAAAAAATAGACACCCAGAGATAAAATCCCCTTGACTGAAACTATAACAAATGCAATGTTCACATGCAATCACGTAATCATATCCTATCACTATCCTTTTAGACAGCTTTACAGGGTCCCAGCTTTTTAAACGTACGTTCATTCCAATTGGGATACAACTAACCATGTGACCTGCCAATGGAACCATGTCACATGACACAGTCCCTGGGAATCAAGCTTATGTGTCGTCCACCAAGAGTGTTCTTGGTGTCACCTAACATCCAACATCCCTGGGACTGAGCTTACGTGCCGTTTAAACTGATGGGTTGCTGGTGTCATGCAACTGGTGAACCTTGCAATATCCCTGGGAATGAGCTGACGTGTCGTATAAATTGTTGGATTGCTGGCGTCATGTGACTGGTGAACTTTGCAACATCCCTGGGAATGAGCTGACGTGCCTTTTAAATTGATTGGTTCCTGGTGTCATGTGACTGGTGAACTTTGCAATATCCCTGGAAATGAGCTCACATGCAGTTTATGTGCTCTATAGATGAGGGAATGCGCCGTCCAATTGGAGACCAGGGCCCCTGGGTATCACGCAACTTGTTGATGTTAAGATTCTTTAATTAACAATGACCTAGAAATATCCGTCAGTTTCATTGGTGGATATCGAGTGGGTGTGTGCACAAAGAAATCACGTGCAAAGAGATAATATGCAAATGTCGATACCAAAGCCGTCATATATAAGATTTTGCATGCGAGGGTTTCATCAGATTGATGACGTGGCATTCAGCCTTTGCATGCCTTCATTTAATGAAGTCTGCTTGCAGACATTGAGTTGTACTCAATGGACTGGAGTTTTTGCATCCTTTAGAGTGTACACGTACATGTACATAGTGTAATGTAGCCCTCCATTCTGCCCAGAAAGGTAAGAGTTTTAAGCTGCTTTATCCGATGAGAAATTCAAGTATTGTGGAACTTTTCACGATTCTGAACTTGTATTTGAAACGTCTTCTTCACAGTTTGGCATCACGGTGACTGTAGCCATTCACGTACATGTACTCGCGTAATTGGCAGAGAGACTTTGCAATTTGTGGTACCCTATTGTTCCCCCTCAAAAGCAAAGCTGGAATCTGTACGGGCAGCAAAAAAATAACCCTTTATGGCAGAGCAAGATACTTGAATTTCTGATTGAAGAGAAATGAAAATGTTGTGGTTCATTAGTTACATTTACACAATTCTGAACTTGTATTTAAAACGTCATCTTCACAGTTTGGTATCAGGGTGACCGCAGACATTCATGGACTCCCGTAATTGCCAGAGGTACCCTATTGTTTCCCCTAGGGCAGCAAGAATATATTACCCTTATAAATGCATTACGGCAGAGTAAGAGAGCAATGATTTTGTATCACTAGGACAGACATGAGTAAACCTATTGTGCTTTCATAAGGGAATAAATAGGTACTTGGCTGGTTTTTAACACTATGTTGAAGACCGGTTTGGAGTGTGGACAAAAATTGGAGTATACAAGAATACATTGTTTGGATATAAGTATTACTTTCGAAGTATTCTTTATGTTTTGAGTTTTGGGCAGGTCATTACACTATTGTTCAATGTGCCTGGTTTTGGTAAGTTTTTCAACAACCTTTGTGCGGGGTACTGTAATACAAAAAAAAAAAATCTTGGGTGGAGGAAACCAGAAAATCCTATTGTGAAAATTGTCAGAGTATCAATTGAAAAAAAACTCTGAGTGGGAAAAAATGGGAAGTTTTTTGGGAGTTATTTTGCTAACATCCCTATTAATACTTACTAAAGGGCCTAACTTTTTTTGAAATACAACTACAGTTTTTTTCAAAAAACAAATAAATTTGGTGTCAGTTTATCAGGATCTCTTTTGATTAAACAGACTAGTTTGTTTCTGCAATAAAGTAGTTGATGCCCCCTAGCTTACCGAAGTTTGGGAAAAAGAAACATTCTGCTTCACGTACTAACTATAGTATAACACAACGTCAGTGAGTGGAATGATGTGATTTTGTCTGATTCCCTGTTGCAATATTACTTTCAATATTGTCCCCAATTTTCATCCTAATTTCTATGTTTTACTGGCTAGTTGTTAAGGTCATACACAGAGATAAACTAAAGCCCTGTCCGCACTGGACTTTTTTTTTGGAAGGTTTTACCGAGACGATGGTAAAATGAGAAATGGTCAAATGTGACCACTGTCCGCACTTGGACTTTCGACACGGGAAAATTTACCCAGACCGCGTGGGAGAAGTAACCGAGCTGCCACAGTGTCAGTATAATGACTCACCGTCCACAGAAAACAAATTGCCGATCACATTTTCAGCCGCCGATACGCACAGTAATATTACACACGCCATTTGCATGCACAACATAATCGTTTACACGATATTATTTCATCTTGACACGCTAAATCTTGACGAAAAGGCCTATAATTTTGACGCATTTGTGATGCACGTCGTCGAAGCCATGCCGCTGTACGGTGTTCCGTGCGGCAGCAGTGCCATCAGTATTCGTTGGTTACCATCGCATGCTCACAGAATCGAAGCTATGATGTGGGCCAGGAACCAGTGACTACGGCCTACGTATGGTACCGGACCATGATGTTCCGTGCATGACTACAGTAGCGTATCAGGACGAATTTGGATCGTAGAAAATAACATACATCGGTGGAGAAAGAGAATTTCCGCAAATAAATTCTCAGAACGTGATCTCTCTTCTCTGTGTATGTATTTGTCCGTTGAAATATATATTTTAACGAGATTTTACCACTCGGACTTGATGATACACCGCAGCGTGTTTCTACAAAATGTTCGGCAACTGCACGTGCAGGTTCGTGCGGTCTCTGTATGCATAACAGGGCGCTCGGGCCGGATGTACGCTTTCCTGAGCCGCTTTTACCGACTCGCACTGTCCGCACTGGACTTATCGTCTCGGGAAAAGTGACCTGGTCAGTTTTCCTGGGCGCGTGGGAAGTTTTCCTGGGCAGCAGTTGGCCAGTAAAAGTAACCGCTGGACTCAGGAAAAGTAACCGAGAGGAAAACGTCCTAGGCTGTCCGCACTGGACTTAAAATGGGAAAAGTACCCATAGTCTCGGTTAGTTTGACCAAAAAAAGTCCAGTGCGGACAGGGCTTTTATCTGGCAAAAAAAAAACTTCAAGAAAGATCAACCGTTAGCCAAATTAATGTAGTGATGGGGTGTGGCATCAGTACACAGTGCATTTGTGTGTAGTGAGTGGGCGTGGCATCAGTGCACAGTGCATTTGTGTGTGGTGAGAGGGTGCGGCATCACTGCACATTGCATTTGTGTGTAGTGAGAGGGCGGGGCATCAGTGCACAGTGCATTTGTGTGTAGTGAGGGGGCGTGGCATCAGTGCACATTGCATTTGTGTGTAGTGAAAGGGCGGGGCATCACTGCACATTGCCTTTGTGTGTAGTGAGAGGGTGGGGCGTCACTGCATATTGCATTTGTGATTTTGTGTGTAGTGAGGGGGCGGGGCATCACTGCACATTACATTTATGTGTATTGAGCGGGCGGGGCATCACTGCACATTGCATTTGTGTGTAGTAAGGGGGTGGGGCATCACTGCACATTGTATTTGTGTGTGGGGTAGGGCATCACTGCACATTGCGTGTGTGTTTAGTGAGGGGGCGGGGCATCACTGCATATTGCATAAGTAAGTGGGCGAGGCATCACTGCTTAGTGCATTTGTCCTATTTCTTTTGATTTGGTTCAAAGATAAAATCTTGAAGTACTTTGTTTATTTCTGTAGTGTATTTATTCAGGGCGTCTTTTGATTTTGAAAAAAAAAACACCTGACGCATTACACACAAAATTACAGATAATGACAATTTACAAAGGATATACAATCAATGACCCAAATTGTCAGGGTGTGTGATTTCTGTGTGAAATCTGTGTCCTGTAGTTTCCTTAAAGATTTTGAGCTTGCAAGTCCAAGATACGAGCCACATAGGCATGCCACGAGCGGCTCGCTAACCCATCTGTACACATACTTAATATGGTAGAGGAATTTTAGGTGGGGAAATTGGTCATGGCTAGGCTCTGATCGACTGATACGATGGCTATGTACGGTCATATGTTTGCCTTATACGGACTAGTAAACTTATCAAACAACTGCCCTGGAATCGGTCCATTTTATTTCATAAAGAGAACATAAAAAAAATGACATTTTTATCAACAGACTCTTAAAGTCTGCTCCATGCAGGTAATTAAGTGTAATTACTGGATGTGAAGAGTGTCAAAGGGATGGTTTGAAGTGGTCTGTTTGTTTACTTTTTGTCTGGCTGGTCCAAAGTATGATTTTCAGTGATATGATTTGTATATTATTTGTGTTTATTGTGGGTGGATACTTGGACCAATATCAGTTCCAATAGTTGACAGAATACAGACTACCGACACCGACGGCCTTCATAATAAAGAGATGCCTGGTGATAATTGCAGACGGTTCAAATGTCATTGCTGAGTACTGCATCAGTGATGTGAATCTCATCACTTGATGGTATGACAGGATTGGATATTTGCTCATCACCACGCGCATTTGACGGTATTTGTGTCCTCAAAGTGAAACGATGGAAGTGGGGTTGGATGGGAGTTGTATCCTTTGATGCTCGGGGGTTGGGGGGGGGGGACACAATGAAGATCCCTTCCAGACAGTCTCTTATGTTTAATGTACTGTCGGGAGCCGCGAGGTGCGATCCCGGGGATGGTGGTTAAGGTTGCTCGCCACGGGGGTGAAGAAAAGCTTCCTCTCGGGAACAGACTTCAAATTTTTCCAAAACGATATTTTATTCCCAGATCAGACTTGCTTTTGAGCACAAACGAAATATAACAAAAGCAAAACCCCTAGAGAGAGAGAGTGAAGAATAACAAAGTTTGAGTAATCTTACTCCCTATGTCGTGAATTCAGATAAGTTAAAAACTTATTCCAAGTTATTTGAAATCAATGTTATTGTAGCTCTTTTAAAGTAAAGATACTTAAGTACTCAAAGATGAAATGAAATTTGTTTGTTTTTCTTTGCTTTAAATATAGTTTGACTCACCCAATGCAGTTAAGAAATAAGGTCTGGTTCTATGATTTATGCCCTCACACTCCAGCCATAGGATGAGGCCTAGTAGGACATACTACAATGTACCGGGTGAAGCCCTGTTAAGTTTACATGCAAAGAAAAACTTCATAGGCTAATAATTAAATCATGGAAATGCCTACATAAAAGTACATGTACAGGCACCGCACTGCGTACTGAAGTACAAAAAGCAATAAAATCAATACAACAGACTGCGCAGTGAAAACTACGTGACGCATCTCGTACTGACCATGGACGTCTAGCGTATAAAGTACAGCACATATGCACACATTGCATGATTTGATGAAACAAGCCTGACCCGACCTCTCACTAGAAAGTTTAGTATTTTCTCCATCCTAATGCACATATCAAACTAAGGCATATACCAAAGGTCTCTTGAAAAGTCACCCTTTTACATCATATGTGGTTGAGCACGGGATGGTCGTGCGAAACCCACAAAAAGGTAACAAACTTACGTCCAAAATTTGCGGCCGCCCGCCTGTTTGGTGTGAGCATTCCAGAGAGAGAGCGAGCAAACTTTTGAGAAAAATCCTCATAAAATAATATCTAAATGACCTACATTAATTACAGTTGTAAGTCAAAACATCCGAATGATACAATTATTAAAGTTTCGACCAGGGTTCAAAAACCTTATACGCGTACATTGACTTTTATATAATAAAGTTGGCACTTATTATTCATCGAAGGTATACATGCAGTAATCTTTCCGTGCGCGGGAGACACGGAGGTCGAAGGTTCTTATGTTTCATATGACAATATGTAAATTACAGAACCTATGCAAATGACTACGTATAGCCCTATTTGCATATAAATGAATAATAATTTGTCCAACTGTCTGAGAACAAAACATAGAGGTCGCACTCTTCAATCCACGGTCTCCGACATGCAGTACCATCAGCAAATAATAACTAGTGACATTGAGGCACTGATACGGAGCATGAGGATAAATGAGGAGAGGGAAAACATGGGTGGGGCATGCCCCTCCCTCCACCCACTGCTGTTCTAGATGTTTTGAGAAATGCTGTACTACAGAGAAGAACGTTGCCAAAACCTTACATCACTTTTTCATTCATCAACTATTCTGTCATTGTATCCAAGCAGTAACGGACTTGTTATCAACATCACTGCACTGTCAGCTGCAATCATAACTTATGTCAGCCGGTGCAATCATTCTAATATAAAATGGTCATTTCATGGAGTTTACGTACGAATAACGCAGCTGATCTTTCCTGCTTCATGAAGCACATTCCGTCCTACTTTCTTGTTGACTGATAAATGTACTTTTAATTTCAAAATGTTTATGACTGAATGATCCATAAAATCAATTAAGGCTTGCAATTAAAGAGAAAATACAACATTTGCAAACATCAAAAAATAAAACTACCAAATCATTTTGAAATACCTTGCTGGACTGTTAATGAATGACAGTGCAAAACATCCTGTAAAATCAAGGCACCTGGTATACTGTCATTTTCAAGAAAAGTGGTATTTTTGTATCAATTTCCAACGCTGATCAGCCGATCAGCATTGGAAAAAACTGGCTTTTTTTCAAATACTGGCCCCAGTTGACCATCGCAATTGTTTGCAATCGCTTACACACCTATGAACGGGTACAAGCCAGCTAGACTGGTTCCCTGACCTTACAATTCCCCAATATATGTAAACTGCTCTGTTTCTTCTTAAATGGAGTCAGGGAACCAGACTACAGGAAAATGATTGTTTTTCTTGGTTTTTATAGCATTTTCGAACCCAAAACCTCAAAAAAGTCAGTGTAACTATATTTGCTATATATTTCCAACCCCCCAATTCCATCCATTTCTGAAAATTACAGCAAAAGCAAATGATGTATATTCCCTTTAAAGCTTTAAGCTCCAAATATTCAAAAGGAAGAAGCGAATTTTAACTTGTATCATTAAGTTGGTTGAAATTTTTCCTAGTCCCAGAGGGCCAGCCTGGTATCGTCTTGATAGCTTACTGACTGACTGACTGACTCCCCCCCCCCCCCAACTAACTGACTGACTGTCACTTGTGACTAAGACTATGACTAAGTGTCCCTTGTGACTGGACCAGGACTATAGGTTTGCAAGGCTTGCCAATTCTTGCCTATCAAAGGCAGGCATCTCCTAAGCCATACACATGGTCCTTTTCAGCAAATTATATCTTGGTTTACATTTGATCTGTTTTCTTTCTAATAAAAATAGCACAGGCATTAGGCAATATTGCAAATCTACCATTTAATTTGAATACGGTGGGTACGCTAGTATGGAAGTGCAATAATTAAATGGAGTATAGCAATAGGTCATGGATGTGCAGCAGTTCCAGCACTGACCCTCATGGATACAAAATGGCGGAGACATAATGGCTTTATATTAAAACATACCTATGTCAAATAAACGGATTACTCCCAAACAAATGCTGCATGTATCATTGGCACACAGCATCCATGCAAGGGCAGATCCAGAACACAATTTTTGTGGGCCCCCCCCCCCCCCAACTTTGGTCCCCCAAAAAAGTGGATCACAAAATTACGGCATAGGGTTCGAGGCCCCAATTTTTTTGGATTCTAAATGCTCTGTGGTGCGATCTGAGGCAATTTCTGACCACTTTGACCAATTTTGTTTTTGAGGAAAATATAATGTTGTACGAAGGCCCCCGTTGCCCCCCCCCCCCGGATCCGCCCTTGCATCCATTTTGCTATATTGTCGTCTTCTCTGCATTGATCGTTGTCACTCATTGTCGGTTTTTGTTTTTACCTATCTGCAGGAAATAGTTTGCTTGTGTTGGAACGTGGTCCTATTCTGACAAATAATGGGAAATCCTCAGAGTAGATTCGCTCCAAGAGGTTTGTTGAAGATGGACAATCATCAGCACTGTACATGTAGTGCAATTTGAAATCTACTTTACACCTGGTCTATGTATAAATGCTCAGACAAAATCTTGAAACCTCAACTCTCAAACAGCGTCCAGCTATTGTATGTCATCACACAAACCAATTTACTCCCAGGTAGAGCATAAACGCAAAGTATCTCACTTTATAGTTCACCATATATTCAGGGGGGTGATTTGTCCGGATTTTTCTGGATTTCCGGAATTTTGGTCAAACGTCTGCAGAATTGTTTCCGGATTCTGGATTTCCAATGTTTTCTGTTTTCGTAATATTGCCCGAAAACTTTTGGCGAAATATAGGCCCTAATTTACAATAATGGATATACTGGTGACAAGTCTAATAAGCAATGCGGTCAAGAACCTGATAGACATCAATGCAGGGTGCGCAGTGGAGTACTTGAGGACCAGACTAAAAATTATTTTCAATGGGTTTGCATCTCGTGTTTGTATCGCGTGTGGATGGGTGAATATTGTGTATTCCGAGTAATAGGCCTTTACTCTACGAATCGCCTTTTTTTACATTTGGAGATGGTCGGGCGAGTAGGGTCCTAGGATCTTAGAGTACATGGCAATACCAATAACTTATTTTGACCATTTTCACTCGTACCCCCTATCAAATCTTCAGATTTCATCCCCAAAACAGTCCTCAAATTGCCTGATGTGCCCCTGTGGGAATTGAAAATTCAAATGGTGGTGGTTGGGTTCACATACCTTTGGGAAGAAACGAGAAATTTCACCTTCAATTCAAGAAACATCCTTGTCACACACGCCTTGTTGTTAATTTGTCACCTGACCTATCACAGGGCACTTTGATTGGTCACCAATCCAGGTGACCAATCAAAGTGCCCTGTGATTGGTCTGTCTAATGCCAGTCAATTTTTCCTGAATTCAAAATGGTAGTGCTCTATTAACTGACCTTTTCAGCCATTACATGTATGTTTGTGCTCTCTTAATTTGTAAATGCCTCTTTTCAGTGCTATTTACAGTGTATAAACAAATGTGATTACATTTAATAAAATTTCTTTTCAGAAACAAACTTGGATGATGAGCACCCTCAAGTTCCAGGTACCGGTAAGTTATAAAGCCTTTACTATACCGTACCTCATACATATTCACGCATAGGTTCTGGGTAAGTTATAAAGCCTATACTATACCTCATACATATTCACGCCCAAGTTCTGGGTAAGTTGTAGATCCTTATATTCATTTACACTGTGTAGTTTGTTTGGACAAATATCATCAATGAATAATTGATGATCAGCGGGTATCTCACTCACTTTGAACCGGAGCAACCCTCACATTGTTCCGAGGTATCTCACTGGAATCGGAGCAAACACCGCATCGTATACATGTACATGTATCATTTCTAGCACGATGCTGCTCTGAGGTAGCCCCCATTGATAGCAAGAGTTTTTTACCTGCTATTTCACAAAGCAAAACCCTTGCCCTGCGTGCCCGCAGCTAACGGTACTTTTCTGCAACCAGGTTTAGTCAATGACCATAGTGTGCATGCGTCAGTTGGTAACTGAATGATTCTTGGACTTCCATTAAAAAAACCCCAATGATAATCAAAGTCTGCCTGTGTAACAAACGTTATGTCAAAAAAGATTTCAGTATTTCCTCATGTCAAGTTCTTCAGACGATTGAACAGTTGAGCAAAAGAAGGACTTGGGTTAACAGGACCACTTAAGATGAAATGGAGTGATTTATAGACGGGGGGAATTGTAAAGTGAAAGAATCAGTCTAGCTGGCTTGTACCCCTTCACAGATGTGTAATCTATTGCGGAATAACTAAATATGAAAAATTAGGGGCAGTTTTTGAAAAAAGCCAGTTTGTGTTGGAAAAATGGAGTTTTCTTGAAAATGTCAACACACCAGGAACCACGATTGTACAGGATGCTTCAGACTGTCATTCCCTAACAATCCAGTAAGGTATTTTGTGATAATTTGACTATTTCATTTGTTGATGTTTGCAAATGTTGTATCTTCCCTTTAACAAGCATACAGAGCAAAGATATGTGCAAGCAAAAAATGTTTTTTAAATTTGCTGTTGGAAAATCGTGCTCAATGATCAAAGTTGTAACATTTAGTATGGACAGACCGTTTTACAGGTACATTTAATATTTCATTTTCAGAATCAAATGTGGACGATGGGAAGCCCCAAGTTGCAGGTAAGTTATAGAGCCTAACAGACCCTTCGCATGGTGCGCCATGACAGTGGGCAGGTATTTGTTTCTGGGTGATACACTTGATTAGGTACTTTGTGCTTGTATTGTAACTAAATTTAAATAAAACCTGCTCGCTGTCATGGCGCACCTTGCAAACGGTCTATATAGTGGTGTTTTTTTAACATTATTTTGATGATCAGCCATGCTGATATATTTCAATTCTATCAAAAATCTAACGCCTTTTTATTTTGGTTTATCAATGAACTACTTTTTCTACAACCAGGTTTAGTCAATGATCATAGTGCACATTTGTCAATGATTCTTAGACTCCTCTTTGAAAAATAAAGATTGTAAACAGGTTTTTAAAGTGGACAGTGGCTGGATTGGAGACTAATCTGTTTTACATTTTTCTTCTTCATAATTTTAGAAGAGACATCTTCACCAGCAGTTGAAGACATTCCTTCTACCCATCCCAGTGAGTCAGCATATTTCATATTTTAATCTGAGACAGAGGAATCTATCAGAATCAGAGTATTTTCATTTTTGTTTGTTGTCTGCTTGCTGCAAGGCAACACAGACAAGAAAATGTGTATCTCTTTGTCTTTGATTTGTTTTTAAGCAGATTAGTAAAGAATTAGAGTGAGATTTGAACGTTAACCTCTGAATCACCGTTCCAGTGCTCTACTAACTGACCTACATTGTATTCAGCCATATTTTGCGTTCTTCTGATTTGTATGCCTCTTTTCACAGTGCAGTGCTATTTTTACTGTAAAGGCAAATGCAGTACATTGAATATTATTTTCTTTTCAGAAACAAACCTGGATGATGAGCTCCCCACTGTTCAGGGTAAGTTATAAAGCCTAGTACTATACCTCATACATATTCACGCCCAAGTTCTGCATAAATTATGAAGCCTATACTTTACCTTATACATATTCACGCCCAAGTTCTGGGTAAGTTATAGATCCTTACATACATTTACATTGTGTTTAGTATTTTTTGACAAATAAGATCAGTGATGTTAATTTTAATTGATGATCAGCGAGTATCTCACTCACTCTGAACCGGAGCAACCATCGTATCGCACCGGTATATACCATTCCGAGGTATCTGACTTGCTCACTTAATTGGAATCGGATCAAACACCGCATCCTATGTACAAGTACATGTATCATTCCGAGCGCAATACGGCTCAGGTAGCCCCCCATTGAGGGCAAGAGTTTTGCACCACCTATTTCACAAAGCAACTGCCCTTACCCTGCCTGCAGCTACCGGTATTTTTCTGCAACCAGGTTTAGTCAGGGACCATAGTGTGCATGCGTCAGTTGGTAACGGAATGATTCTTGGACTTTCATTAAAAAAAACGCAATGATAATCAAAGTCTGCCTGTGTAACAAACGTTATGTCAAAAAAGATTTCAGTATTTCCTCATGTCAAGTTCTTCAGACGATTGAACAGTTGAGCAAAAGAAGGACTTGGGTTAACAGGGCCTTGAATTACTATTCTCATTTGTGAGAAAGGATCTTCATCGATTAAAAAAACTGTTTGAAACTCAATGGAACTGTTTCCTTCTGTCCAGTGACAAACATTATGTTCACCAGGCATCCTCCACCCTATAATTTCTTAAGGGTGTGGAAAGTTTGCTTAAAAGATCACTCAATATTAACATTGATGGTATTAAATAATAATTTGAATAAAATTACTGAATTTGTTCATCTTGCTTAGAAATTATGGTTAGGAAAAAAATGTCTGTCCACTTGACAAGCGTTACATCTTTACGATGTACCTTTCATAGCTTCTTAATATTGATCGTAAACTTTCTAGATTAAAGGGAATGTACAACATTTTGCTTTTGCTGCAATATTCAGTAATAAATGGATTTGGAGAATTTGTATGTTATAGCAAATATTGTTAAAATGACTTGTTTCACGTTATGGGATGGTAGATGCTGGATAAACCAATCATGTTCTTGTAGTCTGGCTCCCAGACCCCACTTAAGATGAAATGGAGCGATTTATAGACTGGGGGAATTGTAAAGTGAAAGAATCAGTCTAGCTGGCTTGTACCCCTTCACAGATGTGTAATCTATTGCGGAATAACTAAATATGAAAAATTAGGGGCAGTTTTTGAAAAAAACCAGTGTTGGAAAAATGGAGTTTTTCTTGAAAATGTCAGCACACCAGGAGCCACGATTGTACAGGATGCTTTAGACTGTCATTCCTTAACAATCCAGTAAGGTATTTTGTGATAATTTGACTATTTCGTTTGTTGATGTTTGCAAATGTTGTATCTTCCCTTTAACAAGCATACAGAGCAAAGATGTGTGCAAACAAAAAAATTAAAAAAAATTTGCTGTTGGAAAATCATGCTCAATGATACGCAGTTGTACGCTTCACAGGTACATTTAATATTTCATTTTCAGAATCAAATGTGGACGATGGGAAGCCCCAAGTTGCAGGTAAGTTATAGAGCCTATTAAACAAACCCTTTGCATGGTGCGCCATAACAGTGGGCAGGTATTTGTTTCTGGGTGATACACTTGATTAGGTACTTTGTGCTTGTATTGTAACTAAATTTAAATAAAACCTGCCCGCTGTCATGGCGCACCTTGCAAACGGTCTATATAGTGGGTTTTTTTTTTTACAAATATTTTGATGATCAGTCATGCTGATATATTTCAATTCTATCATAAATCTAATGCTTTATATTTTGGTTTATCAATGAACTACTTTTTCTACAACCAGGTTTAGTCAATGATCATAGTGCACATTTGTCAATGATTCTTAGACTCCTCTTTGAAAAATAAAGATTGTAAACAGGTTTTTAAAGTGGACAGTGGCTGGATTGGAGACTAATCTGTTTTACTTTTTTCTTCTTCATAATTTTAGAAGAGACATCTTCACCAGCAGTTGAAGACATTCCTTCTACCCATCCCAGTGAGTCAGCATATTTCATATTTTGATCTGAGACAGAGGAATCAATCAGAATCAGAGTATTTTCATTTTTTTTGTTGGCAGCTTGCTGCAAGGCAACACAGACAAGAAAATGTGTATCTCTTTGTCTTTGATTTGTTTTTAAGCAGATTAGTAAAGAATTAGAGTGAGATTTGAACGGTAACCTCTGAATCACCGTTCCAGTGCTCTACTAACTGACCTACATTGTATTCAGCCATATTTTGCGTTCTTCTGATTGTATGCCTCTTTTCACAGTGCAGTGCTATTTTTACTGTGAAGGCAAATGCAGTACATTGAATATTATTTTCTTTTCAGGAAAAAACTTGGATGATGAGCTCCCCACTGTTCCGGGTAAGTTATAAAGCCTAATACTATACCTCATACATATTCACGCCAAAGTTCTGCATAGATTATGAAGCCTATACTTTACTTTATACATATTCACGCCCAAGTTCTGGGTAAGTTATAGATCCTTACATACATTTACATTGTGTTTAGTATTTTTTGACAAATAAGATCAATGATGTTAATTTTAATTGATGATCAGCGAGTATCTCACTCACTCTGAACCGGAGCAACCATCGTATCGCACCGGTATATACCATTCCGAGGTATCTTACTTGCTCACTTAATTGGAATCGGATCAAACACCGCATCCTATGTACAAGTACATGTATCATTCCGAGCGCAATACGGCTCAGGTAGCCCCCCATTGAGGGCAAGAGTTTTGCACCACCTATTTCACAAAGCAACTGCCCTTACCCTGCCTGCAGCTACCGGTATTTTTCTGCAACCAGGTTTAGTCGGGGACCATAGTGTGCATGCGTCAGTTGGTAACGGAATGATTCTTCGACTTTCATTAAAAAAAACGCAATGATAATCAAAGTCTGCCTGTGTAACAAACGTTATGTCAAAAAAGATTTCAGTATTTCCTCATGTCAAGTTCTTCAGACGATTGAACAGTTGAGCAAAAGAAGGACTTGGGTTAACAGGGCCTTGAATTACTATTCTCATTTGTGAGAAAGGATCTTCATCGATTAAAAAAACTGTTTGAAACTCAATGGAACTGTTTCCTTCTGTCCAGTGACAAACATTATGTTCACCAGGCATCCTCCACTCTATAATTTCTTAAGGGTGTGGAAAGTTTGCTTAAAAGATCACTCAATATTAACATTGATGGTATTAAATAATAATTTGAATAAAATTACTGAATTTGTTCATCTTGCCTAGAAATTATGGTTAGGAAAAAAAATGTCTGTCCACTTGACAAGCGTTACATCTTTACGATGTACCTTTCATAGCTTCTTTAATATTGATCGTAAACTTTCTAGATTAAAGGGAATGTACAACATTTTGCTTTTGCTGCAATATTCAGTAATAAATGGATTTGGAGAATTTGTATGTTATAGCAAATATTGTTAAAATGACTTGTTTCACGTTATGGGATGGTAGATGCTGGATAAACCAATCATGTTCTTGTAGTCTGGCTCCCAGACCCCACTTAAGATGAAATGGAGCAATTTATAGACTGGGGGAATTGTAAAGTGAAAGAATCAGTCTAGCTGGCTTGTACCCCTTCACAGATGTGTAATCTATTGCGGAATAACTAAATATGAAAAATTAGGGGCAGTTTTTGAAAAAAGCCAGTTTGTGTTGGAAAAATGGAGTTTTCTTGAAAATGTCAACACACCAGGAACCACGATTGTACAGGATGCTTCAGACTGTCATTCCCTAACAATCCAGTAAGGTATTTTGTGATAATTTGACTATTTCATTTGTTGATGTTTGCAAATGTTGTATCTTCCCTTTAACAAGCATACAGAGCAAAGATATGTGCAAGCAAAAATTTTTTTAAAAATTTGCTGTTGGAAAATCGTGCTCAATGATCAAAGTTGTAACATTTAGTATGGACAGACCGTTTTACAGGTACATTTAATATTTCATTTTCAGAATCAAATGTGGACGATGGGAAGCCCCAAGTTGCAGGTAAGTTATAGAGCCTATTAAACAGACCCTTTGCATGGTGCGCCATGACAGTGGGCAGGTATTTGTTTCTGGGTGATACACTTGATTAGGTACTTTGTGCTTGTATTGTAACTAAATTTAAATAAAACCTGCTCGCTGTCATGGCACACCTTGCAAACGGTCTATATAGTGTGGTTTTTTTTACAAATATTTTGATGATCAGCCATGCTGATATATTTCAATTCTATCAAAAATCTAACGCTTTTTTATCTTGGTTTATCAGTGAACTACTTTTTCTACAACCAGGTTTAGTCAATGATCATAGTGCACATTTGTCAATGATTCTTAGACTCCTCTTTGAAAAATAAAGATTGTAAACAGGTTTTTAAAGTGGACAGTGGCTGGATTGGAGACTAATCTGTTTTACTTTTTTCTTCATAATTTTAGAAGAGACATCTTCACCAGCAGTTGAAGACATTCCTTCTTCCCATCCTAGTGAGTCAGCATATTTCATATTTTGATCTGAGACAGAGGAATCTATCAGAATCAGAGTATTTTCATATTTTTGTTGTCTGCTCGCTGCAAGGCAACACAGACAAGAAAATGTGTATCTCTTTGTCTTTGATTTGTTTTTAAGCAGATAAGTAAAGAATTAGAGTGAGATTTGAACGGTAACCTCTGAATCACCGTTCCAGTGCTCTACTAACTGACCTACATTGTATTCAGCCATATTTTGCGTTCTTCTGATTTGTATGCCTCTTTTCACAGTGCAGTGCTATTTTTACTGTAAAGGCAAATGCAGTACATTGAATATTATTTTCTTTTCAGAAAAAAACTTGGATGATGAGCTCCCCACTGTTCCGGGTAAGTTATAAAGCCTAATACTATACCTCATACATATTCACGCCAAAGTTCTGCATAGATTATGAAGCCTGTACTTTACCTTATACATATTCACACCCAAGTTCTGGGTAAGTTATCGATCCTTACATACATTTACATTGTGTTTAGTATTTTTTGACAAATAAGATCAATGATGTTAATTTTAATTGATGATCAGCGAGTATCTCACTCACTCTGAACGGGAGCAACCAATGTATCGCACCGGTATATACCATTCCGAGGTATCTTACTGGCTCACTTAATTGGAATCGGAGCAAACACCGCATTGTTTGTACAAGTACAAGTACATGTATCATTCCAAGCGCAATACTGCTCAGGTAGCCCCCATTGATGGCAAGAGTTTTGTACCAGCTATTTCACAAAGCAACTGCCCTTACCCTGCCCACAGCTACCGGTATTTTTCTGCAACCAGGTTTGGTCAGGGACCATAATGCGCATGCGTCAGTTGGTAACGGAATGATTCTTGGACTTCCATTAAAAAAAGAACAATGATAATCAAAGTCTGCCTGTGTAACAAACGATATGTCAGAGAAGATTCCAGTATTTCCTCATAGTCAATGATCATAGTGCACATTTGTCAATGATTCTTAGACTCCTCTTTGAAAAATAAAGATTGTAAACAGTTGTTTAAAGTGGAAAGTGGCTGGATTGGAGACTAATCTGGTTTACTTTTTTCTTCTTAATAGTTTTAGAAGAGACATCTTCACCAGCAGTTGAAGACATTCCTTCTACCCATCCCAGTGAGTCAGCATATTTCATATTTTGATCTGAGACAGAGGAAACTATCAGAATCAGAGTATTTTCATTTTTTTTGTTGGCTGCTTGCTGCAAGGCAACACAGACAAGAAAATGTGTATCTCTTTGTCTTTGATTTGTTTTTAAGCAGATTAGTAAAGAATTAGAGTGAGATTTGAACGGTAACCTCTGAATCACCGTTCCAGTGCTCTATTAACTGAGCTATTAAGCCATATTTTGCGTTCTTCTGATTTGTGTGCCTCTTTTCACAGTGCAGTGCTATTTTTACTGTAAAGGCAAATGCAGTACATTGAATATTATTTTCTTTTCAGAAACAGACTTGGATGATGAGCACCCCACTGTTCTGGGTAAGTTATAAAGCCTATACTATACCTCATACATATTCACGCCCAAGTTCTGCATAAATTATAAAGCCTATACTTTACCTTATACATATTCACACCCAAGTTCTGTGTAACAAACGTTATGTCAGAGAATATTTCAGTATTTCCTCATGTCAAGTTCTTCAGACGATTGAACAGTTGAGCAAAAGATGGACTTGGGTTAACAGGGCCTTTAATTACTATTCTCATTTGTTAGAAAGGATCTTCATTGATTAAACAAAATTGAAACTGTTTTCTTCTGTCCCAGTGACAGACATTATGTTCATGGCATCCTCCACCCTATAATTGCTTAACGATGTGGAAAGTTTGCTTGAATGATCACTCAATATTAACATTGATGCCAGTA
This sequence comes from Patiria pectinifera, assembly GCA_029964075.1. Taxonomy (NCBI): domain Eukaryota; kingdom Metazoa; phylum Echinodermata; class Asteroidea; order Valvatida; family Asterinidae; genus Patiria; species Patiria pectinifera. The sequence continues at coordinate 27,412,978 of CM057150.1, forward strand.
CTAAATAATAATTTGAATAAAATTTACTGAATTTGTTCATCTTGCCTTGAGTAATGGATAGGAAAACAAGTGTCTGTCTACTTGACAAGCGTTACTTCTTTGCGATTTACCTTTCGCAGCTTCTTTAATATTGATTGTGAACTTTTTGGAATAACAAGCATACAAAGCAAAGATATGTGCAAGCAAAAAATTTAAAAATTTTGCCGTTGGAAAATGGTGCTCAATGATACGCAGTTGTAACATTCAGTATGGAAAGATCGTTTTACAGGTACATTTAATATTTCATTTTCAGAATCTAATGTGGACGATGGGAAGCCCCAAGTTGCAGGTAAGTTATAGAGCTTAACAGACCCTTTGCATGGTGTGCCATGACAGTGGGCAAGTCTGGGTAGGCATACACCGTGTTATGGGGAAGTTTTTTATTGTTAAGCAAATATTAGGACCGAGTTATGGGGACTTTCTGCTGTCCCCATAGCATTTTCGGTCCCCACAAATACCTTGTGGCGACGAGTGTACGGAATAAGTAAATGTGTGTTTTTGTGTGATACACTCATTGGTCTTCATTAGGAAGACAGGATAGGACACAGGGCCCTCCATCTTGTGCACGCACGCGTAGTCATTGGTGAGGGTTTGAAAGTTTGAAATGCATTTGTCACACACAGACTATGCAGCACGCCCACGTCACGTATGCGCAGTCGCAAACATTAAACCCGCACAGCACTACCCAGCTGTTTGTATCCATGTTTTCCGAATCTTCACTGCGTGCAAGTGTACGCGTGTTCTATCCAGTCTTACTAATGGAGATCAATGGATACACTTGATTAGGTACTTTGTGCTTGTATTGTAACTAAATTTAAATAAAACCTGCCCGCTGTCATGGCGCACCTTGCAAATGGTCTATATATTTTTTTCTTTTAGTTTAGAAATACAATTAGTAATATTTATTTTGATGATCAGCCATGCTGTTATATTCAATTCCATCAGTTCTTTCAATCAACTACTATTTCTACAACCAGGTTTAGTCAATGGTCACAGTGCACATGTGTCAATGATTCTTAGACTCTTCTTTGCAAAATAAAGACTGTAACTGGTTTCCAAAGTTGACAGTGGCTGGATTGGAGACTAATTATCTGTTTTACTTTTTCCTCTTCATAATTTTTGAAGAGGCATCTTCATTAGCAGTAGTTGAAGACATTCCTGCTACACATTCCAGTGAGTCAGCATATTTCTAAGTTTGATTTGAGACAAAGGAATCAATCAAAATCAGAATTTCTTTTTTGACAGCTTGTTGCCAATCAACAGTGACGAGAAAAGTAGCATCTCTTTGTCTTTGCATTTTTAAGCAGATTAGTAAAGAAATTCACTAGAGTGAGATTTGAACAGACAACCTCTGAATCACCGTTCCAGTGCTCTGTTAACTGACCTATCATTTAGCCATATTTTACGTTCTTCTGATTTGTATGCCTCTTCACAGAGCATAATTCACTATTCTTATTTATTAGTACTCATCCAATATTATTCAATACATTAGGAACCAAAGGAATAAAACTCCGAGTGTATTTTCATGTCAAAATATCCGGTAAACTTCTCGACATTTTTATTGGATTTTTTACAAGTATTTTTTCCAGTATGATTACGATTGATCGAGCCGTTGGTTGTTGAATGGTACGGGTGGATTTGCTTTAGTCCAAAAGCCACCCAAAAACACACATTGTTTGCAATAAACCGTATTTTCAGATGAACTGTTGCAATAACATCAAACTTTACAGGCTTTTCAGCCCTCTGATGCTCGCCCTTGGGCGAATTCACCCCTACTTGTTTCACACACAGTTTTCGCCCTGGGGAAAGTGTCTTGCCCTGGGGATAAGATTTTTCGACCCTGGTCCCGAGCAGGGGTGAGCTCGCCCCGGGGATGAGCGATTTCGGGGGTGGCTCGGGGGTGGCGCAGGGATGAAAATTTCAAGTGAGAAACTTGGTTTATTTTAACCTCCATGTCGCCCCGGAGCCACCCCCGAGATTTGGTCTAGTGAGAAAAGGTCTATTGTTCCAATGCCAAACCCCTGTGTGTATGGTCTTGGCCCAAGATGTCAGTGATCAAGAGAGATAGTTGCATTGTTGTGTAGCGCTCTTGCATAATTGATTTTGTACTTTCTCTCACCAATATCTTGATCATTTCGTAGCAATGGGGCGTGGCCATTTTATGTAAATAAGACTGTCTGTATAAATTTGAACAATCACAGTCATTTGTATAGCTCCATGCTTGATCACTGCACGTATAGCACGAATGTCCACAACCGTCAGGTGAGCCATGAAACCTTTTTTTCGATCGCTGATTGGTTCCCTATAAAGCGATGGTGCTTGATCACCGCACATAGGCCAGGGCGTACATTTACAACCATTGGGCGAGCCATATAACCTTTTCTCAGTCGCTGATTGGTTCCCTAGGAAAGCCTGGGAAAAAAACTAAAGAAAAAGTTAAAACCACTGTAACAAAGTGGCTAAGACATTAGTGCAAGTACATGTATATAGGCCTGCCGGTCTAATTGTTGCGCCATTAGAGGGTATATATGTATCCTCCACTGTCGATCAATAGCGTCTTGGGCCAAGACTACTGTGTGTGCTGTTGCACAGTGTACTGATCGTTAATACAAACTCAGCCGAACTTTACAAACTCAGCCGAACTTGACAAAATATTAGTTATGACAGAAAGTGTAATTACTAAAGTGGAGTATTCACTGTATTCACTGTACACAGACATGTAAATGCACAGTCGGGACAAAGGTTTTTGGTTTGCTTTAATGGCAATTTCACCATTATGAAAGGTATATCAGTGACAAAGCCAAAAAATTAACCATTTTACCTAAATAACAATTTAGAAAAATGATCCACAATTCCTAGTCTGTATAGTCTCCTTGACCATGACCAGGGTAATGGCTGTACATGTAGAAGATTTGAAAAATACATTGTCAGTTTTATTCACTGAGCTTTTAAAAGCTCTGTTTAATACTGACATGACATTCAATTGCCCATAACCAGAATTTGTATTAGCATTATTTGTATTAATCCTAACTCCCTAGGCGTTTTTGCTAGGACTAGTGCAGTGCCCGTCTAAAATGTGCATGTTCGGGAAGGGCAAATTGCTTTGTCACTGGTATTGGTTGCATGTTTTCACAGGTTGAATGCACACTCACGTCAAAGTTTGTGCCAAGTTTGAAGTTGTTTAGGTGAGTGGTTTTCGAAAAAGTAGCAAAAAATAGCGCAGATATTTACCCCTACTGGACAATGGTATTGCCCTGCAGTAAGGTTGCTCAGTCGACCACCTAATGCGCCCGTGTAGCCACCACGTACGTGTACATACGGAAACATGGTATGCAGTGCTATTCACCCACATTGGACAATGGTATCGCCCTACAATGCACGTGCGCGTGCACTTTAGCCTAAACATGACGTAAACAATTGAAAAGAACATCAGTGCGAGGTGGTCTAGGCTATAATTTGCCACGTTTGCCCCAGAAAATGTTGCTCTTTTGCAGCTTTTTCGAGAACCGCTCGTCCAATCAACTTCAAAGTTGGCACTACACATTCTGGTGTCCCGTTCAATACACCCGCCGATTTTGAACTTCATACAATGCCCGGTTCTCGAGATAATCGAAATACAGACAGACAGACACACACACACACAGATTCCTGGAATTATAGTATAGATGCAACCTCAGTCCTGCAAAATCCTCCAACTGCCTTCATGTAAAAATTGCATACAGCCTTAATCCTGCAAAATCCTCAATTATTTCTTTATAATGTGGTCCTTGGAGGGGTGACTACTGCCTCAATCCTGCAAAATCTTACAGCAATCACTGTCAATTAGTTGAGGCAGAGCCAGTGACATCCTGGAGCAGTGCGGAGGATTTCAAGTACATGTATGATGTAGGCCTAAATATGTATGGCTGAGCATAAACAACACAAGGTCCAGTCCATCCTGCAAAATGAGCCACACATTTTTGCCATAAAGCCAACATTTTGTGCAAAATGTTCCATTTTGCCAAGAGTATGTGGGGAGGTTAATTAGGCAAAAAAAAAGTCTCCAGGTTCTGGTTTGCGCGTGCGTCGCCATACCATGGGCATCGGCAAAATTTTAAAAAAAAAATTTAAATGTAAGTTGATGTCTCAAAACTGCCAAAGTCACTGGTTTGACTGGAATCCTGCTATTGCACAATTTCAACGTGTTTTTAAATGGAGTTTCCGGTTACGATCAAGTACTAGCTTTATGTGGTCTCTCTGGGCACCCATATATTTTGCACTAAATTTCGTCGGGCACCATTTGCACCAGTGTTGTACATTTGTTATTGTGCGTCTGGAAGCCAGAATGAAGGGAGCGATGGTCGTGTATCTCAGGGAATCTGTCAACGCTTTTTATTAATAGCGCAATATGTAAGCGAGCAGACTGACCAGCCTGGCAGCTCATGCACCATGTCGATGTCGCTGTTTGGTCTGACATTACTGTTTTCCCTGAATTTTGTCTAGACTATCAAAATTTCCCAAGGAATGTTCGTGTCGGTCGAGAGCATAAGTGCGTGCAAATTTCTTAAGCGTTATGGCCTTATACTGAGGTCACCTCAAGCTCCACTCTAAAGGATATTTTTGAGAGTTTTAAAGGGAATTGAAGTGTCATCTGCAACATATCAGCAGACATTTGAAGAAAAAAAGGTGGGGTAAAAAAAAAAAACCTGCGTCGTCGCACGACCTTGGGGCAAGCTCCATACCAGAAACAGGAAACTTTTTTTTTGGCCTTAGGGTTAATGGGGAATGATTGTAGTAAACTCTATCCTTTTATGTTATGTTTGATCAACTTTATTTTCAGATAATGTCATGAGAGCCCTGGAAGCAGACGCCAACGAGAGCGCAGAGAAGCGTAAAGCAGAGGCGATGGTTCTGGAAGATCAGGGGAACCAAGCATTCAAGAAGAGCGATTACACACGAGCCGTTGAGCTCTACACACAGGGCCTGGAGCGTCTAAAAGACTTTGTGGTGTTGTACACCAACAGGGCACAGGTAAACAAGTCAAGTCTGTTACGAGCCAAGATCTCCGTATTCATGAAATGACTGAGAATATTTCTATTTCCCCTGGATCAGTCCATGGTAGGTTGCTCCCCAACTAATACCCTTACCTATTTACATATGTACTCCTGGGTGGAGAGAGGCAAGTGGAGGTGAAGTGGCTTGCCCAAGGACATATGACCAGCAGCTGGATTGGAACCCCTGACCCTCTGATCATGAGTCACTGTAAACCTAACCACTATGCTACACTCCCCCAAAGGTAGACAAATGAACAATTGTTGACTGCTGTGATGTGGGATATGACACCAGAGGGGGGCATATAGCACCTGCAGGTAAAGCAGAGGGTGCTAAACATGACATATCCCACATCACACCAGTCAACAATTGTTTGGAAAGGTTTTTAACTCGCTCGTGCCAGACCTGATATTGAAAAGCTGCAGTACTCTGTTGCGAGGCACATGTACCCTTCACGCACATGTGATATAGGCATTGTGGTGTATATGAGATAATTTGCAACGCGTTGTATTTATATGCAACGCAGGGTTCATGAAGTAAACAACCATTATTGTAGACTGCACATGCAACCGTTCTCAAGGGGGGGGTCCATAACCATTTGGGGGGGGGTGGGGGAGCCAAGAGGGCTCGATTTTCTGAAAAGGGGAAAGGGATTAAGTATATACATGTAGTACTGTGCACTATTTGCACATTGCTGATGGCTTGTGAGAGAGATATGCAACGTTTAAGTTATTTCCTGAACAGTTTTCTTATAAAGAAGGGGAAAAAAGAAAGTAAAACATATCATTTTGGGAGGGGGGCCAACTCATCTTACATGTATGTTTTTGTAGTACTGCACATAAGGCAGACGATTAATCCGAGGCAACACACCTGTTATCCTGTTGAGACACACAACGCTTCTTTGTTCACTATGTGGCAAATTTGAATCCCCTCTTTTCACTTATTCCCCCCCCCCCCCAGGCTTACAACAAATTGGAAAAGTTTTCAGAGGCAATGGAGGACTGCCGGACTGCCTTGCAGTTGGAACCAAACAACGTCAAGGCATTGGTGCACCTTGGCAAGGCCCAGCAGGGACTGAAGGATTACGAGGCGGCTGTTACAACTTTCCAAGAAATCCTCAAGATTGACGAGAAATACCAGAAAATGGTGGCAGGTGGGTCAGTAGTCTTCAGGCCAAATGCACAAACATGAGATGCGATCGTGCTAAATGAGTCATTTGTCGGCCCCTATCAAATGTTGTGGTTTTTTATTTTTACATTTTTGAATAGAGCTGTATCTCGGTTTATATTTGGTGAAAACCCCATGTGAATACGACCTTCCGTACAGAAGTTATGGGACTTAGAACACAGGCAGATTTGAAACAAGAAAACAGAGACTCAAACAGAGAAATCAACAATTCAAAATTGAAGTGTTTATTACACAACAATAAACATGCTTTATTTCAGGTTATTGACATAAACTCGTTACTCCTTAGCAAAAATGTCACGTTTTGAATACTTTATCGTGATATTTTCTCGGGAAAAAAAGTTGACATGAAAGAGGACATATGTAGCCTTCCAATTTTACAAAAAAGTCAATTTTGAAATTTTCACCCTGACTGAACTATTTTGGGCTGTATCTTAAAATCATAATTGCCAACAAACGACTCATTTAGTTTGATCGCATCACACATGTGAATGTGAATGCTAATCTGAAGCTAATTTGAAGTCATTCAGGACACGTATTCAAATGAGTTAAATTGTTTGCAGATCCACAGTGCATTTATTTGCTGATAATTTTTGTGGATGTTTTCATTTTCCAACAATCTCACCCCTGCACTAGGCTACATTGCAGCCGTGAATCTAGCCGAGTCCACAGCCAAGTCTGATATGGAGGCTGAGAGGCTGTTCAGTGAGGGCGACGTCAAAGCAATGGGCGTTCATAAGATCGGACTCAGTGATGGTAAGCAAAAACTCTGCCATAATTTAAGAAAAATAAAAATGTAGGTATGTCAATTGAATGTTTCTTATCCCAAAAATGTTTGTTTTACAGCATTTCATATAATCTTGAATTTTGGTTTAACTATAGACCCTTTGTTGGTTGTGCCATGACAGTGGGCAACAGTCGATTTCATAAAAAAAGTGCGCAGCTTGTGCCATGAGTAAGACTTACGCAACAAATTTGTTGCCCAGCTGCGCAATAAACTTAAGATCGATTTCACAAAGCTTGGTGCAGCTGCACAATGCTTTAAATAATTTAAGCATCTTGGACGAGGATAAAAGCAGCATTTACGACGGCTGTTTGTGTGTGAATTTTTTCGTTCGCAAAACAGACACTCACTGATCACCTCAGACCTCAGCCCGCCATTTTGAAAATTATTTTGTCCGTCTTGTATCAACCTTGATAAGTTGTGCAATAACAAGCTCTGTGACACTCCTGATATGCTGGTAAAATATGTCATGTTTAGTCGCTACGCCACAACTTACGCCGCCTAAAATGATGGTGCAAGTTACATCATAATTTATTGCGCAACTTGTAGACTTACGCACTATGTGACTTAAGTGAAATGTGTCATAACTGAAATGTTGCGCAACTTACACAATAAATTTTGGCTCAAGCAGAGTTGCGCCGATACGTAAGATTTTGTGAAATCGGCTGCTGGTCTGTCTTTTCTGCATTATTTTGTATATGGTGTAAGTCAAGGACACGCGCATCATTATCAATGAATCGAGGACAGAAACCGAATCGAGGACTCCTCAGTTGCAAAATGTGTACAAACCAATGAGAGCTGTTGCAAAAAAGTTAAGGTACAAACAAAGGAAAAGGGAAGAGGAACAAAAGAAAATCCTCAACTTACACCATAAACAAAACTCCTGTTAACTCTTTAGGCCATCAGCATGGGGGTTTGGTCGGTATCAAATCAGGGCATAAATGATTATGCATGTAGTGGGCATGCGCAAGGCATACCGCCCCTAGAGTGGTAACAAGCACTTTGATGGACATTTTGAGAAAAAGGGTGATAACTCCTTAAAAGCTGCCACCGCTGCAATGCTATCACATATTTTCCAACTCTGGAGGTGTGTACCTTGCCAAAAATTATTCCCCTCATTTGATACCGGTGTCACATGAAAATCCGACTCCTATGAAAATCGGACCCCTTTTTCCTTTTATTGGTTAATCCCTCGCACGTGACAGGTCACTCTCCCCAAACGATCCTAAAAATAGCATAGTATCGTACTCACGCGTGCGCACTACTACCAATGAGTCCACATTTCATGGAGTCGGATATTCACGCTACACCGGTTGCCAAAATTTTGGACCGAGGCTGATGGCCTACTTGTTAAGCACGATAACTTGAGAAATACTTTACTTAGGAACTTGACATTTCGTTTGTGGATTGTTCTGGATAATCTTAACAGGCCTATTAATTTTGGGGCTAACAGGTCAAAGGTCAAGGTCACTATTGCTAAAACAAAAGAAATCTTGTCAACGAGTTAATTTGAGAAATACTTTACTTAAAGAACTTGAAATTTGGTTTGTGGGTTGTTCTTGGTAGTCTTAAGAAGCCTATTGCTTTTGGGACCGACAGGTCAAAGGTCAAGGTCACTATTGCTAAAACAATAGAAATCTTGTCAACGCGATAACTTGAGAATAATTACGTAGGAGCTTTAAATTTGGTTTGTGGGTTGTCTGTTGTTCTTGATAGTCTTAAGAGGCCTGTTGCTTTTGGGGCGGACAGCTAGGTCAAGGTCACTAATTGCTGTATTGTCAGCATAAATGCTTGAGAAATACTTTACTTAGGAACTTCAAATTTGGTTTGTGGGTTGCTCTTACCGTAACCACAGTAACAGACAGTCAAGCAGCTCTGACCCAACAACTACCAGGTGATCAACAAACGACTCAGTCTGGCAGTGGACAGCCTTCCCAGCAGGAACCAACAGAACAACCTCCGCCGCAACTGCAGCCAAGACCGGGTGAGACACAAACATTTGTCTGTAAACCCTGCATGTTATAACTCCCCTGGCCCTGATATTGGTTCCCTGACAGCATCCTTCCCCTCCATCCTTTGCATTGACGCTATTAGGCACAATATATTGCATTGCAGTGTCCCTGAAACAAGGGGGACCACCATATGGAGAACTATATTAGGGAGCATTTGCTCACTCGCCACTAGTGCAGCTCTGTTTACGTGGGAAGACTGGCTCATCTAGGCGCTCTCAGCAAACTTTCGTTAATACGCGGAAAGTATGTTGGTTAAACTTACTTCCTCGCATCGCATCATAAAATGTAGGTTTTCCTCTTTCAAATGAATATAATTTCTTCATGGTTAAAGGTGAATAATTATGTGCACTTTTTCATTGAAAAATGGGTAACTCAGTGAAAATTTCGCGTTTCCTATGGAGGTCACGGCACATTTCCCCGATTTTTGAGGGTGCGGGTTTACTTCTTCAAACAGCACACTTGTGAACTCGGTCGCATACAATTACCTCGCACGGTTTCTGAAAGATAACACAATAAGCTTTCCATTCATGTAACAACCGTTTTGATTGGTTGAGAAGAACAAGGGGCACTTTTCTTGTCAAATCAGACATCGCTTTTGTTGCGAGGATCGACCTGCTGTTTATGTATAGTCCGGTCAACGCAATGGGGCTATGCAGATTGCCGGGTCAATGCACCGTTGTGTGTGACCGCAGAGCATGCAGGGCTTTGATTTTCTGCACATATGGGTGGCAAAGTTCTCCATATGACTGCAGACCGGCCCCTGTCAGCCCAGAGAGGGGGCTCTCGGGATTGAATGGGACATTTCACTTTTCATTGAGATCTGTGAAGTTCCAATGTGCATGGAGGCCTAATTACTCCCCTGTTTTACTGGTAGTTTGATTAAATTACACAAATTTTAAACTTGAACTCAACGTACATGTACATGTTCAAGTGGTTTGTTCTTATTGATATACTGACAATTTAAACTTGAAACAAAACATTAGAAAGCATCCTTGCAACAGTTTACAAACTAAGTCTATACAGTTATTCCTTTTCAAAAGTAAATTGCATGAAAATATTTATGCAGACAAAAATTCATGGTTATCAAGTGAAGAACAGAAGAAACTTAAAAGGCTATAAATACAAGAGTATGTGTTACATGTTACATGTGTTACCGCAAACCAAAATGAAAATTAAAAAAATCCGAAGTATCTTAAAACATTTTACACTTTAACCCAGGGCTATAGGGGAAAAGGGGGCCAGGAATTGCCTCAGATTTGCACCACAGAGAATCTTGAATCCAGAATTTCCCGGGGCCCTTTATTAGCGGGCCCCTGACCCCACACCGTAAGGCATTTGTGCTCCGCGCTCTCATTAGTCCTCGGAGCAAATGCCCCAACGCGTTGTTGCAACAGTTTACAAACTATGTCAATTCGATTCTTTTTCCAAAATACAATGCAAGAAATATGAATACGGAAATACAGGTATGGCCTCAGATTGCACCACAGAGCATCTAGAATCCCAAATTTTTAGGGGCTTCACGCTCGTATTAGTTCTCGGAGCAAATTCTCAAAGTTGTGCCCCCCATCTAAAAAAATCCTGGATCCGCCTGACGTCTGTGAAGGGCAAAAACACAATTTTGATTTACATCACCCCAATGCAAATTCCATCTTATGAATAATATTTTTAAAACCCCTAAATATGGTGTTTTTCACATACATGTACCTGAGAGCCAACAGTAGGATATTATCAAAGCACACTATATTATGATGTTGACAACAAAGAGCAAATATCATGATTTTTTCGAGCACAATTTTTGGCAAACAAACTGTTGGTGCACAAATTAGTGAGAAGGTTCTGTAGTCAAGTTCTCATGGCATGGATGCATGAGGGCACCAACTCCTGGACATACTGGGTTCATAATATAATGTATTTGGCCTGCAAAACATTATGAATTGAAAGACAAATCCGATAATAACGTCACCCGAATGCAACATCGTTATAGCCGTAACAGTCCTGAATCCTCCGAATTCAATACGATTTTGCACACCCCCTAGGGAGTTAGGGTTAAGGAAAAAAAATATTCTTTGTATCTGTATACAGGCCAAATACCGGTATAAACAAACTGAATTGAGCTTGTGGTTCTTAAAAAAAACCTTTAAAGTAGGTCAACATGGTTTGCGCACATATTTTTAAAGTATTTTTATCTTTAATGTAAGTATTTTAATATTTGGTTTTTAGTAATATTATGTTTTGGTATAATTGTTTTTTAAAAATCATATATTATGTTCACATGTACAAATTTCCGATTTTTAACTGTCAGACATGTTTTTAATCAACCATTAATAAATGCCTTGGAGAGTTGAAAGCTTCTGATTGGTCGAGACTCGATCACGTGGGGGTGTATTAACATGTGATATAAAGACAGGCTTCAAAAACAAGTGAATAAATGGCCCCTGAACCAGCGTTGATCCAGCATCATGTAAGCCATGATTGACCAAATATACAGCAGTCCTTCGGTAACTTTTTATAATACATCAGTAAACGTGCTCTCAACCACCATCATGTGAAGACTTTTGCGCGTGTATGCATTCTATACATGTAGTTGTTATGCGGGGCGTGCGGGCGCGTTATAAGTCTTAACATGACATGTTTATACTAAGGATGTTTACAACGAAAGCATGGATCTGTGATTTATTTTCTGTAAACACGCCTCACAGGGACATATTTACTGTTTCTAAACCGAGCATCTTTGTAATTTTGGCAACAAGGAGTATGTAAACATGAACACACAAAAAGTTTGGAAATATCGCCAAAAGAAAAGTCACACAAAAGTGAATACTGGGTGCTCACACTGTTATTCCCTAATTACGTAATTGAATTGAATTGAAGGATATTTTAATTCTTGCTTTTGATTGTAGATTACCCACAATGAAGTGAAGCCATCATAGGAAGCATCAGCGGTAGCCAGAACCCTGTCATTGTTGGTTCAAATGAAGTAAATATCATTTACAACAAGCCGTCGGAGGGACCAGGTAAATATAATCTTATTTGATGCAATGAAGTAGATATCTTAAATCAAGTGTTAATGTTTTTTGTGGGGGGAGGGGGGGGGCAGGGGGAGGGTGGTATACTGTTTTAGCACATGTATGTAGTGAACATAGTTTCATGACTTATGCTCCAGATATATAGGGCTTTAAAATATGCACCCTTAGGATAACATATTTGGACCCATGATGATGTCATCATGACGTCCCCAAGTTTTTATCTGTTAACACGTGCCTGTACATGTATATGTACATGAACATACGAAGTTCCAACCCAATTGGACTTAAGTTCTCTAGATAAAATATTTTAAAATAGACAACTTTAAGGTGACATCATAAGACCATTGATGACGTCATCATAACATCACTTGTCTAGGGCCAACCTGTACATAGTTTGATGTCAATCTGATTGCATTTTATGTCAAATTTTGCTAGCAGAAGAACATGTGAAAGGTTTCGAAAATTAATTAAAAGAATCAGGTGATGACGTCATCATGACGTCACTTTGGTAATTTGCAATTAATAACACTATCAACAGGTACACGTACCTTCCCACCAAGTTTAAGTGACATTACTTTATTCAAAGACAAAATAAATTAACTCAAAGTGTTCATACGAAACTTGCTTAGCCTACATTTTACTGTAGAATAAAGTCTTTGATAAACAAATTTTAATCTGGTCGTGTTTGGTATTGTTCAGCTTGCATTGCCCTCTTTTTTTTGGGGGGGGGGGGGAGAGATGGGGGTGCTGTTGAGAAAGGTACATGTAGGTCCTATATGCATCCTTAAATGTACCCTGGAATTAACAGGCACTGTAGACTAATCAGTGGGTCCACACCCTGAAGACGAAAGTTCTTCCTGCTTTTATCAATATCATGATCTCAGGGACGCACACTTGGAAGCAAACTCTGGATACAATCCTTGCGCAACATTTCCAAGTGTACATTTTACTGCACGTAATTGGAAACTTTAACCAATTGAGTACATTATGGATGAAGTTTTAAAAAATTGCTGCCTGCAGAAAAAAATATGTTGAAAAATGGACATGCACATTGTTCGGATATGTTGAATTGCAGCTTGAGAGAATTGTTATGAATCATGTTCATGTCTACTTAATGAATAGTTTACTCATACGTCATTAGTACAGAGGGTTATTGCAGCTTGACAGAATAATTGTAAGGAATCATGTTGATCAGTTCTCAAATCAGTTACTTATTATAATTTCATGATTCTTTCAGAAACCACCGGACTCCAGGGGTCCGGTACCTTTGAGGATTTGCAACAGGAAATTATTGACAACTATGAGCAAACTGCAACAACTATTCCTGCACACCCTATACTGCAGTCACGTAATGTGGGTATTGAGGAATTCTTTATTCCACTGAATCTCAGAAAGAACATTCCAGGCAAAACGAAATCAGAGAGGTTGGTCACATTACTAAAAAAAAACATATTTTTGGATGAAGCACAAAAGATAATTCTCAAATCCGTAGATGATTTGTTCAATCAGAAAATAGTTAAGGAAATCAAGATTCTTCTTTATGGTGGGGCCGGGACGGGTAAAACAACCCTGTTAGTGAAAGTTGTAAACTCCTGCATCACACGCACTTCAGAGCCCCTTCTCGGTAGATTCGATCTTGTGCTTTGGATTAAGCTGAGGCAAATGCAATCAAACAGTGTCTTGGATGCCATATTTGACCAAATTCTACCACTTGACACAAAACTGGACAAAACAACAGTGCAACGTATCATTGATGGTAAGCAATCACGCATTGCTTTGCTGTTGGATGGATTAGATGAAATTCCGTCTCATGTTTTGCAATCTAAGGAGGGCGTGTACAAGGTTCAAGATATCTTACACAGCAGAGTCCTTACAAAAAGTTTTGTGTTGGTAACTACTCGACCACACATGATGGAATATGTATTGGAGGGTGGCAACCCGTACGCAGTGGTTGAAACATGTGGCTTCAAACCACAAGACAGAGATCAATATATCAGATTAAACCTTTCTGATGATGCTGACAAGGGATCCGGAGAGGCATTGATTTCACATCTAGAAGTCAATGCAAATCTCAAGGAGATGGCTGTAATTCCAATCATTTCCCAGATGTTGTGCCTTGTTTGGAAGAATCAAAAGTCATTGCCTGAGAGAATTACCGAGCTGTACGAAGAGTTTGCGGTTGTTCTTTTCAAGCGCTGCAATAAAGATATGAATGATGATCAGGTGATGTTAAACTTGATGCCCATCATTGATGACTTGGGGCGTGTTGCATTACAAGGGTTACTAGACTCTAGAGGGGAAAGACTCATGTTCAATGAAACTGAATTTCAGGATTGTCAGTCTTGCTTAGCTGAGGGTTGTCGTGTGGGTTTCGTTCTACGTGAAACGTTCATGAGTGGTCTGGGTGTAAAAGTGCTGGTCACTTTCCCCCACAAGTCCATCCAAGAATACTTTGCAGCATGTCACCTGGTGAAATTGCTACAACAAGATGACGAAAACAATTTCCGTGATCAGTTGAAGCAGATTGGAGAAGGCAATGTTCTTGCGATGGAATACCTGCTGAGATTTTGTTGTGGTACATCCGTGCAGGCTGCTGGTCTCATTCTGGATCACATACAAGAGATGCATGGTGATGAGAGCAAACTGCAGAGATTGGCTCGGTTGATATTGTGTGAGTCTGGTTCAGAAGAGTTGGCTACCAAACTTGTCAGACCAACTAGGGTAGAGTGTGAGAGTAATGCAGACCTGAAATCACTGAGCTACTACTTAAAGCGTGTCTCTCCACCACTTGAAAATGCAGGTTTTTACATGCATGTAAGAAAGCAGGATCTTAACCTTTTCAGGGAAATTCTTCTGAGTGACAGCATGGAGTCCGCTAAGATGATATTTGTTCACTACATGTTGTCTGAGGAGGAGGAGGAGGATTTCAGTCCCCTAGAGAAAACAATTGGTGTGAGGAAAGAAGAGCGCCGTGCTCAATTACACATTATGTTTTACATTGGGGACAAGTCGTTGTTTGACATGGGGCCTGTATCGCACAGCTTTTTGCGCATGCAAGAAAAAATCATGCCTAGTTTGGCCATGATAAAAGTAAGACCAGAGGAGGTTGTTGATATGTTGCAGGTACTGGAAGAATGCAGGTTTAATTATCTCTACCTGCATAGTATCAACCTGCATGCACAGTTGCGAGATGTCCATATCTTGCCAGCCATTGGCACTTTGCACCTCGAAAAGTGCAGGTTGGTCGATGATGATGTGAAGGACCTGATCAGCATCCTTCATGCTAGGCGTGGTTTAATAGGGCTTACCCTTGAACACAGTACATTCAGTTTGGATGCAGTGAGGGCTCTCATCGGTCATCTCCAAGGTTTCCCAAAGTTATGTCGGTTGGGACTTCATAACATCGGCCTCGATGCTCAGCTCATCAGACAAGTTGTCAGTCAAGGCCTCCCTCACCTGACGGAAACAGCAGAGGGAGATTTCCGAGCCTAAATAATCTCCCACCAAGTCATAACTCTCACCCTGTTCCCTATGAATGCACCACGCTCACAAAGTAGCACGTATCATGGGTCATTTTTTGTAAAATCAATGCTCTGCAACCCCCTCCCCCCCTAAAAAAACCCAATAAGTTAAAAAAAAAAAACAACAACAACAACAACAATCAATAACAACAAAAACTTTATTTTCAGAGGGCAATAAGGGGCTCGATAATGAATAGAAAAGTCAACAAAAAGGTTTCAATACAAATAGATGTATTCAGAATCCTCATACATTATGAATACAAATATACCAAGCATAGTTCTTCATTCTACTGAACCCCAACCCCTCCCAAAAAAAAATCATTCCATCAATTAAGTAATCAATCAAAAGACAATGTGAAAAGACAATCACCAATTCCTGTACAAAATGATTCATTGAAATCTTCAAACATATTTAGCACTGTACTAAGCATTCTGTGTGACATTTGAAAGTGATATTAAATTGACCTTGTATCTTGGGTGACCTCTGAATACTATTATAAATCCACAATCTAATCGTCAATTAAACAGGAGAATCCACCTCTCCTTTCCATTTCTTTTGAGAAATTATCTTGTATCGCATCATCTTAGGTGAAAGTTGTGTGAGATGTCTTCAACTTTTGTGACAAAGGCCTCCTACCCTGTTACCTTATCAATGTAGTAATATGGCATTCAAACAAACTAATGTGACCACACGCAAATGGCTGCACGACACCCTTCCATAGACCAGTGCTGTGCAAAATTTAGTGTAAAGAATGATACAAAAAAATTAAACCCTGAAAAAGAGACGTAGTTTTGCTAAAAAGCATTTGCCTCAGCTTTGTACAAATTACAAAATCCTGACAAGTTCACGTGCCCAAACAGACGTTTCTTTTGAGTGATTGTGCTTCATTCATTATCAAATCGTTTGTGTAAATTAATATAAATTATGCATAAAATGGCAAAAATTATGATTCCAGTTTGCTAACTTTTGTATAGATCTTTAACCTTGACTGTGTATGTAATATACCTTTAGAGTGGTGCAGTTGTGTAAGGACAGTATAACGTGGATTTTGTTTACTATTCAACTATAGGCCTATGTCCATATTGAGAGGTACTATACTAAACCAGCGTTCGTACTGTCAAACAATTCATGTATAATATATACATGTAGAATGTTGCATTGCCAAATGACGCATTTTTATCAGAGGAAAGTCATGTTTGCTCATTCAGGACCAATCTTGGAATTGTTGTATACGCGAACATTTTTCTGTGTTTCTGATTATGTTAAAATAGGTACAAGTGAACAATTTGCTTGTTTTTATCATTGCAAGCCTCTTCAAAGTATTGATCGACACTAGATTTGTTTGTTCCAAGTATGATCAACATTCTGTTCAAAAACTGACATTTTTGTTTCTAACAGTTTTGATATTTTTCAGTTGCCCAGGTGATAGCAGTCGTTTATAACATGCCCAAATGCAACCGTTCATTTTGGTAAAAGCAGTTCTGCAGGAGAGAAAAGGTAGACTTTGAATCAACATTTTGATTTATTCACATTGGAAATGTGAATTGAATGTAAATAATGTTTAACTGTTGTTGCTGGCATGACACATGAAAGAAGATTTTGATTAAAATGAGATTTAAACACTGTATTTGCAAAGCCGAACTGATTGCAATTTTAAATGATGGGGATTTTTGTACTCATTGATTTACACATTTCAAGGGATATGGGATGGGATCATTTGCATTTATCCCAAAAGTAACCTACCGAATTGTGATCAGAAAGCTCACTTGGATTAAAGATCGTACTAGTTCTAAACACCCTGTGAAATTATTCCATCTGGCTTGCTGTCATTGAGAAGAAATCGAGAAGCGTAGGTGATTTCCAATGATCAGTCAATTGACTGATTTTAAGAGTTCTGTGGACGAAATCAAAAATGTGTGCATGGTTATTTCACTCTTTTTTAAAAGTGTAATATCCAAAGCTTCAACATGTTAGGTTTAGAGTATTCTTCTGTGGAACTACATGAAATACAAATTTCAACATGTTAGGTTTAGAGTATTCTTCTGTGGAACTACGTGAAATACAAATGTTCCTGTATGCCTTTAAGCCATTGTTTACAAACTACATAATTGTGATTTTTATCTTGTGATCATTAATGTGCAACTCTGTAAGATATGGTCATCACTCGGGCACAAACTCCAAGTCAAGATAATCTGCTGACTTGTGGATTGTTTGGTTTCTGTCATAAAAACAAACCACAAAGGAGAACTACAGTCAATTTGTTTATTTAACTTGAAAATAAGATTTGAAGGTTTGCATGGTGGAAAGATACTTAGACAAGATAAGTTTGTGGTAGCACCATGTGAATAAATCAGTCAACTTGCATCCTTCTCAGCTTCGCCGGTTTCGAGCTTCACCAGTTTGCATCCTTCTCATGCCTCACCGCACCCATCCTTATAACATAGCATCATCATTGGAATCCCTCATTCTCCTGATGACAGGCAGAGCATACTGTTCGAGACATTGAGTCCCTCCGGTTCTTTTCAGAACCACACATATACTCACAAAAGAGATTTATTCACATGGTGCTACCGCAAACTTTTCTTGTCTTAACTTGAAAATAAAAATTTAATATCTGATATTTGCACCGTTGGTGGAAGTAAGTTTATTGGTTAACTATTAGTAGAGATATGTTGGAATTTCTAAGTCATTTGTATTATTTGTTATTGGTGCAGAAACATTTCTGATCTCTTCTTGTGTTTTTCCAGATATTTTGGGCAAAGTTTAAGTCGTCAGGGATTATTATTTGACATTGTGTACTTTGTAAGATTATTTTGTTTTAATAAATCATTGCATACAATGACTTGAGTCAATCAAGGAGAAATCTTTGAGGTTAGATGATTGTTGTGTTATGCCTCCATTCCTCCCTCAGTGATGGACGAATCTCCCGCCTCTGAATTCTACAGCTGGGTCACCACTTGGGTTTTGTAATCCGGCATGCAGGCTTCATAATGAGGATAGCAAAAGAAATTCCTTAAAAATATATATCAACCCAATCACAAATTTACTTCATGCAATTAAAAATATGATTACACAGCTAAGTCGCTGATGGATCCAGAAACATTTATTGTTGGGGGGATTAAGAAAGTGGTAACCGACAGGCCAGTTGTTGCCAATTCCTTATGTGGAGGGGCGGGGCTAGATTGCATTTTATGGGAGGGGTGCAGTGTTTCCTTTCTTTTCTTTCTTTGTATTATAAAGTGGCAACGGGGATGAATAGACTACAATTTCGCATTAAAACAGTCGACTTCACTTGTTCCCCGGTGGATTTATCTTAAAAGGCATTTCTGGTGGCCCCAACTTCGGTCTGCAAGAAGACAGCTTCTTTGATTAATAAGACAACTTCAAATAAGTTGAATTAATCATTGTTTGATTACATTGTTTTGTTGTGGACCTGTTGTGTTTTGCTGTTGTGGGCTTAGCGACGACACCAAGGTGACTCTTGCATTTGAAAACAAACAACAACTTTATATATTTTTGTGGCACCCAATGAACACAAAACAAATTGAACTGATAAACTATTTATACATGTATACTTGATTGTTTTGCTACTCTTCACTCTGATTTAATTTGTTCTATAGACTGTGATTGCAGATACACGCGTTTTTCCCGGCCTGTTGACAAATACAATATTTACGGAGAGAACAACAATTTTGTTGATTAAATATTCTGTGTGCTTTTCGCATTTGTCATGAACAATCTGCTTGCTGAAATTGAATTCAATGCATCAGATAATTCAGAAGTTAGCGTTACGGTCCATTATGGTCATTTCTGTACAATGTCAAGGACAAAATCCCGGTGGTTGTGAAGCGCGCCCTCCTTTGAAATACAATTGTAGTCGGCAAAATTATAAGTGTAAGTGTCCTTTATATTAATTCGGATTGGTTTTTGGCGCTGACACCACTCTTCTGCTCTAAGTGTATTAAATATAGTGTCTGATGTTTCCTGTTGAGATGTAATGCCCTTGTGACACAAGTCTATTAAAATTTGAGGGAAGCTGTCTATGGTTAAAATAAATAGTGTGTTCATGAGAAACCGTCTAACAATACAAATAATATGACCGAAACAATAGTGTTGGATATAAATGCGAAAAATACAATCCAATTCAGTTTTCATGGAACATAAGCAACACATTCCTCTTGAATTTGAAAACTAAGAAATTAACCGTTTTACTTTATAAGTAAGGGCATAGGCCTTACCCCATATATTTGCACATTTTTTGTCAACTAAACATTTCTGTTGAAAAAGGGCGCGCCTGACAAAATAGTAGTCTCTCGCACACGAAGACAAATTCATTATATGTGCCAAACGGTTTACTTTAATTTTCTTTCAACCCGCCCCCCCCCCCCCCCCTCCCCGAGAAGGGCCAAGGGCGCCATCGGAACTAGTCTGGTTCCCAGACCAAAAGATTCCGACTATTCCTGATGAATCTTAGGTCAGGTAGCCTCCGGTAATACAATGTATTACAATTTACATCACGTGACTAAAACGGGAGGAATTCCTCCTTTTTCCGAAACTGTCCGAAGTTTGCCGAATTCATTTCGTCGACAATCGGATAGTGTCCGAGTATTTCCGAGTATAATAATAGGTTTTATTAACTGCTAATTGCTTATTAAAAACTTTTAAAAAACTAGTTGATAATTAATATCCATTGCTTTTATTTAGAAAACTTGAAATTCAACGACGATTTTGCACTCGGATCGTATACGAGGGGCGAACTTTTTGCTGCGTCATGCACTAGTTTGAATTCGACGACCGTTACCGGCATTTTCCAAAACGCGGCGTGGTCTCAATTCGGCTCCGCCTGCTAACAGTGCTGTTTGGGTGTCCAACTTTGAAGATTCCAGGTTAAAATTAGTCAATGTTTTTTTACAGAAGTATTAAACTGTATATCATAACTGTATGATATATGAAGCAAGTGAATTATTTTTAAAAAAATTATCGGAACATTAAAAGCTTCATGTGATAAAGCGAATCGGAAACGAAGTCGAGCTTTGAAAAAGGGCCGTCAATGTCGTCATGATTATTTTTAGCCACGGAGGCTGCCTGACCTACAATTTAGACGTGTAGACGTTGGGGGAAATTGTCAGGTCGGGGAACCAGACTACATCGGAACGTAAGATTTCTACGTCCAACTAGAGAGGGCGCTTGTCAACTTGGTCAATTAGTAAACAAAAGTTGCAGAAAGTTGAAACTCCTGAAGATGAAGTTCAGCAAGAAAGGGAACGTTTGGGGAAAGAACGTTGCAACCTGATGCCACATTTTCTTCATATATCATCTCAATAAAGGTCAGTCATTGCAAAAATGTTAAAAAGACATGAATCTGATATCTGAGAATCAATTCCAATTTGGTTAGAAAATACTTTGAAAATCTTCTTGACTTTCCATCAGTGTCCATGGCATATAGTCGTGTTCCCTAACGTGGCGCACTTCGAAGCTTACCCAACTTTCCTCGTGTAGTGTTGCCAAACCTCTTTGTTGATAAACCTCAAATTCATGTAGTGAAATACTGGTACTTTTACCTTTTTAATGTTTGCTATTTAACCTCTGTGAACAATTTCGGTTTCATAAAATTTAATCCGAAATGCAAAAACGGTCGCGTCCGGAAATTGGGCACAAATTGGCGGAGTGTTCCCTAACGTGGCGCACTTGAAGAAATCTCGGAAAATTCCAAATTAACATTGAAGAATTTCTGTAAACTTGATAAATTCTGATAAATCTTCATTATCTTTACTTACAAACCCAGCCAGATGTTTGTCAGAAAATTATTTTCTTATTTTTCGGGGCATTTTCAAAGGGTTCACTTTGCACTTGAAAATAAAATCGGAAAATCACGCCAAAATAATTTTTTCTTTTAACTTTGTACGGGGTAAATAAACTCGCGATTTATGAACGGGAGTGTTTAGAACTTGATGAAATTTCACTTTCTGCGAAATTTCAGTTAAAACTTTTGCTCTAGCTAGGCGCTACAGGCGAAAAATCAAAGTGCGCCACGTTAGGGGCCGCGCCACGTTAGGGTACATCAACAATAGACTTAAAATTGTACACAAACGCTGAATAGGCCTACTGCATTCTTGGCGATCGTGTAGTGTAGGTCCCGGTTCCTATACGGGAAAAAAATCCACTTTTAAATTATTTGACGTACCAAACTAGTTTTGGCGACATTTTCAATAAACAGGTATGTCATACTCATAGATAGAGGGCAGGGTTTTGATTTTTTGAGGGAAATTCGGGGTAAAATGATGATGGCAGCGCGGCGCGACAACACGCGACCCGAAAATAAAGATGGCGATCACCGCTCGATGAACCGTGAGCGGGCACGCACGACATGCTGAATCGCAAGGCACAAACCGCGCAGGAAAATCGTGATTTCTAACCAAAGAATCTGTTCAAAATTGCAAAACGGGTGTCATTAGAATTGAGGAAAGTCTGCTTTTGATTGTAAAGGTGATTTTTGAACAATAAAAAAAAGGCAGTGGATTTTTTGCCGGAGACGGCAAACCTTCAGTAAACGTTGGTTTGCCGGATATGCACTGAACATGCGCAGCTACTGTTTTTTTTGGTTCTTAAAACATTTTCCGGTGACAAATTTTAGTGTGGCTCCATGCCAATATTCGGCTATCGTTGTAACTTTGTATTTACAAGATGGGAATCAGACCATTTTATAAATTCGGACTTTATTTCCCTTTAATAAAAAA
Organism: Patiria pectinifera; assembly: GCA_029964075.1. NCBI lineage: Eukaryota > Metazoa > Echinodermata > Asteroidea > Valvatida > Asterinidae > Patiria > Patiria pectinifera. Next base: position 27,435,314 of record CM057150.1, read on the forward strand.
TCGTCCAGAGCCACAAATCTGAAAAAGAAAAAGGTAATACTCTGCAATAAAATGTTTGAGACATATTAAAATAATAAAAGAAGAATATTCTTATTTATTTGGGGATAGGGAAAAAAACCTTAAAATGTGGCGGGGATCAGGATTCGAACTCGGGACATCCCACTCACTAGAGCAATTGCTTAACCACTGCACCAATTGTGCTACATAACTTTGGTGGGAATTTAATACATGTTATAATTCAGCCCTATCTTAAAGAGTACAGCGCCCTCTGTTGATATGGATTGCCGCCGGCAAACCTTTAGTAAACGTTAGTTTGCCGGCGTTACCTCCGGCAAAATATACACAACCTAAAAAAAAAAGTTGACTCTAATTTGATCAAAACAAAACAGGGGCCCTACACTTCGTGATCGCCGCATTCTTTCTGCTCGATATGCCCGAGTATCTTGGTGCCCAACTCATCGCCTTTTTATATTTTGTACTACTAGTCTCGGTAATCATTATCTGTAGGACCCAAGGTTAAAGAACTCACCAAAACAGCTGACTTAATGACACTCAAAAGTGACATGTAGGGGCCTACACTAGGGTGGTCAGCATTTTTGGTTTTTTTGTTTGTCCAAACACAGTCGTTTTCCTAGCTGGAGTTACCCAGCCCTAAATTTTATCATTGGGTTGTCATTTAGGGCTGGAGGAAGTTTTTCACTTGGACTGCAGCATTGGCAGGTCCAAAAAAATTCGAAAATGTGCAGTTGTGTTTCCCTAAACACACTTATTTCAACTGGGTCTTACCCACTTCACCACTTTACAGGTCTTTGAAGAAAAAACCGATCCACGATGAAGATTCAGCTTACAATTGCAGTGAAAAAAGGAGGCATAACCGACAGCCATGCAGCCATGATGATGCCCGGAGCTAGATTTGTGCACCAACAACCTGCAAAGCGCTGTCGATTACCATGCACACACAGCGAACCACCAGTCACACTTGCCAACTGCATGCCACCGTCAGTAGCCGTGTCTCACACGCACACAGCCCTGTTAGACCTCAGTTTCTTGTCCCGAGGTCGTGCATGCGTGGCCCAAAAGCGTACGCGAGGTTTTACAAGATTTATGCGAGACTAAAGAAAACACAAAAAGTGCCTGGATACATGTACTGTTTGGCCAAGATGGCTAAATATGTGAAAAGTTCAAATCGTGTGCTTTATTTTGATACCAAAAATAACTGCTTTTGCCAAATATAAAGTGTTGTCAGGGCCTGTCGAGCAAAATCATATTTTTATCAACAAACTTGACAAAAGCAAGGGCCGATAGTTTTTTAGGTGTACATTGGATTCTTAAAAACGGCCAAAGATTCATAGATAGAGGAAGGTATATGCTTCATTTTCATGTGAAACTCGTGCAGGAGACTTCTAATGTTTGGTCCAAATTGCCGTAAAAAAAATGAAGACCGTTGCGAGATTTCATGATTTGCAATCACATACATGTACGCGTGTAAACGAAAGTAAGTACGCTGTCGTACGTTGGCTTGAAAACATTGCGAATAGCACGTGCGAACGTGCAATGAATGACTTATGAATATTAAGCAGGCCATACTCGAGCTCGACCAATCAGTAGGCGTATGGGTCACAAGGTCACACCGTGTTTGGGTTCCTCGCTCTATGCGTTACAATGGCGACGATATTTCGCATTGTGAAAAATGGAAATTGTTGGAAACATTAGGTGTACATCAAATTCTTAAAATATTGACGGCATCACGTTCACAAGATTTTTTGTAGATGAAGGTTCATTCTTTCCTTTGACAACATTTGGGAGACTTTCGTCGTTGTTGAAAAAAACCAAAAATTTCATGACCTAATTTTTAGTTGATTTGTCCGTGAAATAATACCTTGATGGATATATGAAGTAGGTCTTTAACTACCGAAAACAACTTTGTTTGGATGGGTTGTGGTTTGCCATGAAAATCATGAATTTTCGGCAGCCTTTTTTACGGCCATCTTTCGCTGGCATCGCGTTGTGTGGACGAGAAAATAGAGCAGTTACGCGTGACACAGCAACTGACTGGGCGCGGCACGGCATGGCGCTGAAGCGCGCACCGGATGCCTGTTTGATGCACCACTGAGCACTGCACTCACTATGAGGCTTCACTTGCATCACGGCCGAAGTTGGCCGACAAACAGTCGTCGGGTGCGCGCTTCAGCGCGCACTGGTGGTTAAAGTATTTTAAGAATTTTTGCACTCCTTAAATTGTGTTTCTTCATCAGATTTGGTACTTTTCAGGTCATGGCCCAGTATGGAACTCTTTCCTAAAAGATATAAATCTGGGACAGAGAATCGCGTTTCCAATTTGGTTAGAAAATACCTTGAAAATCTTCTTGACTTTCCATTGACTTTGAACACAAATTCTGAATGCTGCATTCTTTCCGTCTGACATGCCAGAGTAACTTGGTGCCCAACTTCGCCTTTTTATTTTTAGTACATGTACTAGGCCTAGTACATGTAGTAGGCCTAGTCTCGGTAATCGTCATCTTTAGGAACCCGTTCCTATATAAGGTTAACGGCAGAAAGGACTCATCAATTCAGCTTACTAAATGACACTCAATACGTACATAACTTTTTTTTCAATCATTCAACTTCAAGGGAGGACACCTTCTTGAATATTTTGTTGATTATATTGTGGAAAGTGGGCATGTCTTCGATTTATGAGGGAAATTATGGGGTAAAGAGTCATTTGAAAAGATGACGACAACCAGAAAACAGGCTCGAATTTATGGCGACAGTGAAAACTTGATGCAATGAAGGCTCGATGCTGATCATGCTGATTGGCTTATCAAAAAATTAATATTTTTTGAAAAATTTGTTATCAGCCAATCAGCATCAGGCTTTTATTCTGTCTGGCTTGTGTCTCTGATTGCAAAAAAAAAAAAAGATAGGAAAGTCACATTTTCTTTGAAAGTGCATTTCAAAATTACAACAAACATGAGTTAATCTGAAGACAAAAGACTGGCCCGCAAAAGTTGTTTTGGTACTGAACAGTCATGCAAAAGTCAGTTTTGAACGGAACCGGTAAAAAATAGAGGTGTTCTGAAGATAACGATTATACCCAAGTCTCAGTACACAGTGTAAGCCCCATCAGAGTTACACGTACCACTGCGTGGTCGCACATCACATGACAACAATGGTCTGTGGATAAACAAAGCAGAAAGACTTCCATACCCCACCTGGACATCACTTGCCACCCTGTTCCAACCTCGTCCCCAGTGCTTACTTTATTTCCAACCGTGTTTCCAATACCGCAATTGGCTAGTAATGGATTTTTATCGTGTACTTGGTGCTATATTCACAACGTGCAGAACGTGTTTTTGCGATTATTCGTCCAAGCCTTCTCGAAAATACTAATTTCCTTTCCAATTTGCTCATATTAATATGAAATATGATACTGCATGTTGTCTCGATAAGATCGTAACAGTTTGATTTCAAAAATCGTGTTTTCGTAACTCACGCCGTGCTCGCGCTGCTACGAATTGACTCTGTTTTTACCCCAGACACCGCATACAAAAACAAACGCTAATGTGTAACGCGTATACAGGCAACAGACTGTTCCTTATTTGCATACGTGTGCAAAAATCTTGCACATGCAAATGATCTAATACCATGGTGAGAGAGCAGGTAGTGGTGGGCGCAAACTGCTCGACACCCTGGGGACGAGGTTGACCCTGTTCACAAACCCTATTATGAGAGTGGTCAGAAAAGTTCCAAGTGTTTTCTCAGTAGGCCTAAATACTACAATATTTTCCCTGCAAAATTTGGCTTTTTAGGACATGTTATCGGAAAAATTAGTGATGTCCATACATGTATATTTATGGAATTCTTTCCTTAAATTGCACAAAAGTTGGAGCATACACATGATCAATACAAAATGTGCCATTAAACATTCAACATTTTGAATCAAAAATCTACTTCAAAACAAGAACACTTACTTTGATTTCGTTGGTACCCTGCTATGATTTCGCATGCTTGTGGCAAACTGTTCATCCACAGACCCTTATCGCTGTCATGTGATGTGATGTGCGCACATGCAGTTGTACGAAGGACATTAGGTCAGGGAGCCAGACGCTGCTGTAACGATAGCAATTGCCACAACAGTAGCCTCTGCGTTATTTTTAACATTTGGACATAATCTGGCGATAGTACTTACATGTCGTTTCAAACAATTAACAACCCAACCATTTTCCAACAAAAACATCAGATTTCACCCTCAAAACAAAACAATTACAGATTTACAGGTATGATTTGAAGATCATGATACTAAGCTTTACTTACAATCTGGATGAAAAATGAAATTTACCGTTTATCATGTTTATCATGTTTATCGGCGAGGGCTCCGTTTAGAATATCGCATGGATTCCATTTTGAAAATTGTCCTCCTTTCTTTTCCAATTTTAGTAAAGTATGGCGACAGGCGTCCAACATGACCTGATGAAGCAGGCACAGTGCTTTTGGTCAATGCTGGATGAGCTTGCAGGGACCGATGAAGATGCATACAGGAAGTTCATGGCCACAAACCTCCAAAGAGGACAGCAAGAATTGACACCGGCCAAGCCTTGGATGTGTGTCAAGACCCGTATCATGGTAGGTTCACTTAGGCTGAATATATGTGTGTGTTTACGGTAACATATCCTAACAATTATCCAGGTTGGTAGGTAGGACAATTATTTTGTTTTTAAATTTCTTTATGTTTGTCTGTCAGTCGAAATACTATTACTTTGGTTATTATAGGGTACATACCCTTCACAGGTATTCTGTTTAATTAACCGGTTTAATTGTTTAATTTTAATAACCATCAACACACCACAAGACTCACATAGGGGCAATTCCGTAAAATCCAACGGACCGATCGGACCACATGATGTACATGTACAATGTCGTTAAGGTGGTGGTACGTTTGTTTGGTCTGTAATTGTTTTCTACCCATTAGATGTCACATTATTAGTGATGTATCACATTCACTTTTCCAACAGCAGCTCATAAAAGTGTCTGACATTTATGCCCAAATTTACGGAATCGCCAACAGCGAAGACCTTTTTTCATTTTCAAAATGTACTTTTGTTTCAAAGATTCAAATTCAGCAAATGGTCAGTGAGGGATGCCAAACACAAGCAAGTGAAGATGACGTCATTACACGGCGCCCTCTTGTGTCACGTCAAAAAAAGTTAATTTTGGTAAACCCTCCTATGCAAACATACATTTTGTGCCAAGTAGTCCTTTCAGTCCAAATCAATCAAGTGGCTGTTTTCAACAGTTAAGAATTCCCAGCCTACACAGGCGCGGATCCAGAGGGGGGGTTTGGGGGGTAAAAAAAACCCAACCAGCTCTTCAATAGAAATTCATGAAAAAAAAATGCAAACCCCCCCCCCCCCCTCTGCTCCGACACCCAAATTTTGTTTGCTAGTGATAATGTCCGCTTGCAAAAAAAACGTACAGAGCCAGCTTGGTTATTTTTGAAGTTGCAATCAAAGTTAGGGTGTCATTTGTTTTGGAACACCCTGTACAACACAGTTTCCAAAAGTCTATAGTTTGGTAATCCCCACAAAATGTGAACGAAATTACATATTGGGTGTTTGCTGTACGCTGTCGGCCAATCACTCATTAAAGACAAACAGATTGAGTTTGTCTAATAAAGACTTTGTCACTGAGGTGAGTACATGTACTCCAACAGAAATGAAAAGCACCAGCAATAGTCCCATATCACCATTATTCCTTTCACCTGGTGTGCTAATCCGTAAGCAGCGGGGCAGCACCAAATATGGGATTGTTTGTGGCAGCTTTTTCATTGGGTATTGTTGGCAGAATTTGCATCAAGGTCTGTGAGAGTCAATGGTGGATGACCTGAGAATACAAACCCAATAAACGGGGCAGTGACGTTGGAACGAGGAATGCTGAACTTGAATAGATTCTAAGCTCTCTGGCTCGCTGTAGGTAAACTATTGGGGAATACCCCCGGTACCAATTTGTACAATCAACAATATAGTCTGGGTATTCAGTTTATTTCTCATAAACTGAGTGTACAGTTGTACATGCTCTATGGGGAAGCTTAGATTGTCAGAATAACCTAGGGGTCAGCCTAATTTAAAGATCTACGTGTGCACCAATAGGGTGGTATGTTCAGTGTGACCGTGAGTGTGTGCAGGAGAAATAGGCCAATCAAACTACAGGGTGGCACAGCACAAACGCATGGCAATTGCTTAATTCTTCTGAGTAACTACCCAGCATGACGTCATCGGGACTATAAATAGGGGCTGGGCAGAAGTGGTTTTATCATTTGCGCGCCTTCGCCTTTGAGAGTAACGATTCTGCACTGCACCTTTTTAGTATTGCAATCTTAGATTTGGTTTCTGGAAGAGTTTAGCATTGATTGTTTTTGAGGCAAGCCACAGTGCTGAATACAGGGGAGGAGTTTCTGTAGGTGAGTAGCCATTCTTTGTTTTTATGTGTGGAATCATTTAGTGACAATTCATGTTGCTAGTAGGACTGCTGTTTGCAGAGTCAGAAATGGGGTACAACTTTTTACAATTTACCGATCAGCTATTGGACGAGGGTTTGGTTCACCAGTCGATTTGATACCAGTTACCAGTCACTTCAGATGACATCAAAGCTAGTCGTATGCTGGTGTCCTACATGTACGTGTAGTCACCGTGACGAATTGGCAGAGTCTTTCAGGTTTAAAGTGTGATCGTGTTTGGTACGGCAACTTGTAGATTAACTTGAAGTTTCAATTCAAATGCTGAGATGTTTGTTGTCACATGGGGTTGAACTCCTGTCAGCAGTATTATAGTGTAGTCTACCGAGTTGAGTCCAAGCAGATGGAGTCCAATCGAGTCCAGTCTTTTTTCCAGAAGTCAAGCTATTAAAGTCCAAGTTTCATGATTGAGTCCAAGCTAAATCTGCTTCATCTGCAGTGAATATCGTGTGATGATCGTTCTATAAGTTTATTTGAGATGCCTACTGAGCTTGTGTACTATTATGTGAAAATGTGAAGTTAAATGCGGTCATTTAACAATTAGCAAATACTGTGATGTGGGATTTTTTATTGTAATGGACTTTCTACTTGTACCTTAAGTTATAATTTAACGAAAAAGTATACATATGTTCTATTTTAAAGCCACAGTCCATCATTTGCAGCTATCCAAAAAGTAACTTTAAGTTATAATTTAACGAAAAAGTATACATATGTTCTATTTTAAAGCCACAGTCCATCATTTGCAGCTATCCAAAAAGTAACTGGTGAAAAACATACTGATTGAAAGATAGTAAGGGGACTAAACTCCCTGTGAAATTATTCTTTCTGGCCAGCTGTCATTTTAAAGAAATCAACAAAAGAAGGCCTTTCCAACGTCTTAAGAAGCACCGTTGGAAATTTCTGTTAACTAGTAGTTCGTTTATTCAGCGAAGCGCGTGCAAGCGTTGACACGATGCACACGCGCATGGTTGCTATAATTTGTCTGATCGGTGCTCGACATCACGTAGCTGCAATCGGCTCAGTGAGATCTGTTTCGGGCCCGATTTAAAACATGATTTAGCAACTTTTGATTCGAAATTGAGATCATAGAATGTTGTTTTTCTTGAAATATACAGCTGAAGCTGAGCTGAAACTTCATCAGGTCAACTGTTCAGCACCCTTCTTTAGATTTGGAGCACTTTTGTTGCTTCAAATGAACAGAATGCCCAAATTACAAATGATTGACTATATCTTTAACCGTGTGCAAATTAATTCACGCGATGTACATGTACATGTCGGCTGCTGATGCTGTGAGCCAATCACTCATTACCAAAGAAAAACATGTTGAGTTTGCCCACGGACCATTGTGGTCCATGGTTTGCCTAATACAGTACTTTTCACAACAGGTGAGTGCTTCAAACGAAATGAAAAGCACAGGCAATAGTTCCATATTGCCATCACACACATACACTCAACCAGAAAAGAAATCCTCCCAATACTTTTTGTCTCACTCTAAAACTATTGCGCATCTTTTGCTCAAATAATGACAAGTACAGAAATTCCTTAGCAATCCAGCCATACTCTTTATTTGGCACAAAATAGCGATAATGTCCGTACACAAAGTGTACGAGCAAGTTGAGTGTGAACATTTCGTCTCTAACGCAATCTTCCAACAATGTTTTTATCCTTTCCTTTACTGAACCTCAAAGAACATGCAGTACATTTATGCAGTAAAGGAAATGGTGATAAAATGTTAAGAAATCAATTTTAAGAATTTTTAGTTGGAAGAGATGAAAGAGCGTTCGAGACAAAATGTTTACACTCAACTTGCAGGTGTACAAAAGTGCAAATTTGTTTCGGTATCATTTGTCATAAGTTGTATAATTTTGTACACATTGGAGATATTCCACGGTAACGGAAGGACGTTTTCACTCATTAAACAAAATTTCAAATGTGTGTATCACAGACACTGTTCATAGTTACAGCAAACAAATGTCACAATTGTATTGCTATAATGCTTCTTTCATTTTCCACACTTTTGGGGGGCATGAATGCCTCCCGTTTATGAATTATGAATATTAATGAGGTCGGTAACGGAAGGACGGTAAAACGGACAAGGGTTTTCCAACTTACTCGCGTTTTGCAAAAACTCTGTGAATTTTATGGGGCAATTATATTTTAAAGGTAGGAAATGGAATCCCTGAAGCTTTATCTATACTATACCACCTTTCATTTGACTTTAATTTTTTCGGTTATATAATTACAACGTTTTAAGCAGATTATAATTTGGTAACGGAAGGACGGTAACGGAAGGACAAAAGGTTTACTCAATTACAGCATGAACAAAATGTGAATTTACACTAATTATACAAGTGAAACAAATTGCTGAAATGTGTAACTGAATGTGAAATCAACAATATGCAGACCTGGCATAAATAATTATACCCAAGAAACTATTGAGATAAAGATAGAAGCCTGCTAATTAATGATAACAAAAGAAAAACGAAAACAACCCAAAACACATAATTCTCGAACACAAGACTACTACAGAAATAGACTTCAAACCTATCACCTCAATCCTTAAAAGTTTAAATACACAGTATTTGAACTCTTGAGTATATTGGTTACATGTTCACCAACAACTTTGAATAATAATACCGGTGGGTTCAAAGGTTTACCTAAAGGGTGGGGGGGGGGGGGCAACCAGCCTACATGTACATTTAAGGTCAAAACATCTACCGGTAGAACTGATGGCTTCAGTTAGGTGTTGCTTTTAATTGAACTCTAAAATCAATGTTTGAAATCAAATTACAATGATTTAGAGTAGTAACAATTAATTATAAACATCCAAAATGAAGTTGTTAACTGGGCATAATTTGTCAAAGACTGCACCTCACATGTCTTACACATGTAAATTGAATGAAAGTGCCCCAAAGTACCGGTACTCTCTGCCATCTCATTTTTGACTTAATTAGCTTCTGGAATGGCTTCACAGAATTCGTATCTTTCTCTATTGTCCATGAATGCTGATGGCAGCAACTTTATGATTTGATTTTCTGCAACAACAAGTACTGGTACATCGGCATATATGTACATGTACATTGTACATGTTGTACATGCCTGTGCCTTCAAATTGTAATAAACACCTTGCCCTGCTTATCCCGCTTTTGTGAAGGTGGTCACATGAATGTCCTTTCAATGCTCATTATACATGCATGTATTTGCAGTGATTTTCATTTTTCAAACATGAGCGCAAATGTCGTAACATTTGATAAAAATACGATTTGTCCTTCCGTTACCGTCCTTCCGTTACCAATTTGGTAACGGAAGGACGTGATTTAATTAATTGTAATTAAAAAACGAGAAGTACAGCAGTGTCAGTTATAATGTCATATTGAAGGCCTACCTAAACTTGCTTTGCACAATAACTTTCAATGCATTCATACTGCAAGTTTTAAAAATAAATTAAAAATATGTATTTTTTCGGTAACGGAAGGACATTTTCGAAGGCTGAAATATTAGAAGTCACTGAAGCGAAACAAATTACGCAAAATGTTAAAAACAAGTTTTAGTCGGTTTTTCAAGACCAATACTTTCTCATGACAGAAACTGATGGCATTAGTACATATTTTTGTGTGTCTATTGGTAGAATACTTTCATATCACTATTAATCACATTTTTAGGATTAAAACAGGATTATTACATAATCCTAGTTTTTGGTACCGAAATGTGTAAAAAATTAAATTCTGACTTCAAATCTTGAAAATATAGACTTTTAGCTTTCATTTGATGCCAAATTTGTTTAAGTCACATGTATTTGAATTTTTTGGTGTCATGTCCACTTTGGTGTGGAATTGCCCATTATCACTGTTTGGGGCCAAATTAAGAGTATGGCTGGATTGGGATTGCTAAGGACTTTCTGTACTGATTAGTCATTATTTGAGCGAGAGATGCCTAGTAGTTCTTGAGTTAAAGACAAACAAAGTTGACGGGGGGGGGGGGGGCTTTTTTTTTTGGTTGAGTGTATACAAGTTTTACCTGCAGGGTGTGGCACATGTACCTGTATATTATCCGTAAGGCATAAGTAGCGGGGCAGCACCAAATATGGGATTGTTGGTGGCAGCTTTTTCATTGGGTATTGTTGATAGAATTTGCATCAAGGACTGTGAGAGTCAATGGTGGATGACCTGAGAATACAAACCCAATAAATGGGGCAGTGACGTTGCAACGAGGAATGCTGAACTTGAATAGATTCTAAGCTCTCTGGCTCGCTGTAGGTAAACTATTGGGGAATATCCCCGGTACCATTGTACAATCAACAATATAGTCTGGGTATTCAGTTTATTTCTCATAAACTAATTGTACATGCACTATCGCTAATATAGGGTGGGTGTTTTTGCTGTTATTGAGTTGAGTAACATGTACAGGCCAAGGTACATGTACTTTATTTTAGAGGAGTGGTAATTTCTCTTGGACACAATAAACAAGTTTTGTCTTCACAGACGTGTACCAGTATTACTGGTACACGTCAAAGGGCTATGAATGTGCATGTCAGAGCCCTGAGAACAGTTCAAATTACTGAAAAGGCTACCCTGCTGAAATGAAAGCAGTATACTTCAAAATCTTCTGTAATCAGGACTTGTTTGATAAAAAAAAGGTTTTACGCAAAATTTTGACAACTTTCAAATTGTAGTTTGTGTTGCATGTTGCCCCGTTGCTCAAAAGGCAGTGATAACTTGAGTTAGAAATGAGATTTTGGTGTCTAACTTTGGTAGAGGGTTGCCCTTGGGAGTAGGCAAGTTGGGATTGGTTCTGGGGTCAAAAGGTCAAAGGTTAAGGTCACCGTGGTGAGTGAAATGTAAATGGTTTCCGGATGATAACTTGAGTTAGAAATGAGATTTTGGTGTCCAACTTTGGTAGAGGGTTGCCCTTGGGAGTAGGCAAGTTGGGATTGGTTCTGGGGTCAAAAGGTCAAAGGTCAAGGTCACCGTGGTGAGTGAAATGTAAATGGTTTCCGGATGATAACTTGAGTTAGAAATGAGATTTTGGTGTCTCACATTGGTAGGGGGTTGCCCTTGGGAGTAGGCAAGTTGGGGTGGTTTTGGGGTCAAAAGGTCAAAGGTCAAGGTCACCGTGGTGAGTTAAATGTAAATGGTTTCCGAATGCTAACTTGAGTTAGAAATGAGATTTTGGTGTCTGACTTAGGTAGGAGGTTGCATGCCCTTGGGTATAGGCAAGTTGGGATTGGTTTGGGGGTCAAAAGGTCAAAAGTCAAGGTCACCGTGGTGAGTTAAATGTAAATGGTTGTCGGATGCTAACTTGAGTTAGAAATGAGATTTTGGTGTCTGACTTAGGTAGGGGGTTGCCCTTGGGTACAGGCAAGTTGGGACTGGTTCTGGGGTCAAAGGCCAAAGGTCAAGGTCATCATGTTGAGTTAAAGGTTAATGGTTGTGGGATGATAACTTGACTCTGGCTGAGGGGTTCAACAGCAACGCTGTTATTTTTTTATTCTCATGTCATTATGCCTCTCAAAATTCGAAAACAAATTTTGGAATTTCCTTTTGTGTGTGGTGAATTTACAGTTACATGCCTGAGATTTAGTTTGTGGAAGAGATAAAAGCATGATTTATTAGGCGAGCCACAGTTATACATAGTATGTACATGTGTGAACTGTACTGACAACTCAATGAAAATCCCTTTTATCATCTCGGTGAATAGAATAGAGTCCACCCATTCCTGTGACGTTTAAAACAGGCTGGGAAGACAGGTTTTAAACGGAGTGCAAATTTTCTTTGATTTCATTCTAATTGAACCACAGATGGCCCTGCTTAGATGATTCATGTAAGCAATGCCATTTGTGACTGCTGGCAAGGGATGGACGGCCTTTTTCCCCTGGCCCCCACTTTACTTTTTTTGTAAACACAATGCATTGAGTCTGCCATGCAATTTTATACGGTGATGGCGTTGTATACTAAGATAGTAGAGTCAAGGCTTGGCAAGTTGGCATGACCAGACAGTGGGATACTTCAAGAAAGATTTCTCTTTGCGACCATAAATCTTATCAACACGGACGTTCTCAGCTCTGTTGGAATAAAAAATGATATAATAATATGCATATTTTGTGTACATGCCATAATGATTGATCGAGCCAGCAATTACTATTGTAATTATGTTACTAATATACTAATATGAAAGTGAGTTCAGACTCTGCCAAGGATGCTAAGAAGTAGTTTCCTGCATAAAGTATGTTCACCATTTTCTTGTGACCCTACATGTACTTGTATTTCCTTTTGTAGACATCAGTGGGGTATATGGGGGGGGGGGCTAAATCCTACAACACTTGAGGGTGGGGAGGCAGGTGTGCATGTGGTTGTCCAAAGTTTGATGTATTGGCATGGTTAATTCCCTTCCAGACAGGTTCTTGTTTTAAACATACCATCAGCAAATAATGAGTATTGACATTCAGGCTGTGATATGGAGCATGTGGGTTAACTAGGAGAGGGAAAATTGTGTTTTTAGCACAATGCAGGTTGTAAAAATAGGGTTTAAGTTCCTTCCCACACAAAGTGAACTGTCATGTCTTTATATCCAAACAGTAATGGACGTGTGAACTCCTTCACTGCCACAGTCAGCTACAGAGTAACGCCTTTCATGGGTTAAAGGTGAGTGAACTAATTGACCTACATGTATTAGACATCATGATGTCATGCTTTGTTTACATGTGTGCTTTCCTATGGGAGCTTGCATGGTGGCTCTCGTGCCCACCTGGCTCCCATAAGAAAGCACATATGTAAACAAAGCACGATGTCAATAGGTTTATTAATGACTGCAATATTATTTTTTCTGCTGATCAGGAATGTACAGCTTTTTAAAATCTTTGTGACTGAATGATGTGATTTTTAAAATAAAGTGGGTCTCCAATTTCAAGTTTTAAGTTTTTAAACTACTTTGGACTTATATTGTCAAGGTGTCAGAAAGTTTTGCTGGTCACTTAGCAAGATTATTATTCATGGCCATGTGCAGAGAGCACAATCTGCATGTTGATCATTATCAGCGGCTATAACCCACTTCCCTTCTTTCACCTCAATACTCCACGCTCTTTTTGACCGATGGACTGACTGACCAACCAGTCAACCACGCCCTACTGACCAACCAACAGACCGACCAACCAACCGACTGACTGACATATATAGCAGGCATGCAACTTTTCCTCATATCCGCAGATTTCCTTGTTATTTTGCTTCTCATGAATACCATTACAAATTGAAAAACACTGAACAAAGTCTTGTGTGGTATGGAAATCCCTCGTTTTTTTCTCTAAATTCCCAGTTGCATGCCTGATCGGTCGACGAACTGACCGATGGACAGATTGACAGCCCAAAAGCATCCATTATGTGATTTTACCTGATTGTACTTTGCACTCACAGGATTATACCAGGTTGGACTACCGAAGCTGTCTCCAAGCATCCATTATGTGATTTTACCTGATTGTACTTTGCACTCACAGGATTATACCAGGTTGGACTACCGAAGCTGTCTCCAAGTAAACTGTGCCCACATCACCAGCGCTAAATGGCAGAATCACCGGGTGAGGGAGCCCAAAGACGAAATGAGACACAAATGCCGCGGACACAAACTAACCCTGGTCCAAGCACAGCACAAGACATTCAGACAACTCCGACCCAACAAGTACAGGCTGGTAACGAACAACCTTCCCAGCAGGAACCAACGCAACAACCACCGCCGCAACTACAGCCAAGATTCGGTGAGACACATTTGAACATTTGGTCGGTAAACCCTGCATTTTATGACTCTCCTGGCCCTGATATCGGTTCCCTGACAGCATCCTTCCCCTCCATCCTTTGCATTGACGCTATTAGGCACAATACATGTACATAGCATAGCAGAGTCCCTGAAACAAGGGGGACCGCACTGGTGACCTGCCCCCCTCACCCCATGGTGAATTACTTGGAGCATCCGTACTACACAATACCACAACCAATTAGTAACTAATTAAAACACCGATAAGGTCACACTAGTCCAATCCTTAACAGTTAACGCTTAAATCCTTGCCACCTGAAAGACAAAGATTCACCCCGTTGAAGTTTGGACCGATGTTCAACTTCCGATGCGGCTCTGCAAATTTTAAATTGGCACTGAAACCGAGGGCCTCAGTACTGAGAGAAATAAAAAAGAAAAGGTCCTCGGACCTGGAAAATGCAAACGAGGATCACTCAGAGAGGATACGGCTTTTTGTTACAAATTTTCAAATGAATCACGAATTACTCGGAGCAATCGTACTACCCAATACCACAACTGATAGTGACTCATTACAATTCTTCTAACAGTTAACACTTAAATCCTTGCCACCTAAAAGAAATAAAGATTCACTCTGTTGAAGTTTAGACTGATGTTCAACTTGTGGTGCGGCTCTGCAAATTTCAAATTGGCACTGAAACCAAGAGCCTCAGTACTAACAGAAAAAAAGAAAAGGTCCTCGGACCTGGAAAATTGAATCACGAAGGGAAACTAACTAGGTGCATTATAATCAGGTTATTATTACATGTATTATTATTACCTTGGATTGGACATTTGGGAGACATCCCCATAGACTTGTGCACAACATTTTTCAAACTTAAATGTGCCCTAACCCAATAATTATATTCCCTTGTCCTTTTTCCACGAATTTTGGTATGTTTACTTATTAGACCACGAGCAACAAAAATAACCGCATTGCGACAGTAAAATGTTGCCTCTAAAGGGGGGCTGTGACATTAGGGAGACATGAAAATGTCTCCCTAATGACCGATGTCTCCAAACGTTCGAAGAAATTACAATAACATGTCTCCTTAATGGTACATTTAGTGGAATTAACTTTAGGTTTGTCTCTTGTCCCCGAAATCAGTTATGATTATTTCAGTCATATTATATATTTCATTTAACTCCGTGTTGTGTATCAATTATTTCTCTTTAGAAAAATAAATGGCAAACAGGAACACTTAAATTGAAAATGAAAACACATTTTATTTTTCCATTCTGGACAATGGCAGCACCTTAGGCTGAGAGGTGTCCAGTAAAATACGACCCACGTGTGCGGCACACACACGGTCAAAACTATTAATAGACAGCAGCTATCAAACACTTCCTGACCTTGTTAAATTGCCATTTTTTTTATGCTGGTGAAAGCAGGTATATATATAAAAAATCACTCTAGAAAGATGTAAACTGAAGTAAATGAATTATAATGTCCTGTGTCCTTTTTCGATTTGTCAGTACCTCTTTTCACAGTGCAGTGGTATTTACACCAGTTGTAAAGGCAAATGCATGAACAATATTATACTATTTAATTTCAGAAAGAACATTGGATGATGAGCCTTCCCACGCTTCAGGTGAGTGACACAGCCTTTTTTCAGACAGTGGATTTGTCAAAGTTTCCAGATTGTAATGGTCTTGTCTCGCTTGGAGGCATTCATTCCAGCTTGCAGTAATAAAAAGTGTTCAAAGCTGGCAGTGGTTGGGTTGGAGACCAACCTGTTTTCAATTTTTTTCCTTTTTAGAAGGGACATATTCACCAGCAGTTGAAGACATTCCTGCTACCCATCCCCTGATGAGTCAGCATATTTCTAATTTTGATCTGAGACAGAGCAATCAATCACAATCAGAATGAGTTTTTAATTTTATTATTTTGTTCTGTGTTTTTTGCCCAGCAACGTTGACGAAAAAGTCGTATCTCTTTTTTTTATCTTTGAATTTTTTTTAAGCAGATTGGTAAAGAAATTCTCTAAAATGAGATTTGAACAGAGAACCTCTGAATCACCATTCCAGTGTTCTATTAACTGACCTATTGAGCCATATTTTGCATTTTTCTGATTGGTGCCTCTTCAAAGAACATAATTCACTATACTTACCCTGTACATGTACGTATTAGTACTCATCAATTATTGAATACATTAGGAAAGAAAGGCATAAAACCCTGTGCAACCTCAGTCCTGCAAAATCCTCCAACTGCCTTCATGTAAAAATTGCATACAGCCTCAATCCTGCTAAATGCTCTGTTATTTATGTTGTCCTTGGAGGGGTGACCACTGCCTCAATCCTACAAAATCCTCCGGCAATCACTGTCAATTTGTTGAGGCAGAGCCAGTGACATCCTGGAGCAGTGCGGAGGATTAGTACATGTATAATGTAGCCCTAAATATGTGTGGCTGAGCATAAACAACAAAACGTCCAGTGCATCCTGCAAAATCAGCCACACATTTCTGCCATAAAGCCTCAATTTTCTGCAAAATGTTCCATTTTGCCTAGAGGATTTGGGGAGGTTAGGCCAAAAAAAAGTTTCCAGTTTCTGGCTTGTGCGTGCGTCGCCGTAGCCATGCGCGTCTGTAAAATTAAAAAGTTTTTTTTGAATGTAAGGTGATGTCTCAAAACTGCCAAACTCACTGGTTTGACTGGAATCCTGCTGCTGCACAATTTTAACGTGTTTTAGGTGGGGTTACGATCGAGTATTAGTTTTACGTGCCCTCTCTGGGCACCCATATGTTTTGCTCTAAATTTAGTCGGGCACCATTTGCACATGGTGTTGTAATTTTGTTATTGTGCGTCTGGAAGCCAGAGTGAGGGAGCGATGGTCGTGTATCTCAGGGAATCTTTAAATGCATTTTAATTAGCGCAATATGTAAGGGAGCAGACTAATGACCAGCTTGGCAGCTCATGCATGATGTCGATGTCGCTGTATGGTCTGACATTTCCATTTTCTCTGATTTTTGTCTTGACTATAGATCCAAATTTCCCAAAGAATGTTCGTGTCGGTCGAGATTGTAAGTGGGTGCAGACTATTCAAGCCTTATGGCCTTACTGAGTACGATATTTTTGAGATTTTTAAGGGGATCGAAGTGTCATCTGCAACATATCAGCCAGCATTTGAAGAAAAAAAAAGTGGGGTAAAAAAAAAAACCATCTGCATCGCCGCACGACTTTTGGGGCAAACTCCATACCAGAAACCGGAGACTTTTTTTTTAACCTTAGGGTTAATGGGGGATGACTGTAGTAAACTCTATCTTTTTATGTTACGTGCGATCAACTTTATTTTCAGATAATGTCAAGAGAGCCCTGGAAGCAGACGCCAACGAGCGTGCAGAGAAGTGTAAAGCAGAGGCGACGGTTCTGAAAGATCAGGGCAACCAAGCATTTCATCAGGGCGATTACACAGGAGCCGTTGAGCTCTACACACAGGGCCTGGAGCGTCTGAAAGACTTTGTGGTGTTGTACACCAACAGGGCACAGGTAAACAAGTCAAGTCAAGTCTGTTACCAGCCAAGATGGCCCATCAGGCCGGCGTTTATCTCCATATTCATGCAATGACAGAGAGTATTTCTATTCCCCCTGGATCAGTCCATTGTAGGTTGCTCCCCAACTAATACCCTTACCCATTTACATGTGTACTTCTGGGTGGAGAGAGGCAAGTGGAGGTGAAGTTGCTTGCCCAAGGACACACCATGTGTCCAGCAGCTGGATTTGGAACCTCTCATCATGAGACACATAACCCTAACCCAGAGTTGACACGAGTCACTCATTTTTGTGACTCAAGTCAAGTCGAGTCATTTTAATGAAGTGACTCGGGTCGAGTCATTAGGTCAAGAAGGTCGAGTCAAGTCACAGTGTGTAGTCGAGTCGGGTCGAGCCGAGTGAAGTATTTAGTGCGAGTCAATTCGATATTTTTCGCAAAATTTTGCTTACATTTTTGGGACTCGAGTCTTATGAGCCTTCCTCGAGTCGAGTCGAGTCTTTCTAATGAAGGACTCAAGTCGAGTCGAGTCATTTGCTCGCAGTGACTCAAGTCGAGTCAGGTCATTTGCTTTTACTTGAGTTGAGTCAAGTCACCAAAAATTGAGACTCGAGTCGAGTCATTGACTCGAGTCATTATAACTCTGCCCTAACCTTTATGACACACTCTCCCAAAGGTAGACAAACGAACAATTGTTGACTGCTGTGATGTGGGATATGACACCATGCAGAGGGGGACATAGCAGAGGGTGCTAAACATGACATATCCCACATCACAGTAGTCAACAATTGTTATGAAAGTCAAAAGAGCAAGGTTTTGAACTCGCTCGTGCCAGACATGATATTGAAAAGCTGCAGTACTCTGTTGCGATGCACATGCACCCTTCACGCCCACATAATATAGGCATTGTGGTGTATATGAGATAATTTGCAACGTGCTGTACTTATATGCAACATAGGGTTCATGAAGTAAACAGCCATTTTTGTAGACTGCACATGCAACCATTCTCAAGGGGGGGGGGTCCATAACCATCTTGGGGGGTAGGGGGAGGGGCCAAGAGGGCTTGATTTTCTGAAAAGGGGAAAGGGATTAAGAATATAGTACTGTGCACTATTTGCACATTGCTGATGGCTTGTGAGAGAGATATGCAACGTTTTAAGTTATTTCCTGAAAAGTTTTCTTATAAAGAAGGGGAAAAAAAGAAAGTAAAACATATCATTTGGGAGGGGGGCCAACTCATCTTACATGTATGTTTTTGTAGTACAGCACATAAGGCAGACGATTAATCCCAGGCGACACACCTGTTATCCTGTTGAACACGCATTATGCTTCGTTGTTCACTATGTGGAAAATTTGAATCCCCTCTTTTCACTTATTCCCCCCCCCCAGGCTTACAACAAATTGGAAAAGTTTACAGAGGCAATGGAGGACTGCCGGACTGCCTTGCAGTTGGAACCAAACAACGTCCCGGCATTAGTGCACCTTGGCAAGGCCCAGCAGGGACTGAAGGATTACGAGGCGGCTGTTACGACTTTCCAAGAAATCCTCAAGATTGACAAGAAACACGAGAACGTGGTCGCAGGTGGGTCAGCAGTCTTCAGGCCAAATGCACAAACATGAGATGCGATCATGCTTAATGAGTCATTTCGTCGCCGTCACCACGAAGTGACACTAACCTCGAAAAATCGATATTTTGCGATTTCAATTTTTTTCCTGATTTGTGATTAATTACACATAATCTATCACCTCAAGAAGTTACTAAGCACATAGTTAATTAGTTTTGTCAAAACATTAATTAACATTAATTAACATTTGCAACTTAATAGGTCAAAACCGGAAAATGCATTTTCACGAAGTGTACTATACCATTCTTTCGCGTGTAAAGTGCCTGCACGCTACGCGTCCAAAATGGGTTTTGCGTTTATACGCGCGACTCACTTCTGGAGTTATCACGAAGTAGCGCTAACCCATAAGCTAATACACGTGGTTAGTGTCACTTCGTGAAAACTCGAACACAGCTTAATCTGAATTTTGAGTTTTCACGAAGTGACGTTATGGTTAATTAGTTTGATAACTCATTAATAGAAATTTATTTCAATGAAAATCATACATTAACGTGGTATTCAAGATCCCAGCTTTCAGACAATGTAAAAAAATATGAATTTTGAGGCTAAAACGATGTTCAGGTCGCCGTTTCAAAACATCGCCAACTTAAATCGCTTGTATCTCATAACACACATTTTCCACTTCGCAGGGGTTAAGGTCACTTCGTGGTGTCGGTGACGATTTGTTGGCTCTTATCAAATTTTTTTTTTTTTTTTTTTTTACATTTCTGAATAGAGCTGTATTTCAGTTTATATTTGCTGAAAACCCCATGTGAATACGACCTTCCGTTTAGAAGTTATGGGACTTAGAACACAGGCAGATTTGAAACAAGAAAACAGAGAAATCAAACAGAGAAATCAACGATTCAAAATAGAAGTGTTTATTACACAGCAATAAACATGCTTTGTTTTCAGCTTAATGAACTTTATTGGCAAAAATGTCACATATTAAATACTTTATCGTGAGATTTTCTTGGGAAAATTTTTTTACAAAAAAGTCAATTTTGAAATTTTCACCCCTACTGGCCTATTTTGGGCTGTATCTTAAAGTTATAATTGCCTACAAACGACTCATTTAGCTTGATCGCATCACACATTTGAATGTAAACGTGAATCTGAAGCTAATTTGAAGTCATTCAGGACACGTATTTAAATGAGTTAAAATGTTTGCAGATCCACATTGCATGTATTTACTGATTATTTTGTGGATTTTTCATTTCCCAACAATCTCACCCCTGCACTAGACTACATTGTAGACGTGTATCTAGCCGAGTCCACACCCAAGTCGGATATGGAGGCTGAGAGGCTGTTCAGTGACGGCGACGTCAAGGCAACAGACGTTCATGAGATCGGACTCAACGACGGTAAGCAAAAACTCTGCCATAATTTAAGAAAAATACAAATGTAGGTATGTAAATTGAATGTTTCTTATCCAAAAAATGTCTGTTGTATAGCATTTCAAATAATCTTGAATTTTGGTTTAACTTATAGACCCTTTGTTGGTTGTGTCATGACAGCAGCAGCCGATTTCATAAAAAAGTGCGCAGCTTGTGCCATGAGTAAGACTCATGCAACAAAGTTGTTAATAAGTTGCGCAATAAACTTAGGATCGATGTCACAAAACTTGGCGCAGCTGCACAACGTTTTAAATAATTTAAGCATCTTGGACGAGGATAAAAGCAGCATTTACGACGGCTGTTTGTGTGTGAATTTTTTTGTTTGGGAAACAGTCGTTGGATCACCTCAGCCCGCCATTTTGAAAATTATTTTGTCCCTCTTGTATCCATTGGCAGATCCAGGGGGGTGCTACGGGGGCGTGCGCCCCCCGGCAGTGACCAATTTTTTTAAAATAAGGCCATTTTTCACTCAAATGAGCCGTTGCCCCCGACACGAACCTCTCTGGATCTGCCACTGGTATCAACCTTGATGAGTTGTGCAGTCACGAGCTCTGTAGCTCTGTGACAGTCCTGATTTGCTGGTAAAATATGTCATTTCAGTTGCTCTGCCACAACTTAGGCCGCCTAAAATGATGGTGCAAGTTGCATCATAATTTATTGTGCAACTTGCGGACTTACGCACTATGCAACTTTCGTGAAATGTGTCATAAGTGAAATGTTGCGCAACTTACGCAATCAATTTTGGCTCAAGCAGAGTTGCGCCAAATGTTACGTAAGATTTTGTGAAGTCGGCTGCTGGTCTGTCTAAGTTTCTGCAAACTCCATCAAGTACTCCTCGGTTGAAAAATGTGTACATGTTCAAAACCAATGAGAGCTGTTGCGAAAAAGTTAAGGTACAAACTAAGGAAAAGGGAAGAGGAACAAAAGAAAATCCTCAATTTATACCATAAACAAACATGCTAGTGCGTGTGTGTGTGCATGTTAAGCGCGATTACTTGAGAAATACTTTACTTAGGAACTTGACATTTGGTTTGTGGATTGTTCTGGATAGTCTTAACAGGCCTATTATTTTTGGGGCTGACAGGTCAAAGGTCAAGGTCACTATTGCTAAAACAAAAGAAATCTTGTCAACAAGTTAACTTGAGAAATACTTTACTTTATAAGGAACTTGAAATTTGGTTTGGAGGTTGTTCCTGGTAGTCTAAAGAAGCCTATTGCTTTTGAGGCTGACAGGTCAAAGGTCAAGGTCACAATTACTTAATCAATAGAAATCTTGATCTAGGAGCTTTAACTTTGGTTTGTGGGTTGTTCGTTGTTCTTGATAGTCTTAAGAGGCCTGTTGCTTTTGGGGCTGACAGCTAGGTCAAGGTCACTAATGTTGCTAAAACAATAGTACACGTAATGTCAGCATGAATGGTTGAGAAATATTTAACTTAGGAACTTCAAATTTGGTTTGTGCGTTGCTCATACCGTAACCACAGTAACAGACAGTCAGGCAGCTCTGACCCAACAACTTCCAGATGATCAACAAAAAACTCAGTCAAGTTATGAACAGCCTTCCCAGCAGGAACCAACGCAACAAACACCGCCACAACTACTGCCAAGACCGGGTGAGACACAAACTACCCCTGGTCCAAGCACAGCTCCAACCCAACAACTACCGGCTGATGATGGAGTTAGGGATGATCAACAAACGACTCAGTCCGGCAGCAGACAGCCTTCCCAGCAGGAATCAACACAACAACCACCACCGCAACTACAGCCAAGACCGGGTGAGACACATACATTTGTCCGTAAACCCTGCATGTTATGACTCCCCTGGCCCTGATATCGGTTCCCTGACAGCATCCTTCCCCTCCATGTTTTGCATTGACGCTATTAGGCACAATATATAGCGTAGCAGCGTCCCTAAGACATGTTAGACAAGGGAGACCCCACTGCAGACCAGCCCTCTGTCAGCCCAGGGGGGGGGGGGGGGGGCTCTCGGGATTGAATGGGACATTTCACTTTTCATTGAGATCTGTGAAGTTCCAATGTACATGGAGGCCTAATTAGCCACCAAAATACTCATTTCATGCATATATTTACTGTTTACAAATGAGTGAGAATAAGAATAAAGTTTGTTGAATACTTGACCAGATAGTGTACAAACGTGTTATTTCTTATAGCCATAAATTATTCCTCGCAGCAGATTCAGAGTACGCGGTAAAATTTGGCAAGATCACGACGTCCTGCAACCTCCTCCGATCATGCATGTGATTTACCACGTGATACATGCTGCAGATAATTTGGTATCGCACTGACGCTCCGGGCATTCCTTATGTCCGGATCATAAGTGTGATTCCAAATTATTAGCTGCGTTTATCACGTGGTCTTGTTATTGGCCAATCGGACGCCGCCTATCATATGCGCCACATGAAGCAGACGGGTCCGGGTAGCTTGGAGGGCTCCGATAATTTTGCACGCAAATGACCACGCAAGTGTCAGTTGTCAGGTTCAAATCTAATTTGTACACGTTCGTATGGGTCCTCATCGACGGCAAATTTCGTCAAAATGACACATCCTGAACACGCGGGAAGGCAAATTTAGCTTTCAATGTGAGTACTCAACACATGTACCAAATTATGTACGGCGGATCAATTTCGCCATGTTCGAAATGCCACAATAGCGTGGCGTTGTATACAACGCCACGTTCACGGGTCTAGGCTTGAGCATGATCAAGTAAAAAAGGTTATCTACTGTACTGTCTGTAGAAAGTTAGATAAATCAAAGAGAAAGAATGCCTTCAGAGAAGCAGACGGGTGTAAGTCAATTATGGTGCATGTGGGTTTTTCTTGGTGCATGTAGGTTTTTTGGTCTACGTGCACCAGTGCATGCCACTTTTTTTTGGTAAATCGAGCCTCCCCCCCCCCCCCCCCATCTAAAAAAATCCGGGATCCGCGCCTGACGTCTGTGAAGGGCAAAAACACAATATTGATTTACATCACACCAATGCAAATTCCATCTTATGAATAAATATTTTTAAAACCCCTAAATATGGTGTTTTTCACATACATGTACCTGAGAGCCAACAGTAGATATTATCACAGCACACTATATTATGATGTTGACAACAAAGAGCATATTTCATGATTTTTTCGAGCACAATTTTTGGCAAATAAACTGTTTGTGCACAAATAGTAAGAAGGTTCGGTTGTCAAGTTCTCATGGCGCGGATGCATGATGGCACCAACTCCTGGACATACTGGGTTCATAATATAATGTATGTGGCCTGGAAAACATTACGAATTGAAAGACAAATCCAATAATAACGTCACCCCAATGCAACATGGTTTTATGGAAATGAATTTTCTTTGTGTGGATATATAGGCCAAATACCGGTATATATAAACTCAATTGAACTTGTGGTTCTTAAAAAAACGACTTTTAAGTACAAATGTAGGTCTAGATGGTTTGCGCACATATTTAAAAAAACATTTTTTTAATTTAACTATTTTAATATTTGGTTTTTAGTAATATTATGTTTTGGTATAATTGTTTTTAAAAATCATATATTATGTTCACATGTACAAATTACAGATTTTAACTGTGAGATATGTTTTTAATCAACCATTAATAAATGCGTTGGAGAGTTGATAGCTTCTGATTGGTCGAGACTCGATCATGTGGGGGTGTATTAACATGTGAAATAAAGACCAGCTTTACAAGTGAATAAATGGCTCCTAAAACCAGCACTGATCTAGCATCATGTAAGCCAATGATTGGCCAACTATACAACAGTCCTATGGTACCACTGGTTACAATACAGCAGTACACATGCACTCAGCCACCATCGTCTGAAGACTTTCGCGCATGTATGCAACACATCAGCTATATTGCTGTGTGGGACCTGCGGGCGCGTGTTATGTCTTCACATGACATGTTCGTACTAAGGATGTTTTCGATGAAATCTGGATCTGCAATTTTTTTCTGTAAACACGTCCAAGGACATAGTTACTTTTTCTAAACCGAGGATCTTTGTAATTTTGGACACGAGGAATATATACATGTACATGTATGTAAACAAAATTTCAGCTTCCTCCATCAGGTAAAACTAAAAATATGAAACAAACATTGTTATAATTTATTTTGTTCGCTATGGCAGCAGAAGCAGGCATGCAACTTTTCCTCGGATCAGCTGATTTCCTCTTTTTTTACTTCCCATGTGTGCCATTGAAAATAGAAAAACACTGTAAAAAGTCTGGGAAAAATTTGAATTTCCTCTTTTTGGTGATTTCCCAGTTGCATGCCTGCAGAAGTTCATACTCTGGATGTCAGTTGTAATGCAATGAACTATTTGTTCCAACCTGGGCTGGCAAGGGTGATTATAGGTTGCAGACCAGTAAATAAACTTCCATAGACCCCAATGGTAAATGCTCCCACTTCAGAAATTGGGGAAAAATACTCACAACTTTCCAAGGTGTTCAAGACACACATCAAATTAAAGCTTATTTCATCATCTTTCATTTTCTTTTCAATTTTTTTTTTTGGGGGGGGGGAGGGTGTCAACTGATGACTTTTAGGAGAAATTTCCATCGGAAGATGATCACCCCTGAAAATAGTCCTGACGCCCATCACCATTTTGAAAAACGATGCCTACAGGTACACTCCATTGCAATTTCATCCTAATTGAACGGAACTGCAAGCTCACAGTCCTGTGCACGGCTTCCACCCATATTTTTTACAAACCTTCAAGTTCACGGCCCACAGCATGCTCAAATACTGAAGATTTTGAGGGCATGCAAATTGTGATTTGGCCGGCGTAGGCAATTTCGGATCGATTTACTGGTCTGCAACCTTTAACAATGCAAATTGAAAAGACGAGGTACCATGCATTAACTAAACTATGGCCCCTGAACATGAACACAAAAAAGTCTGGAAATATCGCCCCCAAAAAAGGTCACAAATTCAGTGAAGCTACAAAAAGTGGAGACAGGGTCCTCACACTATTCTTCCCAAATTATTTAATTGAATTGAATTGAAGGATATTTTAATTCTTGCTTTCGATTGTAGATTACCCACAAAGACCTGGAGCCAGCATAGGAAGCACCGGCACGATCAGTGGTAGCCAGAACCCTATCGTTGTTGGTTCAGGGGGAGTTAATATCACTTATTACAACAAGCTGTTGGAGGGACCAGGTAAATTAATTTAATCTTGTTTTGATACAATAAAGTAGTTTGATATCTTAAATCAAGTGTTGACATATTTTTTGTGGGGAGGGGTGGGGCAGGGGGAGGGTGGTATACTGTTTAAGCATATTTGTTGAACAGAGTTCCATGACTTATTTAGCTGTTTTTGTAGTTCTTGTGGAGATGGGGTGGTGTTGAGAAAGGTAGGGCCTATGCATCCTTAAGTATGCCCAGGAATTTACAGACACTGAGGACTAAACAGCGGGTCCACACCCTGAAGATGAAACTTCTTGTACATGAGACTTGAAAGTGACCTTGAAACACTGCACAGTACAGTAGTATTGCTCTTTAGCTGTTTGATTTACCGCCAGCAACAGTTCGTCCTTTCATCACCCCTTTTGTGGCGTGATCAATTTATCAAAGTTTCTGCATTGACTTCATCATAGAGTGAATAGAGACTGGCTATTGTGCGCAATGTCAACCTTGTGCAACTGCGTTTATCAATACATGCATTTTGATCTCAGGGATGCCAAATTAAATGGCCCATGTAATGTGATTTAGTTTCAATGAATCCTTGGAAATGCACCTTTGTGTCCAATTTAACCTCATTTTCTTTTTTGCTTTTTTCAAGGGTATTTTGGTGCTTTTTGTGTGTTTATGCTAATCCAAATTTCCATATTCATGAGCAAAACTGTGATGTCATTCTGGTCAGAAACCTCAATGTTACAGTTATTTCAGCACAACAAGTTGCTAAAATTTGTGATATTTTGCAGTAGTAAACTTTCTTTTCTTTGGCTAGTCGTGTCAGTAAACCTTTCTTACAATTGTTTTTAATGACCAAATAATGGGTGCTTGATTGAACAGAAAACCCCTAAACTGAACAGTGTCTTCCTGAAATGACATCACAGCAACATCACGCTCAGTTGCTTGGAAAAGCATGGACAATTTTAAGTGTTTAAAGAAGTGCACTTTTCAATCAAATTTATCAAAAGGGATGTCAAATAGTTTTTATACATTAAAGTTGCACAAATTGTGTGCCTAAGAAATAAGAAATCATACATTTAAGGTCCAAAAATTTCTCAGTGTACATTTTACTGCATGTAATCGGAAACTTCAATCAATTGAATATGTTACGAAATATAGGTAAAAAAAAAAAACCTTTTTACAGAAGAAAATAATAGGTCGAAAACTGGGCATGCAGATTGTTCAGTTTTGATGAATTGCAGCTTGAAAGAATTGTTATGAATCATGTTCATGTAATAAATAGTTTATATTCATACTAATTTTATGATTTCTTTTAGAAATCACCGGACTCCAGGGGCCGGGAACCTTTGAGGATTTGCAGCAGGAAATTATTGACAACTACAAGCAAACTGCAACGACTATTCCTGCACACCCTATACTGCAGTCACGTCAAGTGGGTATTGATAAATTCTTTATCCCCTTACATCTGCAAAAGAACATTCCAGGCAAAACAAAATCAGTGAGGTCGGTGAGATTACCAGAAGGAAAATTAATCTTGGATGAAGCACTATATGACATTCTCAATTCCTTGGATGATTTGTTCAATCAGGAAAAAGTTAAGGAAATCAAGATTCTTCTTATTGGTGGGGCCGGGACGGGTAAATCAACCCTGTTAGTGAAGGTTGCAAACTCCTCCATCATCCTTAGTTCAAAACCCCTACATGGTAGATTCGATCTTGTGCTTTGGATAAAGCTGAGGCAAATGCAGCAATCTAGTTGTGTCTTGGATGCCATTTTTGACCAAATTCTAGCTCAAGACACCAAACTGACTAAACACGTAGTGAAAGGGTTTATTGCTGCTCATGAATCACGCATTGCTTTGCTGTTGGATGGATTAGATGAAATTCCATCTCATGTTTTGCAATCTAAGGAGGGCGTGTACAGGGTTCAGGATATCTTACACAACAGAGTCCTTACAAAAAGTTTTGTGCTGGTCACCACCCGACCACACATGGTGGAATCAGTACTCAGGTGTCACCCAAAATTTGCCCAGGTGGAGACAACTGGCTTCGATCCACAAGACAGAGATCAGTACATCAGATTAAACATTCATGATGATGCTGACATGGGAGAGGCATTGGTTTCATATCTGAAAACCAATCAACATCTCTGGGAAATGTCCAAAGTTCCAATCATTTCCCAGATGATGTGTCTTGTTTGGAAGAATCAAAAGTCATTGCCTGAGAGAACTACTGAGCTGTTTGCAAAGTTTACAGAGGTTCTTTTCATTCGCCGCAATGAAGAAATGGGTGATCAGCACATGATGTCCACCATCATTGATGACTTGGGGCATGTTGCTTTGCAAGGGTTACTAGACTCTAACGAGGAAAGACTTATGTTCAATGAAACTGAATTTCAGAATTGTCAGTCTTCCTTAGCTGAGGGTTGTCATGTGGGTTTCGTTCAACGTGAAACGTTCACTAGTGGTCTGGATGTAAAAACGTTGGTCACTTTCCCCCACAAGTCCATCCAAGAATACTTCGCAGCATGTCACCTGGTGAAATTGCTACAAGATGACGAAAACAATTTCCGTCATCAGTTGAAGCAGATTGGAGAAGGCAATGTTCTTGCGATGGAATCCCTGCTGAGATTTTGTTGCGGTAGATCAAGGCAGGCTGCTGGTCTCATTCTGGATCACATACAAGAGATGCAAGGTAATGTTGAGGAACTGCAGAGATTAGCTCGGTTGCTGCTATTCGAGTCTGGTTCAGAAGAGTTGGCAACAAAACTAGTCAGACCAGCTTGGGTAGACTGCAAGAGTAACGAAGACCTGAAAACACTGAGCTACTACTTACAGCTTGTCACTCCGCCACTTAAATGTACAAATTTTGATATGCATGTAAAAGGGCAGAAGCTAACCCTTCTCAGGGAAATTCTTCTGAGTGACAGCATGAAGTCAGCTGAGGTGATATGGGTTCACTACTACTTGTCTGAGCAGGAGGAGGAGGAGCTTAGTCTCCTTGAGGAAACACTTGGTGAGGTGGATGAACAGCGCCGTGCTCAGTTAGTCATTGCGGTTTGCTTTGAAGCAAAGTCATGGTTTGACTTGGGGCGTGTATCACACAGCTTTTTCCGCATACAAGAACAAACAGGCGGGGTTGGTTTGTTTATGTACCAACGATCACCAGATGAGGTTGTTGATCTATTGAATGTGCTGGAAGGATGCAGGTTGGGTGCTCTCAAACTGTTTAACACTGACCTGCATGCACGGCTGCGAGATGTAATTAGTCTCATGTCATCCCTTCAACACTTGCACCTCGTTGCATGCAGGTTGGTAGATGATGATGTGAAGGACCTGATCAGTATCCTTCCTGCTGGGCATGGTTTACAAGTGCTTGACCTTGATGACAATGCATTCAGTTTGGATGCAGTGAGGGCTCTCACCCATCATGTCCGAGGTCTCCCTATGTTATTTGTGTTGTCGCTTTGTAACATCGGCCTCGATGCTGAGCTCGTTAGACAAGTTGTCAGTCAACACCTCCCTCACTTGAAGGAAATAGAAGAGGGGTTTTTCAAAAATGAATTTTCTGTCATGGTCGAATCATTCTTCTCCATTTCTTCCTAATAATTCCACCGCTTACACCAGGTGCATTAAATCATAGGACAAGATAATGATCTCCCCCCCCCCCAAAAAAATAATGAAATGAAAAAAAAAGAGATCACAACCTTCAGAACCAAAAAACAGCGGCCTCGACATGAGCTCATCAGACAAGTTGTCAGTCAAAACCTTCCTCACTTGAATTAAAACCTTCCTCACTTGAATTAAGAGGGGGTTTTAGCAGAGGAATTATCTGTATTAATCTCCACTTCTGTCCAATAACTGCACCGCTTATACAAGGCGCATTAAATCATAGGTCATTGATAATGATCTGCCGCCCCCCAAAAAAGGAAAACGAAAAAAAGAGATAACAACAAAACGTTGTTTTCAGAACCAAAATGGGGCTCGATAAAATGTGAAAATGAATGCAAACGTCAACAAAAAACTTTGAATTCAGGTATATATATTTGGAATCTTCTTACATGTTAATAGAAATGTACCAAGCAGAGTTATCCATTCTACTGCCAACCCCCCCCCCCCTTTTAGAAATTGATAAATTTAAAAGTGATTCAAAAAGTCACATTGATTCCAATGTTGAGTTTCACAAGACTATTGTGTCATATATTTGCACAACAATCTACTCAAAGCAGTTGTTTCTTATTCATTCTCACACTCCCCTTCACAACCGTTATACAAATTACATGGTATCTCATCCACACATCATCAATATCTTGGGTGACCTCTGAGTACAATTTCTTACCATTATTATTTCTTTCAGCGCACCAATATAGGAGATTATAACACTAGAATCTAATCTCCAATTAAACGGGAGAATCCACCTCTCCTTTCCATTTCTTTTGAGAAAATATCTTGTATCGCATCATCTTAGGTAAAAATTGTGTGAGATGTCTTCAACTTTTGTGACAAAGGCCTCCTCCTACCCTGTTATCCGATCAATGTAGTAATATGGCATTCAAACAAACTAATGTGACCACATGCAAATGGCTGCACGACACCCTTCCATAGGCCAGTGCTGTGCAAAACTTAGTATACAGAATAATACCCCAAACCTCGGGTACTTTTGAATTGTTTTGCGTTTGCCTTACGTACAAAATCGGAAAATTCTTGCAACTTCACGCCTTTCAAACAGACATTTCTTTTGAGTGTTTGTGCTTCATTCTTTATCAAATCGTTGGGTAAATTAGTGTAAATTATGCATAAAATGGCAAAAATTATGATTCAAGTTTGCTAACTTTTGTATAGATCTTTAACCTTGACTGTTTATGTAATATACCTCTAAAGTGGTGCAGTTGTGTAAGGACAGTATAACATGGATTTTGTTTACTATTCAACTATAGGCCTCTGTCCATATTGAGAGTTACTAAACCAGTGTTCATACTGTCAAACAATTCATGTATAATATATACATGTAGAATGTTGCATTGCCAAATAATGCATTTTTGTCAGAGGACAGTCATGTTTGCTCATTCAGGACCAATCATTGCAATTGTTGTATACACGAATATGTTTCTGTGTTTCTGATTATGTTGAAATAGGTACAAGTGGACAATTTGCTTGTTTTTATCAATGCAAGCCTCTTCAAAGTATTGATTGACACTAGATTGGTTTGTTCCAAGTATGATCAATATTCTGTACAAAAACTGACATTTTTGTTTCTAACAGTTTTGATATTTTGCAGTTGCCCAGGTGATAGCGTTTATAACATGCCCAAATGCAACCATTCAATTTGGTAAAAGCAGTTCTGCAGGAGAGAAAAAAGTATACTTTGAATCAACATTTCGATTTATTCACATTGGAAATGAAAACTGAATGTTAAAATGTTTAACTGTTGTTGCTGACATGACACATGAAAGAACATTTTGATTAAAATGAGATTTACACACTATAACTGCAAAGCTAAACTGATTAAAATTCGGTAGGTTACTTTTGGGCCAAAAGTAACCTACCGAATTGTAATCAAAAAGCTCACTTGGATTAAAGATCGTACTGGTACTAAACACCCTGTGAAATTATTCCATCTGGCTTGCTGTCATTAAGAAGAAATCAAGAAATGTAGGTGATTTCCAATAAAATCGCATTTATTGATCAAAAGTTTGTGCATGGATATTTCACTCTTTTCTTGAAAAGTGTAAGTATTCTTCTGTGGAACAGTGATGATATTACATGTATTGGAAACGAACAAAATGCATGAAATACAAATGTTCCTATATGCCTTTAAGCCATGGTTTACAAACTACATAATTGTGATTTTTATCTTGTGATCATTAATGTGCAACTCTGTAAGATAAGGTCATCACTCGGGCACAAACTCCAAGTCAAGATAATCTGCTGACTTCTGGATTGTTTGGTTTCTGTCATAAAAACAAACCACAAAGGAGAATTGACTCGGTGCATTATAATAACTTGAATGTTGAACAAAGAAATTGACTGGAGCTGGTTTGACCCTGTGACCTCCGGATTCCTGTTCCGGTACGGTAATCCGGAACGGTCATCCTGCTACAGTCAATTTGTTTATTTCACTTGAAGATAGGATTTGAAGGTTTGCATGGTGGAAAGATACTAAGACAAGATAAGTTTGCGGTAGCACCATGTGAATAAATCAGTCAACTTGCATCCTTCTCAGCTTCACCGGTTTCGAGCTTCTCCTGTTTACATCCTTCTCACGCCTCACCGCACCCATTAACATCGCATCATCGTTGGAATCCCTCATTCTCCTGACGACGGGCAGAGCATACTGTTCGAAACATTAAGTCCCTCTGGTTCTTTTCAGAACCACACATACTCACAAAAGAGATTTATTCACATGGTGCTACCGCAAACTTATCTTGTCTTATCTTGAAAATAAAGATTAAATATCTGATATTTGCACCGTTTGGCGGAAGTAAGTTTATTGGTTAACTATGAGTAGAGATATGTTGGAATTTGTAAGTCATTTGTATTATTTGTTATTGGTGCAGAAACATTTCTGATCTCTTCTTTTGTTCCAGATATTTGGGGCAAAGTTTAAGACGTCCGGGATTGTTATTTGACATTGTGTACTTTCTAAGATTATTATCGTGTAATAAATCATTGTATGCGTATGCAATGACTTGAGTCAATCAAGGAGAAATCTTTGAGGTTAGATGATTGTTGTGTTATGCCTCCATTCCTCCCTCAGTGATGGACCAATCTCCCGCCTCTGAATTCTACAGCTGGGTCACCACTTGGGTTTTGTAATCAGGCATGCAGGCTTCATATTGAGGATATCAAAAGAAATTCCTTAGAAAATATATCAACCCAATCACAAATTGTAATTCATGCAATTAAAACAAAATTGATTAGACAGCTGAATCACTGATGGATCAGAAGCATTTATTGTTTTGGGATTAAGAAAGGGGTCACCGACAGGCCAGTTGTTGCCAATTCCTTATGTGGAGGGGCGGGGTTAGATCACATTTTATGGGAGGGGTGCAGTGTTTCCTTTCTTTTCTTTCTTTGTATTATAAAGTGGCAACAGGGATGAATAGCCTACAATTTCGTATTAATAAAGTCGTCTTCACTTGTTCCCTGGTGGATTTATCTTAGGCATTTCTGGTGGCCCCCACTTCGGTCTGCAAAAAGACGGCTTCTTTGATAAACTCGAGACAACTTTAAACGAGTTGAAGTTGTCTTAAATTAATTATTGTTTCATTACATTTTGTTGTGGGCCTGTTGTGTTTTGCTGTTGTGGGCCTAGTGAAACCGCGGTGACTCTTATTTGAAAACAAAAAGCCTTTTTAAATATTTTTCTAGCACCCAATGAACACCACAAAATAGAACTTTACCAATTACCCCCCCCCCATTCAATTCATCCCCCTTTCATGAATGAACGATAGTTGTTGTCTAGGCCCCACTACCAAAAAACAACTCAACTTTAAAGAACGACACGCACTTTTTATTTGAATTCCCTAGTCCCTAATATAAGCTGTCTATATTATTATTTTATGGTTGGAGGTGGGGTTATCAGAGGACAAGTTAATTTCGCCGCAATCCAAAGCCCGCCCTCTATGGCTGAATTTATTAAATAGAGGAATATAGATATTAAATATTGAATGGGAGGAATATTATTGAAATAGAGGAATATGGACATCGCAACACTCTAAAATTGCCTATATGGGCGTCGCGAGGGGGGGGGGGGGACTGCAGTCCAATTTGCATATAAATTCCGCAAAGTCCTGGCTATACCAAATTAATGGAGGGGTGAACCATCCATCAATAGAAAAATTAGGGGACTCAGTTCAATATAAAAAAAATCTAAGCAAACTATTGAAGACGATCTTGTTCTTAGATACATGTCTCCAATATTGTTTTACAAAAATTGTGAGAATTTAAAAAGATGATAAACAAAAAATGTCAATTAGAAGGGGAAAAAAACGACTTTTGCCCCCAAGCTCAAAGAAACTGAAAACTAACCCACAAAAAAAATGCCGGGTAATCTTCATTGATAAAGCGCGGCACAAATAACTGGTTCGCGTCTGCAAATGCCTTTGAAATCATTGCAATTGTACAGAGACCAGGGATTTGTTCACAAACCAATCTCACGTGGTTCGTTGCGCTTTCGTAAATTGGCGGGGCACGTATGGTGGAGGACTGCGAAAAAACGTCACAACAGTCTAAGTAAGTTTGCCAATTTTTGCCCGAAAAGTGAACCATTTGGCCTTGGAAAGTTAGATAGAAGTAACTGAATTACTGTAGATTCTTCTGAAGTTGATGCAGTAGGAAATACGGTTCGAAATCCTAAGTTTTTAAAGAAGGAATTCGGTCAGTTATTTTCTCCTTTTTTCTGAGAATCTGGAAATGGGCGTGGTTTCAGAAATTTGACTGCGGAGGGGGGGGGGGGGAACCAACGGTTTATATGGAAGGGGGCAGGAGGGGCAAAAGGATAAAATAGACATTTGTGACATTTGCAATGCATGCTGGGCATGGATAAAACAGGAATTTTAATCCCCAGACTCGTTTTTTTCATGGAAGTTCATAGCCCCACTAGTGAGTGTGGCCGCGGTATGCTGCGCTGAACCTCTGGTCAAATTGCTTGTCGAGCGAGGGCGCGAGTTGCAAATGCGACGGCTGTCGCGCGCGTCGTCCAAGCTGTCAACCATAGATATAGAATAAAAAGACTAGATCGGCAGCGCGTCCAGGTGCGCGGACTTGCATGGAGGGTCACGTGCTGGAGGAAAAATACAAATAATGCGCGCAAAACGCACAGTGCACCATTATTGCTAACGCGTGGGCGCATCGCGTAAATCCTCGGTGCGCATTTCTGGCTTCGCGCGCGTTGAGCTTGGTCACGTGCTGGAGGAAAGACCTGACAACCACGGGGGTCAACATCAAGGATCGATGCACGTGGCATCAGACAGAGAACAGTGGAGAACACTTATAGAGTGCGCGATGTCAGATCAACTTGACGCAAGCGCCTAGATGATGGAGGAAAGATACATTTAGCTCCCTTACTTAACGTTAATTTGTTGCGCGTCCACGAGGGACAACAAAAATGGCGGGGAATTATCGCACAGTGAATGGGTGCGTGTGGAGGCGCTGCCGATCTAGTCTTTTTATTCTATATCTATGCTGTCGACATCGTTGCCCGCGCAGCGCATGCGCAGGGTATTATTTTTATTTTTAATTGGAACAGGAAACAGCCGTCGCATTTGCAACTCGTGTTCTCGCTCGACGAGCAATTTGCATAAGCGCAACGTCACAGCTTGAGGTCATCTCTTGTCACATTCAAAATGGCTGCCATCACCAGACGTTTCACGAGTGCATATGGGCTCCAGAAAGATTCAAGAATATCTCGGAAAATTGAACATCATTATTATACCTAAGCATCCCAGAAGTGATAGATGGGACATCATAGAATACAACCATATGTAAGAAACTGCCTGTAAATTTTATGAAAAGGCCCTCAGTAGTGCGCGGTACCACGGTGGGTGGCCAGAGGTTCAACGCAGCATACCGCGGCCACACTAGTGGGGCTAGGAAGCTCAAATTCGGCAGTGGGAGTATATTTAGCCGGCGCCGGTTTTTTTGAAGCGAACGATATTTTGCCGGATAGGCACTGAACATGCGCAGTGACTTTTTTGGGACTTTCACCGTTTTTGGGATTTTCACCGTGATAAATCTTAGTCTGGTTCCGCGCCAACATTGTCCTTGTGACTTTGTATTCACGAGACGGAATCTGACCATTTTACAATTTCATACTTTATTTCCCGTTAATTAAAACAAATCCGCCAGAGCAAGAATCAGAAGAAAAAAATCGTTAATTAAATGATGGAATTTTAGTTGATTTTAAATAAAAAGATATTCTTAATTTTTTGGAATGAACAAAAATTGAAAATGTTGAGAGCTTGGAATCGAACCCTGCTGTGCTGGGGATCTGTCACTCATAAGATTCACATGCTATCCACTAGGCCACAGGTCTTGCACATGCACAAACAATGTTGGTAATTTAAAGGTAAAGTCCATCATTTGCAGCCATCCAAAAAGTAACTGGCGTTATTATTGTTGAAAAACAAACTTGGTTGAAAGATAGTAAGGGAACTAAACTCCCTGTGAAATTATTCTTTCTGGCA
Source organism: Patiria pectinifera (assembly GCA_029964075.1). Taxonomy (NCBI): domain Eukaryota; kingdom Metazoa; phylum Echinodermata; class Asteroidea; order Valvatida; family Asterinidae; genus Patiria; species Patiria pectinifera. The sequence continues at coordinate 27,471,428 of CM057150.1, forward strand.
AGCTGTCATTTTGAAGTAATCAATGAAAGAAGGCATTTCCAACGGTGATTCTTAAGAAGCACCGTAGGAAAATTTAAATTAGTAGTTCGTTTTGTTATTCAGCGCAGCGCGCACAAGTATTGGAACGACGCACACGCACGCGCGGTTGTTATAATTCGTCGGATCAGTGCGCGACGTCGCGTATAGCTGCAATTCAAAACAATTCAAAACATGATTCAGTAACTTTGAAATTGAGATCTTAGAATGCTGTTTTTCTCAGAATGTACAGCTGAAGCTTAGCTGAAACTTCATCAGGTTAGTTGCTCAGTATCCTTCATTAGATTTTGAACTCTTTTGTTGCTTCAAACGAACAAAATGCACAAATTACAAATGATGGACTGTCGCTTATAATGTACGCCTACTCGTACATGCGTCAAAAGTCTTGACTTACTTGACTTAATTCCGTGTCTCCTTTGGGAGAATTGGGCCAGTCACTCGTTTATGCCAAGCACTCCGGTCACTCGCAGCAATGCCAGCCTCTGACCATGATGTAAACCCCATTTCCATCCTCTCTCTCTCCACAGTCCTTCTCCATGTCTCCTTTGGTCTTCCTCTCCTCCTCTTCCCTTCAGGTGCCCAGGTCAGCGCAATGCGTGGGTTTTGGCTCGGGTCCATGCGCAACACATGTCCGATCCATCTCCACCGTCTCTGACGAATCAGTGTGCTGATGGTCTCTGTCTGAGCCCTGTTTCGGACTATTTCGTTTGTCACCCTCATTGGCCAATAGATCTTCAGAATTCTGCGTAGACTCTTGTGAAGGAAGGTGTCCAGCTTCTTTTCGTCTCTCTTCGTCATCCTCCATGTTTCGGAGCCATACAGCAGCACTGCCAGAACATTTGATTTGAATATCCTGATCTTTGTGTTCTTGCTCAGTTGGCTGCTTTTCCAGATCTTTCCCAGCCTGATATACGTTGCTCTAGCTTTCCCCAGTCTGTTCTTGATGTCATCTTCAGCTCCTCCACTCTTGTTCACTATGGCTCCCAGATAGGTGAAGCAGTCTACGTCTTCCAGGTTTTGTCCTTCTGCCTGTATCGGGCTGTTGTTGGCTGTATTCAAACGTAGCACCTTGGTCTTTTTCTGCTTTATCTTCAGTCCTGTTCCTTTCCCACTTTGGCTTAAACGTGCCAGCTTCTGCTGTGTATGTTTTTTTGTGCTGGAGACAAGTGCTAGGTCATCCACAAAGTCTAGGTCCTCCAGGGTTGTTGTCATCTTCCATCTTATACCAGTTCTTGCCCCTTCAACTGACTTCCTCATCACCCAGTCAATGACTAGGAGGAACAGGAAGCCTGACATGTTGCAGCCCTGTTTCACACCCGACTTTACATCAAACCAGTCTGTTTTTCCCTCTCCGTCAACCACTGCACATTTGCTTTCTTGGTACATGATCTTCACCATCTTTACAATTTTCTCAGGGATAGCATAGGTTCTCATGATCTTCCAGAGTGTGTCCCTGTGAATGCTGTCAAATGCTTTCTCGTAGTCTACAAAGCAGACGTACAAGCTCGCATTCCACTCTATCACTTGTTCGACGATGTTCCTCAGGACGAAGATTTGTTCGGTTGTGCTCCTCCCTCTCCGAAATCCTGCTTGTTCTTTCCTCAACTTCTCTTCTGTCCCCGCAGCGATCCTCTTGATCAGCACTCTGCCCATCACTTTTTCGGCGATGGACATCAGGGTGATACCTCTCCAGTTGCCGCAGTTGGTCAAGTCGCCCTTCTTTGGTAACTTGACAATCAGCCCTCTTGTCCAATCCTCAGGAATCTCTTCTCTCATCCAGACCTCCTCGAAGAACTCATGTAGTACGTCGACGGTTGTATCTACGTCTGCCTTTAGCAGGTCTGCTGTTATTCCGTCGATTCCTGGTGCTTTACCGCTTTTCATGTCTTTGAGTGCCTTCCTGATCTCAACTTTGGTGATGCTCCCAGTATCTATGTCTTCATTGGCTTCCCCTGTCTCCTCCACTTCTGCGGGTTCTTCAGGTCTGGGCCTGTTCAGCACCTCTGTGAAGTGTTCCTTCCACCTTTCCTTCACTTCGTCCTCCTTGGTGAGTAGCTTTCCATCCCTGTTCTTGACCATCTCTACTCGCCTTGGTCTGCTGTTGCATAGCTTCCTGGTTGCGTCGTATACACCTTTCATCTGTCCTTGCCTGGCTGCGTCTTCTGCTTCCTGAGCTATGCTGTTTGCCCACTCCCTCTTATCCTTCCTCAGGCTTCTTTTCACCTCCTTGTCTTTCTCCCTGTACTCTTCTCTTGCCTTTGCCTTAATCCTCTCTGACCTTGCGCAGTCTATCTTGTGTTTCAACCGTTTCCTGTCCTCTATTCTCTTCCAGCTCTCAGGACTGATCCAGCTTTGGCTCTTCTTCTTTCTATAGCCCAGAACTTTCTTCGCAGTTTCGTTGTACACATTCTTGATCCTGTCCCATTTCCTTTCTATTATGTCCTCTTCGGTGTTGCCCTCTGTCTCTTCACTACTGAGGCAACTGAACCTGTTCCTCAGTTCCAGTTGGAATTCCTGCTTGATTTCCTTCACCTTTAGTTTGCTCTCTTCATACCGGATGGTCCCTCTCTGCTTCTTCCCTGTACTGTTCAGTTTTAGCTTGGTGGTTGCGATCACAAGGTTGTGGTCGCTTCCTACGTCTGCTCCTCTGTATGCCCTGGTGTCCTGTACTGACCTCTTGAACCTTGCGTTGATTGCAATGTAATCTATCTGGTTTTTGTGATTGCCATCTGGTGATGTCCATGTGTATTTGTGTATGTTGTTATGGGGGAACATTGTCGATGTTATCGCTAGGTTGTTTTCGGCACAAAACGCCACAAACCGCTCTCCGTTGTCGTTTCTTTCGCCCTTGAGGCCATGAATTCCCACGACTCCTCCCTCACCGTCCTGTCTCTCGCCCACCTTCGCGTTCCAGTCTCCCATCACTATCAGTAGGTCGTGGCGTGGGACTTCATCGATTACCTTTTGTAGCTGATCGTAGAAGTTCTCCTTCGCCTCTTCCTCTGCTTCATTTGTTGGGGCATAGACTTGCACGACTGTTGTTTTGATGTATTTCGAGAAGAACCTTGCTGTAATGATCCGGTCGTTAACTGGTTTCCAATTTTCTAGGCATCGGCTGACTTCCTTTGTCATGATGATGGCAACACCACTTTGGTGTATTTCATCATCCCTTCCTGAGTACAAGATGGTTTCTCCTGTCTGTGTCTTCAGTTTCCCAAAGCCAGCCCATCTACATTCGCTGATGCCTAGGATGCCAACGCGGTATCGGTTCATCTCCGCAGTCACCTGTGCTGTCTTGCCGATGCTGTACATAGTTCTTACATTCCAGCATCCCATTCTGATCTTCGTTTTAGGGGTGGCCAACGACCTTTTCAGTCTACGAGCTTCCTCTCGGCTTTCACTCGCATCCGTCATACTGCCATCTTCCCACTTGATGTAGTCATCATCAGGCGTTTGGCAGGTCGTTGTGCTCGTCCCAGTGTAGCTTGTTTTCATTGAGTTTCTGGTTTCCGTAATCGGTTGCTTTTTTACGGGGTGGGGGGATTGGCCCCACGCCCAACCCCCAGACCCTGGAGGACCGGCAGGTTTTCTGTCGGGGTTTCCCTTCCCTTATTTGGACGCCTCACTGGAGACTAACGGGTACCAACAGGCGGGTTTGAGTTTGGAGTTGCCTTCTCCTAGATGGGTTGCCTGCCTGAGCTATGAGAGCCCCATCTGCCCTTGTTTGACACTTTTTGGTTTGGGGAGAAGTTTTTCCCTTCACCAGCCAGGTCCCCTGACTGGTTACCCTGACGTAGTTTAGCCGGTGGGTCGACACCGTTTCCCGGGGTGTGGCCGCCGCCGTGTCGAGGCGGCTACTTGGAGCCATACGTCAGAGCTGGATGCTGCGGGCGGACCAGTGTAGCTCAGCCACTCAACTCTTGGGTGCGACCGCGTTGCAACAAAGGGACTACCACACGCACACACCCCATACACCCCACATGCGTCAAAAGTGGGCGCTGTATAATCTATCTGTCTAAATATTGTTTACTGAAAGAAAGCCAGCTAAATGAAGTGCCTTGAGCGTCACTTTTTTATTTGATATACGTTATGGCTGTCGTGCTGTTAATTCTCTCTGTCATGGTCATCTCTCTGTTTACTTGATTGATGTTCTGTGTCTGTCCGTTTATATCTGCCTGTTTTAGACAATTTTAATTTGTACACCTCTTGTATTTTAAAATTTAACTGGTATATCAGTATTTATGTAAAGCGCCTTGTGCGTCAATTTTTAATTGCCCGTTTTTTTTATTCTTATTGCCTACATGTATCTTGACAGTTTGGCTGTTCTTATCAACCATATTATTTTATAGTTATTTTAAAGGTTTTGTCTTGTATAAGTTTTAGTTTATTCTTAAATTTTAACCTGTTCTTTTTTATTTCTGTGAAGCGCCTTGAGCATCAATTTTGACGGATTTGGCGCTATACAAGAATTAGATATTATTATTATTATTATTATTATTATTATTTAAATCTAACTGAAAGAAAGCCAGCTGAATCTAGTCTGCAAAATAATTCTGCATGTCTCTTGAATGTTCAGTACTGAATGGTAGCTCTCACAAATCTGCCATTGAAAACTGATAAGTTGCACTCTTGTTATTTACAGGTGGTTATCATGACAGTCAGACTCAGAGCCAATGAAGTGGATGCTGTCAAGAATGCTTATGGGAACCACACAAAGCTGATCTTCAACTGAAGGAATGCCCAACTTTCAAAGTCCTTGCCATTCGGTTTGTCATGGTTAAACTCTGTTCATTGAACTAGTATGCTCTAGAACAAAGCTCCAGTAAAGTCTATAGGGCCAACTTTAGGGCATGGAAATAATTGTATGTAGTTAAACTGAAATCTGAAATTAGTGATTTGATTCCAAATACATTAATAAAAAATGGACTTAATCTTTGTGATGTTTAGAAATCGAGCACGTAGATGCTTAGAACTAATTAAGTCCAGTTTTAAAATGACTTGAAATATAACAAATCTCCAGTAAAGTGTATAGGGCCAACTTCTTAGGGCATGGAAATAATCTTATGAGTTATGTAGTTAAACTGGAATCTGAAATGAGTGATTTAACAAATGGACTAAATCTTCGGAACTTAGTCCGGTTTTAAAATAACTTGAAAATAAGTTGCACAGTAAACCTAACCTAAACACTCGGTCAGTGCTAATAAAAGTAAATTTGAACTTCAAATACGTTTAACAATTCACTTTAATAAATGAAATCAATATTTGTTTAGACTTAAGAATATTCAGTGCATAAACTAAGTTTTCCAATTTATTTAATGAAATTAGAAAGCATCAGCAGAACCGTAAATGTAACAAAACCTAAGGTCAAAGCGAATAAAAGTCAAATTTAGCTTTAGATGTGAGGCAGCTCACTTGGGATGGCAATCCAGTTTTGACTACAATGTGGTAGCATTCAAGTATGCCAAAGTCATTTTTGTTTCCACTATTCTGTGTAAAACTGTGGACCCTTGCAGCATTTGTTAGGTCATTCAATCATCTGCATGCATCCATTGAAGGACAGTCATATTAACCACTGGCACTGACGACATAAACCACCTAATTAACCACTAACCAGACCTGTCCAAATGTTGCAAGGACTGGGCAAATATTCCACGCTTCTTGGGAACTTGAGTTCACTTGCGCATTTTCTTCTTGGTTTCTCAAAGCTGGATTGCCAGTAAAAACAGTTCTAGCATTTACAAAATTTATTGGAAAGCAAACAATTTGAGTCAACTTTTACATTTGGCTGAAATAATAAGCACAAACAAGAAATGAAATGAAAATGCTTTAAACAAATTCTTTCAGAGCATAATCTAAAAAAAAATCTTCATTTAAAAAAAATGGACAAAAATCAAATGAAATTGAATTATATTCTATATGAAAATGATATAAATGATAAATAGCCAAACAAAAAAGGATGTGTTCAATCTAAAAATGCAATTTAAAAGCTACATTCATAAAAAGAAATGTTTGAAAGGATTAGTTTAGTATGAGGCATAAACCTGAAAGAATTTTATTTCAAAACTGTAATTACAAACAAGGTAACTCACATTTCTTGTTTGCCATAACCACATGATTTAAAAATTGAGGTATAGGATATTTACTCAAGTTGGCCCTTGACATACTTAGGACAATGTTCAGTACGGAGCAGTAAAATGTGAGGGTCATTATGGAGAAACTCTGAAAATCGCCTCCAATTATAAGTTGCCCCTGGATGAAATTTGGACATCAACAGTACAGGCAATACTGCTGCACATCTGACCTGTTTGGAACAAAGGATGGACATGACTGTTTTGTTGAGTATTGCGTTTCTCCAGTGTGGACTCATTGCAACTGCAACATAACTTGATACAATCGTCTTGGAAGCACAACTGAAGAACATGCCTACCTTGAACTCCATGCAATATTGGAAGTTTGTTTGGACACTTGTTTGGAAGGACGATGCGTGTTTGGAAGGACGATGCTTGTTTGGAAGGACGATGCTTGTTTGGAAGGACGATGCGTGTTTGGAAGGACGATGCTTGTTTGGAAGGACGATGCTTGTTTGGAAGGACGATGCGTGTTTGAAAGGACGATGCGTGTTTGGAAGGACGATGCTTGTTTGGAAGGACGATGCTTGTTTGGAAGGACGATGCTTGTTTGGAAGGACGATGCTTGTTTGGAAGGACGATGCTTGTTTGGAAGGACGATGCTTGTTTGGAAGGACGATGCTTGTTTGGAAGGACGATGCGTGTTTGGAAGGACGATGCGTGTTTGGAAGGACGATGCTTGTTTGGAAGGACGATGCTTGTTTGGAAGGACGATGCTTGTTTGGAAGGACGATGCTTGTTTGGAAGGACGATGCTTGTTTGGAAGGACCAACTGGAACTTTGAGGAACACTGCCTATTCTGGTGTGGAGACGTGGAATTCTGGTGACCTTCTGATGTTGGGACAAGTGGAATGATTCTGGTGACTTTCTGGTGACTTTCTGATGTTGGGAGAAGTGGAATTTGCCATCCTCGTTACCTGTGGATGCCTGTATCACTCAGAAACCTCGGAGGTAACCCCCCCCCCTAAAAAAAATCATTGTTAATTGTCAGATACTTAAAAAGGATTTTGCTGATGCTATAACAATGCATCATTTAACTAGGTTTGGGTTTGTTTCACAAATTAACACATGTTATGGGGCATGACACTATAGGTCATTCTAAAAACAGATTGATTAAATAACCAATGTTGGTTAAAATGTATCCAACCAACCCGATTAGTTCAACACATATTAAACAATTGTGGATTAATTCAACCAATGATTGGTTTTGTTCACCAATCTGTTTTTAGAGTGTAAAAATGGCAGATATAATGAATCTGGTATTTAATAATTTCAGATTTTCATTATTTGACCAAAGGCAATTCAAGGAAAATACTTCAAATTAAATGAACATTAATTTATTTGCATGGATTTTCTGCAGACGTGAACATGCACGAGAGACCCCCGGATTGTGAAAGTGTACAGTTTGCAAGTGGAGTCGTTCGATAGATTGCTCGGAATCGTCGGCACAGGGGGACAAGGTTGCATGTTAACTGAGGTGAGGTAACCATTTTCTTTGCAGGGCCACATGCACTTGTCCCCCCCCCCCCCTCTCTTGGATTGTGACAGTTTGCAAGTGGAGTCATTCGTTGGATTGTTTGGAATCATCGACGCAGGGGAACAAGGTTGCATGTTAACTGAGGTGAGGTTACCATTTCCTTTGCAGCTCAAGGTCACATGCACTTGTTCTCCCCGGATTGTGACAGTTTGCAAGTGGAGTCGTTCGTTCTGTTCATAGTAAGTCAAACCACGATTCTTGTCTTTTTTTCATGTGCAAGCAAATTTGAATTTATCCTGATTCTATAAGTCAAAGCAACTGCAGTACATTATTATGTTATGTGAACCAAATAGCGCGGCATTTTTTAGCAATTTTGTAATAAAAATTCTCTCAGAAAAAAACATTCAAAGGTGCTTGTACATATATGTGTAACTTAAACCATCCTGGAAAAATTTCAGTGAAAACGAAGTTTTGGAAATAAGCACAAAATAGAAGGGTTACATCTAAAAACGAGGTAAGATTTTAAGAAGGAATGACTTTTTTAAGAAATTTAATTGGCAACTTTCGAAAAATATATTCTCAACAAACATAATTATTGCCGATCAGTCAAAATGGACTTCAATTTTAGATCCAAAAAAGCATTCCATTTGTTTCTTGGATTATTATTTTTTCCATCAAGTAAACCAAAGCATTCTGTTGGAGAACTATTTTAAAACCTTTTCCTACAATGGAAAACAATCTCCCCCTTTTTTTTCTGACTGGAGTTCAGAGTGGGTAAACAAAGGCCTTTTTTTGTTGAAATTGAAATTGATTCCACCTTTGTTACAACTGATAATGTAGTAACCAACCGATAACGTATCACCAACCGATAATGTATCACAAATTGACCGATATTGTATCACTAACCGATAATGTACCAAAAATTGACTGATAGTGTAGTAAAATTTGTATCCGATAATGTATCACATGTCGACGGATAATGTAACTACAAAATAAGTGTATCCGATAATGTCACCACGGAACGGATACTGTATCGACCGATAATGTATCAAAAATCAACCGATAATGTATCAGTATTGGGAAAAGGTGGAAATATTGCACATTAATTAAAGTCAAATAAGTGCCTTTACTATGATAAGTCCCCACTCGAGAAAGTTTATCATTAAGAATATTTTTTTTTTAAATTTTGGAGGTAGGGAGTTGCTCTGGTTTGGAGACGCTCTACTTCCAAGTGGGCCTAGGCTAGTGGCGTATCCAGCTTTTGATGTCAATGGGGGGTAACCGCACTCGCACATCCGCGCCGAAATGTGGACAAGTTCTTTTCTCCGGACACTTGGCCTCCATATGGGCTCCGCGCTGCGACACAAGAGGGTGCGGTTTACCACTTTTGAGAGCCCCATGGACGTACGGGACCATTGATCTCCGTATGACACAGCATGTGCGTACTGTACTGTACTGGTTCGCGCGCAAAGTTCCACACCACTTCCAGAATGTGCCAGAATGTGGCTATTACATAGCAGCAGCATCTTCGCATGAGCGCCAGGCAACGTCGGCGTGCGCATACGTTCAATTTAACTTGTGATCAACCTCGTCCCCAGGATGTCGAGCAGTACGCGCCCACCACTACCTGCTCTCTCACCCTGGTATTGGATCATTTGCATGTGCAAGATTTTTGCACACGTATGCAAATGAGGAACAGTCTGGTGCCTGGATATGCGTTACACATTAGCGTTTGTTTTTGTATGCGGTGTCTGGGGTAAAAACAGAGTCAATTCTTAGCAGCGCGAGCACGGCGTGAGTTACGAAAACACGATTTTTGAAATCAAACTGTTACGATCTTATCGAGACAACATGCAGTATCATATTTCATATTAATAGGAGTAAATTGGAGAGGAAATTAGTATTTTCGAGAAGGCATGGACAAATGATCGCGAAAACACGTACTGCACGTTGTGAATAATAGCACCAAGTACACGATAAAAATCCATTACTAGCCAATTGCGGTATCCAATCATGATACAGGAAGAAAGTTTCCTATCCAGGGTTTACTATTGGAAACGCGGTTGGAAATAAAGTAAGCACTGGGGACGAGGTTGACTTGCGATGGTCTCCCAGACTATTTCCTCCCCCAATAACTTTGCATCATTCAAAATACGCGCTGTGCATGAACCGGGAACACATACGAGTGGCGAGGCATGTGTACAGCAAAATGACATCTTAAATGATCGTGTAACTTGAGCTGTCACAAAAGATACAATGTAACAAGTTTACCGGATTTAGGCGGCAATCGTCGAAGATAGTCTAGATGCAATCAAGCTTCATGGGTCCCTTGTCGACCCCAGTTGATTTTTTTTTTTCATACAGATTTGAAAAGGGCACAATCACAGCATTTCTGCTCATTTAGTGGGGGGATGGGGGGATGAGGGGGAGGGGTTGGTGAGGGGGGGGGGTCGTGCCATATTTTCAACGGGGAGCGCTGATAAAATCCTACAATCATGTACACAATATTACTGTACCATACAAAATAATGCCCTGGCTTTTTTTAGGGGGGTGGCACCGTTCGCATGTGACGTCATTTATTTGTCTACCCACTGACTTTCGTTTGTTCAACCCACACAGTTTGGAGTCCAAACGTCACGAGCCTGCCGCTTCCTTGAGGCCAACACAGGCGCGGATCCGGGGATCCCCGGGTCCCCCAGCTGTGTCCCCCAGCTGTGTCCCCGGGTCCCCCAGCTGTGTCCCAAAACAAATTGCATACAAATTCCTTAAAAAAATATTGCAACCCCCCCCCTGCTGTGACACCCCCCAAAAAATTACTGGTATAATGTCCGCCTGTTCAAAATACGGATGGAGGCAGCTTAGATAGGGGGTATTTTTACACCATTCTGTAATCCAGTGTTAATAATTGTCAAATTTGAACAGCGTCCCCTATTGAAATATGATACCCCCTTCCCCAAGTTTTTGATTTAACGGAGGCCAAGTGTCCGGAAAAAAAATCCTGTGTACATTTTCAGATTGTTTTGCTGATGACACCCCCCCCCCCCCCCGTGAAAATTCCTGGATCCGCCACTGCAACAGTAGCGTAAATCTGTGCTTTGGACTTAGGGATGGGGGATAGCTAGAAAAGCCGGCCGCGAAATACAAAGGGGGGGGGGGCCTTGCTGGAGACCACATGACACTGGGTGCGCTGTTCATGATACAGACGTCCCAGCGCATTTCAAGTTATTTGTATTTTTTTCTCCCTTTCTCAGTACTATTTAATACATTTCGTCGGTTGGAAAGTTTGAAAAATACCTCAAAATCTGCCCTTTTTCTCTAAATACAAAATAATGGGGGTGGTGGTGATCAACTAGCCCAGACCCCCCTCCCTGGTCAAAACGTGGGGCGGGATAATCGGACATAAAACAAACATTTGTGTTCACCTTTTCCCCATACTGATACATTATCGGTTGATTTTTGATACATTATCAGTTGATACAGTATCCGTTCCGTGGTGATACATTATCGGATACAGTTATTTTGTAGTTACATTATCCGTCGACACGTGATACATTATCGACTACAAATTTTACTACACTATTAGTCAATTTTTGGTACATTATCGGTTAGTGATACAATATCGGTCAATTTGTGATACATTATCGGTTGGCGATGCGTTATCGGTTGGTTACTACATTATCAGTTGTAACAACCTTTACAAATTTCACTCCAGTTTTCACTTGGTGTTCTGAATCTGTAGCTTAAAAATTGCGAATTGCTTGCTAAATAAATACAACAAATTAAATTGCTTTTGTGTTTATAAATGGAAGTACAAAATTGTGGACAAGATTTGTGTGCAAAATGTACTTTGAAAACTTGACCACTTGACTGATTATTTTGTTTTGCTTTTGATAACACTGCAAGGTACAAGCTACCACGGATGAGAAGCTTACTGGAGGGAAGAGGGAAAGTAGCGATGAACCAACGACTTCAGGGGAATCCGATCGTCCAATCCAAGGTGAGCATCTGATTGCAACTGATCCATTATGGACAGCAAAAGGAATGGAGAAACATCTTCAAAAAGGCTGAAATTACAATTGGCAAATTGAACAGTTTCAAAACTGAAAAATTTCTAGTTTAATTGATTAATTTGAAAAGGAAATTAACAATTTGCCACTGGATAATGTTGTTTTGCAAGTAATTTTGTTATTGCAGTTTACCCCGGGAGATGAGAGGCTGTAGAGGAATTTGTTGTGGTGACAATGAATCATTCTAATCAAAGGTGAGCAAAACATCTGACTGAAGATGACCAATTCAAGACAGCAAAGGGAACGGATAAACCTAAGAAAAGGCTGAAATTATGATTGCACATTTGCCAATTCAGAGGTCCTTGTCAGAGCAAAAAATACATGCTCAAGTCAGATTGTGTATTTTTTACATGCATTCCAACTTTGGAAATTTATTCTCGACGTGATTGATGGCTCGAAATTGGTTTTCGCAGTGCATTTTGGCAAATTTACTTCAATTCCACCGTTTGTCATGATTTATGCTTTCCGGTCATTCTCAGCCCTGATAATTTTTCTCTTAGGATTTAAAACATAAATTTCTTGTTTTTCTTTCTTTCCTTTCCTGATAGTCAGTATGGGCTCTGAGAAACACGCAGGAGACAAGATCAGCCACAGTCATTGTTAGCAAGAACTACCAGTTTAATAAGGTCTATGATTTTGCACTTGTGCTTTGAAATCAAGGAGCAATTGTAGTTGACTTCCAAGGTAGAGAGTAGACTTTCTGCTGTTGTCACAAAGATTTACACATGTGTATTTGGAGGACAGTTTTGCAAGTTGTAAACGTATCTTTCAAACTACGAATGATTCGCTGATTGTGCATATGCCCTGAAAGTGTCCACTGGTTCCACCTCAGAAATTGCTTTCAAATGTGGTCATCAGATTATAGTCTCCATAATCTCTTGATATCAATTCAAGTCTGCATGTCCTGTTGATAGTAACTACAACATTGATGTCTTACTTCTTCTTTGTAGTTGAGATGTTCTGTTCTCAAATTCTGAAATTGTCTGATGATCCACTATGAGCCCTGTCTGATAAACACTATTCTAAGACCCCACTGTTCTCAATCCAATTCAAGTTGACTTGACTCTGATATGCCTTTTTGTTTCTATCTCGCATCTTCCTCTGCAGGTGGACCACACAGACCGCACGATAGCCTTGCAGAGGAGAGCGTTTCTCACGAGTGGATTTACAACTGACTGACCAATCAACCTTCATCAGAACTTTCTGAAGTAGTGGTGGTGGGAAAGTGGTGGTGGGAAAGCTAGGTTTTCAGGTTTGAAATGGAATGTTGTTCTAGGTTATGACTGGTTAAATATTTGGTATTTTGTAAATATTGTAATTTTTTTAACTGTATGCAAACACATAAAATTGTGATATTTTCTCCAAGATGTTTGATACTTGTGTAATGGCTAAAAATGGCTCACTAAGAAAAAATCCTGGTTGAAATTATTATGTCACGATATATTTTTAGAAACTGGGAGAAAGAAGAAAAGGAATCAAGGAAACCAAATAGACTTCTCAAATTTTGAATTTAGTCTGAAAAAAGGAGATATTTCACACAAAAACCATTTGTATCCTTAAATAAAAAAAGTCTTCTTAGATACATGAAAGTAATCTCAATCTGGATCAAACAACGAATTAAAAACTTAAAATGAATTCACCAAGAAGAAAAATAAAACTTTCAAGGATAAAAATAATAAACAATTGGATACAATTTTTGGAGAATATTGAGAAAAACTAAGGTTTAGATAAATAGACAGCAAGAAACAAAGTAAAAAAACAAACAACATTATTGGAAAATGGCTGTAAAAGCACAGCAATGATCTACAAACCAATGACTCCACAAGCAGACAAACCCAAGCAGGAAACAACTCCAGTTAGGAGCAACTTATCATGAAATACTGTGAACTATAAACTGCTGGTCTGCTGGCTACAACTAAAGTGTGGCTTGTAGGGCTGTCCATTTGCAAATAATTTAGTATTTGATGATTTCAAAACTGCACTTAACCGAATGTTTGAATATTAGAAACTTGCCGATCAAGTGTGACACACGCAAGCTGCAGCTGCCTTCCTAGCTGGTCAACAATTGCATATAAAGCATGCTGGTTACAAATGACATGCGTTGATGGTATTGTCTGCTTTTCTTTGTCTGTGGCATCCATAGGGAGGTTGCTGACAGCCAGGTGATGACCAGCATCTTTCACCAGTAGTCTCCTGGTCTTCCACTGCATCTCCAATTTCTTGCCACCACAGACGGATGTTTCAGTGAAGTAGTTTTGCTCCAACCTCTCTGCCATCTGCCATGCGATGGGCTCTAGAGCACATCCCGTTGAGGAAGTCGGTAGCTAGGGGTGGAGGAGCAAAGTTCAAGTTAACAACGCTGATGTTTAATGGTAGCTACTAGAGATCCTGGATGCTGACTCTGCCTAGGTAGGTGATGTTGAATACGATAGAAATCACTAGGGAAAAGTTCTATATGAACAGCATGTGAAGTGACAGTCTCTAACAAGAGAAGTGGTTCTGAAGATTTGAAGATTTAGTCAGTGATCTGTGACTGTCATCAGGAGAATGCCTAAACCTAAAGACAAGTGATCATTTAACCCCTTAACGCTGGCTGACGGCGGTGACTGCAGCTCAATGAAGGGTGATGAGCCAGGGAACGCTGTGGCCGCATTCCTGCTGCATTCATTGATGGGCAATATCCAAATGCCTGCATGTACACATTCAAACTCAAAGTGCCACTGATCCGTGGCTGACAATACCAGCATCAAGGGGTTAACAGGTGTGGGACAGATCCAGTGTGGATCAATGAAGCAGGATTTGATTAAACAGCCAGCTTAGGATTGCATTATATCAGGAATAAATGACCCACCAGTCTTAGATTTATTGACGATCAATAACATGTGGAAACACCTGTTATATACCTCCTGAAGAGCGATTGCGTGCCGGTTCGTGTACGGTCCCTATACTTACATATATGATTAATTTTAATTTCACTTTTTATTTCCAATTCAAGGTTTTCACAATACCTGGACCTAAAAGATGAGCTGCTTTTGATGCTGAAATGCACTGACACGGCACTACTTTGTGACATCACACATCAGGTAAATCCTCACCGTTTTCACAAACTGACATGTACGCATGTGGAGTCAGTTCGTGAAAACCGTGTTATCAATAATTTCAGTTTCACAAACTGACATGGGGGTGTGTGCACGCACTTTATTAGTACACTGACTGGTGATAGAATAATGTAGTTTTTTACGCAATGAAACACAAGCATGTGATGGAAATACAATATAAAAATGCTTTGAAGGGTTTGACACAAATTTACGCCATCCATTTACTTGTGGGCTTACACAAAAAATGAATTAGAATCCTTTAAACTGGTGACATTAAGACCGGTTTCAGTTCGTGAAAACCGAGTGTCAGTTTGTGGTGTCTTTGACAAAATTTCGATGCCTTTGGTTTGCTTAGAATGTAGTTTTAATGTGTTTTTTCAGAACTCAAGAACTAATAAATTTAAAGGATAAAATTAATGGTTGACTTCACATCCCTGCCTGCATCAGTGATCAGTTGCATAAACTTTATTCAAAGTGGTTGTTACATCAATTATTTACTTGAAATGGATCAGTAGAGGTTTTACGCACCATTAATGGATCAGATCCTTGCTTGAACATTGTAGTAACCAAGTTGTTGTTAGTGCAACTTCTTCAAACGGCTCTGTGAACAAGTTCACTCATTATGTAACTTTCCATTCTGTGCATGTGTGTAATTATCTTGTTTGTTTACCATTTCACTTGCTTCATAAAGTCAGGTATTTGTTCCAGGTAATAAAACTAAAAACGGTTTCAGCAAGTGTATACTCAGTGACATGCAACCAACCCAGTTACTGGAGATCGCTTGAAGTAGATTGCATGCAAGTTGTTTCTTCAGTCAAAATGTCCTACTTGTGATAGCGTCAAAATCAAACAGTGGGCTGAACTTGCAGACAGAATAATGGATGTTGCTGCTCCACAGCAGTCAGCCAGGGTCAACTCAGTCGCATCTACATGCACCCCTGCATCACTGACAGAAGTGCAACTTCTTCACACAGAAAAGCCAGCTGTCACTGCAAATACAAACATTGTCCACAGGACGTCATCGTTCTTGCAGTCGTTCAAACAGTCTACCACGCTCCCTGAAATGGTAGGTAAAGGAGCTGGATGATGAAGAACAACTCTGGAGACAAGCTGCTGGAGAAGAATCACTACACGGCCAATCTCCAACACTCCCTGAAGGAACACTCAGACGCCCCTTTGGGCAGCAGTAAGGTGGATAAGGGGAGGATTCTGGCCCTGGCCCAACACTCTGTGGATGCATGCTTGAGAACCCCTCAGGGTAACCGTATCACAGATGAGGGTTCGGGGAAGTGACCGGGAAAGTGCCCAACACTCCGTGGAGGAACACTCAGGAACCCTAGGACAAGGGCCAGGCCAACGCCTGTACGTGGTACTCGAGATCATTCCTACGGCTGTTGGACTCCATCGTTACAGGCACGGGTCCATCTCAAATCCGCAGCCTTGAAGATCACCGGACAGCGAAATCAATTCTTTTCCTATTCTTTCACTTAGTGCCTGGAATTGTGTCTTGTGTTGGGAAAGCTACCATTGTTAGCAGACCTGACCAGACACCAGCAGTGTATAGGCCTACATCCTTTAGTTTCCTTCAATCGTGTCTACTGAGGAGGAGCATTATATTGCTACCTTGGCGTCCGTATCAGGTTGTACAGAAGCGACAAGAGATTGAGGCACTGGTGGCCAAGATGACAGAAGATCTGCGCAAGGTGGAATCCTCTCTCCTGGCCCCCTGGCAAACGCTGGATGTGCTACAAACTGCCATTGAGCAGTGCACCTTGTATGTGTTGCGTGTCAGCAATTGCCAGAAGAAAAGTCTGAAGTGGCTAAAGAAAGAGGTGGTGAGGTTGGTGCAGAAAGTTTGCAACCTTCCGATGAGGACCACCACCAATGACGTCTGTGCGACGTCTATACAGAAAGGTGTAGGTCTGATGGATCCCAACCGGGATGCTGCAGTCAAACAGTCATGCAAGCCGTACGCATTTCATCTTCACCTGACAATAGCGTCCGCGGTGTCTCCACCATACAGTTGACTTCTATCATCTGCCGCACCATTCAGTTCATGAGCGGGTCTATGGAGGGGGACTTGTGTGCCACGCTAGGATGGTGGTTCGCCTGTTGGGTATCTCTTTCAGGGGCTGCTGTTCCAGCTCAGTACTTACACGTACAGACAAGGGAAAGGAGATACGCTCCAAGAGCATTACCACAGCTCTGCGTGCCGCGGCTCCAGAGTTTTACTCTTGTTGAGAACCGACCGCAGCCGGTAATTCCAATCAGCCCTCTTTCGTACCCTCACTTGATCTTGATCTTGATCTTGATTGATATAGCTGTAAGCTCCTACAGGAACATCACTCAGCTGAGTGATCTAAGGGTATTGCTAAATTGATTGGTGTCTCCTATGCCAGTAATGTGCTGAGGGAGGTCGTTCCAGTCCTTGCTGGTCTGATAGAAGAATGAGTGTTGGAGGCCTTTGATATTGGTGAAGGGGATCTGAAGGTAGTTGGGTTTTGAGCGTCTCGTTGTTATTTCTGGCTGTCTAATGGTTATTTCAGGTGGAACGTTAAACGTCGATCCGTCCATTGAAGATTTTGTGGAAGTTTGTGAGGCGCTGTACGTATCTCCTTTTTTTCCAGGGTGGGTAATTCCAGTTTGTCAAGAAGAGCAGTAACAGATGTAGAATTGTCCCAGCTATATGTGTTAGTGATGAAGCGGGCAGCTCTTCGTTGAACCATCTCAATCTTCTGTTTATTGGTGGCTGTGAAGGGATCCCACACTGATGCACAGTAATCGAGATGAGGACGGACTAAATTTTGATAGGCTTGGAGTTTGACCATGGGTGGGGCTGAACCTAAGTTGCGTCTAAGAAAACCAAGCATGCTGTTAGCTTTAGCTGTGACTGCATTGATATGAGTATTCCATTTCATGTCCGATGAGAGGTGGACGCCAAGGTACTTGTGGCTTTGAACTGATTCCAGAATGTGACCAGAGAGCTTGTATGAAGAGTGGATGATGGTTTTCTTATTGGTGAATCTGATAACATTGCATTTTTCTGGTTTCAATGACATCTGCCAGCGTTGCTCACACTCCTCTAGTGTCTTCAGGTCTTGCTGAATAACATCGCAGTCAGATGAAGATGTAATTTTGCGATGAATGACTCAATCATCGGCGAACAAGCAGACATTCGAGTTCAGACCTTCCCCTACGAAATACTCTTATAAGAATCTTATAAGAATCTTATAAGAATCTTATAAGAATCTTATAAGAATCTTATAAGAATTTTGTAAGAATCTTATAAGAATCTGAGAACCTTCTTATAAGAATCTTATAAGAATCTTATAAGAATCTTATAAGATTCTTATAAGTATTTTATATGCAAATTAGTAAGATCTTATAAGATTCTTATAAGATTCTTATAAGATTCTTATAAGATTCTTATAAGATTCTTATAAGAATCCCTGCATGGCCTACAAAATACTCTTATAAGAATCTTATAAGAATCTTGTCAGAATCTTATAACAATCTTATAAGAATAGTCACAGAATCTTATAACAATCTTTTAAAATTTTTTAAATCTTACAAGATGATGTTAAACATCTGATAAAATTTTAAAAATATTGCTATACTTTTCTTATAAACCTACATCATGAATAGACATGCTCGTTACTAAACATCTACGAAAACCCATGACTAACAAAAAAATCTTGCGTTTGCTGATGAAATAAATATTTTAAAAAATGACACCTCAACAATTAATGGATGCCAGGACAGTAAAAGTAGGCTAAAAGAGTTAATTTAATACTTACAGTTTGTTTCAGGACAAAACAACACATGAAACTGATCATATAATTAACAGCTTTCAGAGGAAAAGTTGAAATACAATAATTCTTTTCATTTGGTTTTACCACACGTTAAATAAAGTGATCAGAACCAGTCATCTGATTTATAAAATACATGTATTCCAAAAAAGGTACTTAACATCTTCCAAAATACATACATGTGCATGAGTTCGTTTCTGCATTCAGTATGGGATGTTGAACAATAGAGGACAATAGGGTCCCCACCAATTCCCGAGAGGTCCCATATTTATAATCGTGTACAAAACATGTGGGAGATAGGTCTCCCTGAAAAGTCAGAGTACAAACAAAAAAGAGACAATAGGCGTCCTCGATTGCAGGAGATTAAGAACTTTCAATGTAGTGAAGGGTCTTTGTTCTCTGCGGCATGGACGTCTCCAACATAATACATCAGATCATATGTCCTGGTTTACAGCACGGTAGCAGTGGCCAGCAAAGCGAACTCGTCGTTGAGCAACAATAGCAGAGATGTAGGTGGAATGTCTCCGTAAATCTGTTCTTTAGTTCTGTGCTCACACCATGAGATATTCTCCACCCTCTTAGAAGCATGGTGTATGTGCCATCAAGGCGATCTTGAAGCTCCTTCTTCATGGTCCAGGTTTCAGCTCCATAGAGAAGAATGCTCCCCACACAGGCTCTGAAGAAGGCCAGCTTTGTTGATTGTGCTATACTTGATTGCCGGATGTTATGAAGCTAATGTTACAGGCACTCCAAGCTATTCCTTTGCGAGTGAAGAAGTCCTTTTTACTGTCGGCAACATTATGACCCAAGGTACCTGAAATCACTGACCTCTCTAAGTTGGGTGCCGTCACTGGTGTATATTGGGTAGTGGCTCTCCTCATTGATGGTCATGTACTCGGTCCTCTTTGCATTAAGAAACAGGCCGACCTTGGCTGCAGCATTCTTGAGAGATGTTAACAGGTCTTGAGCATATCACACAGATGATCAGCCGTGAGGGCCAGATCGATCCACTTACGGTAGTCAAGATCAGTGAGATGCAGGCTTTGATCTTTGATGATGTCTTGATTTCTTCTGCTTGATGGTTAGACCTTTGTCGTGGATGCAATCCAGACTTTGCCTAAGGATGTCGTCCACCACAATTTTACTCTATCTGAAATGAAAAACAGAATACTTGGAATTAATTAATATATACAAATGTAATGTAAAAACAAGGTTTCATTTTTTTAGAGTATAAGCTTATGACCAGAAGTTGCTTAATAAACTGAGCGTTAAGCGTCATTAAGTTGACTTTTTTTTTTTTTCAATTCCTTTTCCACTGCTTAAGTTTAAATTTGTCATTTGAAAGACACCTGATTCATGTAATGCAGTCAAAGCAGTACATTTTTATTAACACATAAAGAATTAAATAATGTCCTAATTGTACACAATGTATTATACATGCCTTTACATGTACATGTACATGAAGACTTACCAGTTGCAGTGCACAACATCACGTTTAATTGCAAACGGCTTGAGAGCGTTGACTCTTGACAATTCTTGACAGCAATCTTTCCAGAGACTTCCATGCAGACATCGGTCCAGCACACATGTATTTTGGATGTCATGTACAGGTTATATGTGTACATGAACAAAAAATTATGTCCAAAGGCCATGTCAGGGAATATATCCACAATTTTGACCCAGTTTTATACAGTTTTTGTCCTCAGTTGCAAGCCAGTATATGTGCACTCAACACTGCTGCACTTGATACTGACTGCAAATTTCAAATTTCCCACACTGACTGTTTATCTCTGGAATGCAAGGTCACTGTGTCATGTGACCTACTTGTGGCCCATTAGCAGCCAGCTTATGTTACATAATACTTCCTGACAAAGTTTCTTATGGAGACCCCCTACCAAGTTCTTACTCAAGGGGTTTCTTATAAGAATTCTTTAACATTCTGACTGAAACTTTGGTCTCTTATAAGAATTCCTCAGGAACAATAAGAAGGATGATCAGAAGAAATTCTGACTTAAAAATATGTTATAAGAATCTTACCATATTCTTACTCACTTGTAAGAATCTTTAAGAATCTTATAAGATTCTTACTCATTTACAAGAATCTTATAAGATTCTTATAAGAATCTTATAAGATCTTATAAGTTAAAATCGTACGGGTTCTGCAATATCGTTGATGTAGACTACAAAGAGGAAAGGGCCCAACACAGTGCCCTGTGGCACAGCAGATGAGACGTGGACTGGTTGGGAACTGACTCCCTGGATGACAACTGATTGTTGTCTTTGGCTGCAAACACGTACACACCACTACCCGCATTGCATGGTCCAATGATTACAATGCCAGCTCAAGCTCTGTCAACACTCACATCATTCTGTAACTTTCCATTGTGTGCTCACGTGTATGAAATAGTGTTTGTGTACCGTTTTACTTGACTCTAAAAGTCAGTTATTTGTTTCGGATAATAAACCATTATTGTCTACAGCCTCACAAGTAATTCACTCTACCATAACTAATCTATGTTTCATTTTGTGCACAGTCTTTGATAAGACAGGACCTGAGTAACCTGAGTAAGTCATCAGATGTCTGTTATCAGAACCACAAGAAGAGGATCGCATGTGTTTCAGGTGAGCTAAGATCTTGTTCAATATACTTGAGTACTTGCTTTTGCAACAATGTTTATGTGAATTATGGGTTGATAATAAATTCATACTAAAATTTTGCTGTAGATGTGAATGCAAAGGAAGCTAAAATTTTAAATTCTATCTTGAAAACACCTCCCTACATATAGTTGTTTCCCAAATTAGTGGAGTCTCAAAAGCTACAAAAGCCTGCAAAAAAGTAATCATAAACTGCATGTATACAAGTATGCTATTTATATTCAATTTTCCTTCTTGTTTTTTCAACTTGAATTTCAGGTTTTCCTGCTCTTACCAAGAAGACGTTGCTCTTGATGCTGGAATGCCCTGAAACTGCACCACTTTGTGATGACACCAAACATCAGAGAAACTACATCCAAGGTGCCTTGGGCCTATTTAGAATGTACTAAGCTGTTAAATGAGAAAAAAAAGGTTATATGGGCAATTCCATGCTGGTGGAGACACAAGACCAAACAATTATTTCACGGTTTGCTCAAGTTGATTTGCTGAAGTGACACAACATATCTTGGCGTTTTTAAAACTGAAGTTTCGTCCCATGCGCGCACTATTTTGTGAGTTACGGTACACCATCACATCAAAGTCTGCAATGACGTCATGATGACTTATGGATGCACTGGTAAGGAATTTTGAATTAGTCTTGCTATCTATTCAGTAAATTTCCTCTCAATTTGTTATGTTACCATTTTAAGGGTGTTTGGATATTATTTGTAGATGTTAATTTTAGTCAGATTTTGCTTGTAAAATGATGTACAAATTTAATTATTTATAAGTCACCAAAACGAATTTTGTTTGTACATAACTACATTTTTATGACCAATGAATTATTCTGTTAAAAGTTTCTTAGCTTGAGTTCTGAGAATTGATTTTAAAAATAGAATTTGTTTACATTTTTGTTTAATGCTTAGGCCAGCCATGAAATACTGTAATGTCAGCCACATGTAATGTCATGCAGTCACAATATCTTAGCATAACGTAGTGTCAGTCACATTATTGCACAGTCCGTAGTTGAGGAAAATGCAAGTACACATGTTATTTAAGTCCATACACATACAAGTAGTAAACTCTTTGAACCAAAATGCAACTGAGTGCCAAGCCACTGTCTGAGCAACTTATATATTATTCATAAAACACGTCTTTTTAAAATTCAATTTGCACTTTTGTAAGCCTTTGACAAAATGAAAAATATACTTGTTTTGCTTTTGGGCACAAGTAGTCTATCATTGTCCATTCTGATGGGGTGGGGTGGGGGAATTCTTCCTGTGAGAACTGAATTATTGTTTGGCACCAAATAGTTTGATTTTTATAATTCCCTGTTAACATTGGTTAACTTATTTCATTTGTTTTGTTGTTGGTACATTGGATAACTTTGGTATTGCTAGAAAAATAGCAAATAAAATTGTGTTAATGTAAACATGTACAAATTATGATTAATTCAGTTGAATATTTTATATTTTCAGGAAAGATGTACAGCCAAGTTGCAACTTACAGCAGCAGAGAGAAAGACACAGCAGAAACAAAACTTGGAAGAAAAAGGATTGTATGAAGACCACAACAGGAACAAATGAAAGAGGAATAGACAGAAAAGAACAGAACATGAGGAGTTTCATAAAGTGAGTAGGAATAAAACTGGGAGAAAAGTAGTTAGAATTGAACATGGAATTTGTTAAACATGTTGAGACCTCAAAATTTTTAGCAACACAGAAAATATGATGCAAGTCTATTTACACAGTTTTTATTGCAGACAACTGTAATATTATTACGGTCGCTTTGCAAAGTTTCTTACTTAATTAGCTTTATGCTCAGTTACTTTTTGGTGTTGATGTTATATACATGTAGGTTTGATATTACGTTTTTGTTTTTCATCAATTTTAAAACTCTGAGTTTGAATATTGAAAAATTATTTTTGGTCTTGAATACAGTCACTGTTGGAAATCATAAAGAAAATAAAACTTGACCTGAACAGAAACTTCTCAATACACAGTGTCTCATTTCTCAATTATCATGATTATATAAAACTTTGATTTTACATCTTTGTACATGTATATAAAGTGTTATACTGGCTATAAATTATATGAGAAATAAAATATGACATCCATTGGCCTTTAACATGAAGAGAAATTTCAAATTTGCTCTATCATTTGTTTCCTGTGTTGCTTTTTTATGTAATGTCGGTCACAATTAAGAAAGAGTTCTGTAAGCGAAGGACAGAAAAGATCAATGCGTCTACAGGTTGAAAAATGTAAAAACACTTCATCCCCCCAAATGATGCGTATTGGAATTATATGATGCGGCTGATTAGTGTACGCAAACATACTGGCGTGTTCAAATCTCAGTTTTTGGCATGGCGTCTCTGCGTAAACCTGTTGAGAAAATCGCATTATAATTTCTTGTCACAAAAATGCTAAAAATTCACCGTTTACCTTGAAAAATTCACTCTTTTACTTCTAATTGCAATCATAAAATTAAGAATGAGAGGTGGTTATCATTTTTCTATAAGAGAAAAATTTGAATTAAAACCCTATGCCACTTTATCGATTAGCGTACGAGAAGAATTGAAGTGATGGCGTCACGCGTAAAATTGTTCTGAATCGTGATACTGATGTGAATTTGCAGCCTGCCGAAACTCTCTAATGTCTGTCACCATGGAATTGCCCATATACTTGCTAAACTGTAGATTTTCTGGTTTTGCCCAATTAGTTACTTGGCATTATTGTATTTTTGTTCATTTGTGTAGTTATCATTTGTTTAAATTTAAAATTGAGATTTTTGTTTGTATATCAATGAGAGAAAGTTAAAAAAAATGTTGTACATAGTTGTGCACCCTAGTTGTGGTAAATAAAAATTAGTCTCAATGAGGAGCGCCCTCTATTGCCCATGAATTGCTAATGCTGTTTAATGAATGAATTAATGTATAATAATAAATAATAATGCACATTTCTATAGCGTTGAATCCATTTAAAAAAATGCTCCCTGGTGCTTAACAATCAAACTATATAAATAAAAGGAATATAAATACAATTTTATTAATGTGATTATTTAAAACTCAAAGTGTATGATCCACACTAACAAGTGGTTTAAACATGATGCATAGGAGTGCTTTGTTACAAGGTTTAAGATATGGTTGACATGAATGAAATCAAGCCAAATTTGTGTGATGTAAAAGATGTTATCAAACAAAGTTAAACATTAGTAACTTCTTTGCAATATACAATTGAAACTGTCTGTTTTGTAAAGTGACATTTTGAAACTACATTCCTAATAGAAAAAAGTTCTGGGAGGAAAAATCCATGTTTTAAGGAAACAAAATCCATAAATATTTGCTTTTTGAGATGTCCTTAAATTTATGGGAAAAAAAGAAAAATGGAAAGTGTTTTTGAAATAATTTGAGCATTCTAAAATGAATTGGCATAAAAATCTAGCCAGATAGACACAGTTAAAATATTTGGTCTATAGAGGGCAGTATGCATATATTATGTGTAACATGTTTGTAAATCAATGTTTAACTTATTTAAATTTAGTTGTACAAGCAATTATTCCTGAAATAAGGCGTTACTGTATTGGAACTGGTATTGTTTTTCTTTTTGAAGTGGTTAAAACATTTCAGAATTTGAAAAAAATAGTTGTATAAGATTTGAGGCAAAAATCACTGACAATTTTAAGTAAAATCGAGATTACCAAATTTAAAAACTCCATTTCCACATTCAAACAAAAGTTTGGCCTTTTATAGTTAGAAACAACTTTGTGCGCCCCCCCCCCCTTCCGAAGAATGAAATTAGCGAACAAATTTAATGTAGGACCTGCTTTTAAAATATTAAGCATTGAACAATTTAGAATCTCGTAAAGGGAAGTAAATTAACGTCTACATTTATTAAACAGAATTGTGTTTCTTGTTAAATACATGTATATGTGAACTTTAAAAACTGTAATATTAACTTTAAAAAAAAAGTGTGAAATAGGTTTGTAAAAAGTGTAAATAAAGGGCAACAATAGAAAGAATATGGAATAAATGTCTAAATTGAGAACCAGAATTTTAGGTCTGTTGTGGTTTCCTTCTGAATATTCATTTTTCTGCTTTTATTATTCAATTATTCAAATGAGCCCAGGTGGCCATTTTTTTTATTTTTTTTTTAATATTGCGCAATCTAACCTTTAAATATAAGTTCCGAGAACAATTTTTCGAAGAGGCCAATGGCCTGGCGGTCTAGCTCGCTGACCGCCAGGTGCCGGGTCCCCGGCTCAAAACCCAGCTGGGGCCCCGGGAGGAGAATTTTTCCTCACAGCAGTGATAAAATTTTAAAAATATATAAAATAGTAGCATGGAGCAGAGTTGAACCGTGTACCTTCTGCATGCCAGCTCTCTTCTTTCCCGCTCTGCCATGGCACTTTCTTGAAAAAATATCCGGTTATCGTAATTAAAACCCTTAGGTTGTTGGACTTAGACAATTTTTCAGCTTTGGCCAGAATTTCAGAAATCAAGGGGTACCCCTTGAAATTTTTTCAGATCTGAGGGTCTGAGGCTGGGAGGTTGAGAAGTTGGGAGCTGAAGGGGTTTGGAGCTGGAGGGTAGGCTTTGGGACTTTGGGCTGACTGGTTGATGGTTGAGAGGGAACTGGACTATTAGTTGAAGGGCTTCCTGACTGATAGGTCTGCAAGTTGATAGGACTAGGGAGGGTCTTGGGGATTTTTGGACTTGGAGTTTATTTGGCTGGACTTAGATTTGAGAACATAATTTCCTCATATTAGTTGGACTTAATTTTTGACTGAATTTCAGACTTTTTTTTTGAAGCCCTGCCCTGTCCTGAAAGTTCAGATCTGTCTTTGCAGCCAATCATCAGTCAGACTGGTAGTTAGCCTTTTCCTTTTTGGAGATTGCTACACTTGTTGAAGCCTGCTAGAGACCACATAAACTGCTGGAATTCTGGTTACCAGTGGTGTGTGAGGTGGATGTAGACTTCTTAGCCTGAGGGTCTCGATACAACCTGGTTGAAGGGCCTTCCTCACTTGACCATGTAGCGTGCCTTCAAAATGGATTTTCATGCTTCAATGATTTTGTATGGCTTATCGCCCTCTCTTGTCAAGGTGTTTAGAGGTCACATGATAGTCTGGTGCCGGTGAAAATTTCAGGATTTTTAAACAGGAGTAATTTTTACACTTAATTTTTAGAGGTATGCCTTAATGATTGCAAATCTTAGATTTGTTTCTCAGTGCAAAAGTATAATGCAAAGTTTCTACAGATTTGATTATATTTTACATTAGTACTTTTCTACATGTTTAATTGTTTTTTAATTGTTACACGATTCCTCTTGAAATTTTATGGAGTTCTTAATTGAGGACTTTACTTTATGAACAACCGATGGACACATTTTTAATTAAGCTTAGCATTATATTTCCAGAATTGTCGTCCACACAAATGTGTTGTTCTTGTTGCGTATTACGAATATTTTTCATTCTGATTTAAATTTTCACGCAGAACACACTTTGTTGTTTTTGTTATATTAATTAAATTAATTTGCTGTTGAAATTAAATAGACATCGTCTCTAAAACCAGTGTGTGGGGTTTTTTGGGACTTTTTTATGCATTATTTTGCATTGCCATTTTCTCGCTAGAAACAGTTTGTTTCAGTTACATTAACTGTATTGTTTGATATTCCTGTTAAAATTTTTCAGGCTTCACAAAAACGTCATGATCAGTTTATAACGGAAGAAATTTCACTTTACTACAATGGGTATTTCTCATGATATCCTCCAGACAACGAGTATGTTCTGTTTCATTAGGTCGAGTAAAAAAAAAGGTTTCTCTTCCGGGTTTTTGAAAAAAAGGAGGAAGCGGGACTTTTTATTTTTTATTTGCTTCAAGATGGCCGCCATTTACAAATTTCCTGCAACTGTTGGTGTTTCCACTGTTTAAAGACACTTTTAAAATGAAAGATAAGTTAGACAAGAGAAATGAACATATTTACAGTGTAATTTAGACTTGTATCGGTCTACAATTTTCCGATGAATTTGTGGACTTTTGCTGGTTTTTTTTACTGCATTTTTTCAAAAATAAAAAATCATGAAAAAATCCAGGCAGCCTCCAAAAAGGAAGCAGGCGGGGACGAGAAACATTTTTTTTTTACTTTGCCTTAATGGTTGATTTAATTCGCATTGTACTTTTTTTCCTGCTGAATTAACACACTCTACAATATTAAATTTGACAATTCCTCTTCAAATTTGGGCTGTTTAAGACGTCAAATATTTGTGACACGCATCGTCTGCGCTGTATTTTGGAGACATTCCACGCAACAGGAGCGCATGTTTGGAACATTTTGCACACTACGCGCACATGGTGTTGAACACGCAGTTGTAATTTTCCTACAAAGATGGCGTCCTATGAGAGAGATCTATTGGAGAATCCGGGCCTCGTCATCACAACCAACCAACAAACAAAATTTCAATTGACTTGCATTCTGATTGTACTTTTTCCACTGAACACACTCCATTGTGTTTGATTTATAACTCCCTGTTATTCTAGGTTTGCATCTGCACATGTGCACTTAATCAGGCCATAGAGCTATAATAAATTATTAGAGAGCTTATTCATATATGAATAGGATGAAGCTTGCTGGGCGCATGCATCCATGTTTGTGCTTAAGTCATCAGAAATTAGCTTAAATGTTGTATGTTGATACATTTCAAAGCTGTTAGTACAACTTTGATTTCATTCTGTGCTTTCACACTAATGCGCTGCACGGATTTTTGCATTTTTTTCACTGTAGATCACGTGCCTGCTCAGCCATTACATCTGTTATATTTTGGCAACACATTAAACGCACAAAACTCAAAAGAATTGATGTCATATTGGCGACTTGCACATTGATCTCGCTACATGTACATTCTTCAAGCACTGTGTTGAGCTCGGACAACTTTGAAGTGTGCAAGGGAATGAGGAGTAAACGCTCTCATAATTTACTACAGCTCTATGGAATGGACATTTGAACTGATAAACTACTATTGAGACAACAAAGGTCAAAGGTCACCCAGGTTCACTGACCTTTCATGTTGTAATGTACATGTCAACAAAACATATCTTCAACTGACAGTTTCCAAGATTGGTTTCAATTAACTTCAAATTTTAACATTAGTAGCTTATCATCTTTTTACATACAAAATTAAGCCAACAAAAAAGTAAAAGATTTTTCAATTGTTTTACGTAAGGCCAAAAAAAAAATTCTTGGTTTCTAGTCAGACCAAAGTTCCGGAATTGATGCAGCGATGCGGCTTTTTTTTTTTTGCTTTTTTTTTTTCAAGCTTTGATTGTACAGACAAGGTGGGGTACTATTTTGCTTTTTTTGGTGTCCTCATGTACATTGGTGTCCTCCATAATTTGCTTTGGTGCCCTCAATCATTTGCCTTGGTGCAATTTCCCATTCCTTGGTGCTCTTTGGTAAAAATTGTTGAGGAGGTGCGGCAACAGAGGGCGCTGTTGGAGTTACCGTGCAACATTTCGGAGAAAAAAAAGATTGACGCGTTTGATTAAAATCAATGCGCGCGCCGACCAGAGACCGACTTTTTTTTTTTTTGGCCTAACATAAATAAAGTTAAATACAAACTACTCGCAGTTTACAATCATCTTCAATTTCACAGAATTGAAACAATTTTTTTTTATTCCATGGCCTAATTATTTCGTTTTCATTCTTTTCTCTGAATTATGCCATCAGCAAATTTTTTGGCAGGTAAGGCAACAAACCCACAGACATATAAATGCATAGACCGCCAGGGCCTATTCAAAACTACATGAGCATTTTATGATTTACCTAGCGCCCGACAAAAAACAAAACTATGGGCAAATTCACCTCTCGGTAAAGGATTTTACACACAGTTGAAGAATTCCAATCAAACATGAAGTTTGTTTTTGATTGTTAACAAATCCCTTGTGAACTAACATACGATATCCAAGATTAAAAACAATATGGTATCCAATATTTTCATACAACTTTTGCATAATACAGCCTTTACCAAAATAATTTATGAACTGTCTTTCAATGTATGTATCGTGCTAAGCATGTTGGCGCATTGAACGTGCATCGCACAGTTGTGCGCGCTGTCAACAAAAGTTTTGCCAATACTTTATGAAATCACGGTTTCAAGCACGCGACTGGTGGTCTATGCTTTATTTGTCTGTGAACAAACCAGATAGCATTATGGCGCCCTCTATGGCTGCTGGACATCTAGGAAAAATTAATTAACTTAACTATCTCTTGTGCATGCTGCGGCTGTGATGAACAGCGCCCTCTATAGGAACGGACGGAGAGGTGTCCTCATGTCACGTGACCGGCTGGCTCCATGCTCCCAACACCTGGGAAAATAGAAGACAAAAGGGCTCAAACTCAAATCCAAACTTGTTCATTGGGAGTTTCTTACAAACAGAACAAAAATGAGAGATTCAATGAGTCCATTATGTCACAGAATGGAAGGAACAAGTATGCACAGGTACATGTATTAACACCTCATTTGATGAAACAAGTTTGGAATGACATGTACAATGCACATATGTATGGACACTGATGGTTGCAGGCCAGTAAATAGGCCCAACATTGCCTACGCCGGCCAAATCACGATTTGCACACCCTCATGTTTTGCTATCATCATTTTGTGCGCCATGAAATTGAAGGTTTGTAAAAAAAAAAAAAAGGGGTGGAAGCCGTGAACAGGCTAGGACTGCCAGCTCGTATTTGTATTTCTGTGTAAATTGGATGAATTTAGCCCTAAAATTGTTCTACTTTGCAATGCAGCATAGACATCAGTTTTCAAAATGGCGATGGGCTTCAGGACTATACTTTCAGGGGTGCTCATCTTTGATTATAAATTTCTCACAAAAGTCATCTGATTACCAAAACGAAATTGAACACAAAATGAAAAATGATGAAATCAGTTTTAATTTGATGTGTCTTCAACGCTTTGGAGAGTTGTGAGTATTTTCCCCTAAAT
Source organism: Patiria pectinifera (assembly GCA_029964075.1). Classification (NCBI taxonomy): domain Eukaryota; kingdom Metazoa; phylum Echinodermata; class Asteroidea; order Valvatida; family Asterinidae; genus Patiria; species Patiria pectinifera. The sequence continues at coordinate 27,501,668 of CM057150.1, forward strand.
TTTGGAAGTGGGGGTATCTATCACTGGGGTCTATGGCAGTTTATTTAAGTAGTCTGCAACCTGATGGTGTACGTGTACATGTACACGTATGCAAGTACAAAATTAACCTAACTCAGGTCCAAGACACAAACTCAAGTGTAGAGTAAACATGTCAGCAAACAAACAAGATAATGAACTGTACATGACTCAGATCTGGGTTCCCCCCTCTATATAAAGGTTGCGACTATTCACACTCGTTGCATCAAAGTGGAAAACCTGTAACAATTTCTAAAAAAATTGTCTTTCAGTGACTTGCCTCCTCAATTCCTTCAAGGATAACTGAGATCACACCTGGGAATAAACAGGAATCGAACCAGGGGTCAAAAGAAAAGAAAACAAGCATAAGGATCTGAAGCAAACATTCACAAGATTCCAACCAGACAACCCTAACATGAAGGTTCCAAGACATTAATAGGATCACTAGTCATCAAATCTAGCTGATGCAGTGATTATTTCCAGACAACTTTCATTCTTACTTGACTTGAGACGTTTACCGGCCGTCATCTTCTTGACTCCTCATCGTCTCTCAGCCAACATTCTCTCAAGATCTTCCTTCAATCTCGTCCTGATGTCATAGAACCCAGGATGAATCCTGCCAAGAACCTGACCATGTTCCTTGAGTTGTTTCATCTTGTTGTCAAGGGAGTTTGAGGTGATGCTCTTCACACCCTGGAAACAAGCCAGACAGGATGACAGTTTTGTTACCATGGTAACAAATATATGCATTCACAAAGAATGTAGTTCCCCTCCTATAAAACTCTGCACTTTTCACACTCCCACAAAGGTTTGTGTAGATTGAGGACTTCCCACTGTCCTTCTGATGGCTTTTGTTTGGGTAACTTTTGGCAACTCCTCTCATTTGATTTGTGATGGTTTCCAACTGAGGACATAGTGTCCTCTTATGTACAGTCAATTCTGTTGTTTATTGTCCTCAGTGTACAACATTACACCCAAATGTACTTCCCCCAGTAGCACGTATATGTTTTATTTGCATGGACAATTTGAACACAAAATTGAAACTTTTGGGTTGGTCAAAATGATGACTTCAAATAGACTGAAAATACTTTATCAGTATTTATAGCACATCAGATAAAAGAAACTTTCAGTGTGTGAAATATGAAAGATTTGAGGACAATATATTGATAACTTTTTTATTTGATGGTTGAAAAAAAACCAATGGGATTAAATGTATGGTGAGGTGTATGCGATTGAAATTTAACAGAGTGCAGCATGTACATGTAGATAGAATGCATGAACCTATCTAAGGTCCAAAACTCAAGTGTCAAGTAAATATGTACACAGATAAGCAGATATTCAGATTGTACGTGTGGGATGTACATGTACATGTATGCAGCAAAACAAAAATCCCAAGTTCTATATATAAACCATGTCACGGGACTTGATGACGATGCTGTGTTTGTCCAGCGCCATCTTTACCAGATCCTCCCCAAAAAAACCTCAACTGTTTGTGCTCTCTGTGTCAAATTGGAAAGCTTTGTATTCAAGTGATTTGACTGGGAATTTAAAAGAGGTAAGGAAAGAGTGTCAGTTATTTTGAATGAGGTTAAATGCTAGCTTACCGGCACAAGTGTAGGAATCACAGTTTGCCTTAAACAACAAAATGTGAAGAGTGCGTACAGTAGTAATATTCCAACAAAACCAACATGTATATTTAGTTATAACCAGATTAGGGCACAAGCTACCGTACACGTACCAGAGCTCTTCAAAACATCAGAGCTCTTCAAAATTTGACAGGAATTCCAAAAAAAAATTGATGTCTTGTTCAAAAGTGGATACATGTAAATACAAAATAACAAATGGAAATAAAATTTTGGTTTTTTTTTGCCCGAATGAAACTCACACAGACAGTGCAGTATTAAAGAAGTTACATCTCTGTATTATAACCATTTCAATTTCTTTTTAAATACTCTTTGTATACAGATAAAATGGCTACAGCTCTAAAGAACATCGGTCCCCATCTTGAATGCCATTTATGCGCAGACAAATATAAACGGCCCAAGGTGCTGGACTGCATGCATAGCTTCTGCCAGGAATGTTTGGAGAAATACTACACCAGCAGGTATGCAGGTCAGCCTAAGATTCCTTGCCCTAGGCCTGTATGTGGACGAGAGACGGTGCTTCCAGAGACACGCATTCAAGGCCTGAAAACAAATTTCCATTTGATGGAAATAGTTGAGGAGGTCTCACTCCAAGAAAAGGTGGCTTGTTCAGAAAACACAAAGGTCATCTGTGAGGTTTGTGATGAGGGAAATGAGGCCATGCATCGTTGCTTGGACTGTGCACAGAATATCTGCCCAAACTGTCACAAGACACACTTGCGATTTGCTGCTACATCAAACCACACAGTGGCCACTTTGGAGGACATTCGTCACGGGAAGGTAACAGTGAAAAAAACTCCAGAAAAAGATGAGTCTAGATGCCAGAAACACAAGGGGGAAGTGAAACGCTTTTACTGTGAGACATGTGAAGAGTTAATTTGCCGAGATTGTACTGTAGTAGACCACTGTAAACCAGAGCATCACTACATTGACTCTGGAAAGGCTTCTCTCAAATACAAACAGTCACTGAGAGATACGTTTCCAGACTTCACCACAGGCATCAAAAGACTTGAACAAGCTTTGACCACTTCATCACAAGCTAAGCAGAAGTTCACACAGAACGTCACAAAGACTGTGAAAGCTGTGAAAGACAAAGCGGATAAAATGAGAGCTGAGATAACAACTCAAGAGACAAAGATGATTGAAGAAATCAAGCAACTCCAGCAGGATCGCAACAGAACATATGATGAGCATCAGTCAACACTGACAATGATGCTAGAAAGTAACAAACATTCGCTGGGGACATCCCAGGATATCATTAACACTGCATGTGACAGTGACTTTTTGTCCCTATACTCTATCATCAGTAAAGACTTGAAATCTCTCCAGAGTCAAAATCCTCCCCAGATTGATCCCAAGCTTTCATATCTGAGCTTCACCCGGGGTCAGAGGATTGGTGACATCAATCTGGGCAAGCTTGAGGTGAAAGCAGTCAAGTGGGAGATGTGTCGTGAGATTGGTACAGAGGGAAGTGGTCCAGGAGAGTTCAATGGGGCTGTAGGTATTACTGCTACTCAACCTGGTGAGATTGCTGTGTCAGACTTTTGGAACAACCGAGTGGTCATCTGCAGCAATGAGGGACAACACAAGGGAACCATTCCCCTACAATGTAAGTTTCTTTCATGCACGTGTTCATCAACACAAACTTTCATAATTGTGTGGAAATTATAAGTCAGTCTTCTATGTGCACATGCAGATCTGTCAACTGAGAATGAAAACCAATCAAATACTGGCAAGGAATTGATGTGCTGGCAGTGTTCCCAACATATTTGATTTTGTTCTCCCAACAAATATTCAGGTTTTTTTTACATGAAGGCCTATGTAAAAAATATTGGCACAAAAAACCCACACACACAGGCACACACTCACAAAATAAACAAAACTACAGCAAAACTTCTATTTATTTTATTAATGATTTGTGTTTGTATATAAGAAAAGCTTTTTTTGGGGGGGGGGGGGTCTGTAACATTTAGAAAGAAATGTTTATTTAAAGGTTGCTTTGCAAACATATCTGCCCTGTGAGTAGAATGTTCTAGGCCATGGGTGATGGGGCTGATGAGCCCCATCCAGATCACCCTTTGGTTTGGTCTTTGTTCTTCCGACAATAATGCTGCATGGCTTTAGTTTTATTTCAAACACAACAACGTGTGAATTTCAAAATTGGTATTCAACATATCCATCCTGACACTGAGATGTGCATTCAAATCTGAAGTCAAAATGACATCAGCAGGTATCAAATTACAAGAGATTTTAGTTCAAAAAGTGACCGTTTTTCCTCGTTTATAACTGAACAAAGCAAAGAATCTTGTTCACATTCTGTGATCTGATGAATCATACGTTGATGAACCATTTTTTTTTGGTCCTGTGTTTACACGTGAAGTTGCTTGACCTTCTGGGGTTGACAGTCAAAGTTATACTAAAAGCAGCATGAACAACAAAAATGGAATTACTCCCTAACGGGTCAAGGTATGAAGAAAAAACTGTGTACAAATATGCACTGTTGTACAAAGACATGACATCATACAATGACACCACCATATCAAATTAAAAGTGATCTAAAGGGACACTGCATCCTAGAAAGCACCCAATAGGGGTACAAAGAACATTCAAAAGTAGGATATTATACAAATATATTGATGAGTGGCTCAGAGTGAAATAGGAGGAATATTATCGCAAGATAAAATCTGGACTTTTCTTCGCCTTGTAAAATGGAAAAGTTCAGATTTTACCAAGCGATAATATTCCTCCGATTTCACAATTTTAAGCCACTCAATATTTGTTTTATATACCTGACATATAGATCCTGACATATTTGATACATTTGAACCTTTATTTCAACATAAAATTGGTGGAAAATGTATTTCTTTCTTCCAAACCACCCCTTCACGAAATTGTTTGAACGTAACTCTGCAGCGCTGGCTCTTTGGAACAATACGTGATACGCTACGCTGAACGCGCACACCAGCATGCATTTGCATACAAATACCAAGTCATGGAACAAGAATGATCCTAACTGTTTAATAGTACAATGTATTTTCCATTCCTCATGGGCGAATGGGACTTTTTGAGCCTCGGCGTGAATGGGAGTAATAACGCATGTCACGTGATGTGAGTTCCACCAATCAATGACAAGGATCTGTATGTCAATATAAAAACGTCTACACAACCATCCTTGACAAATTGGCAGTTTGTGTGTTATTCTTGCAAGAACAAATTTTTGGGGTCAAAAATTTGACTCTCCGAAATGTGTCATTCTGTGTCAATTCAACACGATTTTGGACCCGATCCTCACAGATTGAAACGATTTGGTGTGATGATTGGCCTGTATGAGAAACCCCAGAACTGAATTTTTTGTAGTTTGGCTTGTTAGATTCTGAGTTACGGGTCAACAAACTTTTGACTAATTAGCATAATCTCCTAACTTTCAATACTTGTATCTCCAAAACTATAGCACCTACAAAGCCAAATTGTACATCATATTAAAGCTCTTTGAATGGCCTCTATTTCATAAAATAAAACCAAAATCATACCATGAAGCACAGAGAAAATGCGCTATGAAATGACCTTTGACCTTAAATTACAAAAAAAAAAAACAATGTGCTTTAAGTTTCTTTTATTTCTCAGTTGTCAATCTTGGAACATTTTGTGAAAGGTGTCTTAAAGTTTGCAAGAACTAAATTGTTATTATACAGTTCGTTATTATACAATTATTTGATGACTACAAATGGGGTTTATGTTGTTCAATTAATGCTTCATTTGAAAATTGAACAAACTTATTATTGCTAAAAAAAAATTAGCAATACGGGTAAATATAAGACTAATCTATTTTGATGTTTAAACAATGAGAATAGCACAGAGAGTGCATCAACTATATAAAAGACTTTGCAAAACTGTATCTCCAAGACATTGCAGTTGTTCATAAACATGTATGGTGGTTGAAGCCTACACAATGTTCATGTACAGGCCTGTTAATTCTACATGACCAGGCTTTAAGGCAGGCCATGTTTTCATTAATATAGGTAGGTTATCATAGGTATTATATTTCATGAGGACTGAGAATAGTGACAGTGCATTTATATACTGTGCATATGTTACATTTGAGTTCTTCTTTACCCACAGGTCCACGGGCAGTTGCAGCCATCCACAATCCTGAGCAACGCTTGTTTGTGTTGGAAGGTGGAAGCAAGTATGTCAAGGTGTTCAACATGAAGGACAACACTCTTGTTACGCAGTTCCCAACGGTGAAGCATCAGGTAGACAAGACAGAAATGGGCCTATGGAGTCTAGCAGTAACAAAGAATAGCATCTTAGTAGGCGACACCGACAATATGGTGTGGACTGAGCACAGACCCACTGATGGTGAGATCCTACACACCATAGCAGTGCAGACTCCACCTTGGTTCCTGGCTGTTGATGACGACACTGATAGAGTTGTGGTCAGTGGAGGTGACACAAAGAAAGTGGACATTGCTGATAGCAAAGGTAGAACAATCTGCACCATCAATCCCACCATTAATGGTAAGCCAGTGAACTGCCGTGGTGTAAGCTGTGACAGCTCAGGCATCTACCTTACAGTGCGCCAAGGTGATGATGACACTGGTCATATTCACCACTATGCCCTAGATGGCAGGTTTCTTGATTGCCTGGCTCAGGGTCTGCATTACCCATGTGGAATGACATTCACATCAGATGGCCAGCTGGCAGTGGCTGACATCTACTCAATCAAGATATATCACAAGGTGTGATGTCATCCAACATGACACTGACTAGCAATCATCATCATCCCAACAGCAAATGTTGAGGATGAAATTGTCCAGTCATTACAGCACCAATCAACATTCGTGTCGCACTCATATCAAATCTCACCTCAAACATCCAAACTGCCAGATCCCTCTGATGTGAACCATTTCACCATACAAATTCTTAAATAAACAGTGCACCAATTACATTTTGTTACAATACAAAGTCTTATATAAACAGTGTATTGACTAAAGTTACATTTGATTTGATTGGGATAATTTGTTTTAATCTTACATGTACATGTGCACATGTATGAAGACTAGAATATATATTTTGTCTAAATTAAATGGTAAATTTGAAAGGAGAGGGGAGTTTAGTGGGTGTTGAGGAGTTTGAATGTAATGACCCCTGCCTCCTCAACCCAACACCCCTCCCTCACCCAGTACATGGATTGCCATCAATCTATCCAATACTTACCAACTTTCTGTGGTGTTTATGAAACCCCGGCTTCGTTGTGGCTTCCGCTTCATCTCTGGCACTAGATTCCTAAGAATCCTACCACATTCAAACTCAGTGAAAATGCATCAACCATCCATTGGCCTTGTGTGACAGGATTTGGTGTCTCTGAAGAAGGAAATGGACCAATATTGTACTGGAGTTACATCAGGGGACAAATATCATGCAGCTTGAGGCCAAAGCCAGGGACAAAGCCAAGATTTCATAAACACAATTAAGATTCGGAAATTGTTCCTGATGGAAGTTGCTGTATATATTCTGCTATCTTTTATAACAAAGACTTGAGAAATGTTTAGGATCATTTCGTTCTTGAGAGGCAACATTCTTAAAATTTATTTGGAGAAATTAGAACTTTACAAATGCATTACTCAGTTCAATTTACTGTTAGGATTAGTGTTCAAGATAAAGTCTTTATTCACTCAGTTAATTTTTTGTTACTTTGGTGCTGTTGGCATCTGCCTATTTAATTAATAAAACACTATTCTTCAAGTTAAATTGACATGTCTAAATGTATCCTAAAGATTTTGTGTTACTTTTTTGCAGTTTCATGTACATATTTAATTAATAAAACGCTGCTTTACAAGTCAATTGAGTTGTCTAAATGTATCCTAAAGATAAGTGACAAAGCTTATTCTATTAATGTGGTTTCAGATCTTCATTCACAGAATGGAGAATTGAGTTGACAGTGTTCATGAGGTTTATTTCTTGATCTCATCAGAGGCTTTAAATAGTACAAGCCAAAGCTGCAGACATAGCCAAGATTTCGTAAACTCCCTGAGATTCTGAAATTTGTTCCTAATGGAATCTACATGTAATTCATTATATATATGTATATTGTACTTTTGATAATAGAAATTTTAAGACAGTTTTACAACCACTTCATCCTTGAGAAGCAACCATACTATAAGTATTTTGTGAAATAGTATTGTTTAAGTTCATTTTAAGCATACGCATCACCATGATACTTAGTACTCAGATTACTGTTCAATATAAGCCTTTATTTACTCAGTTGTTACATGTATATTACATTTTGCAGTTTCTGTTTACACATCTGAATTAACGATGCACTTGCATGTATATTGAAGATTATTTACTCATTGAAATGTTTGCTAAAGATGAGTGACAATTAATTCACAGAATTAAGACTCATGTTTACAAGAATGCTTTTATCTTGATTTGAAATTTTGTTGACATTTTTTCTCAGACTGTCAAATATCCCTTCAGTTTGAATGATTAGAAATCAATTTGACTGAAGCTGAATTTCAGAAAGCTATACAGCCTCAGTTGCCTTGATTTCGGCCTGACTGCCACCTTGAAAAGGTCCCACACAAATAGCACATTTCTAATTCAATTATTTTCCTTACAAAACAAATAGATTTCTTTGTCTTTTCGAGAATTTAATTGCACATCTCTGTTTTCATTGTTTTGCATTTTGGTTGCCATTTCAGAAAACTTGAAAATGAAAAAAAAATCATCACTTCAGTTTGGGTTTCAGAAAAAAAATTATTATTTGTTTGCAAAGTATCAATATTATTGTAAGAATTAAATGTTCAAGTAGACTTTGAAGAGTTTAACAAATCACCACTGTATGTAGATCTTTAGTCACAACAAGACTTTGTAAACTCCCTTTATGTATATTCTTCAATTTGTTCCTAATAGAACATAAATGTACATCTACTCATTGTATACTGTGCTATCTCTACATTACATTTTCTGATAATAGAAATTACAGCCTGTACAATATCAATTATTCTGTATTTCTGTTCACTTCACTTTTTAAAGCCATGTAAGATCATTTGCAATTACCCAGATAAGTACCTACCGATTTAATGACAGAAACCGCAAAGTGAAAACAGGACTGGTAACAAATACCCTGTGAAATCATTCCACCAGAAATGGTATTGTCAGAAAACAAACATTGAAGGTGGTTTGAAAATGGGGTGCCTACAGAATCCAGTTACGAGATCCAAAGACTTGTGCATTATGTTTTCTCTGTTTTCTCCAAAATGCATAGTAGCCATTCAGCTAAGAAAAATAAGTCCTTTTTTAATATTCACTCAGTTTCTTTAAAAAAAGTTTTAGTAGTTTCATTTTTGTAGTTTTTCATAGAAATCATGTTTACTGTTATTATTCACAAGCTTTGTACATTTGCTTTTATATCAATGAAACACTAATGTGGATGATCATTTAATCATCAAAATGTCTGCTAAAGATGAGCACAAATACTTATCCTATTAATTTGGTTTCCTGTCTGAATTCACAGAATAAAGACATGTGTAAATTTACTCCCAAGGGATTAACTTGATGGACATTTTTATTATTTTTCTTTAAAGGTTAAAAGTTCTTCAAGTGTGAAAGGTTGCCAATCATTTTAACAAATGTTCAAATCAATGGTATTGAATTTCAGGAAGCTATGGCCTCCGTTGCCTTGATTTTGGCCTGACTGCCTCCTTGAAATTTCCTTGCCTTTTCAAGAATTCAATTCCAGACCTCTGTTTTCAATGTTTTACCTATTTGGATGCAAATTCAGCAAACTTCAAAACAATGAAAGAATTACCCTCTCATACAGTTTGAGTTTCAGCAAAGAATTCTTAATTTGGATGACACTTTTCAAACTCTGTTGTAACAATTAAATATTCAAATTGACTTGTAAAATCAGATGATTTGAAATGAAATGAGCAGAAATAAATTCATTCATTTATTCAGAATAAGAATTCACTCACCACTCTTTGTAGTTCTTTGTAGTTGCTCTATTCTTCATCTAAAAATTAAAAAGAAAAAATCAAGCATTAAAATAACTACATTGTAATTCCACTTGGAACCCTCAACCCCCAAAGAAACCCACAAAGTGAAGTCTCCTGAATCCAACAGAATTGCACAACTCAGATGACCCATACAACAGAAATTGACCACTTTGGAATTTGCTTGAAACTATCACATGTGGTTGAATGTGTGAATAACTTTAATTTTTTTCAAATTAGCTTGATGTGCGACTTTAATTTTTAACAAATTTTAGCAAATACAAAATTTATTCACTTATTATTTTTGGACTACCTTTGTTTGACACATAAATAGGCAGACAATTATTCGTCAGAAACACCATGAAGTAACACCCATCATCATACCAGTAAAAACTAGCAATCAGAGAAAACGGCAACTAAAGTTGAACGCTTTCTAAAACAACACTTTGCGTTAGTTGGGTTTCTCGATCTGGACACTTGATGAATTGAATTTATTAAATCTGTTGTTTTTCACCCGTTTTGTGTATTAAATAAACAAGAAATAAGAGAAAAAAGATGAGTGTTAGTTCGTGAAATCGAAAAAGCTGTGAAACTGTAAATTTTCATTTTCACAAAGTAACACTCTTCAATGTGTATAACACGGGGAAAGTGCAACTTCAGGTCAGCGCGCGCCACTCATACAACTTATTACAAGAAGAGTGTTACTTCGTGAAAACGAAAATTTTTGCGCAAAAGTTGCCATGGATACTTGGCGTAATTATTGAAGTAAATCTCTTGAAGCTTTGAAACTTCGTGCAATGGTAGGCCTTGATGAATAATGTTTAAAAATGAAAAAAATGAAAATCGAAAAAAATATGGTTTAACACGGTAGAGTGGGGTCGTGGACATGAGTGGATTCCAGCCGGCCAAATAAATTCCAGATTTCTTGGACCAGTCTGCAAGTCTTCATAGCCGCACAACAAGGTCAATGGTTTCACCTTTTCATCAGATCCCCAACACTTAAAAATGCCACAGCGCCCTCTATTGACGATGACGCTCCCTTCCTTCATTATTGAGTGTAAACAGTTTTCAAGTCCTGACCTCATGCTGATTGAGTGTAGTGGGGGTGGTGGAGGGGTGAGATGCTTACTTGTTCATTTGGAAGCCATCCTCTCTTGACAGTGTCTTGATGGGGGAAGTTAGGCATCCTGTTAGCTGCTGTGCCTGGTATGTCCTCTAAGTTGATACTTGGGATCCAGTCACCGCTGCTCCCTGGGGGAAAAAATCATAAGAATTTTTTCTTTTATCTACTATTTGTCAGGAACATATTCTCTTGAATGGATGACAACTAAAATTCTGCTAATCCGCATGTCCACTGGGTTTAGAAATCACGGTGGTCTATTTTCAAATTAAATTTTCATGGACTGAACTTGAATGTTATTGCATCCTTCTGAGTTGATTTTTATAGCATTTTTTAATCAACAAGGATCTTTTAGCTAAGTTCTGCAATTAGGATCATAAAGTACCGAGCCAAGAAAATATGAGACTATTTCACACTACTATTATCTTGATGCTCCAGATATGGTCAGTTTTCATGCATCTAATGGAAGTGTGTGGTAAATGAAAACTGAGCTTACCTGGTGTATAAGCCCAGATGCTACTCCCTGGTGAACCAACAGGGTAACCCAGATCACTGACAGGTACAACAACAAAGCTGACAGGTGTCTTGAGTTGCCCTCGACTACGCTCATTGCTGATTGGAATTGGTGAGCGACGATCTTGACCAATGGCTGCTGGAGGCGGGGCCTGAGGCTGTTCAGTTGCCACGGTGACCGGACTGGGCGTGGTGGTTGGTGAGCAAAGCGAGGCTCCATGGAATATGGGCGAGCTGCCGAAAATGAAACTGAATTGATAAGAATTAAACCTCCATACTAATGAGAAACATATATGTCTGCCATTAATGATAGACATAATTTGGTAAACTTTTGTCATTTTTGAGACGTTGCGTAGTTGTGAGTACAACTATAGGAGAAGGTTTGTAGATACACCAAGTGACGTGCTGTCTAATAAACATTGGAAAGTCACACAAATCAGAGAACTTCAAATCTTTCCAAGACTTTGAGGAGTGTTTTTTTATTTTAATGGCACACATGGGAAGTATAAAAAGAGGAAATCCAAAGAGAAGTGTATTTTCAACCTGTATTGCACTTTTCCTGCATCAGATGAAGGGATGATGGGGTGTTGTGGTGGGTAAGGATCTACCTAAGGGTGGGTGTGGTGGGTGGGGGGGGGGGGTTAAGACAGAAGAGATGATGCAGAGAGGTACAACAAAGGAGTTAACTGGTGAAGTGTGTTTAAAGGGATTGATAGGGAGGGGAGCAAGTGTGAATTAAAAAAGTGTTAGGAGGTTTTTACACAGAAAATAAATTGTATTTTGGTGGCCCTGAAATTGACCCAAAATAGTAAGAAAAAACCATGAGGGCCATTCTTTGGTCACTATATGTGACATAAAATTGGGCTTGTCTGATTTTTCATTAACTGCATTTGACATATTACTTTCACCTGATTCATTAGGTTGGTACTTTTTACTCCCTACCTCAGACTATAGTTTCTACTTTCACAAATTGTGTCAAAATATTAGGAGGGGGTCATCAAAGTTTGGTCGAGTGTGTGACATCAGACGTAACAATGTCATCCGGCCCATAACGGAAATTCACGGTTTTCTCCAAAGTTCTGAAGACACACATCCATAGTTATTTGCGAGTATAAGACTAGTCTTTTGTGATTTACAGAATGCATAAACAATGTACACCTCTGCTTTAGTTTTCCTAAATGGGAATTGTTCTGTGGTCACGTGTGTGACATTTTGTGATTAAAATTATGCTAATTTATGCAAAAAAAGACCAACTTATGAAACATCTTAAGAAATTTGCATCTTGACTTTCTTGCAACACTTTACACCGCGTTCCCACTTGAATTGGAAAAAGGTGGATCAAGATCCAGCATTTTGGGGTGATCGTTATCTTACCGCAACGAAACCGCAAGACGCGTTCCCACTTATGCTTGATCCACCTTTTCGTACGGAAATGTCGGGTCCGAAAGGTCACTGAGTTCGGAATTACGTGCGCTCTGTGGGAGTGCCATTGTTGCATGGTTCCATGCTAGGCCAGGATGGGTCAGTTTTCAAACAGCACTATCAGAATTCACCGACAAAAATTACGCGAATTCACTAACATAAATCACGGATCCGTAGAGGATCCGTGCGTGCATAAATTAACAGGTGAAATCCAACAGATCAGAGCCGCTCATTGTGTGACATCACGGCCGAAACCAATGCATCGATAAGGGATTCCGTGGTTCTGAAGCTTCTCATTGGTTAGAAACGGTCACATGATGTACTACGACATTATTTTCCAATTTTCTATAATCAATACTTCAGATTTGTCACCTCCGTACGTACCGCGTTATCGGCACTATTCTCATCGCATACTCGTAAGCTTTTCCATGATTCTGTGCCAAAGTGAAGTCTTTTGGTGAGTGCGGACTCAGAGTCATTTATGGATGGAAAAATAAGTAAAATTTCACCAATGGAAAAGGTTTAGTAATGGACGAACACGCAACAAAAATAAGGCCTAGTGTAGTTTTAGGATACCACGTGCGCTTTTGCATGCGCGGTGCTAGCCCGTAGTTCAGCGGTTGTTTATTGTGCATGTTGTATACGCTAGAAATGTTCACATGAGCTACACGCCTGAAAACGTGTTTCTTCGTTCATGAGACCGCAACATTTTCGCGCCACTCGTGCACCGGGCGGATGTTAACAGGTCAAATTGCCGGATCAGATCCACCTTTTGCGTTCCCATCTGATCGTGATCCGGCAATTGCCGGATCTGATCCACCAATTGGGGGATCTGTATCCTGGTCCAGAGGTGGATCAGAAAAGGTGGATCTGATCCTGATCCACCTTATAACGGTTAGCGTTCCCACTACACACAATTGCCGGATCTGATCCACCAATTGGGGGATCTGATCCGGCAATTTGGCAAAAGGTGGATCAGATCCTCCAATTGGTGGATCAAGTGGGAACGGGGTCTTAGTGAACAATGATTGTTTGTATTACATCACATAAAAAAAAATTCCCCCAAAAATAGTTTCAACTTCTGGAGAATCGCCCATGAGCTGTTTACCATGCCAATGTTCCTGAAGAATTTAAGGTTTTTTTTTTTATTATTCACTCCCTCTAGGTTGCTAGTTTATCACAAAATAATAGCAGGATCTGAAACAAAAGCAACTAAATTCCTTCGCTGATGATTGAGATCACATCTCGGAATCGAACCAGGGGTCAACAAGAAAGTACAAAGATGAGGTTTGAGAGCGATGAGGTCTCAATTCTACTTTAGCAAAAAACAAGGCAAGTCATAATTCCCCAAATAATTGCTTAGGTTCCTGGAAACTGTTCAAGAAGGAACAGAAACTCAATTACTCTGTGACATCATGTGTCATGTTCTTGTAAAGCTCTGCAAGTATAAAAACAAATCCCAAACATTAAGTACATGTAGGATCACTAGTCATCAAATCTAGCTGATGCAGTGATTATTTCCAGACAACTTTCATTCTTACTTGACTTGCGACATTTACCGGCCGTCATCTTCTTGACTCCTCATCGTCTCTCAGCCAACATTCTCTCAAGATCTTCCTTCAATCTCTTCCTGATGTCATAGAACCCAGGATGAATCCTGCCAAGAACCTGACCATGTTCCTTGAGTTGTCTCATCTTGTTGTCAAGGGAGTTTGAGGTGATGCCTTTCACACCCTGGAAACAAGCCAGACATGATGACAGTCCACTGTTACCATGGTTATAGCATAGTAAAAAAGTATATCCGTTAAAGGCCCGTCACACTGTCACGTCCATTCATGGCGTTCATATTGCCTTGTTGAAATTCTTAAAAATGTAACGAAACGCCATTAAGACGCAGGATTCATGGCACCAGTGGCTTGCAATGCATCGCTGTGAAGTCCACCGGCAGTCTAAGACGTCCATGTGGCGTTCCATAGCGTCCTTGCAGCATTCTCTATGATTTCCATTGAAGAACAATAAGAAGTCTGCGCGGCCTCCTCTGTGTCCTTGCTCCGTCCTCATAAGTTCGTACGAAGTTCTTGGAGTCCTCATCACGTGCTTGATTCGACCTTAAAACGTACGTTTAACGTCAGCAGCCAGAAGCACAGTGTGTATTAATACTCGGGCCAAAATGGGCATTTTGAATGGCGTAGATGCAGGAGACGCAGAGGAGACGCACAGTTCTGATGCATGCACGTTTGTGGAGTTCTCACGACGTCGTTCCCGTCTACCTGTGCACTGCCAGTACGTTGCGGCCGTTCGCGAAGACTTCGCGCAAAGTCCTTACCGTGTTCTTGTAAAAACGCTGAGGCGCGGCATTTGTTTTGTCCAAAATGAACGTGACAGTTTGGCATTCAGCGAAGGCCTTGGAGTCCTTCTGATGTCCTCAACTAGTATCAATGAGTCCCACGCCGTCAGCTGCGTTCCCACCGCATTTTACTCAATTTTCTTGGTCGCGGTACGAACTCCATCCTAGAACGTGACAGTGTGACAGGGCCTTAATAAAGAATAGTGTCGATATTTTGATGATACACTGTTTGGACATTATGTTGGTTTCCTTCTTTGCAAAATCTCCACAAACGGAGGTTTGTGCAGATCAAGGATTTCGCACAGTCCTTCTGATGGCTTTTGCTGTTGTTACATCTCTCAGGTGATCAACAAGGTACCACAACTTTGAGCCAAAATTTGCAGTCTTTTTTTAATGTCATTTCAACCAAGTTCCCCTTCTAAATCATATGGCCATTGGTGCTGTAGTCTTGGTGCATGAGAGATGGTAGTCTTAATTTTAGCACGCAGGGGGAATTCTGTTACATACCGGTATTGTCCTAATAGAGGGCGCTCTGTTCTCATCGACTCAGTCAATGAACTGCACACAAAGCACATTTTGGGAATCTGGCATTGGATTAGGATGCGATCTTATATGCTTTTAACAGGCGGGTAAGGGGCCATCTATAAAAAATGTACGTAATGTTAACATTGTGTACACCATGCATACATGGGGGCGGGGTGGGTCCATGCCAATGCCTATGTACGTAGAGCAATAATACATATGCTTTTAGTACATTGTCATAAAATCAATGTAAATTGTACTTTCTCATATTTCAATACCTACATGTACCAGGACCAGCTTTTATGCATCAAACATGTTATATAACAGTTTACCCTTCACCCCGACCATTTAAAACTTTTTCCCAGTGCCGGCCACCGCCAGCCACCGCCTTTATAGGACATTATAACTGCAGAGACCGCAAAATGATTAAAAGGCGATTGTACATGCAATAGGGGCACCTCTTTAGTTTTGATCAAGTAAAAAGGTCAAATTTTTTTTTATCATTTCAAAACAACTTCTGCAACCTAACACGGATTTCTCTTAAATCTAAAAATAATATTTTTTTTTAATTTGAACAGATTACTAGAAAAATTCGCTTTTCATGCACACTTTACAGTTCGTGAAATGTAATTTAATGTGATTTTGCACACACATGTACAAGGTGCATTGCAGTGATCGCCATCGTTATTTTTGTGATGATTTAGTCGTCTTCTTCATCCATTTTACCCTGAAATTTCCAAGAGAATTAACACCCTGCCCTCTACTGGGTGTATACCTATGTTCCCCAATACCTACTTGTATGTTTCCCAATACCTACTTGTATGTTTCCCAATACCTACTTGTATGTTTCCCAATACCTACTTGTATGTTTCCCAATACCAATGTTCCCAACCCTTTATACCTAACCCGAACCATCTAACCCTAACCCTAAGGTTTTTGGGGAACATCGGAATTGGGGAACATACATGTAGGTATTGGGGAACATCAGGTAGACCCCCCCCCCCCCTCAACCCACGACACTCTTAACCTCAATAACCTAACAACACAATCGCCTATAAGAGACGGCTTAAATTAGCCGGCATGTACAGTACATGTATATTGTACACCGGAATGCATATACAAGGGTGTGTGTGTGTGTGGGGGGGGGGGGGTCAGTGGATAAAGAGGGGAATTTCCCGAGCAGAAATACAAGATTCCGAAGACGTCCTTTGCAGTTTGTTTAATTGCTGCACGTACCCATGCGCTGAAGTACCACACCGTTATACATGTACATGTACATGTAGGACGTCTTGGATCCAATTACACTAACAATCCAACATTAATCAACACAGCCCATCACTGCATAAGAACACATGTACTCTTACTCATGCAAACTCCCTGTGCTTCAGTGTGTAATTTCCTAATTCTTACCTTTTATTTTGTGTCCTGACCAGGCTTATCCAGTCAAGGGCAATAAACTGGGTCTGTGCGGAAAGAAAAGAAAGCATGCATTACAATTGACAACATATTGAAAAAACATTGCAAACTGTGCTATAATACAAATCTGACCTCAACTTCCATTTCAATCCATCATGCTGATAACAATTGGGTCAATTCTGACACGGGAGTCTGTGACTGTACATGTACCGGGTACAAGTCAGTGCTTGGTGCCTAGACGTTCATATGAAAAGTGAACGAGAACGTGAAATGGGGAGCCTTGCACTCTCCATTGACCGTATTGTTTGCTCAGTCATGCAGAACTCACAGTAGAGTGTGAAACAAACTCGCTCTTTTCAACCTAGATTTGCACTGTCAAGGAGTGATTAAAATCAAAGGTGTTGTGTATAAAGTTTGTTCCTCAGAATTTACTCTTTCATGTGATACCAAAATCAAGACTGAATGTGCCAAAACAAGAAAGTTTTAATCTCTGTTCTTTTTTGGCCCCTTTTAATCAAACTGCAAGCCATTTCACCACACGACCAAAGGCACTCCATAACTCAAATTGAACTCTGAAGCAGTTCACTCAAAGTTTTGTAAAGGGAACAATTTGCATACACCACAATGAATTGAAAAACTCTCTTTCAGTTGGTTGATGACGTATGCATGGGTGCGGCAAACATACCAGCAATGCCAGCTTGGTGTAAAGCAGTGAATATCTGTGTTGAGGGTGTTTAGTGTGTTATTTCCTCGTCCACTACATAGTCACCTATGGTAAGGAAGGGTGAAATCAGAGTGAACAACTTGACTTGCAGGAATTTGTTGGGATTTGAAAGGAAATATCTGCAGTTGTGAGGTGAGCTGATTAACTGACATTGATTGAATTTGTGGCCTCAAGACCAGAGGAATGACAGTTTGCTATAGACTGCTGACTGTGCAGTATTTGTTCTACAAAGTAATTTGATTCATGGGGAAACTTACTGATCTCAAATATTTGAGTTCCAATCCATAAGTGCAAAAATCAAGTTGGAAGGCAAGTACGAACTGTTTGTTCAAAAATTAAATACCATCCATTTATCAAAGTTGTTTACTCTATTATATGATCCATTTTTGTTTTAAAATTTATTTGGGTCCAGATAAAAATGGCTACAGCTCTGACGAAGATCAGCCCCCATCTTGAGTGTGACATCTGCCAAGACAGATACACTCAGCCAAAGGTGCTGGATAACCAGCACAGTATGACTGGGGAAAATATATATCATTATTTAAACAATTGTAGTTTCAATGCACTGTTTGAGTGTTTCAACATTATTGGTCCCCTCCTCTAAAACTCTGCACTTTTCACACTCCCACAAAGGTTTGTGTAGATTGAGGACTTCCCACTGTCCTTCTGATGGCTTTTGTTTGGGTAACTTTTGGCAACTCCTCAGATTTGATTTGTGATGGTTTCCAACTGAGGACATAGTGTCTTATGTACAGTCAATTCTGTTGACAAATTTAAAACTGAAAAAAAGAAATTGGTCAAAATTCAAATTCAAATTGATTGAACATTTTTCATCAGTATTTATAACACTGGAGAAAAGGAAACTGCAGTAAGTGTGTGGAGTAAGAAAAGAAATTTGAGAGAAATATTTTTACAACTTATTTTATTTGGTGTTTGAAAAAAATGAGAAGAATTAAATGGATGCTTGGGTGTATGTGATTCGAAAATTGAGCCAAATGCAGCATGTACTGAACATGAAGACAGAAGGCATGAACCTACACGTATTTAAGGTCCAAAACCCAAGTGTCAAGTAAATATGTAGACAGATAATTAACAGATAGTACAAAACAAAAATCCCAAGTCATGTTACATGACTTGATGATGATGATGTGTTTGTCCAGCGTCATCTTTACCAGATCCACCCCATCCAAAGACTCAATTGTTTGTGCTCTTTGCGTCAAATTGGAAAAATGTTGTTTTTAAGTGATTTGATGGAAATTTAAAAGAGGTAAGAAAATATATTCAGTTATTTTGAATGAGGTTAAATGCTAGCTCACCGGTACAAGTGTAGGAATCACGTTTGCCTTAAACAACAAAATGTGAAGAGTACGTACATGTAGAGTAGTAATGTTCCAACAAAACCTATATTTAGTAATAACAAGAGTGGGCACAAACTATCACAGCTCTTCAAAATATCAGAGCTCTTCAAATTTGACAGGAATATAAACAAAATATTTGATATCTTGTTCAAAAGTGGATACATGTAACAAGTTACAACAAAATAGCAATTGAAAATATTTTTTTAGCCTGGGTTAAACTCACACAGGCAGTGCAGTATTAATGTATAATAAGAGAAGTTACATCTCTGTATTATAACCATTCCAATTTCTTTTTACATACTTTTTGTATACAGATAAAATGGCTACAGCTCTAAAGACAATCAGCTCCCTCGAGTGTGATATCTGTGCTGACAGATATAAACAGCCTAAGATGTTAGATTGCCAGCACAGCTTTTGTAAAGATTGTCTGGAGCAATACTACACTAACAGGCATGGAGGGCAACGTAAGATTCCTTGCCCTTTATGTCGTCGGGAGACGATACTTCCAGAGACACGCATTCAAGGCCTGAAAACAAATTTCCATTTGATGGGAATAGTTGAGGAGGTCTCACTCCAAGAAAAGGTGGCTTGTTCAGAAAACACAAAGGTCATCTGTGAGATTTGTGATGAGGGAAATGAGGCTAAGCATTGCTGCCTGGACTGTGCACAGAATATCTGCCCAAACTGTCGCAAGACACACTTGCGATTTGCTGCTACATCAAACCACACAGTGGCCACTTTGGAGGACATTCGTCAGGGGAAGGTAACAGTGAAAAAAACACCAGAAGAAGATGAGTCTAAATGCCAGAAACACAAGGGGCAAGTGAAACGGTTTTACTGTGAGACATGCCAAGAGTTAATCTGCCGAGATTGTACTGTAGTAGACCACCGTGAACCGAAACATCACTACATTGACTCTGGAGAGGCTTCTCGCAAATACAAACAGTCACTGAAAGATACGTTTCCAGACTTCACCACAGGCATCAAAATACTTCAAAAAGCTTTGGCCACTTCATCACAAGCTAAGCAGAAGTTCACACAGAACGTCACAAAGACTGTGAAAGCTGTGAAAGACAAAGCGGATAAAATGAGAGCTGAGATAACAACTGAAGAGACAAAGATGATTGCAGAAATCAAACAACTCCAGCAGGATCGCAACAGAACATATGATGAGCATCAGTCAACACTGACAATGATGCTAGAAAGTAAACAACATTCACTGAGGACATCCCAGGATATCATTAACACTGCATCTGACAGTGACTTTTTGTCCCTATACACTATCATCAGCAAAGACTTGAAATCACTCAAGAGTCAAAATCCTCCCCAGATTGATCCCAAGCTTTCATATCTGAGCTTCACCCCGGGTCAGAGGATTGGTGACATCAATCTGGGCAAGCTGGAGTTAAGAAAGTGGGAGATGTGTCGTGAGTTTGGTAAAAAGGGAAGTGGTCCAGGAGAGTTCAGCTGGGCTCAAGGTATTACTGCTACTCAACCTGGTGAGATTGCTGTGGCAGACTGGATGAACAACCGAGTGGTCATCTGCAGCAATGAGGGACAACACAAGGGAACCATTCCCCTAAAACGTAAGTTTCTTTCGTGCACATGTTCATCAACACAAACTTTCATAATCGTGTGGAAATTATAAGTCAGTCTTCCATGTGCACATGCAGATCTGACAACTGAGAATGAAAACCAATCAAATACTGGCAAGGAATTGATGTGCTGGCAGTGCTCCCCAACATATTTGATTTTGTTCTCCCAACAAATATTCAGGGTTTTTTTTACATGAAGGC